>CM062818.1:392433287-393033287 GCA_031772625.1 Pinus tabuliformis
AGATGCAATGAAGTCTAAGAAGAACCTTCTACTGAAGAAGCAGGAAGAGAATTAGTAGAGGAGAAAATGCTTAGGATTATGGCTAAAATGAGTTCCAAACCAAAGATGGAAGTACCCACATATGAAGGTAATTTGAATGTTGATGAATTAATGGATTGGATAAATGTCATGGACAAGTATTTTGATTAAGAAGAAGTAGATAAGGAAAGGAAAGTTAAGTTTTCTACCACAAGGCAAAAAGGACATGCAACCCTGTGGTGGGAGGAAATGCAGGAAGAAAAAAAAAGAAAAGGCAAGCCAAAGTATAGGAGATGAGACAGAATGGTAACAATTATAATAAAAAAATAAATTCATGTCCAAGTATTACCAATTAAATATTTTTAGGAAGTTGCAAAGCCTTAGATATAAATCCATGATAGTGAAAGAATATTGAAGAATTTTACAAATTAAACAATAGAGTTGGATATAATGAAGAGGGTGTCGAGAAATTTGCTTAATACTTTAGTAGATTGAGATATGACATTCAAGATGAGATTAACATCTTGACACTAAACATAGCCAAGGACGCAAGATAATTTAAAATATGAGGAAAATATTTCTAGGAAGAAAAGTCAGAAGAACAAAGGAAAAGGTGATGTCATAGGAAAAGGAAAAACAAGTAGAGAATGATTTCCACCTTCAAGGGAAGAATGTGGGAGTTCTAATAAACAACCACCAAGAGGAGGTGAATTTATACGAACAAGGTCCTTTTCCAAGAAGACACAGAAGTAGATACTACCAACCCAAGTACTTTAGATGTGGAAATTTGAGAAATATGTCATGCAAATGCCTTTAATATACTCCAACTGGTCAAAGAAGTGTACATATGGAGAAATATAGAGAAAATAATGTGAATAAAGTGGAAACTGAAGAAGCTTCTAATGTAGGAGAATCCCTTTGGTTGAAGAGAGTTCTAATTAAAAATTAGAAAATGAAATTGAGGAACCATCCCAGAGGAGAAGTTGTTCAAGACTATGTACAATTGAAGAGGTAAGTGTTGTAATGTTGTAATTGATAGTGGTAGTATAGATGGTAGAGAAACTACACTTAAAAAGAACACCACAACCTACTCCTTACAAATTTTCTTGGTTACAAAAAGGCCATCAAATCCTAGTTAATGAAAACTGTAAAGTAGATCTTTAGATTGGAAGGTACATAGATGAAATACTGTGTGATGTAATTTCCATGGATGTTTGCCATATTTTGTTGGGAATACCATGACATTTTTATAGGAAAACTATTCATGATGGTAGAAGGAATACCAACACACTTGAGAAACATGGTCACAAGCATACATTTTTGCCTTTACTATTGAGAAATCAATGCTAGTAGATATTAGGGTTATGATCCTTTCTTGATAATTACTTCAGAATTATGTTGGCCTCTTTTATTTCTTTATTATACTATCTTTCATCAAGAAATTACCAAATTATATATGTACAAAGATTACAAGAACAAGAGACACAAGATGTAGGCCCACAACCAGGGAAAAACCCCTATAAGATGAAAACCCAATCAAGAAATATTCCTTTAGTAATTCAATTCAAGATGGTACGCTTTCAAACTTCTTATACCTAGACAAATATATCCTCCAACCACCAAGTCAACCCTTACTCCTTGTAGACGTCCTTTGCTCAGCCTTCCAAGTGACAACTTTTCAAATTGTAGCTTCATATTAGAATCTCGTCCCCAGCATCAGATTTTTGGCCCCTAGCTTCAGAACTTCGACAACCTGCGACAGAAACAAAATTTTGGCCCAAGCTTCAGCCCAATAAATTTTATGTGTGAGAGAAAGCAACCCAAAATCTCGATTTTCTTCTTCGTAGCTTCTCTCCTTATTCTCCAACAATTTTGCACTCTTTTGTAGCTACTGCATCTTAGAGATCGAACTTGTTGATGATGCTCTCCAAATGAAGTCTATTTACTCAATATATAAGCTTCTTGTGATGTCTAATTACCCTAATCTAGTCCGACTTATTGAGGGCAAGGCCGACTTGGTGTGGAGGTGACAAATTATATTCTTGACTTAAAAATAATTCTTTTTACATGATACAAAAGCCCAAGAAGGGTCTAATAAAAATGAAAATGGCTCTAAAGACTCAAGACGAAACCTAGAAGCCTTGAATGGAGGCTTTGACCTAGAAAACATTGACCCAAGCATGAAATCCATGCTTTAATAAGTCATTTTTTTTAATAATAAATATATTTTGACAAGTACAATTATGAAGACTGAAGTTAGTTACATTCTTCAACACCCCCTCTTAACTAGGGTTGTATTCATAATTACATTTTACACATATATACAATTACATGGAAGGTTTCAAAATAACATGAACTATGAAGAATTCTAGCACACTCAGTTCTACGGACTATATACCTAACTTGGGTAATCTATCTAGGTGGGACTAAGATGGACTAAAGATTTTAGCCAGTCTAGGTACCATCAATCTTACTAACTAACCATCAACCTAGGGATCTAGGTTTGTATCCAAGGTCAGAGCTCCAAGACCAACACCACCCTCCCTCTTACAAATCTAGATATCAATACACATGCCAACCATATGTCCTCCCAAGCATCTGCTATTAGATGCTTCATCTCTTCCTATCAACAAAATATGTAATATCGACCAACCCAAGCATTCTTATAAAATATACAAACTTTTATTCAGAAGAGACTTCGCCAGCACATCAAATACCTGTTATGATTTGTCAGTATTTACTATAGCTTTATGACCCCATTTTGTACCAAGGTCCTAATGTAGTGGTACTTGTTGTTTGTATTATTTTTCCTTGCATGGAATACATGATATTCATACATCTTGATGCTCCTTTGATTATCAAAATTTATCACAATAGGATCGAGAGGCTTCCCAAACAAATCCGACAAAATTTTCCTTAACCACACAACTTCCTTTTCTACTTCACATGCAACAACATATTATGCTTCAACACTACTTATTGCAATAAATATTTTTTTATACTCATCCAAAACATCATAACTGATCCCTAGCTAAAACATCTACCTATAGTGCTTCTTCCAGGAGTCTCAGTACCACCCCAATCGAAATCAGTAAAACATGTTAACTTGACTTCCTTTCCATCATACTTTAGGCAATGATGTATAGTGCCATGTAGATATCTCAAAATATACTTAGTAGCTATCCAATGGTCATGACGAGGCTCCAACTGAAATTGACTAACAACGTTCATGGTAAAACATATATTAGGTATTTTATTTACTAGGCACATCAGAGAACCCACCAACTTATGATAGCTAGTAGGATAGACGCGACTAGAGTCAGAGCTTCTCAACTTCTTGAGATTAGTGATAAGAGTAGCCATAGGTTTGGAATCCATCATACCGAATCTCTACAATATCTAGATTATGTATTTCCCTTGACCTAGATATACGTCTCTAGGTTTCTTCCAGACTTCCAAACCCAAGTAATAATGCATAAGTACCATATCTTTCATTTCAAATTCCGCTACCAACATCTTCTTGCATTCTTATATTCTCTGCTCCACACCTATAACAAATAAATCATCCACATATAGTAGAATAATGACTGATTCATTATTCGCCACCTTGATGTAGAGGTTTGGATTTGTAGAACTTTTGACGAACCCAATTCTTAAGAGATATGCATACATTCTTACATACCATTCCCTAGGAACTTGCTTCAATCCATATAGGGCTTTCTTGAGTCTGCAAACATGTGTGTCCTTACTATTTATCTCAAAGCCTTATAGTTGTTCAATGTATACTTCTTCATTGATGGTTCCATTCAAAAATGTTGTTTTTACGTCCATTTGATGAATATTCCATCCCATTGTCGCAGCCATCAAAACCAACAATCTTATAGTAGTATATCTTGCAATAGGCGCAAAGGTTCCTTCATATTCTATACCTTTCTTTTGAGAAAAACCCCTTGCAACAAATCTAGCTTTGTATTTTTCAATACTTCCATCAATAACATGTTTGATTTTGTAGAACCATTTTGAAGTGACAACTGATTTGTCACTTGGTCTAGGAATGATTTCCCAAACCCCATTTTTCATGATGGATTGATATTATTCTTGCATCACCTTCTTCAATTATTCTTGATGAGCAACTTCTTCAAATGTAGTTGGTTCAAATTCATTAATTTTTTCATATATGTATTATATCTTGAATATCTTTTTGGTCTTTTTCTTTCTCTAAAAGTTCGTTTCATAGCTCCATGTCCTTCTACATATTCAAGAGTATCTTTTAACCAATTTGGCCTCTTCCTTGTTTCTAGTTTAATAGACTCACTTGGTCCTTCTACTTCTTCTTAGTTTGTAGTTTTCTTATCGTGATGCTCTTCTTCTTCAAATAGTGGTGTATCTTCATCATCAAAATCTATTGGAATATCCTTGTATATTTTGTGGACGTGATTTTCATCAAATATAACATCCCTGCATACTTCAATTTGTCTTCCTTCTTTGATGTAGATTCTATATGCTTTTGAAGAGAGACTGTAGCCAACAAAGATTCCTTTAATTCTTGTAGAATCTAATTTCTTTTGCTTGTCCTTTGGAAGATGGATGTATGCAAGACACCCAAAGATGTGGAGATGGTCCACACAGGATTCTTTCATGTGAATGCTTCTTCAGGTGTCATATTCTCAAGGATTCTATGAGGAGTTCTATTCTATATATATATTGTTGTCATTGATGCTTCTCCCCATAGAAATTTTGGTAGATATTGATCACATATCATAGTTATTATGCATTATTCAATTGTTCTATATTTCCTTTCTGTAACTCCACTCTACTTGGGGTTGTAGGGAACAATGATATCCCTCTTAATACGTGCTTATTTACAATATGCAACTATATATTTTGAAGTGTATTCCCCACCATTTCCAAATCTAAGATTTTTTACTTTTCTTTTGGTTAAGGTTTCCATTTCAGATCTAAACTCCTTGAATTTTCCAAATACTTCATCCTTTGTTGAGAAGGTAGAGCCATGTCTTTCTAGAGTGATCATCAATGAAGGTCACATAATAAAGATGACCTCCAAGAGATTTGTTAGACATAGGACCACACACATAGGAATGAATGAGGTCTAATATTTCCTTAGACCTTGTATCACTGCTTGTAAAAGGATTCCCTGTATTCTCCCCCAAAGCACATCCCTTAAATAGTCCTTCACGATCTTCCTTGATGTTGGGGATGCCATTTACCATTTTACTAAGAGAGGGATTGATATTGTAGTGTATATGCCCATATATTCTAAGTCATAGTTCGATAGGATTGATCACAATGTGAACTAGGGCTTGAGGAGATTGTGTTATAAATCTATATAACATTCCTTCACATTAATAACTTTCACCTTATCAATGCTTGAATATTTTCCCCAAACCAAAAATTTTCCATCTACAAATGCAACCCTGTCTCCTTTATCTTCTAAACAATAAATTGAAAGTAAATTAGTTTTCAAAGTTATAACATATATTATATTGTTGAGATGTAGCTTTGCTCCGTTTTCCAACTTCAATGATGTAGATCCCAGGCCCTCGGATGCATAACTGTTGTTGTCTCCTATATCCATTACATGATATGATAGTTCCTTCGATAGAGTATGAAGTTTTCCACTTTCTCTCATCATATGCCTTGATGCTCCACTATCAATGATCCATGCATTGTCATCATCAAGAGTACCTGTAAGTGCAACCAAGAACCCTTCACTTTTTACTTTCTTAGAGAGGTTGTAGATGATCCTTCCAATCCAACTTCCTGCAATTCTTATAATAATGTATCCCATCTTCAAGTATTTTTCCATAGAGGGATAAGCTTATCTTTTAAGCCAACAAAGTGATCTCCAACCTTGTTTGACCTTAGATCCGATACCACGTTGAGAAATCAATACTACTAGATATTAGGGTTATGATTATTTCTTGATAATTACTTGTGAATTGTGTTGGCCTATTTTATTTCTTTATTATATTATATTTCATTAAGAAATTTACAAATTATATGTGTATGAAGATCACAAGAACAAGAGACACAAGATGTAGGCGCACAGCTAGGGAAAAACCCCTATAAGGGGAAAACCTAGTCAAGAACTCTTCCTTTAGTAATTCAATTCAAGATGAGACACTTCCAGACTTCTTAGACCTAGACAAATACCTCCTCCAACCACCAAGTCAACCCTTCCTCCTTGTAGATGCCCTTTGCTTAGCCTTCCAAGTGACAACTTTTTAAGTGCAACTTCAAATCAAAATTTCGGCCCCAATGGCAGATATTCAGCGCCCAACTTTAGAAATTTGACCATGCAACATAAAAAAAATTGGCCCCAGCTTCAACCCAATAACTTTGCATGTGTGAGGGAAAGGAAACCAAAAAACTTGATTTTATTCTTCCTAGATTCACTCCTTCTTTTCCAGCAACTTCACAATCATTTGCAACTACTGCTTCTTAGAGATCGAACTTGTTGATGCTGCTCTCTAAACGAAGTCGAGTTTCTCAATATATAGGCTTCTTGTGAGGTCGAATTGCCCTAATCAAAACTGACTTGTTGAGGGAAGGGACGACTTGGTGTGGAGGTGACAAATTATATTTTTGACTCAAAAATAATTCTTTCTACATGATACAAAAGCCCAAGAAGGGTCTAATAAAAATGATAATGACTTTAATGACTCAAGACAGAGCCTAGAAGATTTCAATGGAGGATTTGACCTAGAAAACATTCACCCAAGCATGAAACCCATGCTTTAATAAGTCATTTTTATTTAATAATAAATTACCTTTTAACAAGTACAATTATGAAGACCGAAGCTAGTTGCATTATTCAACATTTTACAAGGTGAAGGAGTTAAAGAAGAAGTTGGCCCTAGTGTATTGTTGATGAGTTGTAAGGAATTGCTGCAAGGAGTCAAAAGGAAGAAAGTAAATTTTTCTTTGATTACTAAACCCTAGCTATTTCTTACCAACACAAGTTTAGATGATTTTCCTGAGGAAGTCAAGCTTGTATTGAATGATTTTGCTGAAATAATTGTGGATGAATTACCAAGTGATTTATCGATTGTTTGAAGCATTAGCCATCATATCAAATTAATTCCTGAAGCAAGTCTTCCAAACAAAGAAACATATAGAATGGATCCTCAAGAAAATGAAGAAGTGAGGAAGAAAATATAATAGCTATTGGATAAGGGTGTCATTAGAGAAAGCCTCATTCCATGCATTGTTCCCACTATTCTCATCCTGAATAAGGATGGTGGATGGAGGGTGTGCATTAATTCAAGAACTATCAAGTGGCCGGAGGGTGTGCATTAATTCAAGAAGAATCAATAAGATAACTATCATGTATAGATTTCCTCTTCCACATATTGATGATCTAATTGATTGTTTGATTGGTGCTAGATATTTCTCAAAAAATGATTTGAAGAGTGGGTAACATCAAATATGAATTACAGAAGGGGATGAATGGAAAACAACTATCAATATAAACCACGGATTGTATGAGTGGCTAGTGATTCCTTTTGGCCTTACTAACACACCTAATACTTTTATGAGGTTGATGAATGAAATTTTGAAGGAATATATAGGCAAGTTCATTATTTTATATTTGGATGACATTTTAGTGTACAACCAAACAAAGGAGGAACATTTGAGACATCTCAAGTTGATTTTAAATACCTTGTAGCAAGAAAATTTTCTGATTAATTTGAAGAAATGTACCTTTATGAAAAATGAATTGGTAGATTTAGGCTTCATAATCTTTGAAGCCAACTTAAAGATGGACCCTAAAAAGGTTAAAGAAGAGTGGTATTTTGGATTTGATTCCATGGGTGCCATTTATAAGTCTATGTTTTGAGTCACCAATTGGACTCATCATCACGACAGAAATGTTGAGAGAAGAAGAAAGGATAATGAGAAAATAAATAGGTGAAGGAAAAAAAATTGAGGGTTAATAAAAGTCAGCTCATTCTTTTATTTTAAAAATGAAATGAGGGCAAATAACAATAAATTAAAATAGGAACAACAAAAAAAAGCCGAAGAGGCCCAATAATACTAAAAGAAGAGCAATAATAATGTAAAAACTAAAGCAAAAAATAAACTAAAAATAATCAAATTATCAAATATAATATAAATAATCAAATTGAAATCAAGCACAATAGGAAATTCAGAGAAGCCATCGAAATAGGTAAAACACCCTGATAACCTTATGTTACACTAAAAAATGTCACCATGACTATTTGCGGTTAGTATGGCTCCATCCACTGTCATATTATCCTCCTTGGCAAGTCTCATGCCTCTGCTTTCCATGTCAAACTTCAAGAAAGAGAGAAAAGTCATTTAAAGTCAATTATCTCTGGTACGCAGTTTCTCTTAGCCTTACCTGCGGGTACGTAACCCAAGTTCACAAAACCTGCGTACTTGTACGCTCTGTATGTAAAGGGATGGGTGCGTACTCCTGTAAAGGTCAAAAGGCGCAAGTTTCACTCCAAAAAAGTTACTTGTGGTCATTTCTAGAGTCTTCTAGAAGCATGTTTGACGTGTATGAAGCGCCTCCAGATGGTTCATGTATCCCTACCTAAGAGGAACTTATCCCATCAATAGGGGAGCTATCCCATCCAAAGAGGGGCTTATCGCATTGATGGTGGACCTGAATAACTTCCTCTAGAGCACTATAAATACAGGCATTGGGCCAAAGGGAGGAGAGGTTGAAAGCTGAACATTCCTAAGGGTAGATGTTGCTGGAATTAGGACTTCCTTGTAGAAGCTTGTGAGGAGAGATTACTATCTTTACTTGTTTCCATTGGGAGGTGGGTGAGCTGATCAGAGTAAGGGAGAACTCTTGTGGACCCTGGGAGGAGCTTGCACAACACCAAGGCTCAGGTTGTAATGGTTCCTTTTGTTACCTTTTAATACAAATTAGTCCATTCTTCTCAACAATTTGTTATTAATGAGTTGTTTCATATACTCCTTGGTCTATATGTTAAATATGTTTTATTTTATGTGATATTCAGGTGCTATTTAATCGTTTGATTGTTGGTGAATGTAGGTTTCGAAGGGAAGGAGGAGCTCATCCGGATCAACGAAGCTGGACTACTACAACAGCGTTGGATTACAGGTAGGATCTAAACACCTGATTTCTCATATTGTAAAAGCATATTTAGGGAAGGATTTCTCTTATTTGTCTTGTTTGTCATTAGAGAGTCTTAGGCTTTCTAGGAAGGTCAGTTGTGTCCGCACTAACGACTCTTTCTGCGTGACAAAATGGCGACTCCACTGGGGAATCTATGAATGTGTTTGAGTTCTTTTTGATTTGATATTTTGATCTGAGAAAAATTGCTTGTTTTCTGATTTTTGGTTGTCTAGCTGTGTATTTGGGTGGGTTAGATTAGAGTCAATTTAGTTTTTTATTTTTCTTAGTCTTGCCAGCAGTACACAGTCTCTGGGTTTAACACAGTGCGTACTTGTACGCACTGCGTCTTTGTGCACAGTGCGTACCCGCGCCTGTGTAAACAGATGACCTGCGTACCCCTGTCAATTTTGAGAAAATTTCAATTTTTTGCTTTTTGCTCTTTAGATTTTGCTTTTACTTTGTTTTTACTGCCCAGATCCATCAGTTTACTGTCAAAGATCTTCACCTGAACTTGTCCCGTTAGTGTCGAGGGTTTTGGTGGAATTCATAGGGATTTTGCCTTAGGGTTTGATTTTTAACTGGTCCTGTAGTGACTTTGGCGTTAGGGGTTGTCAAACTTTGGATCTCCCTGGTTTAGATCAGTCCTCTTAGGAGTCGGGCCTGTCATAGAAGTCACCCTAGTGAGAGACCTACCTTTGTGTCTTCTCTTTGCGAATCTCGAAAAGTTTGTTTGTTAAAGCCTTGAATTCCATTCTTGAGAAAAAAGAACAAAAAGATTTCGATTTTGTTTTTTGGTTAGTTTATGATTCTGCATGAACTGATCCTTAGTTGCATTTTGACTAAGTAAAACATCCGAGAATCATCCTTGTAGGCTTTTGTCCTCATTATTTTTACTTTTAGGTAAATTTGCTTTTGATTTGCTTTTGAATGAATTTGATTTGATTGTCTTAGATTTGTTAAATTCGATTTGATAAAATAGTTTTATATGCTTTATTAACATAGAAAAAACACAAAAATTCTTTTGGAAAAAGTTTGCTTTGGTAGCATTTGTAGACTTTTGGGAGAAAAAGGAAATTCCGTAGAGTAATTAGTGGTCATGAGTTGTGTGTTTTGAAAAGATAAAGAGAATTGTTTCTTTGATTGTCTTTACTAAGAAAGTTGTTTTCTATAAAATTTGCATTTTCCAACTCTCTTAGTTAAGAGATTCATTGAAAAAGAAAAGTAGTGTAAATCATCTTAGGTGCATCTTTGTAGTGGTTGCGAGTCGAGTCTACACACCACCAATTTCATCTCCATCACCTTTTGTCTTTAAGAAAAACCATAAAATTAACGCTTAAAGTAAAATCAACTTAGTAACTTTTATTTACTAGGGCTCTGAAACACCAATTTAGATCAGGCTAGTGTCTTGGAGTAGGAGAGTAATGAACTCTCCAAGACAACAAAACCAAACAAGTAGCTTATCTTGTGATAGAATAAATCCAATTGTCTCATTTGTACTCTGGGAAAGCTCCTCTTAAAGGAGAAGCACGAGCTCGTGTCCGAACCAGTGAGGGGATCAATCCTCCCTCGTTGGGAACGACGCCAGACACGCACGTATTACAAACGTTAAACCTCGGATTAACCATTGTCGAGGAGCCAGGGGTCACTTGTCGGTAAACCTTGGATTATTGTCAAGGAATCGGCAAGGGGATTGAGCTTGATACTCTGCCCTTGCGTGCTGTCGGAGTGTAGACTGTTCCCCCAGGTGCATTTGTTGCGGTTGGTAACCTTAGTGACCATTATCTTTAGGATTCTACCGAGGTGACGGTGGAGGGAAGATCCCACTGTACCTGGAGCAGACGTCGGCTAGACTCACTTGGATTTTCCGGGGGGTTCACTTCACTCGAGACGGTTAAAGTGGAGGGACTTGTGCCGGTCTATTCATTAAGCAGGTTGTCAGGGTAACTGTTCCACCCGCCACTTCTGTACTGAATCCGGCGATGTTGGGTTTCATCTCCAACTAGATTTTTCGGTCTGGAAGGCTACTGTTTGTGCTTGGTTTGACGCCCTAGATTCTTTAGGCGTATGATTCAAATTTGTTTGGTTCTTTAGAGACTTTAGGTGGTTTGCTTTGATATTTTACTTTGTTTGCGTGTGCAGTAGTTAAAAGTTTTTAACTGTGGCGGAATTACCGAGACAGTCCCGTAGACTTCGGGGCAAGTCTCCTGAGGTTGTTTCTGTGGCCGAATTGTTGAGAAGATCCCGTAGACTTCGGGGTGAATCTCCTCAAGAGGTCCCAAGTCATTACGAAGGTTTAAAGGTCCTTGTAACTCCTCCTAGCGGCAGTAGAGTAGGTTCACCAGAAGAAGGAGAGTCTTCGTTGGTAGTCCATCAAGATTACCAAAGTCTAGAGACAGGTTATAATCCTGAAGCAGTTGAAGTTTCTGAGCTTGCTGGTAGTTTTTTGTCTACTAGTGATATAGGCGAAGAACCTGAAATATCTGAACCTGTTACTCCAACTTCTAGTGTACCAGATTCACCTAGGGTAGAAAGAGTCATCACCGAAAATCTTCCTACTGGTTTGATAGCTATTGAAGAACTTGCTCCAGAGGAAGAATTAGACATATCTACCCTTGATGATCGACCTACTATTGATCTCAGGAAGCGTGAATCTATATTTTACAGTCCTCCTAGAAGTACTACTTGGTACCTTTCGTTAACCAATTATTTAGACAACTCTGTTAAGAAAATTTACTGCAAATCGGAGATTTACCAGAGGAACAAAACACAACAACAACCATAAACACAAACAGAAATGTTTATCTGGGAAAACCCCAAATCCGGGGAAAAACCCAATCATAATGAAATTTCATTATCCTTGGCCAAAACCCTGGCCAATCTGGCCAAGTGAGCCTTCACCGCTCACCTCCAGGCCCTTGCATTACAATGAAGTCCTTTCAGCCTTTTATAGGCTTCATTACATATAATACCACGGGCAGAATACCATGGGTGCACAATACCATGTGCCCCAAAACCATCACTGTTTAACCTGGTCAACTTTGACTCTATCCTGAGTCAAGTTTACTTAACAATTCCCCCCTTAAACTTGACTTGGGGTTCCTTGACTAACTCCAGCCAAACTTGCTAAGTGAGACAATCCCACTCACTCTAGCTCTTACCCCCCTTCAGAGTTTTTATCCGGGGTATTGTTAACCCGACATCCCCCCTATCACCTAGGTCTAACTCAGACTTTACCAGTGATTACCAAGGGGTACACATGCCTTTACCAGGTCTTACAGTAGTATGCCCATTTACATGCAATAAGTTTGACTTCATTAATTTATTTATTTATTTATTATTGCTGCTCTTTTAACCCATCCTCTCTAATTTAATGCGACCAAGTAGCTGCTTACATTCAGGTCACACGTGTACATGGCCCGGTCCAGAATAGTATACTGCGCTTAAACTGCCAACGCCTTTCCTGGAGGAAAAAACCACTTCGCTGACGAAGAATACGCAGATCTCTTTCACTAATCGATCTGCCAATTTGTCCAGAGCTCGATCTCATCATTAAGAACATGCCACACAATTTCAGCTGCACGCATCAAACTTGCCACCTGGTCTTCTTGTTATCATGGGCTGTGTTTCCAGCCAATTCCAACACCTCGGTGGCAAGGTATTCGAGAACAGTGGCAACGTAGATGGCTGCGCCACCTCCAACACGCTTGGCACAACGCCCTTTCTTGAGATACCTGGTGATCTAGAAGATGGATTTCTAAGATCCCGATGCGGATTTAAGGCCATCGCCCTACCTGCTCGACCTTTCTCCTAGTCACTTCATCCATCAAAAAACACGACCAGTTCGTTGGTTGCTTCCTCGTAGGAAATTCAGGGGCTACCGTGCGATTAGAACTCCTGCGTGCCTCCATAATGGTCCTAGGGTTGCGATCTCTTAGCTCATCCTCTGCTGCCACGGCTCTAGTGCTTCGAGCAGAGAATCTGATAGTGCCACCTTTGTTCCAGATCTATACTTTGTGCCAGATCTACCTCTGCACGTTTTAGGCTGACTCTTAGTCATAGATCTGCAAGCGCACTCTTTTCCTACGTTTCTTCACCATTGTGCCTCCGATTCTGCACGTAGTTCTTCTGGCTTATCACACTAGCCACGCAGTCCTTCACGGTCGGAATCTTGGCCACCAGATCCGACGAGATCTACCTTCTTCACACACAGATCTAAGTAGATCTATATTGATCCACAATTAAACCTTACATCGCAGCAACGAAAACCATAGATACAATAAAATCATTTCGTTCTGGATCTAGATCTAATGAAAACCACATTTTAAGCCCAAATCCTCAACCATGGCTCAGCGCGCACACGGATCCTTCTTCTGGATGCAACTTCAAGCAGCAACCGGCAACGGCTCACGGAAATTCTCAGCACAGGTATGAGAACAAGTCTTCAACCAGCAATCCACGCACAGTTAGCGCTCTGCTCCACTCGAACAGTAACCAAACCGCCGGCTGCCTCCAGCACGCAATATTGCTTATCCACCTTGAGCTCTGCTCCACCTTGAGCTCCGATACCAATTGTTAAGAAAATTTACTGCAAATCGGAGATTTACCAGAGGAACAAAACACAGCAACAACCATAAACACAAACAGAAATGTTTATCTGGGAAAACCCCAAATCCGGGGAAAAACCCAATCATAATGAAATTTCATTATCCTTGGCCAAAGCCCTGGCCAATCTGGCCAAGTGAGCCTTCACCGCTCACCTCCAGGCCCTTGCATTACAATGAAGTCCTTTCAGCCTTTTATAGGCTTCATTACATATAATACCACGGGCAGAATACCATGGGTGCACAATACCATGTGCCCCAAAACCATCACTGTTTAACCTGGTCAACTTTGACTCTATCCTGAGTCAAGTTTACTTAACAAACTCAGGGGTAGGTTTTTCTCCACCTCGTACTCCTTTTCCACCTGGAGGTATTTATACTCCTGTGAATATGTCTGGTCAGTCGTCCGTGTTCACTCAATCTCCTGAATCTTTCTTACACGGCGGTCCTTCTGTTCCCACAGGGTATCAATCACTTTCTGGTACCTTTGCGGGGGCATCTCCTCAACCCATTGATCATGGGTTATTAGCTGGAAACAATGGTAATAAACCGTTGGGTGTAGGGGACATTTACATGATGTCAGGTTCAGTTCCCGTTTCTCAACCTCAAGGTGGTCAATTACCGCCTGGGGGGCAGCCTCAATTAATGCCTGGGGGGCAACCTCAAGGTACAAAAATTGTGTCTGGGGGGCAGCTTCAAGGTCAGTATGTACCTATGGTACAATACATGCCTCAAGGTCAACCCCAGCCTCAATATGTACCCCAGGGTCAACCTCAGTATCAATATTTACCCCAAGGGTATCAACCTCAAGGTCAAGGTCAACCCCAGTATCAATATTTACCCCAAGGTTATCAACCTCAAGGTCAATACTTGAGTCAAGGTTATCAACCACCTCAAGGTCAGTCATATGTTCAAGGTATGGGAACTATGCCTTTCAGTTATCAATCCTATCCTCAATCCGGTTATGGATCTCAGTATCCTCAACCTGTTACGGGTCAATACCCCGGAATGATAGTGTGGGATCCATCACAAGGTCAACAGGTGTTGCAGCCAAGTATACAGTTGGTACCTCAAACTGGACAACCCGTAGTTTCTGGTCCACCCCAGCAACCGCAACCTGTCCAGTCAAATGTTCAAACTTCTGTAACTTCAGTAGTTACTCAGCCGCCAATTGCACCTAGTACTCCATCTCAAACGGCTGCTGCAACTACCGCACTTACTTCTGGAGTATCGACAGCTCCGGTTTCTACTATCTCTGCAACCACTCCTCAGACATCTTTACCGTTGTCCGGATCCACGATTCAAACTACGGTCCAGATGCCTGTAGGGCAGCCTGGTTTAAGTACTGTTGTAACAAGTCAACCTCAATTTACCCACCAACAGTACCAGGGACAGTACCAATTCGGTCCTGCTGTCCAAGAACCGGTTTACCAGTATCAACCGTATCCTGGGTACACTTATCAACAACCTCAACAACCCCAGTACGGTCCGGTTAATCCTGGTTTTCCAGGAGGATATAATATCCCTAATGCGATTCCTGTTCCTAGTTATCCTGGATATCCTCCTCCTGGGACTGGTCTTGTGACCCAGAGTTTTAGAGATCCTAACCGGCAGTTACCATTTATCGCAACTTTGGATTTACCAGACTTGACGCGCCTAACGAACGATCCAATTCAATATCTTCCATTCTGGCCGCCGATGCCAAATAAGTTGCCCAGTGATATACCCAAGTTCGAAGGTAAGTCTGGAGAGGATCCGTCCAATGACGTGATGACTTACCACCTCTGGTGTGCTTCCAATTCTATCTCGGATGATTCGATCCGCTTACGTCTTTTCCAGCGTACGCTCATTGGTCTCGTGGCCAAGTGGTACATTGAGTTACCACGGGCCTCTTTTTACAATTTTAGCCAGTTAGCTACCTCGTTCCTAACTCATTTTCAGTTGCCGGTCAGATACGATAACGGTACGGAGCTATTAACTTCATTAAAACAGTCGACCTCCACTTATATTTCCGATCATATTCATGAATGGAGACGTCGAAGACGTTTAGTGAAAGTTTTTATCCCGGACCAAATCTTAGCTGAATGGTTTGTAAAATCATTATTACCGAAGATTACTGAAGATGTAGCTAAGGCCGGAGTAGTTACTGAGGAGCAAGTCATTGCTCAAGCCCAGTACCTTGACTTAGTTTACACTCAGTCAGGTACGTTGCACGAGAAGATCCCAGATCTTCCTAAGTCGAATCAAATTGCTGCTGCTCCTTCGGGGTCTCATGCTGCTGATGGCATGATTGGTACGGTGAATACTAAAAGTAAGAAGAAATCCTCAAAGAATTCTTCTCCAATAATAACCTTACCGGACTCCCCAACAGGAGAATCTTCTCCTGAAATTACTACCGATATTCATGCTGTAGAGTCATCTACGGCTAAATCAAAAAACGGTGGTAAGAAGAAAGGCAAGAAGAAGGATAAAGCAGACAAGGCTCCAAAGGAGAAAAAAGAGAAGTCGAAATCTAACGACGAAAAGCGCAAACCTCGCTATCCTTGTTTAATTTGTGAAGAAGATCATTTCACAAGAGATTGCCCTCATCGGGCAGAGGTTGTGAAAATCGTTAAGGGTTCCCCAACTCCAGCTGTTTTGAAAGATCCATTTCCAAAGTAGGAGAGTAAAATGATAGGTTCTTCCTCGAGTGCCAGTGAAGAGCCCATATTAATGATGTCTCATGTACGGATTGCGACTCGATCGCAAGATTATGGTAGTAAGAATCCTGTTGATGGCAAAGAAGCAGAATCTTCTCATTCTAATCCATCAACCTCAGCTCCCGGTTCCGATCCACTGCAGATCGAGAAACCTAACCCGGACTTGGTAATTAAACCGCCCGCCAAGGGTATACTTCGAAATTTTGCTTTCAATCCACATGCGAGAGCAGCTCAGAATTATAACATTGTTGAGGATTTAGCTGTTTCACCCTCAGCAATGTCAGCTTTGGAAGTGCTGCAATCATGCCCAGCACAACGAAAATTACTCTTGTCGGCTATAGGAGTTGTTGATATTCAGGACCCGAACTTGATAATCTTTCATCTAGAAAATAGTACACCGCGTCTCCCTCATCAAATGGCTTTCTAGATTCCAGTGATAGTCAAAAACAGGCCTATTCATCGGACTGTGATTGATGAAGGAGCTTCTACGTGTATTATGTCGATTCAGTGTTGGAGATCGCTTGGTTCTCCTTCACTGAACCAATCCCCGACGATTCTTAAGGCCTTTGATGGCGATGGGTTCCATCCGTTTGGCATTCTACAGGACTTGCCTATAGGGGTTGAAGGAAAAACCGTTAGTCTGGATGTGGAAGTGGTTGATGCCCCTCTAGACTACAACCTTCTTTTGGGTCGCAGTTGGTCTTACGCTATGACAGCAGTCGTGTCATCGGTCTTCAGAGTTATAAAGTTTCCACATAATGGTAAGATCGTGACGATAGACCAGCTGGCTTACTTCTCGTCCGACCCAGCCTCTTCAGAGAGTATCCAGCATGTCGGTAAAACGACTATCCCTTACAGGGATGTTGGTGTAGGATTGGTTAAAGATTCCGGTTTGCTGGGAACTTTTCCCTTTCCTTCGATCAATGCAGACCCTTCATTCGCATCCATTCATATGATTACTTCAGACACTATTATTTACGATGATCCTTGGATTGTCCCATCTGAATCTGAAATAGACTCCTTCGGTAATGCAATGCCTTTGAGTCCATATGAAATTGCTTATGAAGTCGTGCAGTCTTTGTCCGACTCCAGTTCAACCCAATTCGACCAAATGAATGTGGTCCGTGAGAAATCACTTTTCACATCAACCTCAGAACGGATAACGTTTCCTGAAGTTGTGTCATCTGACGAACAACTTCGCGAAATCCTCAGTGTAGACGATCTACCATGGGAAGATCTTCATCATAGATCTTCGTTTTTACCTGAGGCTGATGACTTTGAAAATGATTTTTCATCAATTTTTACAGCTGAATATGTCAAGGACGCTCAGAATCCCATGAAACATCCTGATTCAGAGTTGAATTTGGGAAACATTTCCCAAACTATTTCCATTGACATTTCAGTTAAAACCGGAGTTATTGAAAACATTCATATAGGTGCCTCATGTACAGATAACGAAATTCAAACATACAAGGTCCTATTTCAAGAATTCCGCGACATGTTTGCCTGGTCCTATGAGGAAATGCCAGGAATTGATCCCTCCATTGTTATTCATGAAATCAAGACCTACCCGGATGCTAAACCCGTTCGGCAACGTCTGCGTCAGATACACCCTAGGAAAGCGGCTGCGATTAAAGTAGAAGTCGAGAAGCTGTTGAAAGCAAGTTTCATTTATCCGATCCCGTTAATGGATTGGGTATCGAATATTGTTCCGGTTAACAAGAAACAAGGAACAATAAGAATATGTATCGACTATAGGGATATAAATCGTGCTTGTCCAAAAGACAACTATCCTACACCCTATATCGATCAAATAATTGATGATTGTGCCGGCAGTGAAATATTTTCCTTTATGGACGGTTTTTCCGGTTACAACCAAATCAATATTCTACCTGCCAATCAACCAAAAACGGCTTTCATTTGTCCTTGGGGGACATTTGCTTATTGCAAATTACCTTTCGGACTTAAGGATGCCGGAGCCACTTTCCAACGGGCAATGTCTTACGCGTTTCACGACATCAAGCACATTGTGCAACCGTATCTCGATGATCTGCCTGCTCATTCTTTACATCGAGCTGATCACCTTGTCCACTTACGCGCTATTTTTATGAGGTGTCGGCATTATCGAATTCGGTTGAACCCACACAAATGTGTCTTCTGTATAGAAGTGGGACGATTGCTAGGATTTTTCGTTTCAAAAGCCGGTATCCGCGTCGATCCCTCGAAGGTCGAAGCCATCATCAAATTGCCTCCTCCTTTGAGTTTGCGCCAACTCCAAAGTTTGCAGGGGAAAGCAAACTTTTTACGTCGATTCATTCCTAACTACGCCGAGGTTACAAAGGGGTTCACCCGGTTGTTGAAACAAAACGCTCAATTTTCTTGGGATGAGATAGCTCAGAAATCTTTTGATGCACTTAAGCACGCGTTGACCCATGCACCGTTGCTGCATCCTCCCAACTACAACCAGGATTACTTTTTGTACCTCGCCGCCTCCCACTCCACCATTGGAATGGTCTTAGTTCAGGAAGATGAATTCGGAACGGAACATGTAATATATTATCTTAGTAGGACGTTAAATCCCACTGAACTAAAATATTCGCATGTGGAGAAATTGGCCCTGGCAGCTGTGCAGGTTGTCCAGCGTTTTTGTCATTACATTCTCCTCCGTAAAACTACAGTGATTTCGGATTGCAACCCTATGATCTATATTTTGACAAAACAATTGCTAGGGGGAAAGTACTCCAAATGGATTGTTATCCTGCAGGAGTTCGATTTGGAGTTCGAGAAGTCCAAGTCTAAGAAATCCTTAGTTTTTGCGGAATTGATGTGTGACTTCCCGCGTGCTGACACGGAAACTGTGGCAAAGGAACCCATTGCGGACGAATCTCTGTTTCTTATCAGCACTTTAGATCCGTGGTATGGGGATATAATCGTCTATCTCCAAACCCAATCCTTTCGGCCAGAAGCTTCAAAGTCGGAACGCCGGAAAATTCGATTCCAGTCCCAACAATACAGAATTATTGGAGATACTCTTTATCGTCGTGGGGCGGACTTGGTTTTGCGTCGTTGCTTAACTCATGAAGAGGCAGAAAGGGTTTTGAATGACTGTCATTCTGGAGCATGTGGCGGTCATATGTCTGGGTATGCCACAGCTCAGAAGGTGTTGCGTGCTGGCTATTTCTGGCCGTCCATGTTTAAAGATTGTATCATTGCGGTCCGAAAATGCCACAACTGCCAAGTGTTTGATCGCAAGATGCACGCACCACCTGCTCCTCTCCACCCTATAATTGCCGTTGGTCCTTTTGCTAAATGGGGTATCGATTTTATTACTTGTAACCCTCACTCGGCGGGGGGGCATGCGTATATCATCCTTGCGGTGGATTATTTTACTAAATGGGTCGAGGCGATGCCTACATTCGAAGCAAGCAGCAAAACAACATCGATTTTCGTATTCAATCATATTATTGCTAGGTTTGGTGTCCCACAAGCGATAATCACTGACCATGGGCGCCATTTTCGAAACATTATGATGACAGAACTTACAAGCCAGCTTGGTTTACGCCATGATAGTTCTACTCCTTATTATCCTCAAGCAAACGGTTTGGTTGAATCCATCAACAAAGTTCTAGTTATCATGATCCGACGAATCATTGGTATTCATCGGTCGAATTGGCACAACATGTTATTCTCAGCGCTTTAGGCGTATCGAACCTCAGTAAAAACATCAACAGGGTTCACTCCTTTCCAGCTAGTTTATGGTTTGGAAGCAGTGTTACCCATTGAATGTGAAATCCCATCACTTCAAATGGCTATCGAATTACTCCCCTCTACTGCTGAAGAGGAGAAGCGTTTGTTATACTTAGCTAAATTAGATGAGACTCGATGAGATGCTACTTTGGCAATCGAGACTCACGCAAAAAGGATGAAAGCTCAGTATGACCGTAACGTGACCCCTCGTAATTTTTCGGAAGGAGACCTAGTGCTATTATATGATCAAGCTAACGATAAATTAGGTGCTGGAAAATTCGTTCCCATGTGGCATGGGCCCTACATTGTTAAGCGAAAGCTGGCAAAAGGGGCCTATGAGCTGGTAGATTTTGATGGGGACTCTTTGGGTAAGCCCAGAAATGGACTTTACCTAAAGAGGTATTATGCTTAAATGGTGGGTATGGAGATTTAGTTAGTTCTAGTTAGGTTAATTTTCTTTTTAGCTGGTATGTTTGCTTAGTTTAGGCTGTGTGCTTAGTTTAAAGAGTGTGTTTTTGTCGTTATTCTGGCTTATCTTGGTTTTACTCTTGATATTGCAGATGTCGATGCCTCTCCAAACGTACATTGGATTTGCTGATGGTGCTTGTCGTAGTACACGGAATATCTCTTCCGCAGCTTGGGTTATCTATTCGCCCTCTGACGAGTTAGTTTCTATGCATGGGGTGAGCCTCGGTCAAACAACAAACAACATTGCAGAATACAGTGCAGTGATTGAATTATTATCTAAATATATTTCATTTGGGATTCGGAGTTTGATAGTGAGGTTAGATTCTGAACTCGTTGTATTACAGCTTAATAGAGTCTATGCCATTAGAAATCCAGTGTTATTAAGATTGTTTTTGAGGGTGCGTCTCTTAGAACGTGAATTTGATTACATTGAATATCAGCATATTCCAAGGTCTTTAAATACATTAGCAGATGCAATGGCGTCTCGAATGTTAAATAGACATTTGTAACGATCATAAATGTAAATTTATAAACATTTCATCACACATGTTTAACAAAATAAGCCGGTAATAATGATATATATAGATAAGAGTGTGTCAAAAATATACATCGTTTTCGATCATAGGTTGAAAAACACCTTATGATCGGCAAAAATGATAAGTACAAAAAACCAAAAATGTCATATGTGTCTACAAAGTGACTAGCCAATCACTAGTGGTGCTCTCTATACGAGACCACTGCCCGCGCTACCCTATACAGGAACCTCCTGAAAGGTCCTGGGACTGCGACCACGTAGCGCTGAAGTCGGATAGGAATGTCATCTATAGTGGTCTTTGGTATATCCGCCGTCAGACGCTCTAGATCCTGTTCCAGCTCAGCTAAGGTCTCTGCGGCCGCATCCTGTGGGGCTGGTGCTGGTACAGCTGGTACTCTCCTCTCAAAAGCCCGGAGGTTGGCCGGACGCCGTGGACCTACATCTGCATTTTGAAAATTTGTGCTGTCAGTTTTGAGGCGATATATCAAAAACAAAAAAATACATAATTTAAAAAACTTGTGAAAATGAAATACCTCTGTCGTCCCATTGTTCTCCCTGTGGAAGAACCATGTCCGGATCATTGCGAAAATCCATTCCGACATACAGAAAATCCTAAATCGCAAAGACCTGGCCCTCCAGCCAGTGAAAGTAACCATCAGGAAATCGAACAACTGCTGCTCCCTCGTCAGGATGCGGGGCCATTACCGTAACCCATCTCGTCAACTTAGGCTCCCGAGGAGGCCCAACTGGAACTGTGAGATGCTGGGGGATTAGCATTGGAACTCTCTCTAGGGCAAAGCTCACAACTAAAGGCCCATATCCAAAAGTCTTCAGTTGTCCTCTCTTTGCCCTGGTTATTTGGCCCTTCATATTGGCCAACACAGCATCGCACCAGTTGAAAATGGTGCCTTGGAAGCAATCTATAGCCATCCGCATTTGGGATCCAGTGGCTATGTGCAAAGCGGCAGCACCGCAAAGTCTGGTAACTGTAAAGGCAATTACCATGAGTTCAGGTCGGGATATATATTTGATTTCTATCCCCTTCTCCTGGTTTTGGTTGTTGCACCACTCTAGCCGGAGACTAGCAAGGGATTGGCCACCTGGCCTAGTCCCGAATAGAGAGAGTTGCTCGCCCCTGTTAGGCAAGCCAGTGAGAAAGTATATGTCGGAGGACTCTATCTCGAGCTGGTTTTCTCCGATGTAAAAACATTGATCCTGAATATTCCACCTTTCAACCAGCCACTCTAAGAATGGCACTTGGGCCCTCATGCCAGGTATGGCCCAGTACTTGTAGAGTCCGCATGCCTTTAACGCATCAATAGAAGGTTGATGACCTATTGCGGCCAAATCAACGTCTTCGTGCTCTCTTTCATGCTAATCTAGCATGGTGAGTGACCTACACACCAAGAAACAATAGTTAGAATTCATTAAATAAAATTTGGTTGGTTAAAATTGGAGTTTGGGGTTTCAAAATCCGTGTTTCACGGGGTACGCACCCCGCGTTCAGAAGACAGAGCGGCGGTACGCAGCTGTCCTGAAGGCGGGCTGCGTACCCCGACCTTTTTCCCATATACGAAAAAGTCGGGGTACGCAGGTCACCCATAGGGCACATGCGTCCCCCGTGAAACATATTTTAAAACCCTAAACCCTCCAAAAAATCAAACTAAAACTTGAAATGAAATTCTAAACGGATGAAATTAAAGAGGAGGATGTTGTGAAATACCTGAAAGAGACGGCGCTCGATTCTGACGGTCGGATTCTCCGCAAAGTCCACGGGAAGTTTTCTTGTCAAAAGCCCTTTTCTCAACCTCAACAGTAAAATGGTAAAAATGACATGGTAAAAAGTCTTTTTATAGGTTTTTTGGATGAATGAATGCTAAGTTTGTTTATTTTTCACCATGAAAGGACATTTTTCAATGTATTTTTACCCATCTTAAACAGGTATGAGTAATGTGTTGTTTTTGTGCAGGACAAAAGGACTTTAGGGTAAAATCATCATTTTTCACGAACCAAAACATCAGAGTCATCTTTTAAGCTCTTTTCTGACTCCTAAAACATGAAAAGATTGCCGAGCGTTTCTTTTACACTCGTTAAAACGGAACTAAAAGACGGTCCCCTTATAGCTCTTTTCTGACCGTAAAAACAGGAAAAGATTGCCGGGTTTTTGTCGTTTCAAACTCGATACGGAAATAAAACGACGTGTCCTTGATCGCTTTTTACTTTTCAGGTCAGAGACACTAATTATGAAAGTACTCCTTGGTCGCGAGATCAAGCGGTTCTCTCAGGTATTATTTTATACTTTTTCGGGCTTGGGAGACACAAATTTACGAAAAAGTTCACCGTGGAGTCTTCTTTAGTTTTTTCAGACTCTCTAAAAATGAAAAACGCCGAGTTTCTCCTATACTGGACTCGTTAAAATTTCACAGTAAAGGACCTGTTCGATTACAAATAGGAACGGACCACTCCTTCTTAGGGTCCAAATCTAAACTAAGTTGGACTCATCCGAAGGATGAGCTTATAATCAAGCATATGTTATCCTCCTCAAGCTTGTTAAAAATAAAGAGGTACTTGCCAGAAATGGTGGGGGAAAAGAGAGAAGAATGAACCGATTTGTCATCCTTTTTTACAGAAGAACCTTATTGCCGCTCTTGAACACGACACTTTTCATTCACCTGGGTTGGGAAATCCTTTGCCTTAAAAGTTGATCAAACCACTTTGAAAGTCTTCAACCGTTTCCGGGTATTAACTTTGGGTCAATCATCACCAAACCATCTGTCGTGTCATTATGTGTTCAAGAGGTCTCTGCAAATAAACCATTCATATGCAAAATACTTGTCATCCATTTGACCATCCCTGAGTCAGTCCTTACAGCAACATTTCTTCAACTTGAACAATGATTTCGTGTTGTGGGCTTGCCTGCAACGAGTCGCTTTCTATCGACATCAGCACATTATCTAGAAAGATGGCTTAGAAATCGACAGTACCTTGAAGTCTGCATGCATCAATGGCAGGTTTCTCGCCTTTGACGACAGTTTACATCATTGACTTTCGATCAGAGGATTCCATGACGTGTTCGACATCAACTCATTCATTCACATTTCATGGATTGTACTGGGTACTTTGAGAACCATTGACATCACTGGTGGTCTCTCTCACACTTGTTAACGGTTTACATCATTGACTGGTAATCAAGTGGTTTCTACCATGCTCGACATCAACTCATTTATTCGCATGGATAGAATCGTACCAATTCGGGAAGTAGAAATGAAGACCCTGGATCTAGTTTCCACCATCCAGGCTGCGAGGAGTTTTGTATTCATTATACAGTAGACTAATCATAAACAGATGGCTGCGTCCATACTGTGTCTACAAAAGTCTATGATTGTGATGTACTGCAAAATCATTCTTGTATCAGAGCAGTAGTTAGATTGTTAGTTAAAGTTTTCAATCTGAGTATGGGAATGCCTACCTCAGCGATGATATCATCTTATATATGTATTTTGTGTTGAAAAATTGCAAGTTCTGACCGGATCCTCCGCAAGATACTCCTTGAAATGATAAAGTACTTCACCCTTCCTGGATCATAAAAAACCTAATCTACTACAGGCTTCGCACTTTAGGGGTCAATCTATTACACTAAAAAATGTCACCATGACTATTTGCAGTTAGTATGGCTCCATCCACTGTCATACTATCCTCCTTGGCAAGTCTCATGCCTCTGCTTTCCATGTCAAACTTCAAGAAAGAGAGAAAAGTCATTTAAAGTCAATTATCTCTGGTACGCAGTTTCTCTTAGCCTTACCTGCGGGTACGCAACCCAAGTTCACAAAGCCTGCGCACTTGTACGCTCTGTATGTAAAGGGATGGGTGCGTACTCCTGTAAAGGTCAAAAGGCGCAAGTTTCACTCCAAAAAAGTTACTTGTGGTCATTTCTAGAGTCTTCTAGAAGCATGTTTGACGTGTATGAAGCGCCTCCAGATGGTTCATGTATCCCTACCTAAGAGGAACTTATCCCATCAATAGGGGAGCTATCCCATCCAAAGAGGGGCTTATCGCATTGATGGTGGACCTGAATAACTTCCTCTAGAGCACTATAAATACAGGCATTGGGCCAAAGGGAGGAGAGGTTGAAAGCTGAACATTCCTAAGGGTAGATGCTGCTAGAATTAGGACTTCCTTGTAGAAGCTTGTGAGGAGAGATTACCATCTTTACTTGTTTCCATTGGGAGGTGGGTGAGCTGATCAGAGTAAGGGAGAACTCTTGTGGACCCTGGGAGGAGCTTGCACAACACCAAGGCTCAGGTTGTAATGGTTCCTTTTGTTACCTTTTAATACAAATTAGTCCATTCTTCTCAACAATTTGTTATTAATGAGTTGTTTCATATACTCCTTGGTCTATATGTTAAATATGTTTTATTTTATGTGATATTCAGGTGCTATTTAATCGTTTGATTGTTGGTGAATGCAGGTTTCGAAGGGAAGGAGGAGCTCATCCGGATCAACGAAGCTGGACTACTTCAACAGCGTTGGATTATAGGTAGGATCTAAACACCTGATTTCTCATATTGTAAAAGCATATTTAGGGAAGGATTTCTCTTATTTGTCTTGTTTGTCATTAGAGAGTCTTAGGCTTTCTAGGAAGGTTGGTTGTGTCCGCACTAACGACTCTTTCCGCGTGACACCTTAACCATGGGAAGATTAGTGATAATTGGATTCCTATTTTAACCTCTGATTTACCTTCTCCTAAATTACTCCCTACCCTCTTATCGCTAGACTTGGCCTCCATGGTCTTGCTTCCTTTTTAGTATACCGGCCCTAAATTGGTTATAACATTTTAATAAAACAATCAAGAATAAATAAAAATATTTTCATAATTTCCATTTCTAAGATTATAAATCTTTATAAATCAATTTATTATAATTCATAATAATACAATAATGTTTAGTTTAAAACAAATTAAACAATTAATAATTTTATTCATTATTAACTTTAAATTC
This sequence comes from Pinus tabuliformis, assembly GCA_031772625.1. Classification (NCBI taxonomy): domain Eukaryota; kingdom Viridiplantae; phylum Streptophyta; class Pinopsida; order Pinales; family Pinaceae; genus Pinus; species Pinus tabuliformis. Next base: position 392,459,489 of record CM062818.1, read on the forward strand.
ATTTTTGAAATTAATAATAAAAATTAGGTCATTATGCATAGTAATAAATTAATTTATATTCATTGTTAGTTATTAATTATTAATTATTAATTTTTGCTTTTAATCATTTAATTTTAACTATAAATAGTAAAAAATGAAAACAACAATTCATACAACTTATAAAAATTAAAATTTGTATCATTATATTTATTTTAATCATACAATTGATAAAATTAATTAATTTTACAAACTTTTAGTGAGTTTATAATTATTAGTATGAATTAATAGTTACTTTCAATCATTAAATAAGGGAACCAAAATACATTTCTAAAAAAAAATAAATATTCTTAAAAGTAGACTAGCCATTAAATTAATAATTAATAACTAAAACTAAAATTATTAATGAATTAACAATAACAAAATTAAGATAAAATAAATAAATTACAATTAACTGAATTAAACATTATCATACTTGTCCGCTGTCTTTCATTCTCATCACTACCCTAGCCTTATTTATTACCCTATTGGGTTCTGATTTATTCTCTCATGGATCTAATCTTGATGATGAACCACGAAGGTTGGTTCGAAACATCGATTACAACAAATATGAATGCGATGACTCTGGAAGATAACACCTCATAGAATATAGATCGTAGCAGCCTCAAATCAATAAGGTAAATAAAATCAACTAAAATAAAAAATTAAAATAAAATCCAGACGAGAAAGAAAGAGATAAAAGGAAGAATAATGAAAAAGAAATGAATTAAAATAAAAGATTAAGAGGAAATAATTTGAACCAAACAAAACAAAAATAAAATAAATTAAAATATAAGAATAAAACACCAGAAATAACAAAATAAGCTAAATAAAATTAAAATCAAAATAAAGATAACAAGGATAAGGAAAAAAAGGAAATCAAATTAAAATTAAATAAGTTAAATTAAAATAAAAAATGAAAATAAACAGAAATGCAATAAAATAAAATAAAATAATAAAAATAAAAATAAAATAAAAATAAAATAAAAATAAAAGAATAAAAATAAAAGAATAAAATAAATAAAAATTTAGATACAATAAAATGATTAAAGGATAGGGAGTCAAAAACATAGGAAGAGGTAAGATGAGAATGCGGGCAAGAGGAAAGAAGAGGGAGGAAAAGAGAGGGGGGAGGGGGGAGGAAACAAGGAAGGTTAAGAAAAGTGGTAATGGGTAGGAAGAGAAAGAGGAAAGGGAAGGGGGGGAAGAGGAGGGCAGAAAGCAAAAGGTAGGGTTTTTTTTAATTATGAGGGGAAAGGGAGAAGGGATAGGGAGGTAATTAAGAGGGGGAGGTAGAAGTTTCAGGGGGAGGAAAGAGAGATTAAATGAGAGATTAGAGGTATCTAACTATTGTTGGCCTCAGCCCCACCATCCCTGTTCATATTGTTGGGATGTTTAATGGTATCCAAGGGTCTACCTGATTTGGTACTCCTTATTATTGATAAATAGATTTAAGACCTGGTATTGAGGGACATTCTTTCGTATCATGATTTTACGCACAAATAACACAAGTTTCTATATTTTTTAAATCAAGAGGACATTCTCTCAAGGCATGTTTATTTCTACACTTAGGACAGAAAATGGACAATGCAACATTTTCAGCTTTTTGCTTGTTTTGCATTTTAAGGGTGTCAATTTGTTCACTAAGACTCCCTAAAATATCTATTTTAAAGTTATCAAGCAAATTTCCTAATTCTACTCTACTTATTGTCCCAACTGCAGATTTATTAATCCTTGATAGAAGAGGATCTCTTGGATTTTTCCCAATTCTCGCTTTGCCTCTTGAAATGTGTATGCGCAATTCAAAAATTTATCCTAGTGATATCTGAGAAATGTCTCCCTTACCCATTAGATTGAGAAGATCAATCCATTCATCTCTACTTTGTTTTAATAAGAGAGTTTTCAAATTTTCTTCATCTAGATTTTTCATTTTTTCCCTTTTTACATTGTAAGAAAATCTTTCAATGAAATCTTCAAGATTTTTATCTTCCTTTTGTATCATTTTAAAGACTTCATCTTTAATGTTATGGGGCATACAATAATCCTTATATTTCTCTAAGAATGTAGTTTTCATTTGTTCCCATGTTCTTATGGAGTTTATTCCTAAACCCATAAACCATTTTAATGTTGCATCCTTAAGGGTTGCAGGGAATAATTTAAACTTTTGAGCATCTTGTAGATAATCATATGATCTACACAAGACTTCAAATTTAAAGATAAATGTCTCAAGGTCTTCGCTCCTTAATCCATGAAAGTTTGGAAGGATAAAGGGTGAGATATTTTTCATTGTGACAGTTGTATCTTCATCAAGGATTGGAAATCCAAAAGGTTTTGGATTTATATTCTCTCCTCTTCCTCTTCCTCCATCTCTTCCACCTCCTCTTCCTTGTCTTCCTCCTCCTCTTCCTCCTCCAATTCTAGGTTGTTCACCATTCAAATTATGTACCTCTCCTTCCCCTTCTCCAACCATTGTAGATTCTTCAGAACTAATATAGGGTTCTGATTATGGTTCTAAGATTGGGTTTTCAATCTCCTCTAGTTCCTCTGGTTCTTCTATCAATGGTTTGAAGTAGGTTTCTTCTTCCTCTTCTTCAATAGGAACTTCCAACTCTTGAGCTAGAAGTTGTTCTCCAGTTGAAGATAGGAAAATTATTCCTGTTGTTGGGGATGTGGGATCTTTTTCTATTATAGCTTCCGTTGATGAACTTGGTGAATCTTTAGGTTGGATTTTGGATCTTAATACCTCAGGAAGTCTATGTTGGCCAAGTATGGATGGAATTCGAGCTTGTGTGGGTGGTGTAGCACTACGAGGTCATGGTGGAGTGACTGATGTTGTTGGAATTAAGCTCTTTCCTCTACCTAGAAATCTACCCCTAGAGTCTCTTTCCCTATGCATATCATGTTGTTTTTTTTATAAAAGAAATCAGGACTTCTATTTACACTTCCCCGACAATGATGCCAAAATGTTTATTCAATTCAATGTTCTTGAATAGCTTACATAAATTATGGACCGGAGTTGTTAAACTTGTGAAGTCAAAGTGCACTATATATACTAGAAGCCTTTTGAGTTTATTAACATAATGATTATGGATGGTTTATTTTTAAGGATTTTCTTTGTTCATATGTTCCTAATTAAAACTAAATATTTACAATACAATCAATTCTTAAAAAGGAATGTAAGGTAAGATATCATGATCTTCTTTAACTGGCTATTGTTAGTTACTATGTAAATGATAAAAAAAGAGCTATCTAAACTAATTTTCTAGAAAGATAATTACTTATACTCTAAAAAGAATTACTTCTATTCAAAGATAAAATTTATAAAGAAATCTAGATTAAGATCTACACACTACAATTATCAATCTTAATAGAAAGAATAAAACAAAAGCAGAAAGAATGTGATATATATATATATATATATAAAGAGAGAGAGAGAGAGAGAGAGAGAGAGAGAGAGAGATGAAAGGAAGGATATTTATATATATAGTCCTATTTTGGAAAGCATGTAAATGAATTGAAATTGATAGAAAAAAATGGAAAACTGTAAAGAAATAATTACAAGGAAATGAAACTATCATAATGTCATTTTGGAAAAAATAACGAAATGAACTGAACTGAATACTAAGCAAATGAATGAACCTTGACTGTCTGCAAGGGCCCTCCACAAAACAACAAGTTTATAACTCTATCTCAACAGCTAACTGCGCATGATATTCATGAAAATACTTCTTCAATTAAAAAGGAACAGAGTCATGGAACTTTAAACTGTCAATTACAAATTACATATATGCCTGCGTGTCTCCAGTTTCTGTTTACATAAGATATATATATATATATATATATAGATATATATATATATATATATATATATATATATATATAGATATATAGATATATAGATAGATAGATATATATAGCATTCGCGCCCAACAATTTTGAGATTTTCATGCCTTAAAAACTTAAATACAATCCTAATCTAAATGTTAATCTGATAATGGAAATTATAACGCTTCTCGACGATTTGCTATTTGGAAAGAAAATCAGAGAGTCATGATTGATTTGAACTTTTACTGCTCGGTTTATCCATGCGTTGACCCATTTCTTTGACTTCACCACTGGGCGATTTCCTCGATGGTTTGGCTTGGATGAATAGGAGGAGATCAATTCATATCTGCCCATATTCTTTTTTTCTTGGCTGGCGTACCGGAATCCGGAAAACCATGGAGGTAGCTGCAGAATCATAAAACAAACGCAGATTCATGTTAATTTTGTAGCTATTATAATCTTTAACTAAATAATAAGGCACATTAGCAAGTATGAAAAATAAGACATCTGAGTACCTTACCATATCAAAATCTCTTATTTTATTATTTATTGGAGTTGATAGTAGTAGGAAAAAGAGGAAAAATTGATGGAAAATGATGTCAAAAACAGGACAATCATTAGACTCTATAGGTACAGGAGTATAGCATCTCAATTGAGCATCAAATTACAATTTCAGTTGAGCATTTTAGATGATCATCATGATTATAGTTTCGGCATACTAGGACAATCTTGGCATATATATCATGATAAGGATCCTAGTACAAGAATATCTTAGCTATACACACTAGACATCATTGAAACGTTCACATATCTCAGTATGGAAGTCTCATCGACATGATGATGATCTCAGTGAGAAGTGTAGTAATGATCTAAGAGAAGATGGAGATATGGTGCAACAGCTATGTTCTCGTTATTGTGATGAATATCTCAGTGAAGGCGCATGAATGATGAACTCGGTGAAGCAATAGCGTTGATGATAATATGAACAGTAAGAAGAAGGATTGGTGACTTGGTCTTGGAGTGGCCTAGTAGGTCAAGGGTTATGCCGGTCTTGGTGTTTGTCAATTGGAATCTCTATAAGAAGAATTTTGTGTAGGTTTTCCTCTCCAAGAGGGAGAGGTTTTGGCTCTGGCAAAAAGAAACATCTTTTGTTCTTGTCTCTTTGTTTTTGGTAGCAGTTTGATGAAGCAAACACACACACTAATAATAAGAAGAAGATCAAACTAAGATAAATTGTAAAATCACTTCACAAATTGTTATCAAGCATAGAAGAATCCTACTAATACTAATTTCCCTGGATTCTTCAATAAGTAGAGATCTGGAGGATCTTCCTTCTTCTATTTCTTGTCTTCTTATTTCACTTCTTGAGTTACATGAGCTTCTTCCCTTTTTCTTTTGTTGTTTTTGTCTTTCTTAAGTTTAGGAAAATCCCTTTTGTAGTGTCCATATTCTTGGCATCCAAAGCATTATACTTTGGACATATTTCTATTTCTTGTTCTTTGTAGACCAAATTTTCCAAATTTTCCCTTTCACTTGGCCATGGTAGAAAATGCTTGTTCCTTTGATCCCACATCATCTTTTGCTTTGAGTCTAGTTTCCTCTATCTTGCATAGAGACCATAGTTCACTAAGTGGGGTAGCTTCCTTCTTGGCATATGTGCTTTATGTGAAGTTGCCCCAATCCTTAGGTAGAGCATTGAGTACTATGGTTGTCATTTCTTTGTCAAACATGACTTCCCCCAGCTCTTGAAGTTGATCCCTCATCTTAGAGATCTTCATGAAATATAGAGCTATTCCCTCCTTTGATATCTTCATCTTATACAAATAATTTTGAAGAGATATCACTTCTCGAGCTATGCTTACCAAAAATATCTCTATTAGCTTGTCATAGATTTCTTTTGATGTTTCAAATTTGGAGACATAAAGAATGAGAGAGTCTTTGATGGATTCTATTAGGATCCTTTGAGCTCTTGTCTCATCCTTATTGTACTTGTCTAAGGCTTGAGTTTGTTCCTTAGCAAGGATAGTGATATTCCCTTTGATGTGATTTAGAAGTTCATTCTCTTTGAGAAGTATATCAATCCTCTTTTTCCATGAAAGGAAGTTATTGGTCCCAACCAATTTGTTTCTTTCCTTGCAAAAAGAAATTAATGTATATTCAGAAGGGGACATATACTTACTTGATAGAGTTTGAGATGTAGTTGACTTGCTTTCTTCTTGAAGATTTGATGGATTTCCTTCCTTCGATCTTGATGTTCTTCAAGTTGCTTTCTCCAAATGGACTTGCTTGATGATGAGATTTTCTTGATGACTTGTAGCTTGATGTAGGTACCTCTTTGATTTTCTTTTCTTGTAGGTGCCTTTATATAAGGCTTTTCTTCTTCTTTTGTAGTCTTCCTTGATGAATAGTAGATAGTAGACCTTCTATTCCTTGATGTTATTGAGACTTCTTGGCTTGATGCTTCAACCTTGTAGATGTTCTTATAAAAGAGTCGCCTTATGAGTGTTATTGAGATGCCCTTTCCTTGACGTGTCACCTTTTCTTTGAAACCATGTTGAAGAATCAAGGGAAGTTATGTATAATAGGATTCTTCTAAACTTGATAACAATTTATGAAGCACTTTTACAATTTATCTTAGCTTGATCTTCTTGTAGAATTTTCTACAAATCCAACTCTGATACCATGTAGAAAATCTGATGTCGGTTAACCTGATAATGCAATATAAATCAAAGCAGAATACTATAACCTACTTCTACTATCAATTTGTGGAAGCTTAAAGATCGAGCTGAACAATATAACCAGAAGAAGAAGAATCAATCACACAATACACACGAAAATACTTTGGGGAAAGCCTCAGCTAAAAACCCCACACTATTGTGTTATCATACATGGTGGAAATACATAGGAATTATACAAATCCTTAGCTCTCACAACTAGCCAGCTCTCAGTGCAATCCTCACAGATGCTCACAGGAAATCTTGGCTTCTCTCCAGCCTTCCTCTCTGCCCTCTAATCTCCTATTTCCTTGCGTTGTTCCTTGTGGAAGAGTTTCTTGTTACCAAGTGGAAGACCATCCTACAAAACTGTGCAATCCTCAAGGATTATTCCTTGAATGCATGCATGAGTTTTCTTTATAAGAAAACACATGCAACTGATAGTACACTGTCCTTGAACGTTAATCTCAACTGGGTCTTTCATAGAATAGACATGGATGAGTTTCTGATGAGGGAATCTTCAATTAACTGGAGTAGCACTAGTTGAGTGCATGCATGCATCAACTGACTGTTAACTCACCATTAGTTCCTCAAATAGTTTGGAACTAATTTAACTGGACTTAACTTAGTAAATTGAGTTAACTAATTAAAACTCAAATATAACTCAATCTTATCTCCTTAATTTAAGGGATAACTCTTGCATGACTTCAGAAAGACTTCTAACTTGAATTTCTCCAACTAATTAATTTAAAATAAATTAATTTATTATTTCCAAGTAGCTATTAAGACTAAATTCAATTTTAATTCACAATTTAATTCAAGGACAAATTAAATTGGAATATTCTTGTTTCCATATTTCAACACTCCCTCTCAATAAGAAAGGGATTATCTGCCAACCCAATCCTGTCTCTATGGAACTCGAATTTACACTTTGACAATGCCTTTGTCAAAATGTCAGCATCTTGTTCCTCTGTCGAAATATACTGCAGCAACATGATCCTCTCGACTTGTGAAAAGCCACGGGCAACAAATATTGCCATATGCTTCTCCACACTACCATCAACAGCTTGCTTTACCCTGTAAAGCCAACAGGAACTCACAACTAACTTGTTCTCCGGTCTCAGAACCACGTCCCAAACACTGTTACGAACTATGGAGTCTCAAAGGAAGATGGCTCAGTCTCAAAAAATTCCCCAGCAAGGGCCATGTATCCAATGTACCTCTCAGGTGACCTCCTGCACTGTGAAGATGGTGCTGCCACATTCTCTCTCGTATCCTTCAATAATCTGTCATCTTCTCTTGTGCGCTTCTGTCCATCTCTGGAAGACTCAGCTTGAGTGGATGTCTCCACTCCTGGAACCTCTGCATGTGGCTGGTCTGCATCAGTCTGAGGCTCCTCCTCCTTAGGAACTAACAGTTCCTCCACAACTTGTAGTTGGAGCTCCCTCTCAAGGGAAACTCGCATGGGCTTCTACTCATCAAACTTGATATATTTGCGAACCACTGTCCTCCGACTGGTAGGCAAGTACACTCGATAGTTGTGAGGTGTATCAGTGTACCCCACAAGTATCCCCAACTCTGTTGTCGGTTCAAGATTCTTATGTGCATCCTTTGTCACATGGAAATAGACCGATGAGCCAAAGATCCTAAAGTGACCCACGTTTGGTCTCTTACGGAAGAAAGCTTCCTCTAGTGTCTTCGTCCCAAGTATGCGATGTGGGCTTCTATTATGAAAATAGACCGTTGTGTTGCATGCCTCAACCCACAAGTGAAGTGGTAGGCCTTGGCCATGCAGCATTTCCCGTGATACCCCTACAATAGTTCTATTCTTCCTCTTGGCCACCCCATTCTGATGTGGGTTATGAGGTGCTGTCAACTCTCATTTAATTCCTTCCACTGCATAGAAGTCCTTAAACTATTGAGAGGCATATTCTCCACTATTGTTGCTTATCAAGGCCTTGATCTTCTTCCCTGACTCTTTCTCAACCAAAGCTTTGAACTCACAAAACTTTGTGAAGTTTTGGTCCTTCTTCTGCATGAACTAAATCTAGAATTTACGAGAATAGTCATCAATGACAATCACATAATACCTTTGCTTCGTTGTGGATGCCATCGAGAATGGTCCACACAAACCAGTTTGAACTCACTCTAAGATAGCCTCTGCTCGACTGTCTCGATCATGAAAGGAAGACTTGGTGTACTTTCCAAAGGTACAACCTTTGCATGTGTCAACTTTTTCAAGTTTACCTTTGGGAAACCCTATAAATATCTGTTGCATTATCTTCAAAGCCCCATGATGCAAATGGCCCAACCGCCTGTGCCACAACTCGCCAATGTCTTGGATTTTCACCAATTCTTCTTTTGTACTCAATGCTGCACAATCATCTACCTCTAGTTTATAGAGATTTTTCACCCGAATCCCTATCCTCTTGGTCTTACTCGTGGCTATGTGTCTTAGGAACGCCTTTCCTTTACTGAAGACAACATCGTAGCCTTTGTCCTCTAACATCGTAACTGATACCAAGTTCTTCTTCAGTCCAGGCACATACTTCACATCTGTCAAGGTGAGAGGAGCTCCATGCTCCCTCTGAAAAGCAACCATGCCCACTCCTAAAACACTATACCTTCTGTCATCACCCATCTCTATGTGCATCTTGAGGTCTTTCTCCTCTAAGGCACTGAATAACTTTTTATCACCGATCATGTGGAATGAGGCTCCACTGTCAAGATACTAGACACAACCCATCATCGATGACACCATGCATGCAATGAGGGTAAAGTCCATTTCGAACTGAGAGGCTAATGCCTCACCTTCCGATCCTTCCAAGGATCCCTTCTTGGACTTCTTTGATGGGCAATTAGTCGCATAATGTCCCATCTTGTGACAATTAAAGCATCTTACTTTAGACTTGTCACCCTTCTTCCCTCCATGAGAAGAATTCGATTTGAAATGGGAAGCCTTCCCCTTCGCTTTCCTTGCCTTACTCACTAAGGCCAGATTTTCTTCGTCATAATTCTTGGATGAAGAACCATCTCGTGTTCTCCTCCTGATCTCCTCCTGCATAAGATCCAACCACAGTCATTCCCAATCTGGCAATTTCTCCCTTCCATTCATAGAGTCCTGGTAGTTATTCCAACTCTTTGGAAGTCCAGGGAGAGCGAGGCTCACAATATCATCATCGGCAGTAGTTATTCCCACACTGCCAAGCTCATCTCTGCAAGTGGTGAGCTTGTTCAGATATGTGGAAATAGTATCGCCCTTCTCCATCTTGATTCTTCGAAGCCTATCCTTGAGTGCCAGTTTCCTCTGGTTGCTATTATTCTGGTAGAGGTCCTTCAATGTCTTCCACATTGAAAATGGAGTATCCTTCCCATGGAGACTCGAGACAATATGGTCTCGAACTCCCTCAAGGATGATCTGTCTCGCCTTCGCCACACACTTCTTCCACTCAGCCAACTCTTGTGCATTAGTTGAAGCTGGCTTTGGGATTTCTTGATCAATGAATTCCTTCAAGCCGTTATCTTCTAATACAACCTCCATTCTATCTTTCCATGTTATGTAATTTGAGCTACCTTCCAAGGCATACTCGAGTCTCAAGCCATAGAACGCCATTAGCCAACCTTGAAGTATGATATGAATTTGATTTGCACCTGCAACCCCGAACTTCAAACGTTGAATTCTTTTTTCAGTATACTGTTCACAACTTTGATAACATGTATAAATTTCTACAAATCTAGCTTTAATACCATGTAGAATTTTCTACAAATCCAACTCTGATACCATGTAGAAAATCTAATGTAGGTTAAACCGATAACGAAATATAAATCAAATCAGAATACTATAACCTAATTCTACTATCAATTTGTGGAAGCTTAAAGATCGAGCTGAATAATATAACCAGAAGAAGAAGAATCAATCACACAATACACATGAAAATACTTTGGGGAAAGCCTCAACTAAAAACCCCACACTATTGTATTATCATAAATGGTGGAAATCCATAGGAATTATACAAAGCCTTAGCTCTCACAGCTAGCCAGCTCTCAGTACAATCCTCACAGATGCTCACATGCAATCTTGGCTTCTCTCCAACCTTCCTCTCTGCCCTCCAAGCTCCTATTTCCTTGCATGTTCCTTGTGGAAGATTTTCCTATTACCAAGTGGAAGGCCCTCCTACAAAACTGCACAATCCTCAAGGATTATTCCTTGACTACATGCATGAGTTTTCTTTATAAGAAAACACATGCAACTGATAGTACACTGTCCTTGAACATTAATCTCGATTGTGTATTTCTTAGAATAGACATGCATGAGTTTCTAATGAGGGAATCTTCAATTAACTGGAGTAGCACTAGGTGAGTGCATGCATGCATCAACTAACTGTTAACTCACTATTAGTTCCTCAAACAGCTTGGAACTAATTTAACTGGACTTAACTCAGTAAACTGAGTTAACTAATTACAACTCAAATATAACTCAATCTTATCTCCTTAATTTAAGGGATAACTCTAGCATGACTTTAGAAAGACTTCTAACTTGAATTTCTCCAACTAATTTAAAATTAATTAATTAATTATTTCCAAGTAGTTGTTAAGACTAAATTCGATTTTAATTCACAATTTAATTCAAGGACAAATTAAATTGGAATATTCTTGTTGCCATATTTCAACACTTCTTCTTATTATTAGTGTGTGTGTTTACTTCATCAAATTGCTACCAAAACATAAGAAATAAGAACAAAACATATTAGCTCTCTGTCAGGGCCAAAAGCTCTCTCTCTTAGAGAGGAAAACCCTTTTGTAAATTTCTCTTATTGAATCTTCTTATTGATCAATGCCAAACCCTAGACCCTTGACTAGAATATCCTACAAGCACAAGTCAATTCCTTCCTCCTTCCTGCACTTTGTTCCCTGACACTTAGTCCTTCTTCTTCTAGCACTTCATTCTCCTTCTTCCGACACTTTTCTCTTCTTACAATTGTTGGTAGTCCTTGTTGTACTTGCCCTAGAGGAGACACTTATCCTTGGTCTCTAGTGAAGCCCTTCACTAATGATGATTTCTTCCTTCTTCTTGACCAACTGAGCTCCTTTTTCAATGTGTAGGTACAGACTTGATATGACAGTTCTGCAGCCCTAAATTCTCGCACGTGTGGGAGCTTTAGTAGTGTATTTGGTTCCTTTCTCCTTTGTATGAGAGAGTCTCTTCTTTGCTCTAGTGGGAGGCCTTGTAGGCCAAAGTTTCAAGCACAAACCAAGATGAATATATAGCTTTGATTTTGTTGTTGATATAACCACAGACTACCCTCCTTTTTCTCACACATATGACTATACTTTGTCCTAGAAACAATCCCAAAACTTCTCTTTTCTTCCTTCTTTCTTAGTTGCACTTGGAGACCCCTTAAACTTCGTTTTTCTTCACTTTTCCTTGAATTCTCTTTCTCGCTGATTTCAAAGGTAAGCATCAATCGTTATGAGGGAGTGGACAACCTCTATATATAAAGGATTCTCCCTCCTTTAGGTAGACTTGAGTCCGACTTATTGATTGTAGGTCGACCTGGTGTTTCTTTATCATTTTTGCTGCTAGGAGGATGTCGTTGCATGGAGAGGACTTGACTTTGCTTGGAGATATTTCCTTTGACTCTTATACAGGTTTATGCATATTGTAACATGCCCTTAAGGGTAATCAACAAATACACCGACTCTTTGAATTCCTAGAAGCACTTAAATATGTGCTTGACCTACTTCAATGAGCAAGAAACTCATTGATAAATATAACAAAAATAATATTTCTTTTCTTGAATAAATACAAATATCAAAAGTACATTTACGAAGACCTAACCTAGTTACACTTTCTTCAACAAGGAACACTATGTATCTTAGTATTAAGCTAATTGGCATAATTAAGACGTGCTAAAATTGTCCAGGGTTGTTGCAATTCAACTCAACATGTCAACAATAATTTTCTATATAAATTGTTATAAGTACTTCTATTTTAAACTTGTGAGGGGCACTATATATCTTAGTATTAAGCTAATGGGTCAAATTAGGACGTGCTAAAATTATCCATGCATAAAATGTTTGGTATAAAACATTCTTACCACATGTGAGGTTATACACCAAAACCCCTAGAAACTCAAATCACTTATTTAAATTGTTATTATATCAAATGTTTGATGTTGATTCTTTGAACATAACGTTATATATTAATTTAAATATCAGTATATCAACATAGTGAATGTTATTTTGGCGACCTTGAGGTCCTATGCTTCACTTCAACATGGTGGAAACCTCCCTTCTAAATGAAATTTTATTGGAAAAATGAGATCCCTAATAATGAAAATGGCCTTATTATCGAAAAAACTCCTAATACAAAGATTAAAAATAATTTTTAGTTCGAATTTAAAAAAAATTCATTAATTAATTTTATATGTTGAAATTTATTTATGTTAATATGTTTGTCTACTTTGGAATAGAGCTTCCAGAATTTTAATTTAATTATCAATAATTATTAGGTGGATTTTATGGATTTGCCTCCATGGGATATTTTAGAATATTCTTAGTAGTAGTCACATCATTGATTGAGATTTCTTCCCTTTTAATTAAATTGATTAATTAAAAAAATTGTCATATGAAATGAGTTATGGTTTTATAAGCCATGGTTTTGGTCCATGGTGTTGTAACTAAGCCTATATAGACATTAGAATATCCATGGTCAAGTGGAGGTAAATTTTCATAGTTGAGAATCGTGTTACATGTTTTTTTAAATGTATATATATCTAACTCATATAATAATTCTTTTTATAACTATTAATAACAATAATTTGAAATAAAGTGATAATTTAGTTATTTTTGATGATTTTTTTCTAATCTTGACAACTTAAGATATATCATGAAGTAAGTATTTTGATGTCTATCATAAAATGATACACATTTATGTTTACCAACCATTTAATTTAAATAGCTACACTAGTTCATATAACTACGTCGACTTAAGGGTTAGTTCAATTGGCCAAGTTCTTGTTGTTAAAATGTCTTTGCTATTGAGAGGTGTTTCTCAAAAGTAACTATTCTCTTTCTCACATTTTAATTAAATTATTATTTAAAAAATGGCATTAACAAGTGCCATATAAAATGAATTATAATGTTTTGAGCATGTGATATTGACAAGCCATGGTATTGGTTATGATATTGTAACAAAACCTACATGTCTATTTTTTAATATGGTTTTTAGAATTTTAATTAATTATCAATAATTATTAGTTGGATGGTAAGGATTTAACTTCTATGGAATATTCTAGCATATTTTTAGTAGCAGTGATAGTTCAAAGGGTTGATATTTTTCTCAAAAGTAGCTATTCTCTTTCTCACATTTTAATGAAAATTATTCTTTAAAAAAAGGCATGTAAACAAGTGCCATATGAAATGAATTATAATATTTTAGACATGTAGTATTGAGAAGACATGGTATTGGTTTATGATATTGTAACAAAATCTATTTACAAATTAAGAATCTCTATGATTAAAAATCTTGTTACATATATATATCTTTAACTTATATATTAATTCTTTTTATAGTTAATAATAATAATAATTTAAAATAAAGTAATAATTTAATTGGTTTTTATGATTTTTTTTCAATTATATATTATGAATTAGATATTATGATACTTATTATAAATTGATGCATATAAAAATTATCAGTCATTTAATTTATATAGTTAAAATAATTCATATTATCTAATTTAATATATAAATTAATAATAAAAAAATACAAACGATGATTTAACAATGATTTTGCATTAGAATTACACCATTTAATATACAAATTAATAAATTAATTAAAAAGAAAACAAACAATAACAGTGATTTTGCATTCGAATTCTTTATGCAGTAATGAATAAATGAAGAAAAGTTATAGAACTGTGACTGACATAGAAGCATTCTCTGAATCTGCAAAATAATTTGAACTCCCAAATAGTGTTTGTCACTTTCAATTTGTAAGGGTAAATTCTTGCAGTTTGAATAATTTAATAAAGTGGCCAAACTATAATTTAGGAGACTATCACCGCCATTACTCTTAAATCGTGAGTTAAATTATACTCTTATGCTGAAGAGAAAAAAAGAATGATCAAGATTACCCAACAATGGCATCCCTTCCTTGTTGCATGATTCAATAGGCTTCTCTTCAGTAATCATAGGGAGCCGAGGTCCTTTTAGACCATTTAAAACCCATCGAAATTTTGTAGGGCTCCTAATGGTATCTGGGTTATTTCCACTCTCTGCTGCATCTGAGAAAGGAAGGTGTGATACAATTCTGGAGCCTGGTATACTTGCACTGTTAGCAGGAGCAGCTGAGTAATGAAGGTACCATACAGTACTGGTAGCTGGTATACTTGAATTATTAGCAGGTGCAGCTGGGTAATGAAGGTGCGATGCAGTTCTGTCAGCCTGTATACTTGCACTTTTAGAAGATGCAACTGAGTAATGAAGGTGTGACACAGCTCTGGCAGCTGGTATATTTGCAACTGAGTAATGAAGGTGTGACACAGCTCTGGCATCTGGTATACTTGCAACTGAGTAATGAAGGTGTGGCACAGCTCTGGCATCTGGTATACTTGCAACTCAGTAATGAAGGTGTGTCACAGCTCTGGCTGCTGGTATACTTGCATTGTTAACAGATGCAGCTGAGTAATGAAGGTGTGATACAGCTCTGGCAGCTGGTATACATGTATTGTCAACAGATGCAGCTGAGTAATGTAGGTGTGACACAGCTCTGGCAGCTGGTATACTTGCATTGCCAACAGATGCAGCTGAATCAGCCCTGGCAGCTGCTATACTTGCATTGTCAACAGATGCAACTGAGTAATGAAGGTGCGACACAGCCCTGACTGCTGGTATACTTGCGTTGTCAACAGATGTACCGGAGTAATGTAGGTGTGATAAAGTTACAGCAGCTGGTATACTTGATACAGTTCTATCGGTTGGTATACTTTTGTAGTCAACGGCTCCCATCTGAGGGGTAAACCCAAGCATTGGGTTAGGGAAGAAAGTCAAAGGAGCAGTATGCTTACTGTTAAATAGCAAATCATAAGTAACAATTAACTGCCTCCTATTGGTATCTGACTCTGTGATGCAGGAGAGTGATGAAAACTTGGTACATGTGTGGTAATTGTTGTATCTACATTGTTAACAGCTCCCATCTGATGAACAATTGAAACCATAGGGAAAGTGTTGGGTCCCTATAATACTAGTGATTACTCCATTACTATTGTAGTTGTATCCCTTATTAATATTGTTGTGCCCCTATTGTCCCCATACTGTTATTACTGTGCCCTATAGAATCCCTCTATTGTTATTTTTGTGGCTTCGTATTATTATTGTTAGGTCCGCTGGGTTATATTGTGGCTCCTTAGATTCCTATATATAGAAAGAAGGTTTTGTCATTTGAATCATCCAAGAATTGCTCATTTATGTAATGTAAAGGAAGTTGCCCCCTCGAAGACGCTGAATTCTAAGGCGTGGATCTCTCTTTTCCATCTTTTTGTGAGCTGGTTTCATAACAGGAAGAGTTGCAGGGCAGAGAAGCAGTATGGTTTTTGTGAAGAAACAAATTGGAACTACCAATTAACTGCCTCTTATTGGTATCTGGGTACTGTATTCTGTCATGCATCTGCGTCATGAAGCCCTGATATGGGTGTACCAGTTGGTATACTCAAATTGTTCCTGACCTATGACTATGACTAGCAGTAACCATTGGTGAAGTATAGGATAATAGAAAAAAGGACTAGTAGCATCTGGTGAAATTCCATCAATATTTGAAGCATCTGAAAACTCAGATGTTTTTTGGAACAAATTTTTTGTTCTTTTTGCAACTTCTCTATCAGAGTTCATTATGCTGAAGGTGCATTCTACAACCTAGTATGTGGGGATGTGGCATAATACAGGAAGGGGACAATAATAAAAAGGGACTAGTGGCACCTGGTGAAATTCCATCAAATATTTGAAGCACTTAAATTAAACTCAGCTGTTTTTTGGGACAAACCTTTTGTTCCATCTGCAACTTCTCTATAAGAGTTCGTTGCGTCAGAGGCGCATTCTACAATGAGGGGATGTGTAAGTATGTAATAAAAAGATGTGTAAGTATGTAATAAAAAATAAAAAAAATAATATCCGCCCAAAAAAAAAAACACTACAATACAATTCAACACAAAAAATCGAAATTCCTGCTCCAATTTTTTTTAATATTTCTTTTAATTAAATATTTGTAAAATGAATCTTCTAAAGGAAAACCCATATCCTATAAATATATTAAAACCTTTAAATACATAACTATTTCCACAACATTTAAAAATATTAATTTGATATAAAAAATTTAATATTTCTTTTAATTAAATATTTGTAAAATGAATCTTTAAAAGGAAAAACTATATCCTATAAATATATTAAAACTTTTAAATACATAACTATTTACACAACAATTAAAAATATTAATTTGATATGGTTTTATTATAAATTTGTTATCATGTCATGTAAAAAATATCATTAAATGTAATGGTTAATGGTTAAATATACAATTTGAGTGGGTCTAATGGTTAAGAGCATATCTTTCCTCCTAAGAGGTCACAGGTTCAAAACCAGAAGAGTAGAGCATGTATGCCTTTGTAAACTTAGCAGGCAAATTGATTAATAGAGGTGGTTTATACGGCTTTTCTGTCTACAGAAAAATTCCACCAATACTTAAAGTACTTGAATAAAACTCAGATAGTGTTCCAGACAAATCTCTTAAAGTACTTGAATAAAACTCAGATAGTGTTCCAGACAAATCTCTAGTTTCACCTCCAAATTCTCCTTGAGGGTTCATTTTAAACCGTCTTTTATACCTCTTGCCTGTCTTAAAGGAAATTCCACCAATATTTGGAGCATTTGAACAAAACTCCGATCTTGTTCCAGATAAACTTTAGTTTCGTCTCCAGAGTCTCCTTTAGGGTTCATTTTGGTCTCTCGTTTATTCCGTTTTCCTGTCTCCAGAAAACTTAACACTTCTTTCTTGGACCGAAATTGGAGCCATGAATGATATACATAATCATGGTTCAAACCTACTGATTCATGATTCTGAGTGGTAGCCTGCATCGTGGTTCATGTTCATGATTATGGCAGAAATCTACATGGTACATAATGTTCAACCCGTGACTGGGCGGTAAGGGCAGTAAAATCTACTTGGTACCCCCATAAAAATCATGGATCGAACCTGGGATTGAGCCCTACTTATGCAGCATTTAAACCTTGGTGGACTGTACAAAGTCCCTCTACTTTACCATCAAAGCAAAATCCATTAACTATTTTTTGAAACAAAATCCCCTGAAATGACACTTGCTAGGCAGTCCTGACGGGGTGACTTTCATTAACTATTTTTTGAAACAAAATCCCCTGAAATGACACTTGCTAGGCAGTCCTGACGGGCTGACACAAAGTCACAGTCCCACATAACTAATGCAACAACCACATTGAAAATCCTTTTCTCCCCTATCCAGACAACCCCAAAACATTTTTTTTCCTTAACGTAGATTCACTAGTTATCTCGAACATATTTTTAACAAATTTGAAAATAGCTTGATCCAGGCATTATTGGTAACCTATCGTTCCTTACTTGTCAGAAGCTGGCCAGAATCTTAAAATCACATATGAAAATTCCCAACTTCTTTGGAAGAAAAATACCTGCAGGTTACGATTATGCTTGTAGGTTTGAACTGACCACCATATACAATTATTGTTAGTTATGTCTATACAGCATCTCTATACAGCATTTCCTCAGTGACATGGATGGACACTCATTGTGAGTATCCACTCGAAACATTGGTCGTTTTAATTGACAACATTTCATTGTGTGAGCCAAAGAATTCTGGATCTAGTAATGGATTGAGTAGCTTGCATTAACCATGTAGATTTTCATGGAAGTTACAGAAGAACTATTATAAAAGGAAGACCCTAGTAAACGCGCTATAAGAAGAAATTTAAGATGTAAAACATAAATAATGAAAACAGCACTTTCCCTCACAAGGATAGCAGGAGCGAAATTTTCCAAAAAAAATGGGAATTTTGTTATTCTAAGTGCCAGACAACAATCTATTTCACCGGCTTTAACAGTGGTGGAATTATAAAAGGCCACACTGAAACATGCAATGATTGTATGAAAATCTCAGTGAATTCCTTGAACTTGGCCAGCTCGAATTCAAAAGCAAGATACGACGAAGTTGCAGAGAAGAGTTTGAATCTATTATCTGGATACCACATTTTGTTTTTGTGATTGTTTGCTCTGAACAGCAACAACCTCTTTCCCTGAACAACTTCCTTCCCTGAGAGTTAAAATGTATTTACTACCCATAACAAACCTCCCTTTCTATAACTTTAAACAGCTGAGCAAAACTCCAGAAAATGAAGTAAAATCTAAAATGCTTGGCCTTCTATAGCTGAAGGAAACAGAAACAGAGACTTCAATCCAATGCTAAACATAGAGAAGAGCATGTGGGCATGGTTGCCTGCACTGGTGCCTCCCTCTATAATTCTGTCTTCAATAAGCCATCCTTCAGGCAGCCAATCCGGGGAGTCAATGGATCACTGGCTTTCATGGTCTATATGAAGCAGGTGTACTGGGCTGACTATTGGCTACTTGCTTTCCAGTGGCCTGAGCGTCAGATTTTGAGATCTGTCCATCAGGATGATCTGTATGAGCTTCATATTTGGTTTCCTTATGAGAAGGAGTGTTCGCAGCTATATTGCGATCCAAGTGAGTTGCAGGATTTTCAAATGACGTGTGTTTAGTCTGTTGTGAGTAAAGGGCATCTATACTGGGTGTCTAATGCAGATCGTATTAAGAGGGCCAACAGTTTAACAGTAATGCTAACATGTGACTCTGCCCCAGAGACTTAGGGGCCATGTATCATCCTCTATACTGATCGGGATGAAAAGGTTGAAATTCTCCCTACATATTTCTACATCCCTGCCTTAAGTAGAAACCTGAGGGAACATCTATTACTTTTTTAAGATAAAGAAAAATGCATTATAATTCAATTGTTAAAAATGGATCATAATTTAGTTATTAAACTAACAATGAGTCAATCATTACTAATTATACTCTTCCGAATACTTACAAATTTTAACCAATTAACCTATTTCCTCACCTAAATTAACTCTTAATTAATTAACAATTTTAAAACATACTCATGCCCTTACATATCCACCTGTTATCTATGTAATGTGTTTGTATTTTTTCTTTTTACTCTATCTGTTTATGTTTACAAAGTGCAGTACATTCCATTTAACTTTCGGTGAAAGTTTCTTGCATAGTGTAGTTTTATGATTAAGGTTGAACTTTGACTCCGTAATTCATCTAGAACATATGATAAGATATGTTATTATTTTTATTAAAATACAATTATTTATAATTTTAAAACAAGTATAATTATTTTATATATTATAAATAAATAATTGGATTAATAATTTTTTTATTAAAATATTAATAATTTTAATTTTAAAATAAGTTTTTTATCTAGTTTTGATAGTGAACCACATTTGTTGGTTTGAAATTTATTGATCAAAAATTTATCTTATGTGATTTTTACTAAAAGAATTTTCTTAATTCATTATGGATCACAGAAATCTGAATTCAGAATTTAAAATAAGTTTTTAGTAATTTAATTGGTAACTTGCGCGAAAATGAAGTGTCATGTACTAAGAGAGATTTGAGGTTTAAATTCTTAGATTTATCTTGTCTATAAAAAGTGCATACTTAAGATTATAGTAGTGGTTGAAATTGCAAATTTAGATATATATATATATATATATATATATATATATATATATATATATGAAATTAAGAATTCACATCATTTATATACCAAACAATATTTTATTAAAATAATATGTTTTTTTAATTATATATATATGAAGGGATTATCATTCATGTTGTTGTAACGAATGGAGTGTTGCTTGGTCCACCTCATGGCTCATCCACATGGTCCATGCTTGAGCGACTCCCTTGGTGTGCTTGGACACCCAAGATGACTACCTTTCTTGATATAGGTGTGGAGTGCTTGGTTTTCTCCCCATGGATGTCATGATAACCCCAACTTCTATCTCATTGCGAGGTCACTCACACCCATTAAGATGAGGGCCTTACATCCTACCCCACTTTGAGTTGTTTCTATCCCTGGAAACTCTCCAACTAGGAAACTTGAACCACTAAGTCAACCAACTAGAATGTCATCAACCTGATGTCTGAAGTGTTGCCTCATGATTTGTTGTTACGCATCTACTCTAAACTACCCCTGCATGCCTTCATGTGTTGAATCCCCTTGTGTGTTTAGCTAGCCGAGTAGCTAGTTTGAACATCATGCCATAGGTCACAAGAACTCACTTCTTAATACAAGTGCACTCATTTCAAACCTCATAATCTCCTCCATGCAACTTGTATATCACCAAAATATCTCTCAATAATGGTACCTTTAAGGTAACTGAATAAGACTCGCCATCCCTCACCGTGATAGTGAGTTATGCTATCATGTCTCAATGTGAAAGTAAAGTGGTGTAGTTTCGCTGACTACCTTCTCCATATCCTTCTAAATTCGGTCTCACTAAAATTGGTAAGTACCTTCCATACTTTTGTGTGATAGCCCTAGGTACTCATACATGTCATGTAAACACTTTCATGTATTTGATTTTCAAATTAAAATTGCACTGAGTTAGGGACACAAATTCCAGGGACTCAAGATGGTGAATTGCTTGG
Organism: Pinus tabuliformis; assembly: GCA_031772625.1. Taxonomy (NCBI): domain Eukaryota; kingdom Viridiplantae; phylum Streptophyta; class Pinopsida; order Pinales; family Pinaceae; genus Pinus; species Pinus tabuliformis. The sequence goes on from CM062818.1 coordinate 392,480,825, forward strand.
GAAGTTCAATTACTTGTTGCAGGAAAAGTGATCTGGATGGGATAGCCATTGAAGGCTGGTGGTTGTGCCTTAATGGCATTGGTGTTAAAAAATTATGGGGTTGAACCAAGAGGTATGCAACCCCATATTGCATAAAAAATGAGCAAGACAAGAGAGGAAAAGAATTAAGTGAAAATAGGATAGTGCATAGTAGTGGAAGGTAGAACAGTGAACACAAGAGGTCAACAAGATAGAGGGTCTCATGGAGGAAAAAATAATACACGGAAAAAAGACGAGAACATGCTCAAACTGAGAGGAAGAACACACTAAAACTGAGAGGGAGAAGGCACTCGGACTAAGAGGGATAACACACTTGGATTGACATGGAGAATGCACTCAGATTGGAGGGAGAACAAATTCAAACTGAGAGGGGAACACATTCGCACAAAGAAAAAGAGAACAATAGGAAAAAAAGGAAAAATGAAGACAATTCTCCCCCACGCTCAAGATTTTGACTTTAATAGAATAAGGAACCAACAGTAGACATAACAAAGTGTGGATAAGATAAAGGAAGAAGGTCTACGCACTTTTCAGATATATTAACTCCTTGAAGATGCACTGCGGCAACATAGGAAGGCTTCTCAATAGCCTAGAGAGATTTTGATTTTTTAACAATCCTCAGGGGTTTAGCCCTTGGAGTGTTGAAAATGCATCAAGAAAATCCTAATTTAATTTTGTCCTTGAATTAAATTAGGAATAAAATTGTAATTGCACATATCATGACAAATAGTATTAGTTAACTAAGTTAATTTGACTTAGTTGGCTCAGTTAATTCAAGTTGAGGGTCTAACTTGAGTCATGTAGATTGTCTCATACATTATAGGAGCCCTGGTTGAGTTTATTTTGAGTTGTAATTAATTAATTCAGTTTAACTGAGTTAAATTCAGTTAAACTAGTTGCAATTGTTGGAGGAATTAGTGAGAGGTCTAGTAGTATGGTGTTTCCTGCAGTGATAAACTGGTTAATTGATGATTCACTCATAAATAACTCATGCATGTCAGATCTGAGAGTTACCCAATTGAGATTGGAGTTCAGGGACAATGTACTATCAATTGTATAACCATCTGAATTGTATAGGTGGTGCATGTAGTAAGAGGAAGGCCTATGATGGATTGCACAATTCTTTTGAGAAATTTCCCTAATTAATAGAGGGTTAATTCCCAAGGAAAAAATGCAAAGATATAGGGACTTGGGCAAGCAGAAAACTGGTTAAGTATTGGCATGGATTTTTCTTGGAAGATGTGACACAAATAGAGATAGTGCAAAGGTTGTTTAGGCTTGAGCAAAGCATTGTAATCTTCTCATATCTTCTGACTAATGCAATATAAAAATAACAGGGGTTTTTAGTTATGGCTTTCCCGAGGAAATCATTGTGTAATGTATTGATTGAATTCTTTCTCTTGTATGCTTCATGATTTCCCGATTGTTTAATTGTTTTCAGTGATGAGTAGAGTAGATTCAGGTATATTTTTTAGTTAATTACAATTAACAGTTTGAATATACAAGGAATTTCTACATGGTATCAAAGAAAAAATCACTCTAGAAGAGGGGAATATGAGTTTGTCTTTTGCAGGTGAAATTGAATTTGCAGATCATACTTCAAAGCTAGCAGGATGTCATTCTACGGATTGAGACTTGAATATTGTCTTGAGGGTAGTTCAAACTATATTGCTTGGAAGGACGGGATGGAGGTAGTGTTGGAAGACAATGAGCTTAAGGAATTCATAAAAAAATATATTCCTAAGCCTCTAACAAATGATGCTCAAGATCTGACAGAGTGGAGAAAATGTGTTCCAAGGGCGAGAAGGATTATCCTAGAAGGAGTTCGAGATCATATTGCCTTGAACTTCCACAGTAAGGAGACTCCATATGCAATGTGGAAGGCCTTGACATACCTGTTTCAAAACAATAGTGACCACAATAAGCTGGCATTGAAGGACAAGCTTAGAAAAGTCAAGATGGAGAAGGGTGACACAATACCAAAGTACTTGACCAAGTTCATCCAATGCCAGGATGAGCTTGGAAGTGTTGATGTGACAGTTGGTGAAGATGATATGGTCAGCCTGGCACTTCTAGGCCTTCCCAAGAGCTGGCACAACTACCAAGACTCAGTAAATGGGATGGAGAAGCTACCAGAGTGGGAGTGCTTGTGATCTGACTTGGTGCAAGAAGAGATTTGGTGAAACACTAGAGATGGGTCCTCATCCAAGCATGATGATGAGGAGAACTGTGCCTTAGTTGGAAAGGAAAAGAAAGGGAAAGGAAAGTCATCCCATTCCAAATTAGATTCCAGTTAACGCAGAAAGAAGAAGGACTTGTCGAAGATTAAATGTTTTCATTGTCATGATTGGGGACACTATGCCATGAAGTGTCCACACAAGAAGGTTGGCAAGAATCCCTCAGGAGGATCAGAAGGTGAAACTATTTCTTCACAATTCGAGTTGGATTTCACCCTCATCGCTTGCATGGTGACATCGGTGATGGGTAGTGTGTAGTATCTAGATAGTGGAACCTCATTCGACATGACCAGAAACAAATAATTCTTTAGTGACTTGGAGGAGAATGACCTCCAAATGCACATCGAATTGGGAGATGATGGAAGGTATAGCGCAATCGACATCGGTACTGTCACTTTTCAGAGGGAGTTTGGTTCTCCTCTTAGATTAAAAGATGTGAAGTATGTTTCGGGTTTGAAGAAGAATTTGGTTTCAGTTTCTACGTTGGAGGACTATGGCCAGGATGTGATATTTAGCAAAGGAAGGGCTTTCCTTCATCACATAGCCTTAATACAAGTGAAGTAGATCAGGGTTTGAGTGAAGAACCTCTACAAATTAGATGTAGAATATTGTGTTGCTTTGAGCACAAAAGCAGAGAAGGTGCAGAGCCGGGACATCGATGAGTTGTGGCATAGAATATTGGGTCACTTGCACCATAGAGATTCGAAGATCATGCAACAAATTTCTACAAGACTTCCCAAGGGTACACCAGAGAAAAGAGATACATGCAAAGGGTGTACATTGGGGAAGTACAGCAAAGCCTCCTTTCATGACAAGGACAGTCAAACACAAGTGATCCTTGAAAGAGTTCACTCACATGTGTGTGGACCGTTCTCGATAGCCTCCATGGCCACGCACATGTATTATGTAATATTTGTAGATGATTTCTCTCATAAGCGCTGGATTTTCTTCATGCAAAAGAAAGATCACACATTCTCTAAATTTTTTGAATTTAAAGCACTTGTTGAGAAAGACACTGGCAAGAAAGCTAAAGCTCTTAGGAGCGATAACATTGGAGAATATTTGTATAATGAATTCAAGAAATTATGTGAATTAGAAGGCATTCGATGGGACCTAATATCACTCCATAACCCACAACAGAATGGGGTGGCTGAAAGGAAGAATCGAAGTATTGTAGGAGTTGCACGAGAGATGTTACATGATCAGGGCCTACCATTGCACTTGTGGGTTGAAGCATGCAACATAACTGTATATGTGTAGAATAAGAGTCCTCATTGGATTCTTGGGATGAGTACACCAGAAGAAGCTTTTTTAGGCAAGAAACTAGATGTGACACACTTCATGATCTTTGGTTCATCATCTTACTGCCATGTTACCATGGATGCAAGGAAAAATATAGAACCAACAACTGGTATGGGAATATTCGTGGGGTACATTGATACACCTCACAACTATCAGTTGTACCTGCCATCTCACAAGATGAAAATGGTTCGTAGAGATGTGAAGTTCAATGAAGAGAAGGCCATGAGATGTTCCCTTGAGAGGGAGCTTCAGTTACATGCAAATGAGGAGCTTTTAGTTCCAAAGAAAGAACCTCAGGATGATGTGGAGAAACCACAACAAGAGGAGTAGAGAGTGGAAGAACCCACTCATGCAAAGAATTTTAGAGATGGAAGGAAGCACACTAGAGAGACTGACATATTGATGCATGATGCTAGAGAGAATGTGGGAGAATCCACATCACAACGCAGGAAAAGGAGGTCACCAGATTGGTACACTAGATACATGGCTCTGATGAGCGAGAGTGTAGAGATTGAGCCATCCTCATTCAAGGAAGCAGTGTAGAAACCAATATGGGTTGATTCCATGGTAGAGGAGTATGAATCCATTATTAGAATCATTGTTTGGGAGGTGGTCCTAAGGCCAACAGACAAGTCAGTGGTGAGTTCCATATGGCCTTACAAGGTAAAGAACGCAGCATATGGGAGTGTGGAGAAACACAAGGCCATATTTGTGGCCAGAGGGTTCTCTGAGGTGGAGGGAATTGATTAGGAGTAGACCTTTGCTCCAATCAAGGTACTCTTCAACCAGATCTATTCTAACACTTTCAGTGTAGATGGGATGGAAGATACATCATATGGATGTAAAGATAACATTTGTCAACGGTGTGATTGAGGAAGAGGTGTACATTGAGCAACCAGAAGGATTTGAGACCTTCAACAGGGGGTCACATGTGTGCAGACTCAAGCAAGTGTTGTATGGATTGAAACAAGCACCCTATGCTTGGTACACCAGGATTGACATCTATTTCACCGGGTTGGGCTTCATCAAAAGTGAACTAGATGCTAACCTTTACCATATTGTAGTTGAAGGCAAATTGTTGATTATAGTATTATATGTCGATGATTTAATTCTAACAGGTGATGAGAAGCTGGTAAAATCTTGCAAGAGAATTCGAGATAAAAGACTTGGGATATGTTGATGGTGTTGGACCCACCAACATTTAGGGGATCTCCTCGATATGAAGTCCCAACTAGACCTCACACCATTTGGAGTAGGAGTCCCAACAGTGGGGTGTTTAATGATATGCCTTGGATTGAAAAACACCTAGAGTGGTGTATGATTTATTTGGTTAAAGAAAGTGTGTGACCCTATGGAAAGTCAATATGATGCATGAGTGGTTCTAACAGCAAAGGGGGAAGGAAGTGTGCCCCTTGGAAGCCTGTAATAGTACGCAACTTGAAAGGAACACACAAGCTGAAAAGACATCACACAAACTAACAAGCAGAATAGTCCACAAGTTAAAGGTGATGGATTAAAACATGAGCATGCATTCAACAAGATTCGTACAAATGAAAATGAAATAGTTCATAAGCATATGCATAAGTTAAACAACATACATCACAAACATAACCAGAATAGTCCAACTACATTTACAATATATGCATGAAGACGTGTCGACTCTGATTATATTATAAGTGGAAGTTCCATTCATACATACAACATGACGAACCACTTGCCCCAATAGTGGAACGTGAAGTCAACAACACCTTCTCCTCCCAAATAAGTATACTCCCTCTATGTTACAGAGAAGCCAAGGCTAACATAAAACTCCCAAGCCTTCTCTAAGCCTAAGCCTAGCCAAAAGCTTGGCTCCCAAAAAGCCCCCTTTGTACAAGATTTATGAGGATGTATTTATAACCAAAGGGGGGTGACTCTTGGCATGCCCCCTTGGTGACTCTTGGACTCCCCTCATGACTCCTCACATTACATATGACTCTTCACATTCCATCATGGACACATGGAATTTCACTTAGACAATAATTACAAATAATATACATTTTCAATTGTTTTCATATAAGAAAAAATAGGGTAGAGACAACTTAACATCTTAACAAGACAAAACACTATGATGCCAGAGTTTGGGTGAACTGAAGCTGGGAAACCTCAACTTGATGTATCTCGTTCACATACTCATGCCAAGCTTGGTATTGTGCAATGATCTCCCTAAACTTCGAGATGAAGTCAAGCTCGAAGTGAACTATTGATTTCATAGTCATTTGGGTACAATATCTTAGAGCCGGTCGAAGCCTCTTGTTCAATGAGGAACAACATCGTTCGAATCTGAATAGGGCCACAAATGTAGTTCAACATGTTCTGTCTATTCAGCTCCAAGTTCTCCTTGGTGATCTTCTTCAGCTACTCCTAGTACTCACCAATCTCCTTCCACACTTAGCACTTGTGCTTAGCGTGGGTGATTGAACCGACTAATGGGATCTTGTGGGTTCTCACCATGAAGTCCAAACTATTGTACAAATGTGCATAAGTGACCTGAGTCTTTGTGATGAATGTGGCAAGCTACTTGTTGTTCTGGATCAATACCCAAACCTTTGCTTTCTTTATCTTTGCCTGCGACTTCATCATCTTTACCAATGTGAGTGGCATCGCCTTGTATTGCATTTTCCAGACATGCACATAAGTGATAGCATCTTGCACATTCTTAAGGATAGTGACAAACTCTCTGCACTGAAGTTTCAAGTTGTGCAATCAGACAACTGCCTTATGCATGGTCATGAGCTCCTCATATAAGTCCCGCATAGTGTTTCCAAGTGTATATACTTCAATAAGTATCGTTGCTCTCATTTCTTCTAGGTAGAACCATGCGGAAGATGCACTTTGCATTGTTGTGCAGAGCTATTCAATCTCTTGCTGATAGCCTATAGATTTTGTACCAACTGTTTGTTCTCAACCGTCAAGTATTGAGTGTTTTATTTTGTAGCACTTGTGAAGGCCAAGTTGGCTTCAACAATAGTGTTTGGTTTCCTACTGGTGTCCACCACAATCACCTTTTCACTCATGAATGCAGGAGATGCATGATCATCCGAGAAGTGCTTTCTTCGTGCTTGTACAATCTTCTTTTGCAGTTCACCAAATGACATATTGTACACATCCATCACCAGATTATCATCAAGGGGAGCTAGGGCTTCCTCTACGACTGAAGGTGGTGGAGTCTGAATGGTGGCCTGAGGTGTGATGGGAATTAGGTCCACATCTTCTTATTGCGGCTCTGGTCCCACTTCATTGTACGTGACTTCAATAAACTATTCAAGCTCCTTAGAAAACTCCCGTTCTCGTATCTTTCCACTCGCTTCTTCTACTAATGGTTGATCATGTATCTAACTCTTCAACCTATATGGGTGTTATTCCTTCTGTTGTGGCAACTTGCCTTCCTTCGTCTTCCTGCTTCTGTCTCTCATCTTTTCCTCTTTTTCTAAGGTCTCGTTCCTTCTTCAACACTTGTTCTTCTTTATGTGCTCTTAGTTCTACTTCCTCCGCTCTACTCTTTTTTGCCTTTGCTTCCTTTTGCTTCGATATCCAAAGTTGTTTTGTAAGGATTGGATTTGTTTTCATCTTCTAGCTTTGTTCCTCCTCCACATTGTCAACAACCTTCCTCTTCCCCTTGTCCTGTACCGGATTGCTACCTTCTGCTACTGTTGCTGGAATTGTTGCCATGTTAGTGTTAACTCCTTTTCCATAAACAATTGAGTGTCTGCATATACTGGCAAGTTAACTGACACTTGCTCAAATGCTGCCCCAGTTATGCTTTCAGTGGTTTCTTTTGAGGCAACTCTCTTTGGTGTCATTGTGACAATCATGGTTGGAGAGATGCTCAACAACTGTTGTACCTGTGGGACAGACAAGGCACTCATGGAAAGCAAACATCAGTTTTAAGAAAAACCACTTTCAAGGCATGTTCATGTAGCAAACCGGACATCTGATGGAGGGGATTGTGAAATTTTCACTGGAAAGAGGGGTTGGATGCCTGTGGGAACTACACACTGCACATTCCCAATAGTCAAGGTCAAAGCTAGAGGCATGAAACTGCACAATGTGTAGTTCAGCATGGGCAGTGAGATGGGAGAGACTGCATATTGTGCAGTCTCAGTGGCTAGGGATGTAAACTGAGCCCTAGAATTTCACAATACATATTTGGATCAATCTGTACTATGCACTGTGTAGTTCTAGAGGCCAAGCTCTCATCTTGAGCCTCTAGATTACGTAATGCCCAACTGGGCAAAGTGAAATCAGGCCGGAAGTGGAAGATCTGCCCAAGGGAAGAGAGAAAATGAGCATATATGACAGATAGTGATGGATTGAGTGTAGATTTGACTAAGTTTAAATGAAACAAGAACAACAAGTGCAGAAAACAAGTAAATGGGAAGAAAAGCAAATTGGTGAGGAGAGTTGCTGTAACGGTGACCATTGGTGCAAAAACTAAGAAACTGATGTGACACTTGTGAAAGGAAAACGATAACTTGAAACGAAAATTCTACAAGCTAAAGCAAGTTAAAACGCTAACATGTATGCAAAGAAACAAGCGAAACAACATTTGCACAAGCCAAATGGAAAAATGCGATAGAAAAAGCAACTAAAAGCGATAGGTGCAAAACTCACTTGGAAAAGCGATGATGATCGCACCGAAGGTTCCTTGATCTCCTTGGGAATGCTAAAACTCTAAGATCGAGCGTGAGAATGAGATCTACAAGCTTCAAATACATAGATTTGAGGAATTAATGTTTACGATACATATGCCACGAATCAAGTAAAAAGTGACTCATGGCGGCAATTTCCAAAAATAACAGGCACGCTATCTTTGAGTTACTAAAAATAGGTCCAAGATTCTATGGATGCCTTTTTCTATTCTCAGTTTTTACGCTTTTCTTGGGAAAATTTTCCATGCACATCACCAAGCATAATTGTGCAATTCCAAGGAACTGGCAGCTCCCAGCTCAGTGCACGGCGCAGTTTCCAAGATTAATGAGTGATTGCGTAGTTTATGGGCTCAATGTTGGGCTCCCTGTCATGAATGCATAGTTTTTGAGCTCAAGGTTGGGTTTTCGGTCATGACTAAGAAATTATGAACATCAAGGTCAAGACTGGTTTCATGAATTGCGCAGTTTCTGGAGGCAAGCCCAGAACTGTTGCACAAGGCTTAGACATGAGGCTAGCTTGTGACTTAGAAAAATTGCTAAGTGAAGATAAGGTGAACACAAGAAAAAAATAAAGATAAACGTTAGTAAATGAATAGATACCTGATAGTAGTGCAAGGTAAGATCCTATGAAGGGAAGTTAGGCTCCAAAATCTAAGTAATGACAAAATTTTGGAGGGCGGTTGTAGCCGCTACAACATGATCATGCATATTTTCCTTGGTATGGAAGTATGGAAAGAAGATGAAGAATTGTTTGTTTCTCAGGGCAAGTATGTGAATGAGATACTAAGGAAGTTCCAAATGGAGAGCATCAAACCCATGGAGACTCCTCTAGCAAGAAAATGGAGGAAGGAATATGCTACTTCAGGTGAAGTAGTGGAGGCTACTATTTATAGGAAGCTTGTGGGTTCACTTATGTATTTGGTGAACACACAGTCAGACATATATTTTTCATTTAAATAGCTCAGTTAAGCTATGGTTAAGCCAACCAAACTCTATTGGAAGGCAACTAAACATGTGTTGAGATACCTCAGAGGCACCACTCATTTTGGTATTTCATACAAATGGATAGAGGGAGTGAATCTTCAAGGCTTCACCTATGCATATCGGACAGGGAGTCCATCCGAATGGAAGAGCACATAAGGGGGAACCTTCAGTATTAGGTCAACAACAGTTTCTCGGTACAACGGGAAGTAAAGATCAGTTGCACTTAGTTTAGAAAAAGCATAGTACATAACTGCTAGACAATCAACTTGTGAGGCTATCTAGATGAGGAAGATCCTTGTTGGGTTATTTGGTTAGCAGATGGATCCTATAGTGATTTATTGTGACAATTAGAGTTTTATCAAACTCTATGAGTATCTAGTTTTTCAATATCAGTCCAAGCATATCAACATCCGGTATCACCATCTATGAGATTGTGTGGAGAGGAGAATCATGTCGTTGGAATACATTCCTATAGAGGAACGTGATGTAGATATTTGACAAAGGCATTGTCAAGATGAAAATTCAAGTTCCATAGAGGCAGGATCAGGGTAGCAGATAATCCCTTTCTTTTTGATAGGGAGTGTTGAAAATGCAACAAGAAAATCCTAATTTCATTTTTTCCTTGAATTAAATTAGGAATAAAATTGTAATTCCACATTTCATGACAATTTGTATTAGTTAACTAAGTTAATTTGACTTAGTTGGCTCAGTTAATTCAAGTCGAGGGTCTAACTTGAGTCATGTAGAGTGTATCCTACATTATAGGAGCCCTGGTTGAGTTTATTTTGAGTTGTAATTAATTAATTCAGTTAAACTAGTTCCATATGTTGGAGGAACTAGTGGGAGGTCTAGTAGTGTGGCATTCCCTGCATTGATAAACCAGTTAAATGGTGATTCAATCATAAATAACTCATGCATGTCGGATCTAAGAGTTACCTAGTTGAGATTGGAGTTCAAGGACAATGTACTATCAGTTGTATAATCATCCAAATTGTATAGGTGGTGCATGTAGTTAGAGGAAGGTCTATGATGGATTGCACAATTCCTTTGAGGAATTTCCCTAATTAATAGGGGGATAATTCCAAAGGAAACAACGAAAGGAAATACGGCCTTGGGCAAGAAAAATTTTTGGTTAAATATTGGTCTGGGATTTTCTAGGAAGTTGTGAGACAGATAGAGATCGTTCAGAGGTTTCTTGGGCTTGAAAAAAGCATTGTAATATTCTCATATTTCCTGACTAATGCAATATATAGATAGCATGGGGTTTTAACTGTGGCTTTCCCTAGGAAATAATTGTGTAATGCATTGATTGAATTATTTCTCTTGTATGCTTCATGATTTTACGATCATTTAATTGTTTCCACTGATAACTAGAGTAGATTCAAGTATATTGTTTTAGTAAATTACAATTAACAGTTTGAATCCACAAGGAATTTCTACATGGAGTCCTTGTCAGGAAGTTATGGAGTCTCCTTTGCTTGTTTCATTTGGTTTTATAACGGGCTCTGGATTCTCCTCAGTGGGTGGAATAATTGTGTGACATGTTTTAGGGTGGAGGTGAAGCCTCTAGACTCCTTGGAGTTCATTATTTGTTGAACAACTGGAGGGTGGATGCATTAGGCCTCTCAATTCCATAAGAACTTGTTGACTACTACTTGATTGGTGGGTGGAGGTTGGAGGACCTCTAGAGTCCCTGTTTCAACCAACTGTTAGTATTGAATCCCTTGAGTACAACATCTTAGTCTTAGAATCTAGATCGGGGGTGAGAGTTGCAAGTAGGAGTTGGTTGCAGTTGTTTATGGTTGAGTGGAGAGTTATTGTCCCTAACTTAGTTTCCCAACTCCAGTATTAAATCAAGATAACTGTTTTAAGGCATTCCTTGTCATTGAATTCTCATTAGACTATTAAGTTGATGTTGCACTCATGCATGAATGGTTTATGGTTTCCTATAGTAGAGAGGAAATGGTGTTTTGACGCATGTTACTCAAAACTATGGTTTTACATCGATGATCCCAGGTAGGGAATTTGAATATGAATTCTCATCTTGAAATTGTTTGTAAGAAGAACTGTCAATATTCATGTGCTTGAAAGCTGTAAATCTTTGGTTGATGGTCCTCATTGTATGCATTTGTACTCAGGTTCCTTCTTGTAGAGTTAGGTATGTAAATACATCCATGTGAGTTCAGGGAACACTTGTTAATAGGATCATGTGTTTTGGACACTCAAACACATATAATTTCTTAAATGAATTGAATTGTTGAAGCTCTTTGTATGCTATGAGGATATGGCATATAATGATTTCCTGTTCAAAGTGTTAGCATTTTGTAATTTCAAGGTTGAATAAAAAACCATGGAGGAAACATCAAAATTGCTTTCGAGTTTAGGATCTAGCCCTCCTAAACTCAGAGAGGGATCTCTCTATGAGATTTATCTTTGTTTACTGGGAATTTCAGGCTAGTCATTGGGCTCAGAGTTTGGTTTTTGAATTGGTTTGGTTGGAACAACAAGGGAAGGCCATTAGGAAATGGAGTCAAAAGAGCTTGGGGTGATCAATTTGCAGAAATATCAATCTTAAGTGAAACAGGGCAAGCTAGGCATACTATTGGATCTTTTAGATTTAAATGAAATGAAGTAGAAGCAGAGAAATAGATTCAATTGAAGCTAAAGAGAAATTAAGAATTATTTAACTTGATATCAGAGGAAAACATGTAGAATTAACAACAGCCAAAATTGGGTGCTCTAGTTAATGAATCATATTTATCACAGCTTCTGTTGATTAATTCAGAATAGAGAATACATAAGCATGATAGACAGAGAAAATAAACAAAGAACAATAGATGCACTTCACCAATAGATATGACACATGAAACCTAAAACAACTTGTCTTGTATTATTGAAAAAAGTCACTTGAACTCAGTGAACAGATTTACAATGAATGGTAGTCTTTCTCATTACAAATCCCAACCCTTTCTTACTTCAAATGATGAAGTATTTACACAAATTTTAAACTAAAATATCTTGATAAAAATCTCAAGATCTTTTCACAAATATCCTAAACTATTTTACACAAATATAAATGAAATGTAGGACATTCAAAGCTAATGTATCTACTTGGAACTATCATTATGGATTTATTTTGATAAATAAGATAAATTCGAATTTGATTGCAACTCTTAGTTGATGAGGTGACTAACTGTCTTTGAACATTTTCCTCTCGAAATCCTGCAAAATAGGGTCCATTCATCCCTTTGTATATCTCCATCCGAGATATATCTGTAAATAGTAAGAGAGGTTATTGTAGATAAATATGTTCTTGAGATAAACCTCTCTTAGTGTCCAAAAATTCACCTCCAACTGTTCCCAATATGCTCTGCAAAAGGGTGACTAAAACAAGACTTTACACAGTCTAAAAAATAGGTTGTAAAGATGTAAATGTATCTCTCATTCTGTAATATCTGTGTACAATAGGAAGTAGGTTATTGTATGGTGGAATCTTAGGAACACAAACCTTCTCCATTTTCTCAAGAATCATCTCCTATTGTCCACAATATGTTCTGCAAAAGTATGGCTAAACAGGAAAATCTGGGAAAATATGTCTGCAAATCTTCATCTGTATAACCCAAACCATAATAGATGTTAGAAAACTGAGAGAGGTTTTTATACATGTAGATGTTAGAGGAAGAAACCTTGTCCAGTTTCTGAAAATTCGTCCTCATTGGTTTGGAAACAATGTTTGAAGTCAATGTGGCATATAGGAAAAAGCATAGTTTCAATTGATCATGAGACAGATGAATGACGTGGATGTGGGAAAGCTGCAACTGTTTAACCCCATGTGACAAAATCAATTTTTGTCATTTTCAACCTTATAATAAAATCAAAATATAGTACCAAGGCCTTTATTACAGTTTTATTTAACCACATTTAAATGATGTGATTAATTTAATCTAAGCATACTTAATTATCCTCTAATGTTGCATTTCGTCTTGCAAGCATATTTCTTTTATTTTTCTTAAGGTTTTGACATTTTTTGGAAATAATTTACAATATGGAATATTATTTACAATATCCAAAATATAATAATCATCAACTATAATCAAGCAAGCCTATAAAAATTATAGGACCTTAACAGTGGCTCCAACTAGGGATGGCATTTCCTAGTGATGTGTCAAGAACATCATAGACTAGTCGCCTGATCCATTGGGCTGATCTCAAAACCTGCAACCTGTTCTGCCATAAAATCTCTGCTACTGAAAAACTCTCAAAGTGAAATCAAAACCATTCTTCACACTGAAATTTGAAATATACACTGAACTGAAAGTCGTACTGCAATATGAAACGGAAACTGGAAAGAATTCTTTGAAAAACACAAATGCTTAAGATACTGAGCTTATTTGCACTTTGATACCTACTTTAATCTGATAAAATGACTACCATATCAAGTGATAACAAACATCCAGTGCAACCATTCAAGCAAATGGATATTTAACTGAAGTTTGCTTTCTACTTCTTTTGGTGTAAAAATAAATTCAGAAAATGACAACTCAACTTTTCCACTGGATCCAATAGCTGCATTGATGAATCTGGAAAATTCTCCTTTCACCAATGAATGCAATAAACTGACCAAAGGATCATCGAAAACATGCAATATAAGATCTTCATCATGTAAATCTGATTGGTCTTTAGTCACTGAAGAAAACACTACTTGTTGAAAATGTTCTTATGGATCAAGAGGATTAAGTTCTACTGGTTCTTCTTTCAGATCACAAGATTGTTGTAAATCAACAAATGAGTGTTCAACAATATGCTCAATTACCTTTACTTGTTGATTAGTGCAAGGAATTTGTTATTTAATTTGATCTTCTACATTTGAGACAACCACAATGTTAATATGTTCATCCATGGTATCTGAAATATCCTGCTCATTTTCATTGTTGTCCTCTTCTTGATCAGGTTTAGGCTACTAAATTTCTTCCTTTATCTCTGGCTGATCATTTTGTCGTGGTGCTGCAAAAATTATTTCCTATGGGGAATCTTCATGAACATATAGACAACATACATCCTTGGTTTCTTCCTGAGGGGAAGACAATTCAAGCAAGACTCCTACTTTTTGTTCATAATGTTGAAAATGATTTCCATTTAAAGCCTCTAGTATTTCATCATTTGTGAATTGATCATCATCATAGTAATCTTCTAGATATTGAATAAAACTTTCAAAATGATCACAATAGTTTTGAATCAACAACAAATATGGATAATCCCCTCTGTATTTCTCACAAAGAATAATATGAAAATGCTTTAATGAACATATACTAGCAGCAGGCAGATTTTCATACCGAGATCTAGCCTTTTGCATCCAAAGTTTCCATAAAAATTTTCATAAGACAATCTTCACGAAATTTGATTTTAAGTTTATGGATGTGCATATGAAACCTCAATAAATGTACAACACCATCATCTCCTTTTTTATCTTTAAACAATGGAAGATACGTTAAACAATCACTGTTGGGCATGGAATTTGGAAAACTTGGAATTCTTGATCTGTCCATAGGAGCATACCTGCGTTGTATTCTTGAACTCATTTTTAAAACAATCAACAATGTAATGGGGTCACCATAAGTGCTTTAAAATTCTTGATTCTTTGATAAGGAAGTCGCCATGCAAACTTTGAGCTCCGGATTCTTGAAACATGGAGTCACTAGGTGAATAATTCAGCCTTTTTGTGCCTGATCACTATTCACCATCAAAAATCAGATCTTGAATTTGATACACTTTTCTGAATAAGATAAAATGTTTTAGATAGAGGAGGAAAACATGTAGAATTAACAACAGCCAAAATAAGACGCTCTAGGTAACAAATCCTATTTATCACAAGTTCTGTTGATTAATTCAGAATAGAGAATACATAAGCATGATAGACAAAGAAAATAAACAAAGAACAATAGATGCACTTCACCAATAAATATGACACATGAATCTTGTAACAACTTGTCTTGTATTACTACAAAAAGTCGCTTGAAATTAGTGATAAACTTTAAAATGAATGGTAGTCTTTCTCATTACAAATCCAAACCATTTCTTACTTCAAATGATGAAGTATTTATACAAATTCTAAACTAAAATATATTGATAGAAATCTCAAGATCTTTGTACAAATATCCTAAACTGTTTTACACAAATAGAAATGTAATGTAGGACATTCAAAACTAATGTATCTACTTGGCACTATCATTATGGATTTCTAATGAAAAAGAAGAGAAATTCGAATTTGATTGCAACTCTTAGTTGATGAGGTGACTAACTGTCTTTGAACATTTTCCACCCAAAATCCTGTAAAATATGGTCCATTCATCCCTTTGTATATCTCAATCCGAGATAGACATGTAAAAAGTGAGAGAGGTTATTGTAGATAAATATGTTCTTGAGATAAAACTCTCAGTTTCCAAAAATTCCGCTCCAGCTGTTCCCAATATTCTCTACAAAAAGGTGACTGAAATAGGAGTTTGCACAGTATGAAAAATAGGTTGTAAAGATGTAAATGTATCTCTCATTCTGCAATAGATGTGTAAAATAAGAAGTAGGTTATTGTACTTTAGAAACGTAGGAACACAAACCTCCTCCATTTTCTCAAGAGTCATCTCGTATTGGCCACAACATGTTCTTCAAAAGTATGACTAGACAATAAAATTTGGGAAAATATGTCTGCAAAGCTTCACCTGTATATCGTAAACCATAATACATGTTAGAAAACTGAGAGAGGTTTTTCTACATGATTATGTTGGCAGAAAAAACCTCTTTTAGTTTCTGAAAATTAGTCCTCATTGATTTGGAAACAATGTTTGAAGTCAATGTGGCGTATAGGAAAAAACATAATTTCAATTGATCATGATACAAATGAATGACGTTGATGCAAGAAAGCTGCAACTGTTTAAGCCCATGTGACAAAATCCCCTTTTTTTCATTTTCAACCTTATAACAAAAGCAAACTATAGTACCAAGGCCTTTATTACAGTTTTATTTAATCAAATTTAAATGACGTGATTAATTTAATATAAAAAATACTTAATTATCCTCTAATACTGCATTTCGTCTTGCAAGCATATTTTTTTTATTTTTCTTAAGGTTTTGATATTTTTTGGAAATAATTTACAATATGGAATATTATTTACAATATCCAAAATATAATAATCATCGGCTATAATCAAACAATCCTATAAAAATTATAGGACCCTAACACAAAGATTCGATTAGGCCTCCATGTATGCTTGAGAGATTGATGGAATTGGTGATTGAATGCATTGTTGTAGACACTGTGTGTATGACTATTGGCAACATGGTTGTGTGCTAAGGTTACAATTGAGGATATTGGCTAAGTCTCCCAAGCCTGTTAAAGAGCACTAATGCGCTTCATTCAAACCCTTGTGGTGACAATCCAAGTGGGATTATCTTTTATAAAACCACCAGGTTCAATACTGTGCGACAGATTTACCACTCAGTTCAGTTATACAATTTGTATAGAGGAAGGGGCGAATGTCTATGAAAATCACTGGATTCAAGAATAGGCATATTGTTTATGACCCAAGTTCCAAGTAGAACCACCATAACCAAGCCGAATTTGCGCTCCTTTACCTTGGCTCAGTGTAGCCTGCGTGGCATACACTTCCCATGTCTTGTGTAGAGCCACCACAACCTCAACCGATTGTATTACAAAGGTATGTGTAGGGAGGATTCCCTTAACCTTCATCACAAGCTGAGATTTTAACAAAACTTTAGTGTTGATAAACTATACCTTCTGTTAGCCCACGTGACCAGGAACGTGACCATGTATTTAAGATCTCAGACCTCATGTTCTATAATCTTAGAGGGAGCATTATCAAATAAAATGGTTGGGTGAGCTAGTGGTTCTCATTGATAACAGTTCTCGATGAGAAACAACCTTAGAAGGACTGTGGGGAACTGACGCAAGCAGACAAGGAATTTTCGATGAGAAAATACTCTTGCGATGAAGTGTCTCAAGGAGGAGGGTCTCGACAATAAATGTTCCCAAAGTATTGTGCAAGCGACAAGGGGTTTCTCAGTGATAAAGTGTTATAGCTCCAAATCTCACTCTTGGGGTTTGTGATGCTACACTCATGGCCCAGGGCAACCCCTCCTTCCTGACCTGGTCCAAAAATTTAAAAAACAGTGTTTTATTCCCTATACGCGACATTTCCCTGAGCTAAACGCGTGTATACATGGGTCTGTGTATACCCAACCCACGTATATGTCTTAAAACACTTTAAAAAATTAAATCTCCTTAATTTCAGCGGAGATCGCGGGTTTTACCTGTTGATCACCTGTTAGTGCCTGTGGCCCAACTGTTCCCAACGAATTCCCAACTAAAAAACTACTTTGGGAGAAGTATAAAAAGGCTTCAATGGGAAGGCCTAAAGGAGGAGAGAAGAGAGAGAAAGGTTATTATGCTGAGATTTCCCTGCCTAGGTCTGAAGATCCTAGTGCCTCCTGCACTTCCCCTATTTACAGGAAACCCTTGTTTCCTTGTGTGATGATGTCCATCTACTACTTGAGATATCATGGAGTAAGTCATGGAAGGAGTTTGTTAAAGGCTTGAGACTGGACAAATCTAGAGGACGATTCCGCTTGGAGCCTACGAAAGGACGAATCAAGTGAAATTATTCCTTTCTGTACTTTATTTGTTTATAATAAAAGAAACACTTGTCTTTGTTCCTGATATAAATCTTCTTCATGTTTATGATATCCATGTTATGATTCATATATGAAAGGTTGTTTAATTGTATAACTAACTACTTTTCAATATACTATGAAGATGATTTCTTTATAATGTTTAGTCCATATACTACTGTACTTTCTGGAATTGATTGTTTTGCAAGTTGAAGGAGAAAAAGGAACTCCAAGAAGGGTTTGGACCCTGGAAGGCTCTTCTCAAACGAAGGACCCCTAGGTACGCCCCTTATCGTATAGTTTGCTTATATTTGCATTATGGCTGTATGGAATGTGTGTTTCTCTGTATAGACAACCTATGATCTACTAGGGTTTCAACCCAAAGACCCTAGGGGAATTTATCCCTTAACATAAAGTTCACACCAGGCACTTACCTCAGAGTAAATGCCTTTGGGGGGAAAGACTAGGTGGAATGAAGATACTCGGTGGAGAAGGTTCTCAGCAAGAATTCTTCTTCGAGGAAATGACCGAGTGTGGAAATGGTTTCTCGGTGAAATGATTCTTGGGAAAAAACCATAAAAGGAAATGGCACCATGGGGTAAAGGTTTTCAGTGAGAAATAAACCCCGAGATGACATGGCGTCAGGGGTCCACACCCACTAATTCTGCCACCTAGTGTGCGTGTAAGTTTAAGCCACATGGACTTGCAGTGAGGTAAGGGATGGTCGTCATGAACGAGTCGAAAACCATTATATTTTTGCAACGTGTTGATGGGGGAATTCACGTCAGTGTCATGTGGTGGAAGGATGACGTGGCACTACGAATTTTAAATAGTCATAACTTTTGATTTGGGGTAAAAAA
Organism: Pinus tabuliformis; assembly: GCA_031772625.1. Classification (NCBI taxonomy): domain Eukaryota; kingdom Viridiplantae; phylum Streptophyta; class Pinopsida; order Pinales; family Pinaceae; genus Pinus; species Pinus tabuliformis. The sequence continues at coordinate 392,499,617 of CM062818.1, forward strand.
AAAACAAAATTTATATCACCAAAATTGTCTCAACAAGATGAACACAATGAAGTCATCCATGTGAAGTGTTAAGGAAGTAGAAAAATATTGAAATTTGTAGACCCCATCTCTATAATGCTACCTTGGATCTCGGGTCAACATTGTAACCACGTCCTTCTAACCAGTGTTTAGTAGTAGAAAGGAAGTGGTGATTACATTTTGCATTACATCTATCAACAAAGGTACATGGTATCAATTTTTTCATTTGACTCCTCCATGAATCACTCCAACTTCTGATCATTTGTCCACTCACTACCTCCAAGTATCTCTGTGATCGATCCAATCTCCTCCTTGACACATCTATATTGAAGTTGTGATGTCCCCTAGAATATGCATAAGTTATCCATTAATTCTTCGAAGCATTATAGCATCCACATCTCCTCAACCTCTATTGGTCATTGCTCTGCCATCATTTCCTAGAAATTTGTCTATAAAAGTTGTCAAAATGTTCAAATGGTCTACCAAGATGTTCTCTATGTTGTTAACCTTATATACTCCAATACACAAATCCTCTCCTCCTGTACCTAAATGGATCATTCAAATGCCTTCCTTCTCTCTCTGAGGACTTCTCCATCTAACTAAGAGTTGATGCAAAAGAATCTTAGCAAAATATTTATTCCACCAAAGGGAATGGTTCCATTTTGCATTTTATTTAACTTGTGATATTTTTGTTTAGGAGAATCTGTGTTAGTTAGGAGGTTGTGTTGAATTTTCCTTAAGGGACACATGTAGAAAATTTATTAAGTGAAACAGAATTAGTTTCTAGAAGATGGACAACTATAACAAGAATACAAGAAGGGTATTAGTTACACTCCCCATTTTGTAATAGAGATATTTTCTTGACTAGTGAAGGAGGACATAGTATGTAATCAAGCTAAATGAATAGAAGTGTTATTTCTATGTATATATATGTTGATGGGAATTTCGTGTGTCTCTTTGCGTTGAAATGCACATTAAAACTCCATCAAATTAATATGCTTACATGTGTGTATGGAGAGAGGCCATAATCAAGAGAACAAAGAGTTACAGGTATGAAGGAATAGCGGACTGAGCGCACAATCAAGTAATGGGAGCCCTCTTATTAACTTTTCTTTCTATCAACTATCAAGTACCAGATATATTGAGTGTTGGGTAGTTCAATGACACTGTCAATTGACATATTGACATAGAAGAAAATTCCCATCAGTTGTAGTCTACCACCATTGCCCACCAGTAAAGCACGAAGGCTTGTGATAGGTGATAGGTAGTTTTGGAAATAATTGGTTCGATAAATAGAAAATTTCCCTACATTTGACGAACCTCTATATAATAACCTCAAAAGATTAGAAGGACTATGAAGGTTCGATCATATTCAAAAAAGAAAGATCGATATGAGAACCTAACCATTAGAGGAGAAGGATCTAGACCTCGGCTTTGAACTTGGGAATTCAAGGAAAGAACTTGAGAGTATTGTGGAAAGTTTCACCATCCATAGTCTTGATATATTGGATAAATAAAGTTGGGCAACCGATATTATGGGCATAGAGGAGGCATTCAACATAAATTTGGTATCAAAGCACAATTTATCTTAAAGATGGCAGAAAGACATAGAGGAGAACCTTGAGGAGAAAGTGGAGGGAGACTTGTAGGAAAGGAAGGAATTTAGTGAATGCAACCCTAGAAGAGGATATGAGGTTCATTCAATAAGGGTTTGTAGTAATGGAAACTACTCAGAGGGGAGGACTTGAAATAGGAGATGCAATGAAGCATAAGAAGAACCTTGTACTGAAGAAGCAGGAAGAGAATTAGTAGAGGAGAAAATGCTTAGGATTATAGCTAAAATGAGTTCCAAACCAAAGATGGAAGTACCCACATATGAAGGTAATTTGAATGTTGATGAATTAATAGATTGGATAAATGTCATGGAAAAGTATTTTGATTAAGAAGAAGTAGATAAGGAAAGGAAAGTTAAGTTTTCTATCACAAGGCCAAAAGGACATGCAACCCTGTGGTGGGAGGAAATGCAAGAAGACAAAAAAAGAAAAGGCAAGCCAAAGTATAGGAGATGAGACAGAATGATAACAATAATAAAAAATAAATTCATGTCCAAGTATTACTAATTAAATATTTTTAGGAAGTTGCAAAGCCTTAGATATAAATCCATGATAGTGACAGAATATTGAAGAATTTTACAAATTAAACAATAGAGTTGGATATAATGAAGAGGATGTCGAGAAATTTGCTTAATATTTTAATGGATTGAGATATGACATTCAAGATGAGATTAACATCTTGACACTAAACATAGCCAGGGACGCAATATAATTTAAAATATGAGGAAAATATTTCTAGGAAGCAAAGTCAGAAGAACATAGGAAAAGGTGATGTCATAGGAAAAGGAAAAATAAGCAGAGAATGATTTCCACATTCAAGGGAAGAATGTGGGAGTTCTAATAAACAACCACCAAGAGGAGGTGACTTATAGGAACAAGGTCCTTTTCCAAGAAGAGACAGAGGTAGATACTACCATCCCAGGTACTTTAGATGTGGAAATTTGAGAAATATATCATGAAAATGCCTTTAATATACTCCAACTGGTCAAAGAAGTGTACATATGGAGAAATATAGAGAAAAGAATGTGAATAAAGTGGAAATTGAAGAAGCTTCTAAAGTAGGAGAATCCCTTTGGTTGAAGAGAGTTCTAATTAAAAATTAGAAAATGAAATTGAGGAACCATCCGAGAGGAGAAGTTGTTCAAGACTATGTACAATTCAAGAGGTAAGTGTTGTAATGTTGTAATTGATAGTGATAATATAGATAATTTTGTTTCTATAAAGATGGTAGAGAAACTACACTTAAAAATAACACCACAACCTACTCCTTACAAATTTCCTTGGTTACAAAAAGGCCATCAAATCCTAGTTAATGAAAATTGTAAAGTAGATCTTCAGATTGAAAGGTACATAGATGAAATATTGTGTGATGTAATTTCCATGGATGTTTGCCATATTTTGTTGGGAATACCATGACATTTTTATAGGAAATCTATTCATGATGGTAGAAGGATTACCAACACACTTGAGAAACATGATCACAGGGATACACTGTTGCCTTTACTATTGAGAAATCAATGCTAGTAGATATTAGGGTTATGATCCTTTCTTGATAATTACTTCAGAATTATGTTGGCCTGTTTTATTTCTTTATTATACTGTCTTTCATCAAGCAATTACCAAATTATATATGTACAAAGATTACAAGAACAAGGGACACAAGATGTAGGCCCACAACCAGGGAAAAACCACTATAAGGGGAAAACCAAATCAAGAAATATTCCTTTAGTAATTCAATTCAAGATGATACACTTCCAAACTTCTTATACCTAGACAAATATATCCTCCAACCACCAAGTCAACCCTTACTCCTTGTAGATGTCCTTTGCTCAGCCTTCCAAGTGACAACTTTTCAAATTGCAGCTTCATATTAGAATTTCATCCCCAACATCATATTTTTGGCCCCCAGCTTCAGAATTTTGACCCCGTGCGACAAAATCAAAATTTTGGCCCAAGATTCAGCCCAATAAATTTTATGTGTGAGAGAAAGCAACCCAAAATCTCAATTTTCTTCTTCCTAGCTTCTCTCCTTATTCTCCAACAAGTTTGCACTCTTTTGTAGCTACTGCATCTTAGAGATCAAACTTGTTGATGATGTTGTCCAAATGAAGTCTATTTACTCAATATATAAGCTTCTTGTGATGTCTAATTACCCTAATCTAGGCCGACTTATTGAGGGCAAGGCCGACTTGGTGTGGAGGTGACAAATTATATTCTTGAATTAAAAATAATTCTCTTTACATGATACAAAAGCCCAAGAAGGGTCTAATAAAAATGACAATGGCTCTAATGACTCAAGACAAAACCTAGAAGCCTTGAATGGAGGCTTTGACCTAGAAAACATTGACCCAAGCATGAAATCCATGCTTTAATAAGTCATTTTTCTTTAGTAATAAATATATTTTGACAAGTACAATTATGAAGAATGTAGTTAGTTACATTCTTCAACACTCCCTCTTACCTAGGGTTGTATTCATAATTACATTTTACACATATATACAATTACTTGGAAGGTTTCAAAATGACATCAACTATGAAGAATTCTAGCACACTCAGTTCTATGGACTATATAACTAACCAGGGTAATCTATCTGGGTGGGACTAAGATGGACTAAAGATTTTAGCCAGTCTAGGTACCATCAATCTTAAAACTAACCATCAACTCAGGGATCTAGGTTTGTATCCAAGGTTAGAACTCCAAGACCAACACCACCCTCCCTCTTCCAAATCTAGATATCAATACACATGCTGTCCATATGTCCTCCCAAGCATCTGCTATTAGATGCTTCATCTCTTCCTATCAAAACAATATGTAATATCGACCAACCCAAGCATTCTTATAAAATATTCAAACTTTTTATTCATAAGAGACTTCGCCAGCACATCAAATACCTGTTATGATTTGTCAGTATTTACTATAGCTTTACGACCCCATCTTGTACCAAGGTCCTAATGTAGTGGTACTTGTTGTTCGTATTATTTTTCCTTGCATGGAATACAGGATATTCATACATCTTGATGCTCCTTTGATTATCAAAATTTATCACAATAGGATCGAGAGGCTTCCCAAACAAATCCGACAAAGTTTTCCTTAACCACACAACTTCCTTTTCTACTTCACATCCAACAACGTATTATGCTTCAACACTACTTATTTCAATAGGATCTTGTTTTATACTCATCCAAAAAATCATAACGGATCCCCAGCTAAAACATCTACCTATAGTGCTTCTTCCATGAGTCTCATTACCACCCCAATCGAAATCAGTAAAACATGTTAACTTGACTTCCTTTCCATCATACTTTAGGCAATGATGTATAGTGCCATGTAGATATCTCAAAATATATTTAGTAGCTATCCAATGGTCATGATGGGGCTCCAACTGAAATTGACTAACAACATTCATGGTAAAACATATATCAGGTCTTTTATTTACTAGGCACATCAGAGAACCTACCAATTTATGATAGCTAGTAGGATCGGCACGACTAGAGTCAGAGCTTCTCAACTTCTTGAGATTAGAGATAAGAGTAGCCATAGGTTTGGAATCCATCATACCGAATCTCTATAATATCTAGATTATGTATTTCCCTTGACCTAGATATACGTCTCTAGGTTTCTACCAGACTTCCAAACCCAAGTAATAATGCATAAGTACCATGTCTTTCATTTCAAATTCCGCTTCCAACATCTTCTTGCATTCTTATATTCTTTGCTCCACACCTGTAACAAAAAATCATCCACATATAGTAGAATAATGTCTGATTCATTATTCACCACCTTGATGTAGAATTTTGGATCTGTAGAACTTTTGACAAACCCAATTCTTAAAGAGATATGCAAACATTCTTGCATACCATTCCCTAGGAGCTTGCTTCAAGCCATATAGGGCTTTCTTGAGTCTGCAAACATGTGTGTCCTTACTATTTATCTCAAAGCCTTATAGTTGTTCAGTGTATACTTCTTCATTGATGGTTCCATTCAAAAATGTTGTTTTTACGTCCATTTGATGAATATTCCATCCTATTGTAGCAACCATAAAAACCAACAATATTATAGTAGTATATCTTTAATAGGCCCAAAGGTTCCTTCATAGTATATACCTTTCTTTTGAGAAAAACCCCTTGCAACAAATCTAGCTTTGTATTTTTCAATACTTCCATCAATAACATGTTTGATTTTTTAGAACCATTTTGAAGTGACAACCGATTTGTCACTTGGTCTAGGAATGATTTCCCAAACCCCACTTTTCATGATGGATTGATATTATTCTTGCATCACCTTCTTCGATTATTCTTGATGAGCGACTTCTTCAAATGTAGTTGGTTCAAATTCATTAATTTTTTCATATATGTATTATATCTTGAATATCTCTTTGGTATTTTTCTTTCTCTAAAAGTTTGTTTCGTAGCTCCATGTCCTTCGACATATTCAAGAGTAGCTTTTAACCAATTTGGCCTCTTCCTTGTTTCTAGTTTAATAGACTCACTTGGTCCTTCTACTTCTTCTTAGTTTGTAGTTGTCTTATCATGATGCTCTTCATCTTCGAATAGTGGTGTATCTTCATCATCAGAATATATTGGAATATCCTTGTATATTTTGTGGGCATGATTTTCATCAAATATAACATCCCTGCATACTTCAATTTGTCTTCCTTCTTTGATGTAGATTCTATATGCTTTTGAAGAGAGACTGTAGCCAACAAAGATTCCTTTAATTCTTGTAGAATCTAATTTCTTTCACTTGTCCTTTGGAAGATGGATGTATGCAGGACACCCAAATATGTGGAGATGGTCCACATAGGATTCTTTCCTGTGAATGCTTCTTCAGGTGTCATATTCTCAAGGATTCTATGAGGACTTCTATTTTGTATATATATTGTTGTCATTGATGCTTCTCCCCATAGAAATTTTGGTAGATATTGATCAAATATCATAGTTATTATACATTATTCAATTGTTCTACATTTCCTTTCTAGAACTCCACTCTACTTGGGGTTGTAGGGAACAATGATATCCCTCTTAATACCTACTTGTTTACAATATGCAACTATTTATTTTGAAGTGTATTCCCCACCATTTCCAAATCTAAGATTTTTTACTTTTCTTTTGGTTAAGGTTTCCATTTCAAATCTAAACTCCTTGAATTTTCCAAATACTTCATCCTTTATTGAGAACGTAGAGCCATGTATTTCTAGAGTGATCATCAATGAAGGTCGCATAATAAAGATGACCTCCAAGAGATTTGTTAGACATAGGACCACACACATAGGAATGAATGAGGTATAATATTTCCTTAGACCTTGTATCACTGCTTGTAAAATGATTCCCTGTATTCTCCCCAAAAGCACATCCCTTACATACTCCTTCACGATCTTCCTTGATGTTGGGGATGCCATTTACCATTTGATTAAGAGAGGGATTGATATTGTAGTGTATATGCCCATATTTTATAAGTCATAGTTCGATAGGATTGATCACAATGTGAACTAGGGCTTGAGGAGATGGTGTTATAAATCTATATAACATTCCTTCACATCAATAACTTTCACCTTATCAATGCTTGAATATTTTCCCCAAACCAAAAATTTTCCATCTACAAATGCAACCCTGTCTCCTTTATTAAAAGTAAATTTGTTTCCAAAGCTATAACATAGAGTATATTGTTGAGATGTAGCTTTGCTCCATTTTCCAACTTCAATGATGTAGATCCCAGGTGCTTAGATGCATAACTGTTGTTGTCTCCTAGATCCACTACATGATATGATAGTTCCTTTGATAGAATATGATTTTTTCCAATTTCTCCCATCATATGCCTTGATGCTCCGCTATCAATGATCCATGCATTGTCATCATCAAGAGTACCTGTAAGTGCAACCAAGAACCCTTCATTTTTTACTTTCTTAGAGAGGTTGTAGATGATCCTTCCAATCCAACTTCCTATAATTCTTATAATATTGTATCCCATCTTCAAGTATTTTTCCATAGAGGGAGTAACCTTATCTTTTAAGCCAACAAAGTGATCTCCAACCTTGTTCGACCTTAGATCCGATACCATGTTGAGAAATCAATGCTACTAGATATTAGGGTTATGATTATTTCTTAATAATTACTTTTGAATTGTGTTGGCCTATTTTATTTCTTTATTATATTATATTTCATCAATAAAGTTACAAATTATATGTGTATGAAGATCACAAGAACAAGAGACACAAGATGTAGGTGCAGAGCTAGGGAAAAACCCTTATAAGGGGAAAACGTAGTCAAGAACTCTTCCTTTAGTAATTCAATTCAAGATGAGACACTTCCAGACTTCTTAGACCTAGACAAATACCTTCTCTAACCACCATGTCAACCCTTCCTCCTTGTAGATTCCCTTTGCTCAGCCTTCCAAGTGACAACTTTTTAAAGTGCAACTTCAGATCAAAATTTCGGCCCCAACGATAGATATTCAATCCCCAACTTTAGAAATTTGACCCTGCAACATAAAAATAAATTGGCCCCAGCTTCAACCCATTAACTTCGCATGTGTGAGGGAAAGGCAACCCAAAAACTCGATTTTATTCTTCCTAGCTTCACTCCTTCTTTTCCAGCAACTTCACACTCATTTGCAACTACTGCTTCTTAGAGATAAAACTTGTTGATGATGCTCTCTAAACGAAGTCGAGTTGCTCAATATATAGGCTTCTTGTGAGGTTGAATTGCCCTAATCCAAACTGACTTGTTGAGGGAAGGGGCGACTTGGTGTGGAGGTGACAAATTATATTTTTGACTCAAAAATAATTCTTTCTACATGATACCAAAGCCCAAGAAGAGTCTAATAAAAATGAAAATGAATTTAATGACTCAAGACAGATCCTAGAAGAATTCAATGGAGGATTTGACCTAGAAAACATTGACCCAAGCATGAAATCCATGCTTTAATAAGTCATTTTTATTTAATAATAAATTTTCTTTTAACAAGTACAATTATGAAGACCGAAGCTAGTTTCATTCTTCAACATTTTACATGGTGAAGGAGTTAAAGAAGAAGTTGGCCCTAATGTATTGTTGATGAGTTGTAAGGAGTTGTTGCAAGGAGTCAAAAGGAATAAAGTACATTTTTCTTTGATTGGTAAACCCTAGCTATTTCTTACCAACACAAGTTTAGATGATTTTCCTGAGGAATTCAACCTTGTATTGAATGATTTTGCTTAAATAATTGTGGATGAATTACCAAGTGATTTACCGATTGTTTGAAGCATTAGCCATCATATCGACTTAATTCTCGAAGCAATTCTTCCAAACAAAGAAACATATAGAATGGATCCTCAAGAAAATGAAGAAGTGAGGAAGAAAATATAATAGCTATTGGATAAGGGTGTCATTAGAGAAAGCTTCATTCCATGCATTGCTCCCACTATTCTCATCCCGAATAAGGATGGTGGATGGAGGGTGTGCATTAATTCAAAAACCATCAAGTGGATGGAGGGTGTGCATTAATTCGAGAAGAATCAATAAGATAACTATCATGTATAGATTTCCTCTGCCACATACTGATGATCTAATTGATTATTTGAGTGGTGCTAGATATTTCTCAAAAAATGATTTGAAGAGTGGGTATCATCAAATCTGAATTACAGAAGGGGATGAATGGAAAACAACTATCAATATAAACCACATATTGTATGAGTGGCTAGTGATTCCTTTTGGCCTTACTAACACACCTAATACTTTTATGAGGTTGATGAATGAAATTTTGAAGGAATATATGGACAAGTTCATTATTTATATTTGGATGACATTTTAGTGTACAACCAAACAAAGGAGTAACATTTGAGACATCTCAAGTTGATTTTAAATACCTTGCAGCAAGAAAATTTGCTGATTAATTTGAAGAAATGTACCTTTATTAAAAATGAATTGGAAGATTTAGGCTTCGTAAATTTTTAAGCCAATTTAAAGATGGACCCTAAAAAGGTTAAAGAAGAGTGGTATTTTGGATTTGATTCCACGGGTGCCATTTAAAAGTCTATGTTTTGAGTCACCAATTGGACTCATCATCACGATAGAAATGTTGAGAGAAGAAGAAAGGATAACGAGAAAATAAATAGGTGAAGGAAAAAAATTGAGGGTTAATAAAAGTCAACTCATTATTTTTATTTTAAAAATGAAATGAAGGCAAATAACAATAAAATAAAATAGGAACAACAGAAAAAAAGCCCGAGAGGCCCAATAATACTAAAACAAGAGCAATAATAATGTAAAAACTAAAGCAAAAAACAAACTAAAAATAATCAAATAATCAAATATAAAATAAATAATCAAATTGAAATCAAGCATAATAGGAAATTTAGAGAAGCCATCAAAATAGGTAAAACACCCCGATAATCTTAACCACAATGATGGTGGGAAGATTAGTGATAATTGGATTCCTATTTTAACCTCTGATTCTAACTTCTCTTAAATTACTCCCTACCCTCAAATCGCTAGACTTGGCCTCCATGGTCTTCCTTCCTTTTTAGTATACCGACCCTAAATTCGTTATAACATTTTAATAAAACAATCAAGAATATAATAATCAAGAATAAATAAAACTATTTTCATAATTTCCATTTCTAAGATTATAAATCTTTATAAATCAATTTATTATAATTCATAATAATACGATAAAGTTTAGTTTAAAACAAATTAAACAATTAATAATTTTATTCATTATTAACTTTAAATTCATTTTTGAAATTAATAATAAAAATTAGGTCATTATGCATAATAATAAATTAATTTATATTCATGATTAAATATTAAATATTAATTATTTTTGCTTTTAATCATTTAATTTTAACTATAAATACTAAAAAATGAAAACAACAATTCATACAACTTATAGCCAAATTAAAATTTGTATCATTATATTTATCTTAATCATATAATTGATAAAATTAATTAATTTTATAAAAATTTTGTGAGTTTATAATTATTAGTATGAATTAATAGTTACTTTCAATCATTAAATAAGGCAACCAAAATACATCAAACATTTCAACGAACTAAAAGAAGACTTCCTGGCTGACAGTCGATCTAAGAGAAAGAAACTGGAAAAGCAAAGAGCTGAGATCGAGAGCCTGAAAGAAAAATATAATCACTTGGAAGAGGCCATTTCTCATATCAAAAATCTCACTCAGAGTATGCAAGCTGAGGCATCAACCAAAGCAAGCATCAAGAAGGAACCTCAGATCGAAGACTCTGTCAACCAGTTTTGGTAATCAATCAAATGTCCAGTAAATTTTGCTTACTTGCAGGCCTCTTTGTAAGGCAATACAGCCGCTTCTTATTTCAATCTTTCCTTTTTAAGTCTATCTTCAAGAAGTCAGGGTCTGCGCACCCATTTTGGACTTCGCTTCTTCTTCCTCCTTCACTCTCTGTAACAGCACTTGCTATTAGCAGTTTTTTATAATAGAAAAGTATCCGATCGTGTTTAAAAAAAAAATAAGGGAACCAAAATACATTTCTAAAAAAAAAATTAATATTCTTAAAAGTAGACTAGCCATTAAATTAATAATTAATAACTAAAACTAAAATTATTAACGAATTAACAATAATAAAATTAAGATAAAATAAATAAATTACAATTAACTGAATTAAACATTATCATACCTGTCCGCTGTCATTCATTCCCATTGCTAACCTAACCTTATTTATTACCCTATTGGGTTCTGACTTATTCTCTCATGGATCTAATCTTGATGATGAACCACAGAGGTTGGTTTCGAAACATCGATTACAACAAATATGAATGCAATGACTTCGGAAGATAACACCTCATAGAATATAGATCGTAGAAGCCTCAAATCAATAAGATAAATAAAATCAAATAAAATAAAATCCAGAGGAGAAAGAAAGAGATAAAAGGAAGAATAATGAAAAAGAAATGAATTAAAATAAAAGATTAAGAGGAAATAAATTGAACCAAACAAAACAAAAATAAAATAAATTAAAATATAAGAATAAAACACCGGAAATAACAATAAACAGACATGAAATATGCTAAATAAAATTAAAATTAAAATAAAGATAACAAGGCTAAGGGAAATAGGAAATCAAATTAAAAGTAAATAAGTTAAATTAAAATAAAAAATGAAAATAAACAAAAATACAATAAAATAAAATAAAATAATAAAAATAAAAATAAAAATAGTAAAACAAAATAAAAATATAAGAATAAAATAAAATAAATAAAAATATAGACACAGTAAAATGATTAAAGGATAGGGAGTCAAAAACATAGGTAGAGGTAAGATGAGAATGCGAGCAAGAGGAAAGAAGAGGGAGGAAAAGAGAGGGGGGAGGGGAGAGGAAACAAGGAAGGTTAAGAAAAGTGGTAATGGGTAGGAAGAGAAAGAGGAAAGGGAAGGGGGGAAAGAGGAGGGCGGAAAGAAAAAGGTAGGGTTTTTTTATCATGAGGGGAAGGGAGAAAGGATAGGGAGGTAATTAATAGGGGAAGGTACAAGTTTCAGGGGGAGGAAAGAGAGATTAAATGAGAGATTAGAGGTATCTAACTATTGTTGGCCTCAGCCCCACCATCCCTGTTCATATTGTTGGATGTTTAATGGTCTCCAAGGCTTCCCTAAACTTGCACTTGAAATAATGATCTTCTTTAGTGATAACCTTTGCTTTTTCAAGGCACAAGTGGTGCTTAGTCTTGGATGAGTGTTCAAAAAGGGTTAAATAAATCATCTATTAGCCTTTCCCATGAAACGTATTCGATGTTAGGAGTTTTCATGGTCTCACAATTTTTTACAGGAAATTCATCAAAAACTTAGTAGTCTTTGTGCACCTATTGTAGAGACCATTAAATAGAACCAAAAAACCCTTCAAATGGACTGTAGTAGCTTATCAAAATTTTAAATTTTTACATCATACAATCACAAAATAGTATGCTCTATCCCTACTGGACTTTAGAAATGTTTTTCATGATGAAACAGATGCGAGTGGAACTACCATTGGAGTGGTGTTGAGTCAAGAAGGGAGTTTGATTACTTAGTTCAATCATAGATTAAATGAGGCAAAAAAAAAGTACTCCTCATATGATTTTTTTTTTATGCTATAGTTTAGGCCTTGAAAAAGTAAAGGCATTACTTGATGCCCCAAGATTTTTTCTTGTAAACTGACAATCATGCTCTATAATTTATTAACATCCAAACAAAGTTGAACCAAAGACATACTAAATGGGTAAAATTTCTACAAAATTTTACTATTGTGATTAAGTATACAAGTGGTTCATCAAAGAAATTAGCTGATTTAAGTAGAATCAACTTGATGCTGCAATATTTCCAAGTTAATGTTTTAGGAATTGATGAACTAAGAGAAATGTACAAGGATGATACAAACTTAAGGAAGTACATGCAACTTGTTAAAACCTAGCTAGCATGAATAGAACACAATGGTAAACCTATATGATCCAGGATAGCTTCTTGTTCAAATACATTCAACTTTGCATACTGAAATTCTCCATGAGAGATGATTTAATAAAGGAAAATCAATGTGGTGTACTATCATGACAATTTGGAGCTAACAAAAATTTTCTTTGTTAAATTATTTTTATTTTTGGCTAGGTATGTGAACTGATGTGAAGATATTTGTTAGAAAATGTAGAATGTGCCAACATGCTAAAGGAAGAATCCAGAAAATAGGATTATACTATCCATTACCAATTCCAACTAGGCCATCAAATTCTGTTGGTATGGACTTTGTTTTGGGTTTACCTCAAATCCAAAAGGGAAACGACTCCATCCATGTTGTTATGGCTAGGTTTTCTAAAATTTCTCATTTTATTACTTGTGCCAAGACATGTGATGAAATAAATGTAGCCAATTTATTCTTTAAGAAAAGAGTAATTAAGATTACATAGGTTTCCAAAAGCATTGTTTCAAATTGAGATACAATACTTGTGGACCATTTTTGGAGAATGTCGTGGAAAATGCTAGGCACTATCTTGAATAGGAGTCTGGGGGGGATTTTGAGAAGTCTGTAAAGTGAACATCCCAGACAATGGGACCAAGCACTTCCGCTAGATGAGTTTTCTTATAATGGTTCTTCAAATAGAATCACCGAAAATAGTCCATTCTAGATAGTATATGGAATGCACCTAAGGGGGATTATGAGGTAAAGAATTTGGGAAAATAGGAAATCAAAAGTGTTGGAGGTGAAGATTTTGCAGCAAGCATGCAAGAGTTGGAAGAGAAATTCAAGAAAAAACTACAAGAAACCAACAATAAATACAAACAAAAAAGCATATATAAGAAGGATACAACTAATTTCTTGAACATTCATTACACTTTCGAACATTTTTGGACTTTCAAAAATTTTGGAAGACGGGAGAGATGGCCATCTCTGTGATCTCGGTCTGCGCAGGAAATGGAACCCTTGGCATGGCGTTCGTCGGAGGCGGCGTGGAAGGGAAGGACGCAGACACATTTCCCTACAGGTTCGACAGTAAGATCGCGGTGCTGGAGTGTCTCGACCCTCCCCAAGTTTCTGAAGCGGCCCTGAACATGTGCCCAAATACCTGGAAACTACCGGAAGCCGTGGTTACGGCAGTTATCCTTCGTCCATATCACCCACTGCAAGCTGGGCCAAAGGAAACTAGGGCCGATCTGAAGAAGAGGTCAGCAAAGCCGCTCGAGACCAGAGATCTACAGACTTTTTTAGTCTTTGGGCTCGGATCTCTTTTTGGGGGCGAAAATTTGTCAGAAATCGGTCTGATATATACAGGATCTGTCAGCCTAGGGATTGTCTGGCTCACCCATCTACAGTCGCTTCATGCATGCAAAGACGAAGGGTTGCATGGGGCAGATCCGTCTATGTACACCTTCGCATGGCTCAAAACCTGTAGATCCAGGCCGGATCTCTCCAATACGAGCAAGTTTCAAGACCTTCAGGAGCCCAGGCAGCTGATCGGTGATTATATGCATCGATCCATCAGAGGGGTTGCAGATCGTGACAGGCAAATGGTAGAATGCCTCAATAGAAGCTCAGATCTGGAAGATCGCCGACAGTCAGATCACAAGGCAACCAGCAATGTCACCGTTTCAGGCAGAGCAGGAACTCAGCTAGATTGCAGACATCAGGTAACAAAAAATCGTTTTCAGATTTTCATAAAAACTCCAGAGACGAAATCTTTGTTAGTATGGGTACATGCAGAAAATACTGTGCTGCAGCTGAAGCAACAAATCTGTGCATTGTCTGGATACCCTAGACAGATCCAACACTTAGTCAATGGCAGATGGTCTCTCCAAGACAACAGAACCATGGGAAGCTATGGGATTAGCCCAGGAGAAACCATTGTTTTGAACCTCAGACTGAGAGGAGGAGCCCCTCCTCAGGGTCAGACAAGCAGCTCAGGGGGAGACAAAAACTCCACAGGAGGGGATAAGGGGAAAAAGGCAGCATCTCAGCAGCAACCCAAAGGAGGTTCCTCATACAAAAACATTCTTCAGGGTAACAAAGATACAGGATCCTCTCCAGATCAAGGCAGGTATACTCCTAGGCCATACATAGTAGATCAGTTAGGGCAAACCCCAGCCCTAAGCTTTGAATCTACAGGGCTTGATGTTTTCGTTAAATCCTACGAAACGCAGGCCCTAATCTGCCGTTTTAACAGTTTTTGGCCTAAACCAATGGATCTATTCCATTGGATCTTCTCCACTTGGACCATGGAATGTGATATACATTTATGCTCCAAGGGATTTTTCATAGTTAGATTCGCATCCTCGGAAGTCAGAGAAAAAATCATCAGAGATGGGCCTTGGTTCTGGGGAACATCGGGGTTGTTCATGACACCATGGTTCCCAGATTTCGATCCAAACAACATGACTATATCCAAAGTGCCGGTTTGGGTCCATTTATACAACCTTCCTCTTCACTTTTGGAGTGAACAAGTCTTGGAAGGAATTGGGAACAGCATAGGGAAATACATCAAAACAGATCTGGAAAGGATTGATGAAAGGGTATACACTTTTGCACGCATTTGTGTGGAAGTAGATCTAAGAAAAGGGCTACCAGACAACATAAGACTGATCTACAAACAACAAAACTGGCTGCAAGCACTAGACTATGAAAATACTGCTTTCAGATGCAGGCAGACAGGACACCTGCAAAGCACATGCCCAGAAGCAAAAAAAGCAAACAGTAAAAAGAAGCAAAAAGGGAAGCAGAGGAAAGGATGGCAATTCCCCCCCCCGACTCAGATGAAGAAGAATCAGAAGCAGAAGAGGACGACATCCCCACAGAGAATGCAGAGGTATCTCAAGAAATGGAGACTCAGAAGGAAGCTACATCAGAAAACAAGATCACAAAGATCCACCAAAATCAGGCAGAGAAGACAAGCAAGGATCAAAGCATGGGAGGGATCAAACGGCATCACCACTCAGATACTTCAGACTCAGACAAGGAAACAGCCCCACAGAAAGCAGAAACATAGTTAGTCATAGCTTCGATCGAGCCCACTCAAGGAGAGTGGCGCAAGGTCGAAAAGAAAAAGGGGAGAAAAACTTGAAGCGTGAGTTTTTACTCACTGCCGGAATTCAGTTTTTTGCCTCTCCTTTTTCTCTCTCCTTCTTCTCTTTTCTTATTATTCTTTATGCACGTTAGTCTTCTAACGTTGCGAGGGGTGCGAAGCACTCGAGCCCATATGGGCAGTCTATGGAAATGCTTCAATGCATCTGCTAGTGTAACTTTTCATTTTTTAATAAAAGGTTACCGTTTTTTCCTTTGGAAAAAAAGAAGAAGGATACAACTA
Source organism: Pinus tabuliformis (assembly GCA_031772625.1). Classification (NCBI taxonomy): domain Eukaryota; kingdom Viridiplantae; phylum Streptophyta; class Pinopsida; order Pinales; family Pinaceae; genus Pinus; species Pinus tabuliformis. The sequence continues at coordinate 392,516,027 of CM062818.1, forward strand.
TTTTTTGAAGTTTGTGACTTAGTAATGGATTATCTCAGCAAGGAAAGGTTTCCTAGAGGGATTTCTAATAAACTGAAGCTCAAGAAAATTGGTCCATGTAAATATCTTGAGGATTTTTTTTTCCAATGCTTATGAACTCAAACTCCCAGGCGATATTGGGATTTCACCAATTTTTGATAGAATAGATCTATATCCCTTTAAGGTATTGAAAATAGAAATTAACTCAGACAAATATATAAATCACACATAAAAACCAGACACACAATATTGGCGGAAAAAGGTTGAAGCCTCATGCTTCCTCATGTATTATCTCTCATTCATACCTTAAAATAATTGAATATAGTGTTACAAATAAATAGACGATAGTGCATGCTATCTTAGACACTTTTGGTTGAGATAATTTCTCCTTTGGTTGAGATAATTTCTCACGAGACACACACCAATATAGGAGTTACCTATACTAACTCCTATCTTAGAGGAACAACCCAAGAGTTAGGCACAAATTCCTAACTTGGAATATTTAATTAATTTATTTGTTTTTGGATTTATTATTGTTTTATGAGAGAGGCTAACATTCCCCCCTTCAATGATAAATCCAAAATAAGAACAAGGAACCATCTTCCAAGTTCTCATGTTGATCCTCAAAAATATTGCCTGAAAAAACCGCCAAAACTGGATGCTGGAAAAAAAAGTCAAATCTGAAGAGAACATGAATCAGCTGCATGCCTGATTCATCTCTGAATGTTGCTTGAAAACTCCATCACGTGCCAAGCCGCAAAAGGATCCAACTGTCCTTTGTTTGAAAACAACATCTGGTGTCCACTGACACAATTTGATGAATGCCCACTGACGTGTTTGCTGATGATGATCGCCCATTGGCTGAAGATGTCGAAAAACAACTCAATGTTGCTTTTGCTATGATGAAAGCTGCTCACTGCTGCTTTGGCTGTCGATCGCCCACTGGCGAATTTGCTGATGCTCACTGCTGATGAAAAATGCCCACTGGCTACTTCGCTGATATTGTCGAGACTTTCAGTCTGACAACCACTTGTCAATTTCATTGACATTTTCCCCCCTTTGTCAGCTGAAAGGAGAGAAAATATTCTCCAAAATATATTTGAACTCCCCCCCTTCACGTGTAGGAGAGTTTCACTGTTGTACTCCCTCATTCAACTGCGTGAGAGTACCATCATCTGTTCACTACTGGCTGCACTATGTGTGATTGTAGTCGGTTGTAGAACTGAGACAATCGTTTGACTGTGGATGACCATTCCCAAGGATCAATCCATTCATAATGTATCTTCAATCTGGCTGATTTTTGTTGGTTGCGACATTTTTCTGAGGAATGATTGGGCTTGCCACAATGGCAACACGGATGGAGATCAAAACATTGATCTTCCATATGACCGGCTCTTTGACAATGAGAGCATTTCGGTTGGACATGAACTTCAGGTTGCATGCAATTTTGTTTGTCTGCAATTTTCTCAGAACCTTCTGAGATGAGTTGTTCAAGAAATCCTGCACTCACAAACTTAATTGGCTTGGAATAATCTGGGATATGTAAGTTGGTGTCATCAGTGACATATCCTAAGCCTCGTCAATTCTTGTTATTTTGAATCTCTTCCCAGGGCTTGATGATGGGTATGGAAGAAATTTGAATTTGATCATGAACAACTTCGACACTTGAAGTTGCTTGGATGAGTGATTTGGAATCAACATCTTTCTCTTCATCTGTATGGTTGAATGACTTGGAAGAGGCACTCTTTTGTTGTAGCTCATCTCTTTGTAGTTGCGACTCTAGTTGAAGAAACTCAATGGTTTCATGTGTTTGTTGTAGATGCCGTGAAAGATCAGCAAGAGTTTCTTTGCTGATGTGCACCATGTCTTCATCACTGGAGATGATCAAACTGTGAAGAATGTGTAACCACTAAATATGTTGCGCCATCTGAACTTGCTCACTTGAAATCAGGCTCTCTTGTTGTAGTTGTCGTGCTTTGAACTGTTTCACTTGACAGGCTTGCTTGCTATGGGACTTGAATGGCACGCTCGCTTGATTTGTTGCTTATTGCACTTGCTGAGAACACTTGCTAGAGTTGTAGAAATTGCTTGCTTAAACTCTGGAATTCACGCTCGCTTGATGACGATCGCGTTTGTGTGAATGCTCACTTGCCTTACTTGATGACTTCCCGCTCACTTGAATGAATAGCCATGCTCGCTTGATGTCGACCTCAACTTGCTTGATTGGTGTTAGAGTTGAACTTGTTTAGTTGCTTTGATGGTTGCTGTAATGAACTTCACTCTGGCTCGCTTGAAGGAGATGTGAACTTGTTTCTTGTTTTCTTTAGAGTTAAAAATCGTGCATTCACTTGATTCTGCTTAAAGGAAGGGTGTCGAACACTGTCGAAAATGCACCCAAAAAAGCTTACAATGATTTCAATGATTCACTACAATGAATTCAATTTGACTCAATTCAAGACTTGGGTGTCGGTTTCAACCGAGAATGCACCCTTACAATTCAATGTAATTTGAGTTTAGTTACAAGTTCAACAATGTTGATGTAGACTGTGCTTTGAAACGTTGAAGTTTACAGATTCATTAACTTGATTGTATTGAGTGAAATTTTTCGTTGAGGTAGAATCCCGATGTTGAAAACTTTGATTATTAGTTGTAGTGACGCAAATGCATGTGTTGAGCTTAATTATCCTTCCTTGGTGCTATTCTGCTACAAGTGTTGTGCTTACTTGCATTGAACTTTATGTGTGTTAAATGAGATCATTTATGTGTCAAAACTAGACACAAAATAAAAAAGCAACAACATGAAGTATACACCATCATCAATACACTCTTCGTGTACCTAAGATCCCCTTATTCAATTTCGGGCGGATCTAGGACACAATCACCACAAAAAATATGTCTTTATTAATTTTCAAGATCCATCATCATGACAATGGCTTCAGTGAGGCTTTTCAAGCACACATTTAGAATTCTCTGGCGTCAATTTGTCTTCAAACACTGACTCAACCTTTCTTTGGATCACAATAACAACTTTCACTTGACTTGTATCACTCTAAATTTACAAAGAAAATGGACTTATGACTCCACAAAATCACTTCAAAGAAATTCACACTTACACCTCCATTAAAAAAAACCTTTTCACAAAAAAAAAAATTCACCTTATCACTCCAAAAATCTCTATGACCACTTATGACTAAAAAAAAATCACTTATAGAAAACCCACTTTGAAAGTGCCAAATTGGTCACCTTTGAATCTGATTTCGCGTACATTTCTGTTTCTTCTCACAAACAGACAAGCCGCTGCTTTATGGTTGCAATATATGATAAATCTACCAAGTGAAGAAATCTAGCAATACCAATATCAAAATCTTGACACGTGTGACAAGATGAACTTGGTCTGTTGTAAATAATATCCATACAAAAGAAACCTGCTAATGAATCTAATGTAAAGGATAACGTCAGATCCTGGAGTTGCTATACAGATCCATCCATTGGCTCAAAAATTCACAGTGATCCACATGTTGTCGCGAATTTGGAAGAGTCTTTGGCGTTGTTGCTGCTTCCTAACGCTGGTTCTTCACACAGTTTTCTCTTTTGTAATGGATTTACACAGGCTTTACGATGGTGATTATACACTGGAGTGGGCTTATGTTGGTGCTCAAGGCTTTAAGGTGGCTCAACAAGAACCCTCGCAGAAGTTTACGGAGAATGGGGCTCTGGACAAAAGAGAGCCATTTTGGACAAACCAGAAGGACGGACGGGGGTTTTTCTCTAGTTTTCTCGTGCAACAATGGGGGATTATGATGATGCCTTTATGCACAACAAATATGGGGTGGTTCAAGCGCGGACAAAGGCCCAAAATCGAGCCACAGTTCTGAGTTAAAATTGATAGGGGAAATTCACCCAACAGGTCCTACTAGCAATCTACTGAAGCTTTTTGAGCCAGGGATAAGCTCACAACACTAGAAAACTTCATCGGTTAGCTGGTATTAATATGTATTCAGATGACGACATTGAATAATGCAAGGAGCCAAAAGTATATAAGGGTGTGTATCACAACCAATATGTCGCTAGTCTCGAACTTGGCGAATTCTATATTGCAATCGTTGTCAGGGAACTGAAACAACAACCTCGACGATAGCAAGATGAACAAAACCACCGCAACCACGGCTAGTTACCAATCGATCATTATAATTAGATTGTCAACTTTTCTCCAACATCTTCCAGGGGCGATCCCAGCTTGGATGACACATCGTCGGATTCATTCGGGAGCGAGAACCTTCACTAGGCTCAAGGTAAGGCTGGTGAAGATAGAATTCATGTTGTGGTATCTGAGGAGCATGGTTGGCTCTTTGTGGGTATTTAGGATGGCTTTGATGGCCCTGATGCCCCGGATTACCTTCTCAGCAATCTCTAAACTTCGATTTATAGAGAATTGAGAGGACTGATCAGGGATTGTCCCGGTTTAGACAAACCCAATACATAAACTGATAGTAAACAAGATAGCTTCTACTTACAGGCTTCACGTATTGAACTTTGGTTCGGATGGATTGAACAGGTTAAAAACCGCACAGCTATACTCCCCTGCAAATGCAAGTGCAATTCGGCCCCAACACTATTACCCTCCACGTCGACAATCCAAACAACAAAGTGGCAATGGATTACGAATTACTGGAATTCGAACTCCAGTTCGAGAGGCACGTCAGTTCGCCCCCTTCTCACAGCTGCCGGAGAACTCCTTCTAGCCACAATATCTTATTTCCACCGAGCTCAATATAGTAGAGAGAAGCTCTGATACCACATATTGAAAATAGAAATTAACTCAGACAAATATATAAATCACACATAAAAACCAGACACACAATATTGGGGGAAAAAGGCTGAAGCCTCATGCTTCCTCATGTATTATCTCTCATTCATACCTTAAAATAATTGAATATAGTGTTACAAATAAATAGACGATAGTGCGTGCTATCTTAGACACTTTTAGTTGAGATAATTTCTCCTTTGATTGAGATAATTTCTCACCAGACACACACCAATATAGGAGTTACCTAAACTAACTCCTATCTTAGAGGAACAACCCAAGAGTTAGGCACAAATTCCTAACTTGGAATATTTAATTAATTAATTTGTTTTTGGATTTATTATTGTTTTATGAGAGAGGCTAACATAAGGAGACACCATATGTTCTTGTAAGTGATGAAGGCCAGACATATCGATGAGAGGCCCAAATTTCCAAAGGAAGTTTAGAAGGATATTGAAGTGGTGCTGGAAAAGAGGGCGACTACGCGATCGAGAGAAGGATAATATTTTTAGTATTTGGTCAAATGGAAAAACTAGCCAATAGAAGATGTGAATTGGATGAAAACAATAAAAATTTCTTAATTTGGCATGGATGTTGAAGACTTGATGAATAAACCCTTTCTTCCTATGGAGTCTAATGCAAGAACATCTTAGCCAAAAAATTATTCCACCAAAGGGAACGGTTCCCTTTTTGTTTTCTTTACAATGTGATATTTTTAATTTAGGAGAAAATTAGGGAAATTTTGAGGTCTAAAATGGGCTTCCTAAGAAAATTATAAAATAATAGTAGAAATAATAAAATAAGGTTAGATTACGTCATCAAATTTTAGAGGGAAAAAGAAAAAAACTATTTTTTCTACTTGTATTTTCAACTTATCTCCCTATGGGTTTACTCAAATTTCGAACGACAACACTCGTTGGATGAAGAATTTGATTCCTCATCAAGGAGTACCCATGTTGCATACTTTAGATGGACCCTACTACATAAAAAATGAGAAATACATGAAAAATGTGATTGTAATAACATTTTTTCATGTATTTCTCATTTTTCATGTAGTAGGGTCCATCGGAACTATGAAAGATGGGTAATCCTTGGATGATGAATTAAATTTTGCATCCAACGAGTACTCTCACTCAAAATTTGAGTAAAACCTTAGGGAGATAAGTTGAAAATACAAGTTGAAAAAGTACTTTTATTACTTTATTATTTTTTAATCTTTTTACTTTTTTACTCCAAAAATGGTGAATCATCCCCCATGGTTGACATCATCATCTTGAATCCTATTGGTTCTTATAAATTTTATTTTGGCTTTACATTTTTCTTAGGAGGTCCATCTGAGACCTCAAAATTCCCCTAATGTCTATGTTAGTTAGGAGTTTGTTCTGAAGTGTCCTTAAGGGACACATGTAGAAAAGTTATTAAGTGATGTGGTATTTATTTCTAGAAGATGGATAGTTATAGCAAGAACATGAGAAGGTTGTTAATTACAGTCTCCATTTGTAATAGAGATATTTTCTTGACTAGTTAGGGAGGTATTAATGTGTAAATGAGTTGGATGTTAATAAAAGTGTGATTTTCTATGTATATCTATGTGCTGATGGGAATTTTGTGTATCTCTATGCATTGAAACCAGGTTTAGTTGATATCTTTGCATGTGTGTATAGAGAGAGGTTGTAAGCAAGAGCATAAAGAGTTACATGTCTAAAGGCATAATGAAATGAGTGCACGGTAAAGTAACAAGAACCCTCTTGTTAAGATCTGTTTCTATTGACCTTTAGGCACCAAAGTTAATGTGCATTGGGTGATGAGTGCTAAGCGATTCAACGATCTCATTAGTTGACAACCTTATAGATGGAAACATTCCCATCAATTATAATATACCACCACCACACTAGTAATGGAGAATGGAGGATTGTGACAAGTGTTGGGTGGTTTTGGTAATAATCCATCATGGTAAATGAAAATTTTCCTCGTATTTGATGATCCTTAGTATTAAAACCTTGGGGGATAATAATTATTGTAGAGATTATATTTGAAAAATAAAGCTCGATATGAGAACCTAACTACTGGGGGAGAATGATTTGGACCTTGGATTTGGCCTTAGAGAGTTGAGGAAAGCATTTTAGAGCATCATAGAAAGTTTTTCCTTCAATTCATAGTCTTGACAAATTAGATAAATCAACTTGGGACACCAATATTGTGGTATAGAGGAGGCATTTGAAATCGCTAGTCATGTCCTCCAACCAATCACATGGAAGTAACTCATGCTCCTAGTTTTGTTCCCCCTCTCTTAATTCACCCCGTTATTGGGATCAAAATAGAAGATATGGCCAAAAAATTCTAAATGTTGGATGAAAATGACATTGCCTTCTCTCAAGAATTCCTACCCCAAAATAATGTAGTAATCATCCAATTGAATGACGGTAAGACTTGTAATTCCCTACCAATCTTCAATATTGATTGGAACATACCATACTATACTATCTGCTCTCTAGTGTAAATATCGATAAGATGTGTGTTTTATCTCGTGTAAACCCAAGTTGTTTCATTACATGCTCTCATATGAAGTTATGAGTTGCTATATTGTCAACCATTACCACAACCTCTCTCCCATTCTTCTCGACACTAACATAAATTAGTTGTGTTTCGTCTTAGCCTTGGATAGAGTGAAATGTGCCTCCATGATAACATCTAAATCTTGCAAAACCCTGATCGTTGGATTCTTTGTCTACACCTAATAACTTAGGTTATGCTTCAAAGAAAGTTCCTCACATAATGTTCCTTTATGCAAATCTGATATGACTCTAGGTTCTTCTCTTTTCTATTATCCATTTTCTTAGCTTCTTCTCCCTTGGACATCTTATATTTTCCTTCATAATTTTTCTTCTTTCCCTTTTCACTATGGTCATCCTCATTTTTCTAAGAATCAACCCTATTCTCATCTGTGTAATCCTATAACTTATCTTCTATGGTGATAGTTGTTGCAATAGTTTTCATTTTCTGTCATGACGACTCGCTCTATGCCCAGACTAAAAACCATTCATGAAGTAGAACAACATATCCTCTTCAAACATCTCCTTGATTTTAAGCATGAGCCTTGCATTAGAGGAAATTTCAATGTAAAAGTGGTCTCCTGAGGAAGAATAACAAAATAACTGGAAAATAAAAAAATAACTACTATAAAATTCGGAGGGAGAAGAAGAAAACTACTTTTTTTAATTGTATTTTCGGCTTATATCCTTATAGGTTTACTCATATTTCAAGTGTTGACACTCATTGGATGAAGATTTAAATTCCACATCTAATGGGAACCCATCATGCATACTTTTGAGAAGACCCACATTGATAAAAATTGAAGATACATTAAAAATCATGTTCAATGCATTTTTAATGTATCTTCAATTTGTATCAATGCGGGTCTTCTCAAAAGTATGCATAATGGGTACCCATTGAATGTGGAATTTAATTTTTCATCCAATGAGTGTCTACACTTGAAATTGAGTAACCTATAATGAAATAAGCTAAAAATGCAATTTAAAAAAGTATTTATTTATTTATTTATTTTCGCTCTCTAAAATATTTACATGTACCTCTTTTTAATTTAAAGGATTTTGATTGGTTTACATGTTATGTACATGAAAATTGCATGGGCACTTTTAGGCTGAAATTTCCTCTAATGAAAACCCCTTGATATATGTTTAGATATTACTTTTACCCCTCAAAGACAACAATTGGTTTTGTGAAATCCATGCTTCATTCCCTAGTTCAAATTGTATATGCAAAGAAGCCTTCAATTTTGCTCAAGTGCAAATCCTATATGTAATGTTCCTAGCTGTTAAGTCCCCTGCCTACTTTTTTCAACTCAACTTGGTGGTATATATTAGAAACATATTGGTATCATTCACCTTGAATTCATATAAACTCCCACTCATTAGATCCAAATATTGCTTTGTATCACAATAGAAATTCCCAAGTACCTTAGTGCTTTGAGTGCCATCATACGACTCTAGTTCTTTAATATTGATCTTAATGGGAGTTTTAGACTCACTTTGTCTAATGGCCCTATTCAATATTGTGATCATGTCTTCCTAATCATGAAGAAACAAGACAATTGATGTTAACTTGTCTTTCATAGCCTCTAACCTGAATTCCAAGTTCTCTTCCTTGAGCTATAAAATCACAATCGAAACCTCATGAAATTCCTGCATAGCTTGGTTGAATTTCCATACCATCACGTCTCCATTTCTGTACCTTTTATTTTCTCAACGTGCTCATATAGCGAGTTTAATAATTGGACAATTTTCTTATCTACTATGTTTCCATCCTTTAGCTTTGGAGTTTAGGGTCCCTTTTCATGTAATTTCCTTTGTGTTGTGACCTATGTTATCCTCTACAATGTCCCAGTCTGAGGAGGAGATCGAAAGAGGTAACCTCAAACTGCTTGCAGTTCAGCAGCTAGCCCTTCTAAACTAGAGAGGGATCTCTCTAAGGATTTCACAATCAATGACTCGAAGAAAAATGGATTTTAGGGTAGATTAAATAGTTTCAGATGAGTTTTTGGAAATTTAGGGTTTTTGGATTTTTGGATTAGGGATGAGAAAAAGAAGCTAGGTCAAGGCCTCAAAGGGTTGCAGTGGCAGGCATAATGAGGAGAAAGATAACAATATATTTTGATGGATTTGAGAGTTTGTTCAATGTAGTGTAGGGTATGAGAAGCTTAGAAGGTCATAATGATCATGTGTGCCATGAATTCATTAATCTAGAAGAAGGAAACATAGAAATGATTTTCCACATAAACATAGCTTTAAATATAAAGAACTCTGCCTACATAACTATAAGGAAAATCATTGAGGAAATAAAAACTATTAAGAAAGATGGATTCATTCATAAGAAACTGACATAGAAAGAAAACAACATCACAAACTCACTGCACATGAAAAATAGTTCTAACTACTCCTTTGATTAGCTGAGTGAAAGCACTAGATATAAATTCTCTCCTCAAATGTCCAACCCTTCTCTTTGATTGAGAAAATGATACATATAGACTAATATAAACCATTTCCCCACCTTCAAGGGTCGAATCCATGAGTGGTGGAACAGTTTCCAAGAATATCTCAACCAACAAGTGAGAGTGAGAAGGTAAAAAACAAACACTTCACTTAGACTTTGATTTGAGTTTTTCTTCCTTTATGAGGCCTAATTAAACATAAAAACATCCTATCATGCTAATTTATTCATGATTACATCATCTAGAATTCAAACTACTGAAATTACATAATCAAAATAAAGATCTGGCAAAGACGTGCTGAGAAAAACTGTTACAGGCATTTGCGTAGCATATTCAGGCATTTGCGTAGCGCACTCAGACATTTGCACAACACCATTTTGCAGGAGGATTTTGGAGGCATTTCCATGATCCAAATTGAGAACTTGATAGCTCATTGGAAATATGTGAGTGTTTTTTTTTCATGTGACTATTCAATAAAGTGGTTTGGACACTACAGCTAGGATAAAAACTGTTTTTCTCAAGACTACTCTTATTTGCGCAACACTTGTTTCAAAACAGTGGCAGAAAGTGATTTTTGGCCTATTTTTGAGCAATTCAACAAATATATCACCTGAAAAACTTGAAAAAGTGGATAGATGACATGTAGGGGTGATTATATATCCAGTCATATAATTTTTTTGGCATTTTTATGGATATGGAGAAAGTGCAACACTTAGGCGTTGCACAAATCACCGCTTGTCAAAATTTATGCGTTTTCTGCAAACATAGGATCAACAATGGAGTGATACCTCTCTATTCATAACGAGGTTTTTAAAATAGAGAAAGGGTTGGTTTATAAGGTTGTTTTAAAGACAAAACTCTCTCATTTTTTTGGAAATTCATTTTCATTTGCCCGTAATCCATGCCACTAAATCATGACTAAAACAGGAAATTAACTTGAAACTTTTTTATTTTTTGACATATGTCTCCAAGAAAGTTACATATCTCCTAATATATGATACTTGTGTAAAAACTGAAGGAGATTTTTGTCCCTTGGCATATCATTTACAAACCAATCTTCCACTTTTGTCAATTTTATCTCCATTTTGTCAGAAACACACTTTGAAGCAAAACCATCCTTGTCTGCTGTAAATGACCTCTTGATGAGTTTGTGAGGCACTGATCTCTTTGATGTTAGATGGATCAAAATTTCAGACATGTCCTCCATTATTGTATTTCTTCTTGTCAGTGTGTGTGGCCTCTGCTTCCAAGGTGAAACCCTAACTCACTAGGAGGAAGAATTAGGGTTTAGTTTTGGGAAAACAAGGGATTTGAGACAGGCTTGTAGATAGAGGGGAATGAAGGGCTTAGAGGCTTTCTAATTTCTTGGGGAAATTTTGGAGGCTAGTTATAGGTGTTAGGGAGTGTAGGGAAATGGAATTACTAGGAATGAGTGAGGGGAAGCGGTAGTAAAGTGAAAAACACAGCCCTAGCCTAGGAAAGTGTCAAAAGTATAACAATAGGCTAGGGTTTGTGGGAAAGTGAGGGAAATGAGGGGAATGAACATGGGAAAAGGTTAGGGGATGTATATGGAGTATATTTGAGGGTGTTTGAGCATAAAAAGTAGGGTTTTACCACAACAATGAAGTAAAAGGACTAGGAGACCAAAAGCTCAGCAAAACCCTAGGAGAGGGTGATTCACTAGCTCTCGCTAAGAAAACTAATGAAAGGAAGGATGAAGGAAGAGTGAATGAAGTTCAATTACTTGCTGATGATGTGTTGGACCTATAATTGATGGAGAAAACCCCTGCAATGAATGCTTTTTCTCCCTTTTCAAAAGTGCAACAAGGATGCCAAAAACGCAATGAGGGAGAAAGAATGATACTTTAGAGGCAAGAATTCAATCTTTTGAGGGATGGAATGCACTTTTATGGTGGAGTGATGTCTTATGAGGGTGGAATGAGAAAATGGACTTTTGTTTTGGTCCTTTGTATCTTGTGGAAGTCAATTTCTTCATAGTGGTGAGGTGGCCCACCATATGTTTTTCACTTTTACTTCCAAAACTTTGTGGCTTTGGCATATTCAATGCAACTTTGGAACTTTAGAACTTATTACAACATATTTGAAATAAATTACACTTTGAAACAAAAAATATTGAGCAAATTCCCTATTATGACTTCTTCATTTGCCGGATTTATGAATGCAATGACAAATTTTGATGACTTTGACCCTAATGACTTAATGGTGACACTGAGCTGAATGAGGATCATGATGATATGAATGAGATGATGATGATGACCTTTCAATGATAGCACATATAACTGAGTGATGGCAATGACCAGAACATGAAAATTTTGAAAGGAGCAACAATAGGCCTAGACACACTAGGTAGTGACCAAATTTTTATTTTGAAAACCTAATGAAATGATAACAATTTGAATTTGAGACCCTAACAAAAACCTTGTAAGAGCATATTTGATCACTAGTGACTGGCAGGACTGGCAGGCACTAATATTGGCTCCAGTTGGGGATGGCACCTCCTTGGATGTGTTAAGAACACTGTAGACCAGGTAGCCTTATTCATTGGGCATGGAGTCAAAAATAAAAAGACCAAACTCAAAACTAAAAACTGATTGACTAACTAACTTTACTATAAAAAACAAACTGACTGAACTTACTTATGGAAACAGACCATCGGGATCTTAGGGCCTTCACCTCGGGCTTCAAATCCTGATGATAACTTCCCACCTGCTAAAGATGTATATACAATCATGTGAAATGATCCCTCTAGTTTAACCAATCCAACAGATGGCTACCTACTTGAATTCTACTTGTACTTTCCTTGAGCAGGTAGAACAAATAAAATCTAGGAAACTCTGAGTGTCCACTGAAGATGTGCTCATGATCCATAAATACAAGAAAGTCTGTCTTCCCTATTGACTATAGAAAATTAGTGTAAGGATCCTTAAAAATATGAAATGTTACCTTGTCTTGAAATCCATCAAAAATACAAGTACTCCTTTCATTTTGATTTGAAACAATACTTGGTCGTTGATCCATAGGAAGGCATATGGAAGTATGACTTTCTTCTACCTGAGTGTTGGCCGTAAATTCCTCAAGCATGAGAAACTCTGATTCTATCTCTAGCATACTATCTATCTCAGACTATCATACTCTTCCAATTCATAGTCTAAATCACCCTTGAAAATAAATCATTCTTCAAGATTATTAAACATGTCATCCTTATCCTCTTCATGAAAGAAAATAATCCTTGTTAGGTGATCTCCTTGCAGGAAATCTAGATCACAAATTGGCTTACTCACAACAACTTCATGTATAGTTTCATCAGTATCATGACTGTTTGTTGGCATTATGATGCATGTGTTGTACTTGATGGCAACCCACTCGTACAACATCTCACTTATTTATAAATAGATGAATCTACAGAAGAGATATCAGATGTGACTGAATGCATGGGATGCTGGACAGCTCAAAGGAATCAGATGACAGTTCTCAGTATGACAAGTTAGCTTTGCCATCAAGTCCAAAGGGGGAGATTGTTGGCATTATGAGACAAGTGTTGTCCTTGATGGCAAATCACACAGATGACAGATCATAGTGTAGCAAGTCAGTAGCAAGGAATTGATGATCAGACTACAAGAATGAAGAGAGAAAAGTATATACGCAGGTTCACTAATGCAAAGGCGCGTATACACGCGATATTGCTAACCAAAAGTCGCGTATGCATATGCACGCACATTCATGCACGGAAAGGCACGTACATGTGGGAGAACTTACTTTTGGTCCGTGGTATTTAGTCCTTGGTACTTGAACCTATGGTTTTGGACCATGGTATCTCGTCAGAAGTGTTGATCCCAAGTATTGGGTCCATGGTATTGATTTGTTATGGTTTTGGACCATGGTATTGAGTAAGGCCTAAGACTATAAAAGGATAAGAAGATCATTAGGCAAAGGTATTGAGAAAGTCTTGAATATCTGATGAAGTATGAGATCCAGTATGCAGGTTATGGGTTTATGATGCATTGCTTGATCTAAGAAAAGGAGGAATCTCAACAGTTGATGGAGAACAAGATCTAAGGATAGATCGGGATCTAATGGCTTGGAATGAATCATCTCTATACGGTTTGATCTTGTTTAGTCTAGATCTGTATACTGACACATGTAATATTTTGTAAATGTTATGATATGGGTATGACTGATGTCTGGAACATCTGCAAAGTTATGAGAAAATATTTGTAGATCTGTACGTGGGTTGGCTTTGGTGAAAGCGCGTATGTACACGGTTTTGGTTCATCATAGTAGCGTATACATTACGATAGTTGTAGTTGGATCTGGTTATTGTTGTAGAGTTATGTTGTTTTTTCTGTGTTCTGGTGACTGTGTTGTTGACAGGGTTTCAATGTTTCAGTGATTCAGAGATTGATGATGCTAATATTGATTAATTTTGTGCTTCAATGATATTGATGGGTCCAGTATGAAAATTGGATGAAACGTGGCCTTCAGATTATGGTGTTGGGCTTTAGGAGTATCCAGTATGAAAATTTATGAAACGTGGTACCTGGAGGAAGAAAGAGAAGGTTGTAGCCTTCTGTAGGTAAGCACCTACGTACTAGTATCTTAGCTAGTACAAGAGTGAAGGGGGTGGTAGCTCCCTTCCAGTAGCAGCTAGAGAACGAGTAAAGGTTGGAGCATTTCAGTAGGCTAGCACCTACGTACTAGTAAATGGATCGGCTAGTACAAGAGCTAAGGGGGTTGTAGCTCCCTTCCAGGAGGGTCTGGAGAACGAGAGAAGGTTGTAGCTTTCTACAGGTAGAAGCCTGTGTACTGGTATAAGACTGCACCCGTACAGAAATATTGTAAAATGATGTTTCTTTTTAAAAGAAGATAGAGACAACTTGCAGCAGGAGGTTTTCACCCACATTGGGTTTCCACCTTATATCATGGTGTTCATGTGTGCTTCTTGTGTGTGATGATCTATTATGTTTTACTGCACTTGCTTACTGTTCATATGGATAATGAAGTTCTGATGCACTAACTAAAGATCAACATTTAAAGGATTAATTGAATCATAAGTATTTTGGATATACGCTAGTTGCATTAGACACAGTTGCGTATACATGCGGGTTCCATTAACTGAAGTAGCATATATGTATCTAAGTATGGAAATGGAAAGGTTTTATTGATTTAATAATATTGATTCACACCCCCCTCCCCCCTCTCACTATTATTTCCAACACTGTCATCATTTAAACCCAGATTTTCATTTTCAATAATGGAAGAAATTTAACTCACACATTCTTGACTATGTGAACACTACAAACCTGCCTTAACTTGGGTTGTAACATGGTTTTTCAGGAGCTGATCTATTTCATCTCTACACAGAGGAGAACACTGAGTTTTATATAAATCAACATTGGCTTGGTAATTTTCATTTTCAAGATCAGGAGTAGCCTTTCTCTATTTTGATCCCAATCTATTTCATCCAAGGCGGAAATTTCTGATTCTTGTTGGAAGGAAAATTCATAAAGGGCTTCTAATATCTCTTCTTCCATACATTCTTCAACCCCATACAAATTTTCAAGAAATTTACTGAAATTTTCAGAAATCTAACAACATCTATCCATCATTGATAAAGAAAAATTGTAGCTTTGATAACGTTGAAAGAAAACTGAATGAAAATACTTTAGAGAATATAAAATAGCATATGGTAGGGTCTCATACCATTTCCTCACCATTTACTCTAAGCTAGCCATGAAGATCTTCATCAGAAAATCTTCAAGAAACATAATCTTTAATCTGTGAATATGAAAATCAAATTTGACCAAATGAAAACTAGCATCTTCTCCATCTTGACCTTTAAAATTTGGTAGCCCTATTTTCCAATCTATAGAAGGAATACGGTTCAGAGAACTAGGAATATGAGCTTGATTCATTGGAGCATACCTTCGAGCAGTTGAATCCATCTTGAAATAGTTAAGTCACCAAGAATTTCTTCAAACTACCAGTTTTTGAACAGTGGAGTCGCCATGAAAACTTTGAACCTTTGGTTTCTTCGACGTTGGAGTTGCCAAGTGAAAGATGCACAACCTTTCTTGTGTCTGATCATTGTTCACCATCAACAAATAGATCTGATGCGTGTCTTTCTTTCCCAGGGAAGATATGATCTTTCGTTCCCTGGCAATGATGCCAAAAGGTTATCCTCCACAATGTCCCAAGCTGAGGAGGAAATTAAAGGAGGTAACCTAAAACCACTTGTAGTTCAGAAGCTAGCCCTTCTAAACCAGAGAGGGATCTCTCTAAGGATTTCACAGTCAATGACTAGAAGAAAAATGGATTTTAAGATAGATATAATAGTTTCAAATGAGTTTTTTGGAAATTTAGGGTTTTTGGATTGCTGGATCAGGGATGAGAAAAAGAAGCTAGGTCAAGGCCTCAAAGGGTTACAGTGGCAGGCATAAGGAGGAGAAGATATTAATGTATTGTGATGTATTTGAGAGTTTTGTCAATTTAGTATATGGTATGAGAAGCTTAGAAGGTCATAATGAGCATGTGTGCCATGAATTCATTAATCTAGAAGAAGGAAACATAGAAATGATTTTCCACATAAACAAAGCTTTAAATATAAATAATTATGCCTACATAACTGTAAGGAAAATCACTGAGGAAAGAAAAACATGTTAAGAAAGATAGATTCATTCATAAGAAACTAACATATAAATAAAACAACATCACAAACTCACTGCACATGAATTCCTGAAAAATAGTTGTAACTGCTCCTTTGATTAGCTGAGTGAAAGCACTAGATACAAATTCTCTCCTCAAATGTCCAACCCTTCTCTCTGACTGAGAAAATGATACATATAGACTAAGATAAATCATTTCCCCACCTTCAAGGGTCAAATCCATGAGTGGTGGAACAATTTCCAAGAATATCTTAACTAACAAGTGAGAGTGAGAAGGTCAAAAACAAACTCTTCTCTTAGACGTTGATTTGGGTTTTTCTTCCTTTATGAGGCCTAATTAAACATAAAAACATCCTATCATGCTAATTTATTCATGATTACATAATATAGACTTCAAAATACTGAAATTACACCATCAAAATAAATATCTGGTGAAGACATGCTAAGAAACATTGTTACAGGCATTTTCGTAGTGCATTCAAGTATTTATGCGGCGCACTCAGGCATTTGCGTAGTGCCATCTTACAGGAGGATTTTGTAGGTCTTCCCATGGTCCAAATTGAGAACTTGATAGCTCATTCGAAATATGTGAGTGTCTAGTTGTCATTTAACTATTCAAGAAATTTATTTGGATAATCCAGCTAGGAAAAAACTATTTTTCCCAAGACTACTCTTATTTGCACAACGCCTATTTCAAAACAGCGGCATAAAGTGATTTTTTGACCTGTTTTTGAGAAATTTCTCCTAATATGTCCATTGAAAAACTTGTAAAAGTGGATATATGACATTTGTGGGTGATTATATATCCAGGAATATAAATTTTTTGTCATTTGTATGGCTGTGGAGAAAGCACAACACTTAGGCGCTACACAAATAGTTACTTGTCAAAATTTCTAGGTTTTATGCAAACATAGGACTCAAAGATGGAGATATATCTCTCTAACCATAAATAATTTTTGAAAATTGAGAGACATTGTCGTATATAAATATGTTTGGAAGAAAAGCCTCTCTCATTTTATGGAAATTCATTTTCTTTTTCTCGTAATCTGTGCCACAAAATCATGACAAAAACAGGAAATTAACTTGGAAATTTGTTATTTTCTGACATAGGTCTCCAAGAAAGTTGCATATCTCCCAATATATGATATTGTGTAAAATATGAAGGAGGTTTTTTTCCCTTGGTATATTATTGACAAAAACTCTTCCATTTTTGTCAAGTTCATCTCCATTTGGTCAAAAACACACTTTGAAGCAAAACCAGCCCTGTGTGCCGCAAATGACCTCTTGATTAGTTTGTGAGGCATTGTTCTCTTTGATGTTAGATGGCTCAACTCTTAATACATGTCCTCCATTATTTTAATTCTTCTTTTCAATGTGTGTGGCCTCTACTTCGAAGGTGAATCCCTTGCTCACTAGGACGAAGAATTAGGGTTTAGTTTTGGGAAAATAGGGGATTTGAGACAATCTTGTAGATGGAGGAGAATGAAGGGGTTAGAGGCTTTTTAAATTCTTGGGGAAATTCTTGGGGAAATTTTTGGGGGTAGATATATGTGTTAGGGAGTGTAGGGAAATGGAATTCCTAGGAATGAGTGAGGGGAAGGGGTAGTAAAGTGCAAAACACAACCCTAGCCTAGGAAAGTGTCAAAAGTATAACAATAGGCTAGGGTTTGTGGGAAAGTGAGGGAAATGAGGGGAATGAGCATGGAAAAAGTTTAGGGGAGGTATATGGAGTATAGGTGAAGGTGTTTGATCATAAAAAGTATGGTTTTACCAAAACAATGAATTAAAATGACTAGGAGACCAAAAACGCAGCAAAACCCTAGGAGAGCGTGATTCACTGGCTCTCGTTGAGCAAAATAATGAAAGGAAGGATGAAGAAGGAGTGAATGAAGTTCACTTAATTTATTATGATGTGTTGCACCTATAAATTGATGGAGAAAGCCTCTACAATGAATTATTTTTCTCCCATTTCAAAAGCACAACAAGGATGTAAAAAATGCAGCGAGGGAGAAAGAATGATACTCTAGAGGAAAGAATTTGATCTTCTGAGGGATGGAATGCACTTTTATGGTGGAGTGATGCCTTATGAGGGTGGAATGTGCAAATCGACTTGGGTTTTGGTCCTTTGTAGCTTTTGGAAGTCAATTTCTTCATAGTGGTGAGGTGGCCCACCATATGTTTTTCACTTTTGCTTCCAAAACTATGTAGCTTTGGCATATTCAATGCATCTTTGGAACTTTATAACTTATTACATCATATTTGAAATAAATTACCCTTTGAAACAGAACGTTGGGAGCAAATTCCCTGTTACTACTCCATTTTCCGGATTTATGAATGAGATGACAAATTTTGATGACTTTGACCCTAATGACTTAATGGTGACACTCAGTTGAATGAGGACGATGATGATATGAATGAGATGATGATGATGATGAGATTTCATTGATGGAACATCCAAATTAGTTATGGCAATGACCGGAACATGAAAATTTTGAAAGGAGCAACAATAGACCTAGACACACTAGGCAGTGACCAAATTTTTATTTTGAAAACCTAATGAAATGATAAAAAATTGACTTTGAGACCCTAACAAAAACCTTGTAAGACCATATTTGATCACTGGTGTCTGGAAGCACTGACATGCACTAGCAACCTATAAATATATTCTCATTAAATAGTAACTTGCCCACATGAACATGTCCTACTAAAAATCTATGTTCAAACCCGATTGCATTGTATCAAATTTCACAACTTCATTGTTCAACCAACTTTGACTCAGCTAGTGAAGAGCGCTACAAATATCCAATACCAACTATCATGATACTAGTAGGACTTGCATAGATATGGGTTCTTTATTGACCTCTAGGTGTGAAACACCACAACCATTCAAACTTGGCAGTATGCCCACATTAAATGTACTTAGCCTAGATTATGCCTATACTTACTTCTTTCTTTGCTAGATTTAATATTATTACACAATATTTCAACACTTAACCATGTATCCATGCAAAATACAAATAACACAAGATGAACATGGAGCACAAGTAACTTTTATTTGTGGGAAACTCAACCAAAATAACACCCAAATAATAATTACAAATTGTTAAAAGAAACCTGGTTCTAAAAAATATTCAAATAAATACAAGAATACAATAATCAGGCATAATCATGCCAATACCCTAAAATGCATACACACTTGATCCATCTAACTCAGGTGGTGTGCACCACAAGATCAAGCTGATGTACCATGTGTTTCACCTATTCTTACCAATATATAAAATCTATTGTGTGATTCTCCCACTTGTCCAAGTCATGCAAGTTGTTCTCTCCACCATTTGATTCACATAGTTCCTTACCTACAATAGACTTTCACTCACCTTATTTGTGTTGTCTTGTCTTGTGACCTTTGCTTGCTTCTCTCCACTCGAACTATTGTGCCTTTTATATGTGCATTCCCCCTCCCAAATGAATGGTTGAAACACTTTTATTGGGAATGGTTGACCTTCATTCCATCATGCACACTAGTTAGTGTTTAAGTTTAATTTTTTTTCCTTTTTCACTACCCTTTTCCATCTCCTTTCACCTTTTTGTCATCGTTTTTGTAGCAGCCTCAACATGCTCAAGGTCAAGTTCAACTTGTAAAAAAGGTATTTATCATCCATGTTTAGAATCAATTTTTCTTTATGAAATATAATGAAAACATTCTTACAATAACATAATCATAAACATTCCACAACTAATGTTGAATTCCACAGCAATATCCATGGTTAGACAGGTTGCAGTGCTTCAACAAAAGGATGAACAATGTCTAGAGATGACAAATGTTTACCACATGGATGACCACCTATCAGCATGACTTGGTAAGCTATGAAGATTAAGAGATCTGAGATCAAAACTCAAAGTCAAACTCTAAGAATGACGGTGCAATGGTTAAGTAAAGGAAACAAGAGGATAGAACGACATCAAATGAGCATGTTGAAGACTTGTTCAATCGTTAAGATATGGTTCGAGAAGAATCTCTTATGACTTTCTCTTTCAGTATAAATTCATAAGGAGATAGAGTTTTAAAATGAATCCATTTCGTAGATGTTGAATTAGCTCATTTCACATCGACATATAACTCTTAAAAGTTGTTTAATGAAATTTGTATAAAGGCCATAAGGCAAGACCTAAAAGACAATTCAATTTTTAAGTTTTACTATGGTTTAGTTTCAAGGCTGGTGATACTTTGTTCTATATTAATACAATTACTCTATTCTCAATGCCTGCATAAAATATCCTTTGATTGTTAGCATAATTTCACTCAGAGGAGGGACCCTTGTCAAGTTGTGGGGTTCTTTTATTTTGTCTTACATTTCCAGTTTTCTTGTATTGTAATAGTTTCTCTCATAATTTTCTTAATCAGTTTCATCACAAAGATATTTTAACGAATTGTTGGTTTGATTTCAGAGTACTCATAAAGGGAAAATACTCAAAATATTTAATTTTTATATGCATTCTTTTTCTAGATTTCATAGCTCAAGTCAATTTCTTAGATGTTAAGTTATGGTATGTTCTATGCTTATAATAGTTTACTTCTTTTTCTTATTATATTCCACCGATTAGCAATCACATGTACATAAAGTAAAGTGCATATAGAACATTAAACGATCGACAGAAAACAAGCCAAGACAAGAGACACAAGATGTGGCGGCTAGCCAGGGACAAACCCCACAATGTGTGGGGAAACCCTTTGATCAAATCTTCTTTTATCTTCAATAATTCAGCAGAGAGAAATAGTACAATAGATCTGATTCATATCAGTAGTAGCAAACCCTAGATCAGCAACATCAAAATTAGCGGCTTCATTATCAAACTAGGGCAGACCATATCTCACAAACCGACCGTCGGATTGACTTCATTCCACCACCAAAATTTTCGGCTTCTAGAGGAGGTTCAGATGAACCTACAACGCAGTTCCAGAGAGGAGATATTCTAGGCCATGAAAGTCAATATTTACTTCTGTAGTTGCAGCTTCAGTTTCAGTAGTTTCCGGCTTCAAACTAGGGCAGTCGATATCTTGCAAACTGTTCATCGGATTGACTTCATTCCACCACCAAAAGTTGCGGCTTTCAAAGGAGGTTCATATGAACCTACAACGTAGTTTCAAAGAGGAGATCTTCTAGGCCACCCAAGTCAATCTTTACTTCTGCAGTTGCAGCTTCAAATTCAACAGCTTCCGGCTTCACATGTGTGAGAGAGAGAGACCCATTTCAACGCAGTAGAGAAGAGACTCATATTTACGCAGTAGAAAGAGAGAGATGTGATGAGATGAGTGAGTCCAAATGAGGAAAAGTCCTCTTATATTTATACACAACGTTGGTGGGTGAATAGATGCGACTGTTGGGCTTCTGAGCCTACATGAGTTGTAGGTTGGCTTGATAATAATTCCATAATCAAAATAAATTCATATCTCCATGAATACTTATCGGAATTGGATGATCTTTATATCAATCCTACACCTCTCGACAAGAGGAATCTAATAAAAATATTATTAGCCATGAATAAGATAACCCACATGAAGTTTTTCCCTGGTTGCCAATTTTAACACTCCCTCTCAACCATGGAGAACTTCATCTGCAATCTGTCTATCGGTCGTTACTATTCATCCATCAAATGCACTGCCTTGTACAGCCTAACCCTTGCCCTGCTCTGCTCTATTTTGCCTGTTCTGCTTTTTCTTGTTCTTCCCTGCATTGATCTGTACTGTTTTGTTCTGTTCTGCTCTGCTCTTGCATTGTTCTGTTCTACTATGCTTTTGTCTGAATTATGAAGAAGAAGAAATGATCGAGGATGTATCATACTGACTCAAAGTCAGTCTCAGAGTATGTGCCATTGGTCCCAGACCAGTCTCAACCAACCCAAAGTCAGCGTCATAGTGAGTACAACTCCAATGGTCCCAAACCAATATCATCCTCCACTAACTCAAAGTCAGTCTCAGAGTATGTACCACTGATCCCAGACCAGTCTCAACCAACCCGAAGTCAGCGTCATAGTATGGTACAACTCCTACCACTGGTCCCAGACCAGTATCATTGATCCCAGATCAATGGAGGTCATCCTAGCGTAGGGAGTACGGTAGTTACAACAATGTGTCCATCGGTACTACTATGGTCCCTAACTTCATTTCCCTACTCATTGATCAGATGAGAGGTACTTCCCATGAGTCCCAGACTGCATGGGTAGGATGCCTCGAGAGGAGAACTAATCAATCTTATCCTCATAGGAGAACACATCAATCCTGCTACAATTTCCATGGAGAACACATCAATCCAGGCCTCACAGGAGAACACATCAATCCTGCTACAATTCCCATGGAGAACACATCAATCCAGGCCTCACAGGAGAACACATCAATCCTGCTACAATTTCCATGGAGAACACATCAATCCAGGCTACCATGGAGAACACATCAATCTAGGCCTCACAGGAGAACTAATCATCCTGCTACACAGGAGAGCGAATCATCCTGTTCCACAAGAGAGCAAATAATCTTGTCCCACAAGAGAGAAAATCATCTTGTTCCAGTGTGCACCACCAGGGGAGGGTGAGTCACCCTGTGGTCATATGTTGCTCCAGTAGGAACCGCAAGCCCTCAGAGCTCCCAGAGCTCAATGTATGCAACATGCAGGACCCTTGTACAAGGGTTTCTTGCTGACTCCAAGTCGTTTGGGAAAATCATAGATTAGATCTTTCCTCGGGGCTTTGACAAGGTGTATCAACCTGTACATCATCTTATAGTGATGGAGCTTCCTTGCTCATCGACTTACCACATCCCAGATGATGTCTATCTGCTGGAGCAATTGATGAATACGGGATTCCTCAATAATCGAATCCCACCTCTGGTTGTTACAGAGAATCACAGTGGTATCCAATGTAAATCCAAACAGCTCACTGAAGAGCTTTCACAACCAGACTGCCTCACATGAGGTTATGCTAGCAACAATATATCCTGCTTCGGTGGTGCTCAAAGCCACCGAATTCTGCTTCCTGCTCATTCAGGATATCGAAGTAGATCCCAAGGTGAAACAGTACCCGGAAGTGCTCTTACGGTCCACCACACTGCCTACCCAATCAACATCAGTATATCCAAGTAGTCTCACATCTCCAGCAGTGTATCTTAATCCATGAGAGATTGTGTCCTGAATACATCTCAGAAGATTCCTGGCATCAATCTAGTGAGGCTCAGCCAAATATGAGCTCACAATGCTAACTGCAAAACATATGTTCGGACAGAGGTTCACCAAGAACATCAATGTGAATGAGTTTTTGAAACTCAGAGGCATTTCCCAAGTCTGGTCCAACATCACTACCATATAACTTCTAAAAGTTAAGATCCTCGAGGTAGTCACAGGCTTGCAGTCCATCATTCCAAATCTTTCCAATATCTTCACCACATATTTTCCTTGAGATAGGAAAATTTCTCCTTGCTTTTGCCACACTTCAAGTCCTAGGAAGTAGTGCATTAGTCTTAGGTCTTTCATTTCAAATTCAGAGGCTAGCTCCCTCTTACATTTGTGAATGAGAGGGTTTGCACCTGTTAGAAAGAGGTCATCCACATACAACACCAGTATGAGAGGCTTGTCATCTTCAACCTTAAAGTAAAGGTTAGGATCGACTTCACTCCTAGTGAATCCAAGCTTCATCAAGTAGCTATCGATCCTCTCATACCATGCTCGGGGTGCTTGCTTCAGCCCATAGAGAGCTTTCTTCAACCTGCATACATGAGATTTTCGATCATAAATCTCAAATCCTTCGGGTTGCTCCACGTAGACCTCTTCTTTGATTGAGCCATGCAAGAACGCAGTCGTGACATCCATCTGATGTAGGTTCCATCCTTGTGAAGCGGCAAAGGCTATGATCGAGCAGATGGTCGTATATCTGGCAACAGGTGCAAATATCTCATCATAGTCTATACCTTCCTTTTGGGAGAAACCTCGAGCAACAAAACGAGCCTTATACTTTTCTGTGCTTCCATCTGCTCCATGCTTTATCTTGTAAAGCCGTTTGGAAGTAACAACAGTCTTGTCCTGGGGTCTGGGAACTACTTCCCAAACATCATTCTTTATGATAGACTCATATTCTTCGGTCATAGCATCCTTCCATACTTTATGCTTGACGGCATCTGAGAATGACGAAGGCTCATTTTGTATGATCGTGCTCATGATGGTCAGGTATCCTTGATACCTATTAGGTTTCTTACTTTCACGAAAGGTTCCTCGGGGTGCAGCATGTCCTTCAGCATCATCAAGTAACCCCTTAAGCCATGAAGGCCTCTTCCTAGAAGAGGAAGGCTCATATGGAGGAGGATCAATCGGATCCATGGGTTCTTCTACATCAGGCATTGATTCATCATCCTTTTCTTTCGGTTCCCTGGTGTCGGCTTCTTGAGAGCTCCTCAAAGTCGGAAGATTGTCCACCTTGTTGAGAGCCATATCTTTGTCAAAGGTGACATCATGACTAATCATGACTTCCCTTTGACCGGTGGTGAACATTTCTTCAGGAGTTTAGGAACCTAATGCTTGATGAGGGCATCGATTTTGTACATATACGGCGGTGATTGTAGTTTTAGCCCATAGAAACTTTGGAAGTCTTTGATCATGTAGCATGGCCTGGACAGCTTCCATCATCGTGTGGTTCGTCCTTCCCACCACACCATTCTGCTCAGGAGTATGTGGTGTAGTAGTCTCCCTCTTAATGCCAACCTCAGGTATGCCTGAGTAAACCAATTGTAATATATCGGAGGTCTTGCTTTGGCTTGAGGGGAATGGTCCCCTTTTGAACTTTCCTTTGGCACATCCCGGACATACACCTTCTTTCTCTACTTGGAATTCGGGCATCCCTGTTACCATCTGTCTTACATCGGGTAGAGCTTTGTAATGAAGGTGGGCAGACCTACGACGCCAAAGTTCGGACTAAAGAGTTGTGTCACAAGACATGACATCTAGCGGACTTTCATCGACCTGATATAATGAATCAAAACTAAACCCAAGAGTAAAGGCATCTTTAACATTATTTTTCCATATACATACCTTGCCATTGTTGAAGGTTACCTTGTAGCCTCTATCTTACATTGCCGAGATGGACACTAGGTTCCTTTTGAGGTCAGGCGCATTTAATACATCCTAGAATTTCTAGCCTTCTTGAATGCTTGTCCTCTTCCTTGATTCCCAACTCTCCTCTTACCTTTGCTGTTGAATTTGTCATTCCTTTGATTGCCATCAGAGGGATTTTGAGTTGCACCACTGCATACTGTACCATGCTTCTCTAATCATGATTATCATCATGTTTCCCATGTCCATGATTTTATCCATCATAATGCTACTCAAAATAGTGTGCATCATCATCATGCTATCCTATATGTCCATGATCTCATGTTGCCCTTTATCGCAAATGTAACATCGTCATTTTCTTCTAGCCTTAGGTCCAGCCTTTCCTTTTGATTTAGTCCCGAAATTATTTCTTTTCTTTGCATGAGAAGAAAAGGCAGCAGGAGGACCTTTAGGCATGGGCATTTCTTGCACTTCTTCCCTTGTTTCTTCTTGAATGCATCTAGCCATTAATTCCTCGAAACTAGGAATTACTCAAAAAGAGTAGTCCTGAACACATACCATTCGGATGGTAATCCTCCAAGAGTTGTGAGTGCCATTTCTCTATCAGTAATAGTTTCCCCAATAGATAGGAGATCGTTCTTGATCTCGGTGATTCTTAAGTATGCTTGCATACTTTCATCCTTACTCTTCTTGATTTACCTCAGCTTATTTCTAAGAAACAAAACTTGATTTGCATCATTAACTTTAAATAAACTCACCAGTCTATTGTAGATTTCCTTGGAGGTGTCCAGTTCAGAGATGTAGGCCACCAAGTGCTTTTCGATAGAGTCCCAGATGATCTTCTTTGTTTTGACTTCTCCATTTTTCCATTTGTTCCAGGCAGCAGCAGATGCATTTGATGAAGGCTCAACAATATTGCCTCTTACATGGTCCAACACTCCTTGATCTTCAAGGGTTAGATCAATAGACATCTTCCATCCGTGATAGTCAGCTTTCTCATGGAGCTTGTCTTCGACAGGAAAGAGTGTTGAGGACCCCATAGTTCTTTTAGGATAGCCTTGCCAATCTTCTCTTCAATGATTGCTCTTGCTCTTGCTCGGGCTTTGTCTTCACCTCAGCTCTGATACCATGTTAAGTTATGGTATGTTCTGTGCTTATAACAATTTACTTCTTTTTCTTATTATATTCCACCGATTAGCAATCACATGTACATAAAGTAAAGTGCAGATAGAACATTAAACGATCGACAGAAAACAAGCCAAGACAAGAGACACAAGATGTGGCGGCTAGCCAGGTACAAACCCCACAATGTGTGGGGAAACCCTTTGATCAAATCTTGTTTTATCTTCAATAATTCAGCAGAGAGAAATAGTACAATATATCTGATTCATATCAGTAGTAGCAAACCCTAGATCAACAGCATTAACATTAGTGGCTTCATTATCAAACTAGGGCAGACCATATCTCACAAACCGACCGTCGGATTGACTTCATTCCACAACCAAAAGTTTCGGCTTCCAGAGGAGGTTCAGATGAACCTACAGCGCAGTTCCAAAGAGGAGATCTTCTAGGCCACGCAAGTCAACCTTTACTTTTGCAGTTGCAGCTTCAGTTTCAACAGTTTCCGACTTCAAACTAGGGCAGTCGATATCTTGCAAACCGTTCGTCGGATTGACTTAATTCCACCACCAAAAGTTGAGGCTTTCAAAGGAGGTTCATATGAACCTACAACGTAGTTCCAAAGAGGAGATCGTCTAGGCCACGCAAGTCAATCTTTACTTCTGCAGTTGCGGCTTCAAATTCAATAGCTTCCGGCTTCACATGTGTGAGAGAGAGAGACCCATTTCAACGCAGTAGAGAAGAGACTCATATCTGTGCAGTAGAGAGAGAGAGAGAGATGTGAAGAGATGAGTGAGTCCAAATGAGGAAAAGTCTTCTTATATTTATACACAACTTTGGTGGGTGAATAGATGCGACTGTTGGGCTTCTGACCCTACATGAGTTGTAGGTCGGCTTGATAATAATTCCATAATCAAAATAAATTCATATCTCCATGAATACTTATTGGAATTGGATGATCTTTATATCAATCCTACACCTCTTGGTGAGAGGAATCTAATAAAAATATTATTAGCCATGAATAAGATGACCCACATGAAGTTTTGCCCTGGTTTCCAATTTTAACATGATAGGAAGAAGATTTCTTTAGAGTTAACTGCACACACAGGTAATCATTTTAGAGTTACAAGTTTTCCATCTAATATTTCTTTGCAATTAGAATTTAGGTCCTTTTGATGCAATTTCCTTTTATGCAATTAGTATGGAAATTCCTTATTGCAATTTATTGTATAAGTTCTTTTCTGCAAAATAGTGATTGTAGTGTTTACAATTATACAAGTAGCATTAGATTCTTTTTCCTGCATATTAGATTTTCCTTTTATGCAAGTAGAAGTAGGTTTTGAATTATGCAATTAAGATATATTTTCAATTTTGCAAAGTAATGTAGGTTTTAATATAGCTTTAATTGAAAGAACACATGTATAATTGTTCTCTAAATCTCATAAAAAACATTTATCCATACTTAGGTTAATTTCATCTTTAGAATCAATCAATCCATAGAAATAATCCTAGCATATATAGTGCACATTCATCTCACGAGTACACTAACGTTGGTTGACAATTAATGAAGTAATTTAAGAACAATTAAATTACCCAACATTTTGGTGTCGTTGTTGGGGAGTGTTAGCGCTTGAAATTTCACCTCAGGCTGAGAAAGGTAAACCTCAAGGCAACATCAAACCACTTAGCCTCGTAGCTAGACCTACAGGGCAGGAGAGGGCTCTCTCCGGTCTATCTCGATAAAGATCTTCAATGGGCGAGATAACCAATAGGGTAACACTGATTTTAGTCTAGTAAACTGATCAAAAGGGTTGATTTGGGATTTTTAGGGTTTTTGGTGGAAAATTGGGGAAATGGCAATTTTAGGTGCGGGGATTGGACACAGTTTTCGCAGGGGGTTCTTTGGGGCGAGGTAGGAAACAATATTGATGCCTTTAATAGAGATGGATGGATGAGAATGACCGGTGAGGAGTTAAAGAGAGCAAGTGATAACCTTGAATTCCCTTTAAACAGTCGAAAACATTGATATTAAGCAAACTTAAAAGCAGAGCATGACAGTCATGAGTTCTACTTTAACACTTCATTTTCCTAATGTGCAGAAGGAAAAGTAAGGAAATGATTCACATAACACACTTACAAGTACAAAGAGAAACACACCATCAATACATGTGACCACAAGAATCCCAAAAAGGACTGGAAAACCCTGGTCTTCCTTTTCCAAAAATTGCAGAGATACAGTGAATAATACAATAAGAGCTTCTCCCTCAAGAGTCCAACCATGAAAATGAGCAAGAGAGTACATAATATAGATCATATAACATCTTTCCCTACCTCTAGGGGTCGAGCTCACTATCCTAGGAGCTGTTTCAACCAATTCTAAACTAAGCACTGAAACTAGGCAGTCAAAACAACTTGCCTCTATAAGCTAGGAAACCAATTCATTCATTTAATTTTCACCTATCTCATGAATGAATCTTCTAGAAGAGATACATAAGTGTAAAAGTGTCACAAAATTACATCATTTACAACAAGGAGGATAAAAATCAATTCCAAAAAGTCAAACATAGTCAAAACTACGTTTTGCTGAGCTATAGGCTGAAATCCTGAGCAATTTGCCTGATGGGTCGCGCGCCATTCCTGAACGGGTCACGCGCCTTTGAGAGCACGTTTGGGGCACTTACAGGTGTCCAAATGCGGCAAGAGTGGGCTTGTTGGAAAGGTATGGATGTATAATTTGCAACCCAAGTGGAATATCTAAATTTGGTGGTCATTTACCCCTCCAAAATTGCAATCTCCCAAGACTGCTTTCTTTGTGTCAAAAATGTGGCAGAAAGTCATTTTTTGCTTGTTTTTTGACTTTCTGGAGGCCCAAAACTTCATAAAATCTCTTGGAAATGGGTGAGCATGTGTAACTTTTCACGAAAAATCCAGAAATGCTGAGTTTTCCTAGAATGGAGTAGCCAAATGAAAGGGTCGCGCGGGGGTTGAGACCCGTCAAGCGGAAAAACCTGTTTTTGCCTTAAAAACCAAAAATCACCAAAAATGCTCAAAATTTCTTGGAATTTGTGCTGGGGCTGAGCTATTTAGTGCCATGCTCCTTCAAGGAAGCCTCGGCCAAGATGTCGGGCCTTTTTCTCCGTTTTTGTGCTTTGACCAACCGCCTTTGGAGCACCTTCATCTTTGCTTTGCACACGTGTATCTGTGCCCAATAATGATTCTTCATGTTTCTCAGCAATTTCTTATCTTGGTTGGCCTTAGCCAACAGCCTCTCTAAATGAGCATTGAGCCGGATAAGCATAGCCTCTCGCTCAACTGGCACTAAATCACCGGGTCTTCTTCGATTCAAGTTGTAGTCACTACGAATCCTCCACAACTCATCAAGAGTTTGCTCATCCTCCAACTGCTTGTTGCGCTGTTCTAAATAGGTGATCGTCAACTGTGCCCTCTCTAACTTCTGCTGCAACAAGCGGTTCTCGGCCTCCTTTTGCTGAATGACCTCATGAAGCTCCGTGGTAGGAGAGCGGGTATCAAGATCAATGATATCAATGTCAGGATCACCGGTCATTCCCTCCTCGATCATGGGCTGCTTGCCCCTCTGTGCTGCCTGTGCTGCTGAAGAAGGCGAGGCCCCTTCCACCTGATGTGGAGATAGCACTCGCTGAGCTGATGAAGAAGGCGAGACCCCTGCCACCTGCTGTGGAGAAAATACTCGCCGAGCTGCTGCAAATAAGGCCCTTTGGCCTCTCTGATAAGTGACCAATGGAGAAGAGCTGACATATCTAGTCATGGGGGTGTCATGCTGCTGTGATGGTCCTCCCTCCTCGTGAACAACCTCATGATGTGGTGGTGGTGGTGCTGTAAAGAACTCACGAGAGATGAACTCCTCCCATGTGATGCCCTGCTGAGCCAACTGATGTCTAACCACAAGCTGAATCAAACCGTAATGATAGAGGCTCCTATACTGTTGTGTTGGGCTCTTCCTCTGCATCAGGGGCACCATCCTCTTAATGTTCTGGCACATGAAAACAGGGATGTTCATCATCCGTACCCGTGTGAAATGCATCATCAGGCGAATATGGTACGAATATATCTGTGAAAATCTGCCCTCACAGGTGAAAAAGAGCATGATAAGCCTCATCATGGGAGCATACTCTCTCCTCAAAAATCTGAAGGGAAATACACCCGTCAAATGTCTCATGAATGCAGGTCTAATGAAAGGCTCAAACTGAACACTGTCCAACATCCTGCGCTTGTTCCACACCTCTCCGACATTCGGTATCCCTGTGGCTTGAGAAATCATCTCGGGTGTCAATGTAAAATCCACCCCAGCAAGGTTCACATGTCCATCATGCAAATGCAAAACAAATAAGCGAGCCAACTCCCTGTGATGCTGAATCCGAGAGATCCTCTCACAAAACTCATAACAAGACATATAACGGAAACATGATACTGCCATTGGACAAGCCTGCAAATCGGTCAAAGAGGTGGGCTCCTCTCTCCTATGATGACCGCCCTTTCCACCCTTGTGAGGCCTCCTCTGTTCCTCAAACTCTGAAGCTGATTCATGGTCATCACTTTGCTCATAATTGGTTTCGGTTTCTGACATTGTTTTAGGAGCAAAGTGGCTGGAATGTACTGTTGTTTCTGCTTTGCAAACTGCTGATTAAAATGTTGTTTCAA
The DNA here is from genome assembly GCA_031772625.1 of Pinus tabuliformis. Lineage (NCBI taxonomy): Eukaryota > Viridiplantae > Streptophyta > Pinopsida > Pinales > Pinaceae > Pinus > Pinus tabuliformis. Next base: position 392,547,431 of record CM062818.1, read on the forward strand.
GGGGACAAGGAGCACAAGGGAAATGTTAGGGAAGGGATATTTTAAAGGGAAACTGGGAATAATAATGAAACAGGGAGTTTAGGGAAAGGATTATTGCATATACATTATTTTCCAAATTTATTTACAATAATGATATGGGAGGAAGGGCTAGGGTTTAATTTTTCTTTTGATTTCTTGGGAAGAAGGGTAGGGTTTAGGGCTCTTTAACAAATTTGGAAGGGAAATTTACATAAAATGATAAGGAAAATGTAATGGGAGGTGGAAAAAATGAGAACAATGGGATACCTCAAAACAACATAATAAACCCTAGCAATTTTTACAACTTCAAGCCAAAGCATAATAGAGACTTCTACTTGCAAATGGAGACCTTTACAAATATAATCATGACCTTCTTGAACTGTAACAAGCAATAATTTTTTATGATGGAGGGCCTACCTTTCACAATTTAGCAATTTGTGGCTCCTTGGCAAATTTGTTGGCGGTTTTGCAGAGAGAGCGCTGATGGGTCGCGCGCCTCACCCAACGGGTCGCGCGCCTCTGACGGGTCGCACGCGTTGTAAATTAACACTGGCGGAGGGTGCCTGACGGGTCGCGTGCCTCCAACGGGTCGCGCGCCTGGTTCAACGGGTCGCGCGCCTTCCCAACTCACACAATTCGCTCAAACTCTCTTGGAAACAATTGCTCTATCACTTGAATGCACAATGAGGCTTGATGGAGGGAGATTAGGGCTTTTATAGCCTTGTTTGAATTAATTTCATGTCATAACCCACTTTATAATGTTTTTCCATGACACTTTATAAACTTGACTTTTTTGGTTTCCTTTTGTCCTGAAATTGATTGATTTGATGCTTTTCTTTGATAATTTTTGCAGGGATAGCAACTGAGGGATCTTGACAAGGGAGCCAGGGTTACATGCTGTCCTTTGAATCATTTTGAATTTTTACAATTTTTACAAAATTTTGAGAAATGACCTTGGCAAACTTTGAGAAATGACCTTGGCTTTAAAAACAGGGTTTTTAAATCCAAGGTGAAAATTAGCTGCACAAGATAGAATCTTTCGAAGAAACACTTTGAAAAGCATCCCTCTGGCTTGCTGGGCATTTATTGAACTTCAGAGACATGACCTTGAAGATAAATTTGACCTAAACCCTAGACCTAGAAATTTTGACCTCAAGACAAAACAAGTAACCTTGAAAAAGTTTAATGACTGAAACAACTTGATCCAGCAGTGCCAAGAGGGGAATAAAGACACCCGCTCCTCCATCAGGGTTATGGCATGCCTAATGGAATGCACGACACTGATGAGACACCTACTTATGCAAATGCAAAGAGCTTTGATCGCTGATGGAGGGCTACTAGACCGACTCTAACATTGGCTCCAATGGGGATGGTAGCTCCTTAGAGGTGCCAAGAACCTCAGACCTCTGGGAGAGCAGACCAGTGCCTTATAATCATTGGGCAATGGAGTCAAAAACTCAAACTAAAATGCATGACTGAAAAATGATGACTTGATAACACAAATTGACTCTCACTCAACTAAAAACTGACTCAATACTTAAATAAAACCGACCAACTGAAAATGATGCTCAAAGTGGAGCTTATTCATCAAAACCTACTCTAACAGTTTCATTCATCACCTGATCAAGTGAAATGAAACAACCAATGCAACCAAGTAAGTATCCCATCTTCTGTTCGAATTCTCTGCAAGTGCTCACTTATGAACAACAAGAGAGAACTACTGAAAGGCAACTCCCATGGCAACTTGGGAACAGATCGATTGAATGATATAAATTCTTTATCCGCCTCCAAAAACACTGCATAAGGATCTTGAAATTCAAACACATTGGAACTTAGCTCATCCAATGGATTACTTCTCTTCTCCTCATACCATGAATGCACACTTTGATCTGAGCCTTGTGACGAGACCTCTGCTGAAAATGACAAAGAAATCGGCTGCCGGATCAAATTCATATCAGCACATGTTTCAAGCTCACATGTAGTCAATGGAGAAAGACTTTGACTGCAAACCTCATCCAAAACATTAGCTATTGGATCATGAAAAACTTGAAAAGACTGTTGTAATGTATCCATTGAAAATGTATGACATCCTTCTAGTTGTTCATCTTTTTCTTGAGAGATTTTACGAAGATTCTGCCTTATAAACTGAAATGTTTCGAAACAAAAGGGTATAGAATTTTCCTGCATCATCAAATCATGTATTTCATCTTCCACAGCTTCATCTATAATTTGCCCTTCAATTTCATTTGGTGGCTGCAAATTTGATGCTACAGGCTGCTCAAGGATTTTGTTATTTGTCTCATCCTCAACATTAACACTGAGAGATTGTTGATTTATTATAGGCTGTTCATTTGAAGATTTACTATGCAATCTACCCTTCAAAAACTGAAATGATTCAAAATAGAATGGTACGGAGTCACCTTGAATCATTAAATCATGTGTGTGAACTTCCAGGTCTTCAGCTGCAACTTGACAATCAATGGCTTTCGGGGTTTGCAAATCTGAATATGTGAAGTCTTGAACAAAATTTTCATTGCTCTCAAGATGCTTCAAATCAAGACTTGTTTACGTTTGATTTCTGATTGCATGGTAGTTGGCTCTGATGAACTGAAACGAATCAAAACAAAAAGGCAAAGATTCTTCACTTACTTCAAACTTTGCTGCACTTTCCTCGTCAATGTCATAGCTGATATGTGATGGCTGAACATTGTATTCAAGCTGCTGAAAATGAACTTTTTCCTCCTCCCACAAACTAGCTGCTTGTTTGATTGCAAGATTAGCTTCTGTTTGGAGAACATAATCATCATCATACTGATCAAACTGAGGCAAATCATCGGTATAAAACATATCATCAAGCATGCAGGTCATATCAACAGTTCTTTCTTCTTCACAATGATCTATAAAACAATCACTATGACAACTGGGATCAGAAACAAAATGTTTTGGATCAGCAACTTGTTCTTCTTTAATCAGCGAGCCATGGGCTTGAACATCATGAGCGTTTTTTGCGGTGATCTTTTCCATCATATTTTCCACTGCACTTATCAAAATGTCAAGCTTTACCTCTAGAGATGTCGATTTTTCTAGATCTATGTTTTTCATCTCTTCTTCCTTCATCCTTGCCCTTCGGATCAGCAGATGAGCCTCTACATTTACTGCACTGTTTTGCATCTCATGAAGTGTTGCAATATTCTTTTCTCTCAGCTGAAACTCCATCTCCGGATCAAAGGCACCCGGATAGTGCAAGAGAGCAGATCTAGGAGAAGGTCTTATATCAACTGGCATCGAATAATAAACTTGATTAAATCTGGCCGAAAATTGTTGTACTGTCTCACCTGGCAGTCTTTTCAGCAGGTTATACTCTTCTACAATCAAGAAAAGATTTTGCCCGATCATCCATCTGTCGAGAAATACTTTGACGAACTGCCGGAAATCTGAGATGCTTGCATCAGGCAGGGTTTTGAACCAAATCTTAACTTCAGCTTGCAAAGAAAGAGCAAAAAGCCTTATACTAACATCTTCTTCATCAACTTCAAGAAGATCTAGAAAATTCTCAAAATTCTGCACATGTTGCTCAGCCTTGACATTCTTACTTTCACCATCAAACCTCGGCAAGTATAGATCATAGTTTTTGGGGAAAGCATGGACAACAGAAGGTAAAACAAGAGGTTTATACCGATCTGGAATTTTACAAGGTGTAGGGGTATGTACTGCAGGTATAGAATTAGTCTTGGTCTCTTGAGGTTCATCAATTTGAAGATGGTCATCACAAAATTTGAAAAAAGGATCTTGATCAAGCTCAAAGGCATGCAAATCTTTGGTATTCACAATCTTCAAAGGGAAGGAATCAAATGCAGGCCTGGGAACTTTTCTCAAGCATAGTATACTTTGCAACGCAGTCTTGACATTTTTGGGAAAAGAGAAGAAATAATTTATGACAAAGAACAAAATGTCTTGGATGAAATTCCAACTTGAATACCTGATTTGTCCATGTTGTCCTTTCATGTTTTTGCTGGTCGGGATCATCCTCCAGTGGAGTCTTTGGATCTGACCTCGAAACTGATGTAGAGTCGCCAAGTGAATGATTTCAGCCTTTCAAGTGTCTGATCGTTGTCCACTATCAACAATCATATCTGAACTTGATACATGTACTGGGGTAAAATGCAAATGAAGTGTTGTATTCACAAGCTCACGGAGATTGACTGAAGCAACGTTTATCTACTTCCGCTTATGCAAAGCAAAAGCATTTCGAAGGCTACCTGGCATAACTTCAGGCTCCGTCTAAGACTTATGAAACAAATACATCAATCCACAAACAAGTTTGTTGTCCCCAGTATGGTCGCCAGTATGTTAGCGCTTGAAATTTCACCTCAAGCTGAGAAAGGTAAACCTCAAGGCAACATCAAACCACTTAGCCTCGTAGCTAGCCCTACGGGGCAGGAGAGGGCTCTCTCCGGTCTATCTCGATAAAGATCTTCAATGGGTGAGATAACCAATAGGTTAACACTGATTTTAGGCTAGTAGACTGATCAAAAGGGTTGATTTGGGATTTTTAGGGTTTTTGGTGGAAAATTGGGGAAATGGCAATTTTAGGTGCGGGGATTGGACACAGTTTTCGCAGGGGGTTCTTTGGGGCGAGGTAGGAAATAGTATTGATGCCTTTAATAGAGATGGATGGATGAGAATGACCGGTGAGGAGTTAAAGAGAGCAAGTAATAACCTTGAATTCCCTTTAAACAGTCGAAAACATTGATATTAAGCAAACTTAAAAGCAGAGCATGACAGTCATGAGTTCTACTTTAACACTTCATTTGCCTAATGTGCAGAAGGAAAAGTAAGGAAATGATTCACATAACACACTTACAAGTACAAAGAGAAACACACCATCAATACATGTGACCACAAGAATCCCAAAAAGGACTGCAAAACCCTGGTCTTCCTTTTCCAAAAATTGCAGAGATACAGTGAATAATACAATAAGAGCTTCTCCCTCAAGAGTCCAACCATGAAAATGAGAAAGAGAGTACATAATATAGATCATCTAACATCTTTCCCTGCCTCTAGGGGTCGATCTCACTATCCTAGGAGCTGTTTCAACCAATTCTAAACTAAGCACTGAAAACTAGGCAGTCAAAACAACTTGCCTCTATAAGCTAGGAAGCCAATTCATTCATTTAATTTTAACCTATCTCATGAATGAATCTTCTAGAAGAGATAAATAAGTGTAAAAGTGTCATAAAATGACATAATTTACAACAAGGAGGATAAAAATCAATTCCAAAAAGTCAAACATAGTCAAAACTGCGTTTTGCTGAGCTGTAGGCTGAAATCCTGAGCAATTTCCCTGATGGGTCACGCGCATTTGAGAGCACTTTTGGGGCACTTCCAGGTGTCCAAATGGGGCAAGCGTGGGCTTGTTGGAAAGGTCTGGATGTCTACTTTCCAACCCAAGTATAATTTCTGAATTTGGTGGTCATTTACCCCTCCAAAATTGCAATCTCCCAAGACTGCTTTCTGTGTGTCAAAAATGTGGCAGAAAGTCATTTTTTGCTTGTTTTTTGACTTTCTGGAGGCCCAAAACTTCATAAAATCTCTTGGAAATGGGTGAGCATGTGTAAATTTTCATGAAAAATCCAGAAATTCTAAGTTTTTCCGAAACAGAGTAGCCAAATGAAAGGGTCGCGCGGGGGGTGAGACCCGTTAAGCGGAAAAACCTGTTTTTTGCCTTAAAAACCAAAAATCACCCAAAATGCTCAAAATTTCTTGGAATTTGTGTTGGGGCTGAGCTATTTAGTGCCATGCTCCTTCAAGGAAGCCTCGGCCAAGATGTCGGGCCTTTTTCTCCGTTTTTGTGCTTTGACCAACCGCCTTTGGAGCACCTTCATCTTTGCCTTGCACACGTGTATCTGTGCCCAATAATGATTCTTCATGTTTCTCAGCAATTACTTATCTTGGTTGGCCTTAGCCAACAGCCTCTCTAAATGAGCATTGAGCTGGATAAGCATAGCCTCTCGCTCAACTGGCACTAAATCACCGGGTCTTCTTCGATTCAAGTTGCGGTCACTACGAATCCTCCACAACTCATCAAGAGTTTGCTCATTCTCCAACTGCTTGTTGCGCTGTTCTAAATAGGTGATCGTCCACTGTGCCCTCTCTAACTTCTGCTGCAACAAGCGGTTCTCGGCCTCCTTTTGCTGAATGACCTCATGAAGCTCCGTGGTAGGAGAGCGGGTATCAAGATCAATGATATCAATGTCGGGATCACCGGTCATTCCCTCCTCGATCATGGGCTGCTTGCCCCTCTGTGCTACCTGTGCTGCTGAAGAAGGCGAGGCCCCTTCCACCTGATGTGGAGATAGCACTCGCTGAGCTGATGAAGAAGGCGAGACCCCTTCCACCTGCTGTGGAGAAAATACTCGCCGAGCTGCTGCAAATAAGGCCCTTTGGCCTCTCTGATAAGTGACCAATGGAGAAGAGCTGACATATCTAGTCACGGGTGTCATGCTGTTGTGATGGTCCTCCCTCCTCGTGAACAACCTCAGGATGTGGTGGTGGTGGTGCTGTAAAGAACTCACGAGAGATGAACTCCTCCCATGTGATGCCCTGCTGAGCCAACTGATGTCTGACCACAAGCTAAATCAAACCGTAATGATAGAGGCTCCTATACTGCTGTGATGGGCTCTTCCTCTGCATCAGGGGCACCATCCTCTTAATGTTCTGAAACATGAAAACAGGGATGTTCATCATCCGTACCCATGTGAAATGCATCATCAGGCGAATATGGTACGAATATATCTGTGAAAATCTGCCGTCACAGGTGAAAAAGAGCATGATAAGCCTCATCATGGGAGCATACTCACTCCTCAAAAATCTGAAGGGAAATACACCCGTCAAATGTCTCATGAATGCAGGTCTAATGAAAGGCTCAAACTGAACACTGTCCAACATCCTGCGCTTGTTCCACACCTCTCCGACATTCAGTATCCCTGTGGCTTAAGAAATCATCTCGGGTGTCAATGTAAAATCCACCCCAGCAAGGTTCACATGTCCATCATGCAAATGCAAAACAAATAAGCGAGCCAACTCCCTGTGATGCTGAATCCGAGAGATCCTCTCGTAAAACTCATAACAAGACATATAACGGAAACCTGATACTGCCATTGGACAAGCCTGCAAATCGGTCAAAGAGGTGGGCTCCTCTCTCCTATGATGACCGCCCTTTCCACCCTTGTGAGGCCTCCTCTATCCCTCAAACTCTGAAGCTGATGCATGGTCATCACTTTGCTCATAATTGGTTTCGGTTTCTGACATTGTTTTAGGAGCAAAGTGGCTGAAATGTACTGTTGTTTCTGCTTTGCAAACTGCTGATTAAAATTTTGTTTCGGGGACAAGGAGCACAAGGGAAATGTTAGAGAAGGGATATTTTAAAGGGAAATTGGGAATAATAATGAAACAGGGAGTTTAGGGAAAGGATTATTGCATATACATTATTTTCCAAATTTATTTACAATAATGATATGGGAGGAAGGGCTAGGGTTTAATTTTTCTTTTGATTTCTTGGGAAGAAGGGTAGGGTTTAGGGCTCTTTAACAAATTTGGAAGGGAAATTTACATAAAATGATAAGGAAAATGTAATGGGAGGTGGAAAAAATGAGAACAATGGGATACCTCAAAACAGCATAATAAACCCTAGCAATTTTTACAACTTCAAGCCAAAGCATAATAGAGACTTCTACTTGCAAATGGAGACCTTTACAAATATAATCATGACCTTCTTGAACTGTAAAAAGCAATAATTTTTTATGATGGAGGGCCTACCTTGCACAATTTAGCAATTTGTGGCTCCTTGGAAAATTTGTTGGCGGTTTTGCAGAGAGAGCGCTAATGGGTCCCGCGCCTCACCCAACGGGTCGCACGCTTCTGACGGGTCGCACGCGTTGTAAATTAACACTGGCGGAGGGTGCCTGACGGGTCGCGTGCCTCCAACGGGTCGCGCGCCTGGTTCAACGGGTCGCGCGCCTTCCCAACTCACACAATTCGCTTAAACTCTCTTGGAAACAATTGCTCTATCACTTGAATGCACAATGAGGCTTGATGGAGGGAGATTAGGGCTTTTATAGCCTTGTTTGAATTAATTTCATGTCATAACCCACTTTATAATGTTTTTCCATGACACTTTATAAACTTGACTTTTTTGGTTTCCTTTTGTCCTGAAATTGATTGATTTGATGCTTTTCTTTGATAATTTTTGCAGGGATAGCATCTGAGGGATATTGACAAGGGAGCCAGGGTTACATGCTGTCCTTTGAATCATTTTGAATTTTTACAATTTTTACAAAATTTTGAGAAATGACCTTGGCAAACTTTGAGAAATGACCTTGGCTTTAAAAACAGGGTTTTTAAATCCAAGGTGAAAATTAGCTGCACAAGATAGAATCTTTCGAAGAAACACTTTGAAAAGCATCCCTCTGGCTTGCTGGGCATTTATTGACCTTCAGAGACATGACCTTGAAGACAAATTTGACCTAAACCCTAGACCTAGAAATTTTGACCTCAAGACAAAACAAGTAACCTTGAAAAAGTTTAATGACTGAAACAACTTGATCCAGCAGTGCCAAGAGGGGAATAAAGTTACAATTTTTACAAAATTTTGAGAAATGACCTTGGCAAACTTTGAGAAATGACCTTGGCTTCAAAAACAGGGTTTTTAAATCCAAGGTGAAAATTAGCTGCGCAAGATAGAATCTTTCGAAGAAACAATTTGAAAAGCATCCCTCTGGCTTGCTGGGGTTTTATTGACCTTCAGAGACATGACCTTGAAGACAAATTTGACCTAAACCCTAGACCTAGAAATTTTGACCTCAAGACAAAACAAGTAACCTTGAAAAACTTTAATGACTAAAACAACTTGATCCAGTAGTGCCAAGAGGGGAATAAAGACACCCGCTCCTCCATCAGGGTTATGGCATGCCTAATGGAATGCAAGAAACTGATGAGACACCTACTTATGCAAATGCAAAGAGCTTTGATCGCTGATGGAGGGCTAATAGACCGACTCTAACAGGGAGTATATATGATTCTATTTTTGGTTTACATATCATATTAGGTGCATTCAAATTTTTAGATGCATAATTAAATCATGGAAAATGTAATTTATACATAGAGAAATGGATTCTAGGGGTAGATTTGTAAGTAGAGGTATAAGCTCAATTCCAACATCACCACTCACCCCTGCTAGAGCTCATAGTGCCACACTATCCACTCATACTCGCATTCCATCATTGGCAAGTAGACATAGACTTCCTAAGGTTCATATATCTAAAATCCAACCAAAATATTCACCATATTCCTCTACTGAAGTTGTAGTTGAAGAACCTACATCCACTAACAGAAGGAGTAGTTTTCCTCTCTTCAACATGAGAGAAAATTCTAGGAAAAGAACTAGAGGTTCCTAGTGAAGAAGAAGAAGAAGAAACTTATTATAATTTACCATTAGTGGAGGAACCAGAAGAAGAGCTAGACAAATCCTATTATAGAACTTTATATTAGCTGTGATGAATCTACGATGGCAAGGGAAGGAGAAGGAGAAGTACATAATGTAAACGATGAACCTAGGATTGGAGGTGGAAGAGTCAAAGGAGGAAATAGAGGAGGAGGTGGAGGTCGAGGTGGTAGAGGTGGTAGAGGAGAGCCAGATCCTTATGGATTTCACAACTTTGATATAAATACCTCAGCCACAATGAATAATATCTCACCCTCCATCCTTCCTAATTTCCATGGTTTGAGAAATCAAGACCCTGAAACATTTCTTTTTGAGTTTGAAGTTTTATGTAGAGCTTATGACTACTTACTTGATCCTCAAAAATTGAAATTATTCCCAACAAATATTAAATATGGAGCACTTAAATGGTTCATGGGATTAGGAACACATACTATTAGAACATGGGAAGAAATGAAAATTTTGTTTTTAGGAAAATATAAGGATTATTGCATGCCACATAACCTTAAGGATGAATTCTTTATGATTATGCAGAAAGAGGATGAAAGCCTTGAATACCTAGTTGAAATATTTTCTTACAACATCAAAAGGGATAAGCTGTATAATTTGGATGATGAAACACTAAAATATCTTTTGTTAAAATCCATAAGAGACGAATGGATTGATCTTCTTAATTTAATGGGCAAGGGAGATGTTTCACAACTTTCATTTGGAGAAATATGTGATTTGTGTAAACATATTTCAAGGGGTAAGGCTAGAACTTCCAAGAATCCAAGAGATCTCGTGATGTCCAAACTTAATAAATCTACAACTGGAAGAATAAGTAGAGTTGAAATAGGTAATTTTCTTGATAATTTCAAGACATATATCCTAGGGAGTCTTAGTGAACAACTAGATACCCTCAAGATACAAAAAAATAAAAAGGAAGAGAATGTTACATTATATATTTTCTGTCCAAAGTGTAGAAAGAAACATGCCTTAAGAGAATGTCCCCTTGATAGTATAGAAATTTGTGTCATATGTGCTGAAAATCATAATACAAAGGAATGCCCTTCAATACCTGGTCTTAAAGTTGCTTTCCAAGATGAAGCTGGAACAAACCAAGTTGAATCTCTTTGCTTTATTGCTAAATTACCATGGAAAAATAAACAATCATATATGACTCAAGGTTTCAATACACAATCATATGCACAACCACAAAACAATTGGACTGCACCCATGCAATGGAAACCTTGCCCCCCACAATCTCAAAATCCATCTTGGGCACAAGGTTGGAAAAATCCTTATGGAAAATATCCTCAATATACTTAATTCCAATAACCTTATCTTTATTTTCCACCACAATATTATCCTCCTCAACCTTCTCAACTTCAAAATACACATCAACAACTTTCACTACCATTTCCCCAAAAACCTAATCAACTACCCACCCAACCACTTCCAAATCCGAACAATAAAAATAAACAAGTTGTTTATGATATTGAAGGACAAAATTTTATAGCTTGTATGATAACCCCATTAGGTCTAAATGATGTTAAACTTAGATCTGGTAGGGTTTTATAAAAGAAGTGACCAACAATCACCATCCAAAAATCTAAAGAGGATGAAGTTAATGAAAAAGATACATATCTTGATCGAGAAAATATGCCTCGAAAGGAAGATGTTCCTATACAATAAAAGGATGAGAAAATAAAGCAAGCTCCTACAACTCCTCTAGTATAACAACCTTCTATTTCTTTGCAAGATCCACCTTTTCAGGAAAGGCTCAAAATTGATAAAGGAATAAAAAGGCTTTTTTTTTACTAGACTATAATATGCTAAATGAACTTAAGAATATTTGCATCAAAATTCCTTTACTCCAATGTATAAAGGAAATACCAATATTTGAAAAAAATATTAAGGAGCTATCCATTAGAAAACTAGGAAGAAAGAAAAAAGATGTTGAAAAATTCCAATTGGTAGGAAAAATTGTTGATATCATGACGGGAAATCCTATTGTTCAAAAATATCTAGATCTTAATAGTCCCATTGTGAAAATTCATATCACTGGCATTGAAATTCCAAACACTTTAATTGATCTAGGAGCAACCATCAATATCATGAGTAAACAAACAATGGAGCAACTTAAGCTTTATAATCTTCAATATACTCCTACATTATTACAATTAGCAGATAGATTTGTTATCAAACTAGATGGAGTATTAGAAGATGTGTTTGTTTCTCTAGATTCTTGGGAATATCTTGTAGATTTCATGATTTTAACTCCCAAGAATAATTTAGGAGGCCATCCATTGATCCTTGGTAGACCTTGGCTAGCTACAATTAATGCATTTATAAGTTGTAGATCTGGTGATATGTATATCTATGATGGAAGTTCCACTAAGAAATTACATTGTATCCTCCCGCAAAAATGATAACTGAAGTGGAAAGTGAAATTTGGATAGATGATGATAATGAAGAATTTGATAATATGCAACCAGTTTATACTGTTTCACAATTAGATGAAGAAGATCAATTGATCAATTTAATGAATAATAACGATTCTTCTTCATACTGTGAGAAAGATCAAAGTTTTCAAGAACAATTCAATATTGAATATCTATCATCTCATCAAATAGATTTACATTCTATGGAGAAGTTGGAAATTTTTAAGTAGATTTTTTTTCGAGATAAACCATTAAATATTAATAATAATTTGGAAAATTTTCAATAGAGGAAATTGATACAGATGCTACAAAAAGACGCTTATGCTTATGCATGGGATTACGCTGATATGAAAGGGATTGGTCCTAAAACTTGTATGCATCATATTTATATTCATGATAATTCCAAACCAGTTGGACAACCTCAGAGAAGGATGAATCCTAATCTAAGAGAAATTGTTAAGGAGGAATTACAAAAGTTACTTAATGTGAATTTCATCTATCCAATATCAGATAGTCAATGGGTGTTACCTTTAGTGATTGTTCCTAAGAAAAATGGAAAATAGAGAGTGTGTATTTACTATAGGGAATTAAACAAAGCTACTTTGAAAGATCATTTTCCACTACCTTTTATAGATCAAGTATTAGATACCTTGGTAGGAAAGAAGTATTTTTCATTTTTAAATGGTTTTAGCGGGTATAACCAAATCCAACTAGAACCAGAAGATCAACATAAAACTACTTTTACATGTCCATGGGGAACATATGCCTATAGGGTTCTTCCCTTTGGATTATGTAATGCACCTGCTACATTTCAGAGAGCAGTCTTAGGTATCTTTTTTGATCTAATTCATGATTGTGTGGAAGTATACATGGATGAATTTACTGTGTATGGTGATACTTTTGAAGAAGCTAATGAAAATTTGGAAAATTTTCTTATTAGATGTAAAGAAACAAACCTTTCATTAAGCCATGAGAAATGTTTAATGATGTTCAATGAAGAGATTATGTTGGGCCACCATATTTCAAGTAATGGAATTAAAGTGGATACATCTAAAGTATAAATAATTTCTAAACTTTCAATTCCTATTTGTCAAAGAGATGCTAGAAGTTTTCTCTGATTTACTGGATATTATAGAATATTCATATAAAATTTCATGAAAATAGCCTCTCCACTTTTCAAACTCCGTACAAAATATTGTGAATTTGTTTGGAATTTTGACTATCAGAAATCGTTTGAGACATTGAAACAAAATATTACTAAAGCACCAATTTTAAGGGGACCTTATTGGGTTCTTCCTTTCCAGATTTCTACTAATCCTTCAGATTCAGCTCTGGGAGCTGTGTTGGGACAAAAAGATTTAACTCCTTATGCTATCTATTATACAAGAAAAAATTTGACTCCAATATAGTTAAATTACACTATAACAGAAAATGAGTTTTTAGTTGTTGTGCATGCCATTAATAAATTCCTTCATTATATCACTAATTACAAAACTCTCATTCATACAAATCATTCTACCATTAGATATCTAATGAAAAAACTAGTTAATAATGGTAGAATTACAAGATGGTTTCTATTTTTACAAGAATTCAACTTTACTATTCTTGATAGATCAGGAAAAGAAAATATAGTTGCTGATTTTCTTTCTAGAATGAAGAATAATTATGAGGATGTTTCTATAAAACATAACTTTCTTGATGAATATCTTTTTGCAGTATCTACTAAAACACCTTGGTTTGCAAATATTGCTAATTATTTGGCTACAAGAAAGTTACCTCCACAACTATCAACCAAAGAAAAACAAAAAGTGATCAAAACTAGTGCACCTTATTCTTGGATAGATGGAGAATTGCACAAAATTGGACCTAATCGAATTATCTGAAGATGTTTTCAAGAGGATGAAGTACTTGAAATCTTAAAAACTTTCCATGATGAGCCATGTGGAGGACATTTTGTCGACATAATATCTTCTTACAAAATCATTCTTTTTGGATATTATTGGCCATCCATTTTCAAGGATGCCAAAGAATATGTTAAAATATGTGATAGTTGTCAAAGAAGGGGGAAGCACATTACATCAAATGAAATGCCTCTACAACCACATGTACTTGTAGAAACTTTTGAGAAGTCAGCTATAGATTTTGTTGGACCAATGAACCTTCCATCCACATAGAAAAACTACATACTTGTTTTCACGTATTATGTTACAAAATGGGTAGAAGCTAAACCTATTTTATTTGCAACTAAAAATGTTGTAGTTACATTTCTTTTTGAGGTTATTTTTACTCGTTTTTGTGTTCTAAGAGAAATTGTAACATATTAGGGTACTCAATTTACATCCAATTTGGTACATAAGATCATGGAGAAATATAGGATCAAACATCAAAAGTCTACACCATATCATACACAGTCCAATGGACAAGTGGAATCCACCAACAAAGTACTTGAAGCAATTCTTACCAAGACTATGCATTTGCATAGGAAGGATTGGGTAGAAAATATTCCAAAAGAACTATGGGCATACCAAACTACATGGAGGAACACAATTGGACATACTCCTTATGAGCTTGTCTATGGAAATAAATTTTTTCTTCCAATTGAGTTCCAAGTGGAGACCTTTATAACATTAGCTAAATTGGGCCTTGATCTATCAAAAGCTTAGAAATAGAGATTAACACAATTAAATGAGCTAGATGAGATCCGACAAGATTTTATTCAAAGAACTAGCATAGTTCAACATAAAATATCAAAGTGGCATGGCAAATTAATCAAATCTAAAAAGTTCAAGCAAGGTGACTGAGCTCTTATTTTTTACTCCAAGTTCAAATATTTTCAAGGGAAATTTCAAACTCATTGGCTTGGTCCTTTTTGGACTGATACTATTTTTTATTATGGAGCAATCAAAATCAAAACCATTGATGATGAACAAATTACTTCCCTTGTTAATGGTCATAAATTAAGGATGTATCATAAACCACTAACAAAGGAAGAACTTGTCAGATATTTGCAATAGAATTCTTAATTCAAGTTGGTCAAGAAATGAGATTCTTCTCCTCACTCTCCAACTTCATTGTAATTTTTCCAATAATATATATATATATATATATATATATATATATATATATATATATATATATATATATAATGATAATAAAGCTATAAACATGAAAACCAACTATGTTGGCATGTTTATACATAAAATATTAACTGAAAACCAATATCTCCTGGTAGTTTAGATTTTCATAATCTCCTCTTTCTTGTCCCTATTTATTTCTACCCTTCTTTCCTAATAAATTTCAAGTGGCAATCAATATTTCTAAGGATTAGTATTTTCACTAGCCACCAAAAGAAACAACAAGAATAAAGAAGTCTTCTCTTGATCAAGCAAGGGAAATTTAAGAAATGGTAAAGCAACAAAAAAATTTATATCATTCTGCAACCAATCGTCAATTCTATAGCCAAGTCTAAATTCTACATTAGAAAATCCACAGCTGTAAAGAATGTCAAGGAATTCACAAAAGTACAAGTATGTAGAATGTTGAAATTATTTTCATATAAGAACTTAGATTTTAATTCATGGATGATTTTATTAAAGAAAAAGGTTGAAGACCTTATAAAGACTGTTATTACACTCATGACTATTATACCATACTCCCTCACCATTACTCTGTCAGTCACATCAGTTTGATCGAGATCAAATACATTCCTTTGATCCTTTGAAATTAGATTTTGGAATTGTGGGATGGTACAGTCCGATGATAACACAACTCCTTCCATTAAGCACCTTATTTTACTATAATTCAACTCCATTTCATATTCATTTTTCTCACTTTCAAAACCCCTATCATTCACAGTTTTCTCATTCCATTTCTCAAACTTTTGTTATCCTCGTTGAAAGGAAACAATCAAATACCAAAACTTCTCACCATGGGAATGATTGTTCGCTCTGAACCAAATGGAGTGAAATTTTTTTAGGCATACTTGAGGGTTAGAGACCAATTGCAGCATGTGGGATGGCTTCATTTCTTTGAAAAAATTGACAGGCATGAGGCAGAGATTACCAAAGCTTTTTCTCGAGCTTTTGATGGGGTCGAAGAAGAAATTGGAGACATCAAGATTATCGTAATAGAGTCCATTATGGAAGAATCCATGGGATTACTCAGAAATAGAAAGAGTTGGTTCAAGAATAGAAAAATCAAATAGAATGAATGGATACATTTCCTCAGTAAACCACGTATGGATATATCCATATTTAAAAAGGGAATCCCAGTCACTGTATTAAAAGGGAAATATATAATTATATTGTTGGTTATTTAAAAGTTTGCAAGTTGTGAAGGTATATTTGGAACTATGTTTTTCTACCATGTGCGACTCTTGATGCATTTTATTGAAGGAAATGAAATTTTCCTTACTTCTTACTCCAATGTCTTAGAAAAATGGCATCTAGTATATAAAGAGAGTCTATCTCCATTGATAATTCCCTTTATCACCACAAACTCATCAAAATTCTTATAGAGGCACATCTGAAATCTAAGGGAGATAATTGGCAAGATTTCTTAGTCAAAAATCATAAGTCTAGGAGGAAGAAATAAGTAGTAGGGTTAAGCGGAGTTGATGAAAGTTAGTACCAAGCCCTAACCCTGAAAAAGAGAAAATTGAAGAAGAAATTCAAGAACAGAATGAGACAGAGGTACTAGAAGAACCAATTGAGGATGATACTCCACTTTCCCAGTATTTTGATAAATGTAAACAGAGAAATGAAAAATAGAGTCTTAGAAGAAAGAAAGCCAGCTCAAGCTCTAAGTTATCGGAAGAAAGTGAGAAAGCAGAGAAAAGAAAACAAGATATTAGTAACAACAAAAGGATAATACGCTGAAGGATCAAGAGTAAAATTGAGAAAAAGAAAGAGAATTTCAAAAATTTCAAGTACACAGTCTCCATAAATGATAGATCTTGATGAGGAAGGATAGATAACACCACCTCACATAGTAGCCTGACAAGAAAAACTCTAGATATTGACCCAATTCAACAAGAAATTTATGATTATGTAGAATATCTGGAACAAAGAGAACAATAGAAGGAAAATCTCTCTCAGTATCAAAAGAATGAAATTGGTGAAATTTCCTTGAAAGAACAGACTCTAGAACAAGAACAAATAATTGAAGATGATTTGAAACATGACATATATGAGCTAGAGGTTCTAAATAAACACCTGATATAGGAAAGGGAAATAGAAAAATTTCACAATGATATACTTAGAACCTAGAATGATAATATACTTCTACATCTCTTCCATTGGTATAAGAAAAATAATAAACTTAAGGCTAATAACAAGTTTCTTAAGAATAGAATAAGGGGTTTGCAGAGTAAAATTTTGATGAAGAGACCAAGGGTCACCTTTAGAATTAAGAAGAAAAAGGAGAGCACTAGTCTAGATGTGCTTGTAGAGCCTTCAAAAACCATACATTGAAGGAGAAAAGAAGAACCAATTTTTAATTTTTGGTGCAAGAGGACATGAGAATCCTTTGGTGTGGTGGAATGTTGAAGTCTGAAATTGCTTCCCTTTTTACTACCCTTTTCCATCTCGTTTCACCTTTTTGTCATAATTTTTGTAGCAGTCTCAACATGCTCAAGGTCAAAATCAACTTATAAAAAAGGTATTTATCATCCATGTTTAGAATCTATGTATCTTTATGAATTATAACTAAAACATTATTAAAATAATAGAATCATAAACATTCCACAACTAATGTTGAATTTCACAGCAATATCCATGGTTAGACAAGTTGCAGTGCTTCAACAAAAGGATGAAGAGTGTTTGGATATGAAAAATGTTTACCACATGGATGACCACCTATCGGAATGACTTGGTAGGATATGAAGATTAAGATATATAAGAGTTAAACTTAAAGTCAAAAATATGAGAATGACAATGCAACAATTAAGTAAAGGCAACATGAGAATAGAACAAAATCTGGTGAGCATGTTGAAGACATGTTCAATCATTAGGATATGGTTCGAGAAGAATATATTATGACTTGCTCTTTCATTATCAAGTCATAAGGAGATCGAGTTTTCAATTGAATCCATTTCGTAGATGTTGAATTAGCTCATTTCCTATCAACATAGAACTCTTAAAAGTTGTTTAATGAAATTTGTATAAAGGTCGTAAGGTGAGACCCAGAAGATAGTTTGATTATTATGTTTTACCGTGGTTTATTTTCAAGACCGGTGATACTCTATTCCATATTAAGACAATTACTCTATTCTCAATATGTGCATAAAATATCCTTTGATGGTTAGTAGACCTACACTCACGAGAAGGCCCCCTGTCGAGTTGTGAGGTTATTTTGTTTTGTTTTACATTTCTAGTTTTCTTATATCGTAGTAGTTTCTCTCAGAATTTTCTTAATTAGTTTCATCACAGAGATATTTTGACCAATTGTTGTTTTGATTTTAGAGTAATCATAAAGGGAAAATACCAAAAATATTTAATATTTATATGCATTCTCTTTCCAGATTTCATAGCTCAAGTCAATTTCTTATATGATAACAATAATATTTCTTTAGAGTTAACGACACACACAAGTAATCATTTAGAGTTAGAAGTTTTCCATCTAATATTTCTTCTGCAATTAGAAGTTAGGTCCTTTTGATGCAATTTCCTTTTATGTAATTAGTATATAAATTCTTTATTGAAATTTAGTCTAGAATTTGTTTTCTGCAAAATAGTGATTGTAGTGTTTACAATTCTGCAAGTAGCACTAGATTCTTTTCCTTCAATTTAGCATTTCCTTTTATGCAAGTAGAAGTAAATTTTGAATTATGAAATTAAGATAGATTTTTGATTCTGAAAAGTAATGTAGGTTTTAATGTAACTTTAAATTGAAAGAACATGTGCATAATTATTCTCTAAATCTCATAAAAAAAATATGTCCATACTTAGGTTAATTTCATCTTTATAATCAATCAATCCATAGAAATAATCCTAGCATATATAGTGCACATTCATCTCACAAGTACACGAACCTTGGTTGACAATTAATGAAGTAATTTAAGAACAATTAAATTACCCAACAATTAGAAACCCCAAAATTCATGTTGTATTTTCCTAGCCAATGTCTTGCCCTATGTGTGTGCCAATCCTTCCATGATTGTGAATTGAGTTGATCCTAGTTGTGCACTTTTTCTTGTCTTTCCATGTGCCCATGTCTATCTAGATGACCCAACTAAATTTTTGTGAAGTGTGTTGATGATGTGTGACTCTCCCTTAAAACACATGCATTGGTTGTGTCACACTTGTCATCATGCATGCCATCCCCAATTTTACCCTATTCCTTGTCTTTGTGATCCATGAGCCCAACAAAATTTCTCGTTCACTAACCAAACTCATTCAATCAATTGATTGTGATTTTTCAATTAATGGAGTATCACTTGGTGCACCTCACTTCACTTGGTATGCATGCTTTGACACCTCCCTAGCAATGGTGCCAAAAAGTGATGCCACTCGACATTGCAACAACAATGTTGCAAGTCCTCTCAACTTTAATTATCAACCCGAGGTTCATACAAACTTAAAGGGGGCCAACATTGTATTTGTAGTAGACACTATCGATTTCTCTTATTGATATTTATGCAAGTGGAAGCATTGAAATAAAGGATACATGCACAAAGATCAAGCTAACTTAGCTATGTTATAGGAAAAATACATTTGTAGAAAATGACTTGTAGAAAGGGAAATGACATGAAAACCTCTGCTAATTGCAATGAAAGAAAATGCACTTTAACACTTCTATGTTATTTGTAATGAATGGAAATACACATTTTCACACTTATATACTATCTACAAGGAATGGAAAAGCACACTATTGAAATGAAAGGCTATGAATCAAAACCCTATTTCGCAGGGAAGACTAGTTTGTTGAAGGAAACTAACAAAAACATCTATGAGGTCTCTATACTTTCAAGTTTCATTATCAATGTTCCAAGAGTATTGTGATATACTAAAGAAGTCAAATCATGAATTTATTGTGAAGTCGAGTGAGAATGGAGGGTTGATTAGAGGGGCACACATTTTCTTTGTAAACACTTGACAAGGATGGCATTGCCAGATAGCCTTGATACAATCTTTGAACAAGGTCAGCTAGTAGTAGCCTGCGCGCAAAATTTTTGTGCAGTATATATGTCAGAAATATGCCCGCCACTTGCCCCAACATGGCAGTCATTTAAAACATGTTCCACCTCTTCATGAATGAGGCAACGTCGAAGAACTGTATCCACACCATGACGATATAACATATCATTAAGCACTAAATAGTGTCACGCTTGGTGGATGCTGCGATGATGGTCACCTGACAATAGCTCGGGGCGGAACCGTTGCGCTTGGGGGTAGACAAGAATGTCACCATACCAAGGGTCAGTTGTGTCGATAAGATAGATAGCTTCATCTGGAAGAGGATCGTGGGCTATCTTGTTAGGATTGACAATGGGAAGATTCGAAAAAAGTTCGATGAAGAAAAAGGAATTTTTCACCTTGGAAACTGTGAAAACCAAATCAAATTGTTGGAGGATCACTATCCATTTGGAATATTTTCCTCCATTTACTTGACGAGACAAAATGTGTCTCATGGGATTCTCCAAGGTGTTGACAGTAGTCTATCGTAACAATATGTAATGTCGGAAGCGGTTGACAGCAAAGACAACTGCCAAGGATAGATTTTCCACATGTGAATATCTGAGTTCAAGCCCAATGAATCCTTTTGACAGATAATATATCACATGTTCACTCCGGTCATCATGAGTTTGAACCAAGACTATTCCTAGTGAGGATGGCGAGGCTGCCAGGTATAGAAGAAAGTCATACCCATAATTGGGAGCGCTAAGGAATGGGGCTAATATAAATTCCTCTTTCAAGGCATCAAATGATCGTTGAGCTTGATCATCCCATAGATACAACAATCCCTTCTTAAGTAGGCGCATAAAGCCTTTTGTCAACTCAGCATAGTTTACAATGAACAGTCGTAAAATTTTGCTTTCCCTTGCAAACGTTGGAGCTACAGAATGAATTTTGGTTCGAGTAATTGAGTAATTTCCTTTACCTTATCGAGATCAACCGTAATCCCATACCTGGAGACAATGAATCCAAGTAAGCATCTAGACTTGACAAAGAAAATGCATTTATGCAGTTTCGGACCTATGTTATAAAAGCGACACCTAAGAAATATAGCTCTTAAATGATCTAGGTGTTGCACTCGCTGCTTGGAATGGGCTAGAAGGTAATCCAAAGTAAGCTTGAATGATATGCCTGATATTGTGAAATGCGTAGTCCATGACCCTTTGAAATTTTTCTCTAGCATTCTTTAAACTGAATGGTAGCTTTCAATAGGTGACGATTCCCCATGGGAAAACAAAGGAATTTTGTGCTGGTCTTTGGGTTTTATAGCAATCTGGTTGTAACCTGAGAATCCATCCATGAATGAGAATGATTCACAACTAGTGTAGTTGTTGATGATTTGGTAGATGAACGGTGTTGGATAATTATCCTTTGGACACATGGCATTCAAGTCTTGATAGTCGACACATACACAGATGTTTCCTTGTTTCTTATCTATAGGAACCAGATTAGAAACCCATTCCGTTAAGGGAATGCGATAGACAAAACCAACACATAACAACTTTTCCACCTTAGTTTTGATTCCTGTCGTTTTGCAGGGATGGACTGGTCAGAGCCTTTGGCAGATAGGTTTAGCATTGTCATATATCTTGATCTCATGCTCGACAATAAACGGATCTATGTCAGGCATTTCCTTGTAAGACCAAGCAAATACATCGTGGAATTCCTCAAAAAGGTAGGTGAAGCTTTCAATTTCCTCAAGATTTCAATTTGCTCCAACCTGGATGTTTTCCACAATGTCTGTCATGACAGAAATATCGATGACAAATGTCTTTGAAATATTGCCCATGTTTCCTTCCGAGTCCAAAGTTTGGATAGTTGTATATGGTGAGGAAATGATTTCAGGCGCGTAAGGTGACAGGGTTTGAAGAGGCATCATGTATGAATCAGATATCGAAACATGATGGTGTGAGTCCTCCCAAGGTCGCTATTCTAAACTCATGATCTCTCTAATAGCTTCGTCTGTAGGTAGGACTTGATTGAGGGGATCGAAAGGAGGAGCAGTTATGGGAGGGGCAGTGGTACCATTGGTCATGACCAAAGTGACTGGAGACTTAGATGTAGATTGAATGGCTTGGTAGGTCAATTCAGCTAGTGCTAGCGGCATTTTTTCTCCATAACTGTCAATGTCTGAAGGGGCCGATAGGATCCAAGGATCGGTCGGTTCGTGAGGAATGGATGAAACCATATTGACTGTTTGTGGAACTGCTGGCGGAAGAAGAGGGAAACAACCCATCAGGGAAGAGTCCTTCAGTAGACTAGTACCGATATTGACATAAGAGTTAGGTACACCACCCACTAAGGGTATAGAGCCGCTTGGTAACAGGGAATAATTAGGGGTGCAAAAGGACAGGTGGTCCACTATGACTACCTTTCCATCCAATGGAAATAGGATGACGTGAAAGACAGTAGACACAATGGTAGTCATTTCATAAGTCCAACTGTGATCCAACAAGAGATTATAGTCGAGCTTTCTATCTAAGACTTCGATGTCCACCGTTACCATTTTCCCATAGAAGGTGATGGGGTAGCTAGCTAGGTAACCTTTTGGGATGAAAGTGTGGCTGTTGAAAGCTTTAAGGGAATTCAACAGTGGGGATAGGGTTGGAGAACCCAAAGCGAGCCAACACGAAGCCGACATTATGCAGGTAGAAGCACCTTCATTAATGACAGTTCTATGTATACCTTTACCTTTTGAAAAGATTTGCACCTGAAATGAAAGCTTGTGAGAAAGGGGAGGTTTACACTTTTCCATGTCAAAAATTGCAGGCATGGAATCGTGATTGTCGATACCACCAATGGCCAAAAGAAGATCTTTGCTTTGTGCTCGATAGATTTGTAATACTTCGAGCGCCAACATAGCTGATGATGCTTGCGTCAAGTCTTCTACAATGTTGTATTTTTGGGCAGCATGTGAAGATGTATTGTGTGTTGTGCGTCAAAGTGCCCCTTTAGGGGGGCAAATCACAAGGTCAGCAACCATCCTTTTGATATGAAGATTGTTAGGTGGCGATGGGTTTTGACTTGAGGAGGGTTCCTTTGCTTGAGTGGCTAGAGCTCCATAAGATTTGGCTCTAGTTTGTAGATCTACCGTTTCAAAGGTGTAAATGGTAGATGGTCCTTCACTAACTGAAGGATGTTGCGAACCACCATTGCCCCCTTGCAGGGGTTGAGGTTGGTTTGCAATAAGGTGTTGCTGCTACTGAGCGTGGAAACGATTATTCAGGACAACAGGGGTCCTGCCAGTATCATTTTTAGCAATGAAATTTGTGCATTCTTGAAGACGTGAGCAACGATAGGTCATGTGGTCTTCGGCATAGATTTTGCAAGGGAATCTGGCGGGTTTATCCTTTCCATCGTCAGAGGGCACAATTGCCTTCTGCTTGGGGTTAGACTGCTTTGTTGACTGCTCTTCAGAAGGAGCGGTCTTTTTCTTATTCTTCTTGTTCTTACCACCAGGTTTTTTTGTAGATTGCACAGAGTTGATCGTGGTGGTAGGAATAGCAGTCAATTTGGTAGAGGGGTCCACTGACATCTGGGAAATGTGACCGTTGAGTTTTTTTACAGTAGCCCTAGAGGTTGCGTCGATAATCCCATCGGCATGCACTCCGGGCTGCTAAGTAGCGGGAGCGTTGGAGTTGTGAGGGGCATTAGGAATTACATTGTATAGAGTGCCAGACTGCGAATATATTAGATCCAAGAGCTGGGCACGATGAATGGATTGGTCTTCTGTGACCGCACCACCTAAGGTGACATCCTTAATGATTTGGGGGAGTAGAGACTTGCAGAACCAATCTGCTAAGAGATAGTCTGGGAGGGGAGCTTTGACTAACCTCCACCTACATCTCCATTCATGTATATGATCAGAGATGTGGGTGGCGGTGTCCTGACGTAATGAAGTGAGGAGTTCCATGCCAGTTTCATAGTGGATGGGTAGCTAGAAGTTCTTTAAGAATTCCATTGCTAAAGCAACAAAGGTATTGATTGACACGCATGGTAACTCTATGTACCACTTGGATGTGTTGCTAGTAAAAGTGCGGGGAAAAATATGTAACTAGATACTATTATCCACCATGAATTTAGAAACACACCATATATGATATGTGGTGATGTGTGTACCTAGATCCTCCTCTTGTTTCCCTTCAAACTTAGGGATGTCTGTTGGTATTTTATGCGAGGTTGGTAGCCAAGGTAAGTTATGATAGATGGGTTCATTTGTAAGCTTGTACAAGTTAGGGATATTAAGCATTGCCAAGAAAGGAAAAGTGTTTGATGCCCCCGAATTAGACCAAGGCGATGACATATGACTTGAGGATCCTTGTGGTCCTCCCATCGTGTTGTTCCCAATATTATACACAGGTTGTGTGGTATAGTAGGTGCCTTGGGGTATGGTATTGTATTGTGGATTTCCATAGGGATTGTTAGGCTGGGGGATAGAAGTGTCCCCAGGATAAGCAGTGCCCCCTTGACTCATTTGAGGTTGTGGGTAGGGTGCCCTCTTGGATTGATTAGGACTTCCTTGAGGATTCTCGCTCGCCACAGAACTAACCATAAGTTCTTGACTAGCATAATGAGTGTTCATGTCAATCAATGACTGACCATGCATGCCTAAAAATGGGGGGGGGGTGGGGGAACTATTACGCTCTTGGTCGGTATATGCATATTGGGAGTGCCCCTAGATACTTGAATCTGGGGGTTAGAACTATACAATGTATTTCAACCATATTGTTGGTTGAAGGGACCTGTGCTAAATATGCTATATTGACCGTTATAAGGAGCGCTATATGTAGTACTTGTTGAAGGTACAGGGTTTGACACTAAAGGGGCAGAACCCGGTATATACTGGGTTCCACTCATGGAGGGTGTCATGATAGTGGTTGAACCTAGGACAAATGGGATAGCAGGGTTCACCATCAAAGGTGTGGTATTGACTGTCGATTAGGTAAGTGTTGGGGAACCAAAAGTGTCCAAAAAGTCCCATGACCCATTAGTCGTCGATGGGATGGGTGGAAGTGTTCTTACTGAAGACAAAGGAGGTACAGATGCAACAGGAACCAAGAGTGGGCCCAACGGATTCATGATCGAAGGATTATATGGAGGAAGAAATCCTTCAATAAAGAAATCCTCTGGTAAGCTTGAATTGTTGGATGTCCAAACTGATTCTGTGTGAGATCTCGGAGACTGATTTCTCGAAGATGGGGAATCTGGTTCATTGGAGCTCAGTGGATCCTCCACAATGAGTGGGGGAAGTCCTAACAATTGTCTAGATTGATGATAAGGGTCGAATGTAGCCACGGTGGCCGATAATTTTTATCAGTAAATTTTATAGTGATGTTTATTAAAGTCTCAATGATAACACTCTGGCACCTAAAAAATAAAAAATACACTAAGTAAATTAATCAACAAGTAGATGGATGACCCTGTCTAATAAGCACCGATCATTGGAGATGAAACCCAGTATCACAATGAATAACAGAGAGATATGGCAAAATGTATAGTTACAGTTACTCTAAAGCTTCGCCCGAACCTTAGATTGAGTGTCCAAGTGCTCTCGTGAAGATGAGCACCCTCCCAAAAAATGAAGACAAAGTAGGTCCGTCTGTGTTAGGTACCAGGGCAGCCCGCCCCAGTCACCTTGTGTTAGTCCCTAAAAGTATGGCCACTAAGGATACCTCAGATCACAGACTCTATTAGGGGAGACATAGTCGTAGATAGTACACTGTGTGGGTAGGATACTTGAGTCCTCGACTCATCTCCAATATCCCCGAAGGGATCCCTGATACATAGAATACCAAAGGAGCTGTAAGCAAAGGTAGGCTACCTTCACTTACAGTCCGATGTTGTCTCATATTTAGCTCCACTTTTATTGGAGTGGTCCTGGTAGTATGAGTGCAAAAGGATTTCTCTCTTTAATGACACTAGTTTTGGTGTATGATCTTGGGCAATTTACTCACACTTCCTAACCCAAGATCCTAGCCTAAACTAATGTTTGTTTACTCTAGAAAGAGTTGTTGATTGATTTTATTAGGTAGATTTTAAGTGTACTTCGTTAGAGTCTTTGGTAGGGGTGTTGACGTATGATATTTTATGGGACTCTGACTCAAATCATGCAAAAATAATGCTTGTAAATTTTCAATTTCGATGAATAAGTTGCTTCTACAAAGGGAGAGTCATTCATACATCAATATTTATACCATGCATCCTATTTAGTACAACACTAGCATAACCAATAGAACTTTTCAATGCTCACTAACAACTACTGAAACCAAATAATGCAGATC
Organism: Pinus tabuliformis; assembly: GCA_031772625.1. NCBI lineage: Eukaryota > Viridiplantae > Streptophyta > Pinopsida > Pinales > Pinaceae > Pinus > Pinus tabuliformis. The sequence goes on from CM062818.1 coordinate 392,573,829, forward strand.
TAACAAACTAAGCAGAAAACAATAAAAAAAATTGATTTTTTCTTTTATGAAAATAAAAACTTTAAGAAGGAAAGTTATTTTCTTAAAAAAAAAAATTGTTCAGGACACAAATCAATCAAACAAACACAGCTACAGATCCCTTATTATTCCAGAAGCAAGTTTCCCAACCCTTTGAGGTCACAGACACAATTGTTTATCAAAAAATGGGTGACTAACATTGTGTGATAGAGGCCATAGAGAGTTACTAGTGGCACTAGCACTCTGGTTGTGAATCCACAATGCTTTATAAAGCTTTGTTTACACTGGTAACCTACGTTAGTGAGGAAAAACACTTCAAAAAAGGTTTTTGGGAATTAGATCCAGGGCTGAGCAATGAAAGAAGAGTGTTGCAAGGTCCCAAGTGGTTAGAAAAGGAATGAAGAAGTACAGGAAGGTCTGGAAGAAGGAGAGATCTAGGAACTTTCTAGGAAAACTGGGAACTAAAGTGTAGTCCCCAGTGGAGTCGCCAATTATGCTATAGGGATTAATGCATGGTGTATGGAAGATGAAGGAACCCTCAAGGGTCTTCCCGGGACCCTTGGCAGACTGTAAGATTATCTACAGCTGTCACAAAGATACATGCATGTCCATGTTCAACAACTAACTATCAAAGTGAGAAGGATTCATTACCTTGAGCCTTCGTGTGGAGTTACTAGAGAGTGCAATGCAACTAGGTGGAAGTCCCCTAAGCTGACTCCAGATCAAGTCCTGCACATAGAAAAGACAAGCGTAATCACAACATAAAACCTTGATAATCAATGCATAAACATACAAAAGACATCTAGTTGCACATAACTAAGCCACTCATGCTAAAATACATTGAATAAACATATAAATGAATTATAGTACCAACATCATGGAGTGGACAGTACAACTGCAGTTCTATATTAATGTCGAAAGAGTGATTACAACTGTCGGTTGCATCAACCTTCCCTTACCCCTCCAGCTCCTCTCTCTCTCTCCCTTCTTACCAACTTCTTATGCTTAAGTCCGATACTCTGCTCAACAATCAAGTAAGATATCCTTTCAAATGATATGACCCCTTTCACAATAGCCCTAGCTCAGCTTATGTATCATGTGAGGTTAGGGTTGCCAAGTTTCTCCATGAGTTTCTTTAGGTAAAAGCAATGATGTTTCCATTCTTTTGAACTCTTTCCTATTTTCACACTCCATCAGGATTAGTAATCCTCCAAATAGGTCGAACTTTAATGTTTCCTTACTTTTCTGAGTTGATTTAGGGGAGAATATAGGGATATTTCTTAGTCAATCTGCTCCTTTGACCCTTATAAACTCATTAGGGTTTACTAACGTTGTTCCCAAGGTAACAAGTAGATTTACTTAGGTCACTAATGCACCCTTAGGCTTGCTAAGAAGCTTTATAAAGCAGGTTTCTAGTGTACAGGCAGCGTTAGCTTGGAAACAAGGCTTGTGAACTTGGTCATTGCTTCAATCATCATGTCTTTGCCTTTTGATCTGATGAGGAGGTCATTTTCCTATATAACAACTTTGTTCATTTGATTTGATTGCTTAAAAAGCATAGGAAGCTTGTAGCCTTTGGCATTTTGGCCCACATTATCACAAACATAGCATCTAATGTACGATAGATATGTAGGAAAATGTTCAGATATTTTGATGATCTAATTTCTACTCCTTGCTCCATAGGTCCTATAATCAACACCTTTATGTCCAAAATCATTACATAAGAAGAAATACCCATAAAATAATTTTTTATACCTAGAAGCTGATGGGACTGATCTTTGTGGATGCTCCTTCTTTGGCTTCTTATTTTGCTTGAAATGATTTATCCTTTTGTTTTTTAAATTTACTTAAAAGTGCCCAAATTTTTTACAACTAAAACAATTAACATTTCTCAAATATTTTCTTGTCGCATGTTTGGGCTTTTGACTTGGCACTCTCTTTTGTTGATGGTTTAATTTATTGTTGCTCGAACATTCTACTTTGGGCTCTTCAACTACTGCCTCATTTGTTCCCTTGATGCTCTTTTCTAACTCAAATTCAATTTTCTCACAATAGTTGATTCGATTCTTGAGTTGGCTACCAATCTCCTCTTCAATTTGTTTTCTTTCTCATACTAATTTTTCAAATCAGAAATATATTATTTGAAAGCATGCTTTCTCTCTCTTCAAGAATCTGAAGAATTTTTTTTAGATCTTTTTTCTCCATCTTAATATTTTCAATCAACCTTGCTTGAGCTTTATTTTTTACTTCAAGAGACACTATTCTTTTAATCTCTTCACCTTCAGATTCCCCCAATGGAATTACACCTTCCTCACTTCATGAGAAATCAACTTAAAAAATTTGATGATGAACTTATTCAATAACTCCAAAATCATCATCAGTAGATTCACAAGGAAAATTTCCGTGACTAAAAATACCATTGGTCATACCTTTCACCAACAGAATATTTTCTCCATGTTTTATAACATTCTTGGAATTTTTACAGCTTTCATTTTTCTCAGTTTGCTTCTTCTTATTCTTTACCATAATCCCATGATATTCTCTCAAGTGATCAAGCTTCACCAAGAGAAGCCCTCTTTGATACCAATTTTTGGAAATGTATTCACTACTGAGAGGGAGGTGAATCAGTAGTGACTGTGTTTATTAACTTTTAAATTCCTTTTCAATTACTACAACACAATCTTCATTAACCCATTAGTAGATTAAATCATATAGAAAAACATATGAGAATTATAAGAGATAATCAAGGAAGATATGCACAAAAGAACACCATATCTTTCTAGTGGAAAACCCTCTCCAGGGAAAAAACCACCTTCTGATCAAATATTCTATTATGTTGAACATATTTTACATAGAGGAGCTACCACCTAGCAGTTCAAAGACTTGACTACTACAACAGTCTGCTAGCAACATCAAACAAAAAGACTCTTCTCATGTGACTCTACGAACCACCATTTGCAAGAGGACACCACCACCAACGAGCCTTGTCCAACTTCTATTGGACTCTAGAGAAATATGCTTTCCACTTTGATCTATATGTTAGAAGGCTTCTACCTTGTCTACACATTGTCTATAATGAATCATCACCTCTTCGACACCTCCATGTGAACTGTGTTTCACATATTTTCAACCTGGTTTTCCATCTTGCTCAACATGAGTAACCTAATAACCTATCTTTCATATGAATCTAAAAATGATAAACTGAAGTATACACACAACTCAACACAACTATAGATGTATAATTATCTAAGAAAAATACTACAACACTCACTCACTCCATCTATACACTCACACAATCAATCTACACCACACTTTTGCATAAGATCTTCGACTGAAGAAAACTTTTGTCTCGGCTACAGCTATACCTCCTTGCGCACTTTGCTATAAAAAATTCACTACTCCTGACCAATGGCTGTCCAACAAACTATGTCAATTTTCTAACACAAGACAACCAATCAAATGAGCAACCTTCCTCACATATTTATAGTTTTTGAAAATGATTAAATCAATTAATTCCAACCCTGTAGTGGAGATCTGTCCATATGTTGAAAGTGGTTTGGTTCAATGCCTCTTGACTCAATCAATCCAATAACTTCATTTACTGATGAATATTCCCTTTTATTCATCTTCTAGAAGTCTAACAAACTTTTTCTAACCTTTACATGAAGATTCTTGTATAAGACATGTTGGAAAAACAATTAAGCACCTGAAGAGTTTGAGGAATGCAGAGGAATTATCTTGAAAAATATCAGTCGCTCCCTTAGCATTGTCATCCATGCAATTAGATCTATAGTCACTCCCTTGGGCCTGTCCTGCCAATGACGAGAGCCTAAAACCAATCCCTTGACCCATCATGCATGCGACTATGGTAGAGGAGACTCAAAAACATGTTTCCTCAGCTTAGTCATTTCGCAACCTTATTCCAACACTTGATCAACATCAAATAGACTTCAAGAATCCATTTTAGCCTATGCGACATTCCATCAACCCACTGTATCAAATCCATCATCATCAAAAATCAATCTAGGTTGACTCTTATGCCATCCATCAGCTAATTCAACACTCAAACCATCAAACTTCACCACAACTACTCCAACATATGCAACCATCAATTGCAGATCCTGCAACTGATCATATAAGTTTAAAACCATCCATACACACACCTAGTATCATGGTCATGACTTGACAGTCTCCAATACTATCAAATAGGTGTAGGGGCTCAATATCTTGCCAAGGATTCCATACACAAGCCAAAAAATTGCACTAACAACTACTACCATCAAGCTAAGATATGCAACCAATGAACCACGTGCATAGCCACATACAACTAGGTTGACATCAATGCCAACCAATACTAATGCATCTTCCAACACCATGCTAATAGTTTTAAATCAATTCTAACAAAAAAAATCATCATAGCATCAATGCCAACAAAAGTGTTATGGTTGTCGATATAAAATAAGAAGGTGCACAAGCATCTAAACACTACAAGGTATGTATGGTGTTGTTTCAATGTTATGTTTCAGTTGCAATATTTATGGCAAGGTAAGCCCTAAGGTATGATGAGAATGTTTCCTTAAAAAATGGCTCATGCATGCATATGAAATTGATTTGGATGCATGGTACTTATTATGAAATGGTGCACTTGGTATTGAACCAGTATCTTACTTCTTTGACATGATGACTTTCTTGATTCTATGAAGCTACTTAGAAATATTAATTTTATATATATTAATGTTTAGCTAACATATATTATTTTGGATACCCTGATCTCATAAACAAGGCTTGCACATTGATTCTGATATGTGGTAGCTGTTGGCATTATGTTTTCTGGTATGACTGTATGTTACAGATGTTGTACTTGATGGCAACTCCAGTGGTAAGGCTCTCAGTTTGTTGAAAATTAAGAAGGACGCAGGCAATCGGTTCAGAAAGTGCGTCCCCGCAGGTATACCATGCAGAACCCGCGTCCAGGGACGCCGGCCAGCCGTTCAGGGGGTGCGTCTACCCAGTGCACACATTTCAAGGCAGAGACAAGCACGTGGGGGTTTCTTGTGTGGTATCTAGCCGACGGTTTTGTGTTTCTATGGTGTCGGCTCGTGGTATTGCTCCATGTTTTGGGGAGGAGCTTGCCTATATAAAGCAAAGGTGTTCATTTGGATTAAGTAAGAGTCTTGGGTTGAATATCTTATTTGGTGAGATCTAGTCCAGATCTAAGAGGGTGAATCTTCTAATGGACTGTGATCTCTATGGCGCATGATCAGATCTGTAGATCTGACTGTTTGGGTCTGTTCTGAAGTCTTCATCTGAAGGGTCGCAGCTTCAGTGAAGGGAAAGTGCGCCGGGACGCTGATACTGTAAAGGGCAAGTGCGCCGAGACGCCGATACTGTAAAGGGTAAGTGCGCCGAGATGCAGTACAGTAGAGAGAGACCTGCGTGGGGACGCAGGGCGATCAAGGTTCAGGTGCGACTCTGAAGCAGAAGGACGCGGCACGATAATGTTTTCAGGTGCGTCTCTGTAGCGAAAGACGCGGCGCGATAGTATCTTTGGGTGCGTCCCTGAAGCAACAGAATGCAGAGCAGTCACAGGAATAGTGCGTGGGCACGCAGCGGAGAAGAAGGATATCTGCGTGTGGACGCAGAGTAGCAGAAAGTTAACGGCGTCTGGTCGCAGGCCACAGAAAGAAAAACTGCATCTTTGTTTTAAGATGTTCTGTTGATTGAATTTCTCTGTTGATAAGGTGTTCTGGGTTGTTTTTGTTATTGCTGATCTGATATCTGTAGTGGTCTATATCTGTTATGTACTTGTTGATCATCTGATGCTTTATGAAAAGAAGTAGGGGGTTGTAGCTCCCTTCCAGGAGTAGACTAGAAAACGAGAAAGAGAGAGAGTTGTAGCTCTCTGCAGGTTGCAGCCTGCGTACTGGTAAAGGACTGCACCAGTACAAAATCATTGTAAAAGAAGTTTCTAAATTGAAAGAAGATAGAGACATATTGCAGCAGGTGGTTTTCACCCACATTGGGTTTCCACCTTACATCTTGTGTTCTTTGGTGTGATTATCTGTTTTTCATGCTCATTATTTTATGGTACTGACATGCAAAAATAATTCAAAGATCAAATAAGGAAGATTTATTAAATTGCTTGATAATACTGATTCACCCCCCCTCTCAGTATTATTTCCAACAATTGGTATCAGAGCAGGTCCTTCAGAGAAGCTTGATCGCTTGAAGGTAGATCGTTCATCATGAGCAACTACGAGAAAGAAGCATCAATCAGGCCACCTATTTTTGATGGGACAAATTTCAATTATTGGAAGGTAAGAGTTACTGCATATCTTCAATCTCTTGGTACAGAAGTTTGGAACATTGTAGAAACAGGCTATGCTTTTCCTTCAGCTACTCCTACAGATCCAGCTGAGAAAAAACAGTATGAAACAAATGCAAAAGCAGTTAGTACTCTATTAGGAAGTATATCCCAAACAAAATTCATGAAGGTCATGCACTTCAAATCAGCAAAAGAGATATGGGACAAAATGATCACTAGCTATGAAGGAGATGAACAGGTAAAACAAGCTAAACTTCAAACTCTCAGGATTCAATATGAGACTCTCAAGATGTATAATGATGAAAGTGTGGCTAATTATTTTCTTCGGGTAGATGAGATTTTTAATTGTATGAAAAATTTGGGTGAAGAAATAAAAGAGACTATAGTAGTTCAAAAGATTCTAAGATCATTATCCCCCAAGTTTGAATCTAAAGTATCTGCAATAGAAGAAAAGGAAAATCTCCGTGTTCTCACTATGTCTCAGCTACATGGAATTCTAACTGCTTATGAAATGAGAAAGGGAGGTCCATCAGACAGAAGGGAAGCTGCTTTTAAGGCATCAGGCAAAGAAGATTACTATGAAGCAAGCCATGTTCCAGAAGAAGAGGAAGAAGAATCAAATTTTGTCAGAAATCTTCAAAGGGGTTCTGGAAGGTTCAGAGGTAAGCTACCTTTCAAATGCTTTGCTTGTGGAAGAGTAGGTCATTATGCTGCAAAATGTCCGTATAAGGATAAAGGAAAAGAACCTGCTAAATGGAACAAGAAACAAAGTGCAAATAAGAAAAGCTACTACACCCATGAAGATAGTGATGGCTTATCAAACAGTGATGAAGATGAACAAGGTAATAAATATAAGCTGTTAATGGCATTTGAAGATGATGATTATAAGGATGCTGTAGATGTGGATAATCTCTATGATGAAATTACTAGACTCAAGAGATGCATAGAAGAAAAGAATGTGATCATTGATACTTTGCAATTTCAAATTGATGAAAAGGAAAAACATCTTGAAAAACTAGAAGGTGAAATTGTTGGTCTCAGAAAAGAAATTGAGAAAACAAAAGCTATTAATCTTAAGTTTGTCAAAGGATCTGAAACTTTGGATGAGATTATCAATGTGCAGCGGTCTCCTCTAAACAAGACAGGTTTGGGCTATAATGGAGAAACTTCTCAAGAATCCACCTCAAAAAGTTATCTTGATGCAACAAGAAGAAATGAGCAGAAGAACAATGAAGATAATCAGGTAAAGCAGGGACGAATTACAAACAGAAACTATCAGGGACAATCCATCTTAAGGGTGAACAAAAGCTACAACCAACCACAGGTAAAATCTTCTCAGTTTGGTTCAAGAATAGATGAAAATAGAAATTACAATCAGTTGGATGGTAGATTCAATAACCGCAGAAGCTTCTTCAATGGACAATGCTTTTCTTGCCATAACTTTGGTCACAAAGCAGCTCAATGTGTTGCATATAAAACAATCATGACTAGGGAAGCTCAAAAACAAAAAAGTATGACAGGGATTACAAAAAGGACCTATAACAACTTTTCGGTTCTTGAAAATGAAGTTGAATGTTCTATCTGCAATAATTTTGGTCATGAAGACTCTGAATGCAGGAGCAGGTTTCAGGAGAAAAAGGAACAAGCCACAAGCACCAAAACATGGAGAATAAAGGAACCTCAAACAGAAAGATGTGGGATAGCATTTTATGCAGAAGGACAGGAAAATCTATGGTACATTGACAGTGGATGTTCGAAACATATGACAGGTGATAAAGAAAAACTTGAATCTTATTCTACTTTAGAAAAGGGAAAGAAAGTTTCTTTTGGAAATGATACTCCTGCAACTATAAAAGGAAAAGGTATTGCTCCTTTGAAAGAAAAGGTCAAGGCTGGAAATGTTTTGTATGTTGATGGATTGAAGCATAATCTTCTAAGTGTCAGCCAGATGTGTGATCAAAAAACCGAGGTTATTTTCAGATCGAATGGATGTCTTGTTCGTGATCTTGATACAGGTAAAACAATACTCAAAGGAAAAAGAACTCCAAATAATCTGTACATATTTGAAGAAGGAGAACAACAATGTTATCTTAGCAAGGATGAAGAGCACTGGTTATGGCATCGAAGGTTGGGACATCTAAGCTTCTCACAAATAAGGAAAGCATGCAAATATCAGGCAGTTCGCGATCTTCCAGATATCAAAATTCCTGACAACACCATATGCAGATCATGTCAGTTTGGAAAACAAACCAGGACTAACTTTCCAGAGAAAGAGGGATCAGCTAGCATGCCTCTTGAGCTAGTACATACAGATACATGTGGCCCATTCAGGAAAAGAACACCTAGAGGAGAGGAATACTTGATATTATTTATTGACGATTTCTCCAGGTTTGTCTGGTTAGGACTTATGAAGCACAAAGATGAAGCATTCGAAAAATTCAAGACCTTCAAAGCCTTGGTTGAAAATGAATCAGGGCACAAAATTAAGTGCCTCAGATCCGACAGAGGTGGGGAATTTACTTCAAATGAATTTTTCGATTTCTGTGATGAACATGGGATAAGGAGAGAATTCTCTACAGCTAGAACTCCTCAGCAAAATGGAGTTGTTGAAAGAATGAACAGAACAATCCAACAAATGGCTCGTGCTATGCTTGATGAATCAGGAACTCCCGCAACTTTCTGGGGTGAAGCTGCACATGCTGCGGTTATTATTCTCAACAAGACAAATGTCCGGGTGAACAGCACTCAAACTCCTCATGAGCTCTGGAGTGGTAAAACTCCTTCGGTAAAGCACTTCAAAATCTTTGGGAGCAAATGCTATATCAAGAATACTGATGAGCAGCTTGGCAAACTTGAACCTAGAGCAGATGAAGGCATTCTTCTTGGCTATTCTCCACATAGCAAAGCATACAAATGCTACAATAAAAGACTTGGCAGAATTGTTGACAGCATTGATGTAGTGGTTGATGAGAAGGGATATATTCCTAGGCAAGTACATCATGAAGATATAGAAGAAGATGAAGGCTACCCTCAAAGACAGAATGATGAAGAAGAAGAACCCCAAGGAGAACCTCAAGAAGAACCAGAAGAGAAAACAAGAATAGAAGAGAAAACTCCATCCGGATATGTTCAGAAGAATCATCCAGAATCTCAAATTGTGGGGCAGAAAGAAGCAGGTGTACAAACAAGAAGAATAGTTGCAGAAGCCTCAAGCTATTTGGCATTACTCTCCTCTACTGAACCACAAAATGTGAAAGAAGCATGCAAAGATGAATGTTGGGTGAAAGCAATGGATGAAGAACTTGAGCAAATCGAAAAGAACAACACTTGGGAGCTGGTTCCTAGACCAAAGGATAAGAATGTTATCGGAACAAAATGGGTCTTCAAAAATAAATTGAATGAAAATGGAGAAGTAATTAGAAACAAAGCCAGACTTGTTTGTAAAGGGTATGCGCAGCAAGAAGGAATAGACTTTGAAGAAACTTTTGCTCCTGTTGCAAGACATGAGGCCATCCGAATGTTCCTTGCTCTCTCAAGTTTTCAAAACTTCAAAGTATTTCAAATGGACGTAAAATCAGCCTTTCTGAATGGAGACTTGGAAGAAGAAGTGTACATTGAACAGCCAGATGGGTTCATTCTTGGAAATGATCCAAATCTTGTATGCTGATTGAAAAAGGCTCTCTATGGTCTCAAACAAGCTCCAAGGGCTTGGTACTACCGGTTGGACAAATATCTTCATCAACAAGGCTTCTCAAAAGGTTCAGCAGATAGCAATCTGTATATAAAAATTGAAAATGACAAATTACTAATACTTGTTGTGTATGTAGATGACATTATTTTTGGCAGCAATGAAGAAGCTATGAGTCAAAGCTTTGCCTCGGTCATGCAGAAAGAATTTGAAATGTCCTTGCTAGGAGAACTGACATATTTCCTTGGTTTGCAAATCCAACAAAAGGAAGGAGGAATCTTTTTATCTCAAACCAAGTATCTCAAGCAGATTTTGAAGAAATATGGCATGGAAGATGCAAAACCAGTATGTACACCCATGGTCACAGGATGTAGTCTCAGTGCAAATGATGAATCTGCAGCAGTACATCAACCAACCTACAGATCTATGATTGGAAGTCTACTATATTTGACAGGTACCCGACCGGACATCATGCATGCAGTTGGAATAGTTGGAAGATTTCAGGCAAATCCGAAGGAGACTCATCTTCAGGCAGTAAAGAGAATTTTCAAATATCTTCAAGGGACTCAAAATTATGGCTTATGGTATCCTAGAGATACAGATCTTACTCTTCATGCTTATACAGATGCAGATTGGGCCGGAAGCGTGGATGACAGGAAAAGCACAAGTGGTGGTGCGTTCTTTATGGGTTCCAGACTGGTATCTTGGTTCAGCAAGAAACAGAGTTCGATTGCCTTGTCTACAGCTGAAGCGGAATATGTTGCTGCTGCATCTTGTTGCACTCAACTCCTTTGGATGATGCAGACTTTGCAGGATTTTCAAATCACTTGTACACCACCTATCCCCATCTTATGTGATAACACAAGTGCAATCAGCATCTCAAAGAATCCGGTTATGCATTCAAAAACCAAGCACATACCAATCAAGTACCATTTTCTCCGGGAACAAGTGCTTGAATAGAAAGTCAAGTTGGAGTATGTTCCTTCCAAGGAACAAGTTGCTGATATTCTTACCAAACCATTGCCCAGGGACACGTTTGAATACCTCAGGCAAAAGCTGGGGGTTGTTGATGCATCATCTTGTTGAACCTCTTCTTATTGGTGGTACAGGCTCAGGGGGAGCACATAATGCATTGTTGGCATTATGGAGAAGGAGAACTTGGAAATAGCTGCAATATGTCTCTATCTCTTTCATGGTGGTGCGTTGCTGCAGATCTGGTTCATATTCAGGGGGAGCATGAGCTTAGGGGGAGCATACCCTTTGCCCTTGATGTCAAAGGGGGAGAATGAAGCTGAAGTTTGTGAGGTTGCCATCAAGTCCAAAGGGGGAGATTGTTGGCATTATGTTTTCTGGTATGACTGTATGTTACAGATGTTGTACTTGATGGAAACTCCAGTGGTAAGGCTCTCAGTTTGTTGAAAATTAAGAAGGACGCAGGCAATCGGTTCAGAAAGTGTGTCCCCGCAGGTATACCATGCAGAACCCGCGTCCAGGGACGCCGGCCAGCCGTTCAGGGGGTGCGTCTACCCAGTGCACACATTTCAAGGCAGAGACAAGCACGTGGGGGTTTCTTGTGTGGTATCTAGCCGACGGTTTTGTGTTTCTATGGTGTCGGCTCGTGGTATTGCTCCATGTTTTGGGGAGGAGCTTGCCTATATAAAGCAAAGGTGTTCATTTGGATTAAGTAAGAGTCTTGGGTTGAATATCTTATTTGGTGAGATCTAGTCCAGATCTAAGAGGGCGAATCTTCTAATGGACTGTGATCTCTATGGCGCATGATCAGATCTGTAGATCTGACTGTTTGGGTCTGTTCTGAAGTCTTCATCTGAAGGGTCGCAGCTTCAGTGAAGGGAAAGTGCGCCGGGACGCTGATACTGTAAAGGGCAAGTGCGCCGGGACGCCGATACTGTAAAGGGTAAGTGCACTGAGACGCAGTACAGTAGAGAGAGACCTGCGTGGGGACGCAGGGCGATCAAGGTTCAGGTGCGACTCTGAAGCAGAAGGACACGGCGCGATAATGTTTTCAGGTGCGTCTCTGTAGCGAAAGACGCGGCGCGATAGTATCTTTGAGTGCGTCCCTGAAGCAACAAAACGCAGAGCAGTCATAGGAATAGTGCGTGGGCACGCAGCGGAGCAGAAGGATATCTGCGTGTGGACGCAGAGTAGCAGAAAGTTAACGGCGTCTGGTCACAGGCCACAGAAAGAAAAACTGCGTCTTTGTTTTAAGATGTTCTGTTGATTGAATTTCTCTGTTGATAAGGTGTTCTGGGTTGTTTCTGTTATTGCTGATCTGATATCTGTAGTGGTCTATATCTGTTATGTACTTGTTGATCATCTGATGCTTTATGAAAAGAAGTAGGGGGTTGTAGCTCCCTTCCAGGAGTAGACTAGAAAATGAGAAGGAGAGAGAGTTGTAGCTCTCTGCAGGTTGCAGCCTGCGTACTGGTAAAGGACTGCACCAGTACAAAATCATTGTAAAAGAAGTTTCTAAATTGAAAGAAGATAGAGACATATTGCAGCAGGTGGTTTTCACCCACATTGGGTTTCCACCTTACATCTTGTGTTCTTTGGTGTGATTATCTGTTTTTCATGCTCATTATTTTATGGTACTGACATGCAAAAATAATTCAAAGATCAAATAAGGAAGATTTATTAAATTGCTTGATAATACTGATTCACCCCCCCTCTCAGTATTATTTCCAACAGTAGCGTGACGCTATTGATAATGCTTGTGATAAGCATGATAACCATGATGATAGAAGTATTGATATTCTGGATATTTTGTTGACCATGGTTAAGTTTTGATGAGCTTAGTAACTATGACATATGGAAAATTGAATGCGTTGACTTGATGGATTGAGTTATGTGATAAAGAAGTGATGTTGTGATCATGATTCTTGAAGTATACTCCTATCAACTATTTTGCACTAACCCTTGATGAAATATTGATGTCATGATGTAATGATTAAGTAATTGATGCTAGCGTGTTATGACCATAATGAATATATGTGTTAGAATGGGATATAGCTTGATTTTATGATATAATAGTTCTGTTTATGCATGAAATTATTATAGACAAGTTTATGACTTGAATATTAATGGTTGAAGGGGCTGCTCATTAAGAGGGAGAATGTCTCCATAAGATACCTACACCTATTATCATTTGCATTATATGTATAGAAGAATATTTATTGTTGAAGTAATATTTATGGAAATGAATAGACAAATATCTGATATTGTTAGTCTACAACAAAGTTTTGGTTAAGAAGAAAGATTATTCCTTACTCTAACCCTCAACTGCATGGAAGAAGACATATGGGTGTGGTTATGCCTGTAGGACATAAAAGTGAAGCTTTGTGCATGAAATCGGAAGTTCACCTAAAATATCATAATCTTATAAACATGGAGTTGTCAGCTAAAATTTCTATGAGCAGGGAAATTTAAATATTTGACATACTGTAGATAATGTGAATGTGTTGAATAAACATGTGTTTGTAAGGGATCGGGATATGCATATCAATATGTCATTATGATTTAACCATTGAGCCTTGTGTATGGCGGTATTTGATACAGTTGCAAGGGTTTGACTAGATTTTGGCTAATTGATATAGATAAGCAGTGTTTGGAGTTTTGACATGATGCTTGATAATGATTTAGAACTTTGACTTGATTCTAAGATATGTTTTGGGCTATAGATCTCACTATGATAGAAAATTTGGGATTTGAACTGATGACTAATGATTTGATTTGACGATTGATGATTTTCCTTAATAACAATTCTATATGGGCATAGTGACTTTTAGTGACTCATATTGGTATTTTTTGTTTACATCATTAGCTTTGACACATTGGTTGAACTATAAACAATTGTGATTCAGTATGAAGTAATCTCACAATAAATGGAGGGAACCTGCATTACTTATTCTTGGTGTGTGCATTTGCATCTAGTGACTTATATTATGATCATGAGGATGACTTGATGAAGTTTGGTTTATGACAACTTGTTGGCATGATAATAGATAAAGTCATAACTTGATATTTGGATGAGAGGCCTCCCCATCACTTGGTCTAAAGAATTTGATATTGTGATATTGATGATTTTTTTGATCTGGCTTCTAAACTTTGATAAGTTGACTTAGTTGATTTATGTAAGGTTGAGTATATTTTTCTATTAAAGTGTTATGTTTGCAAAGAGCATTGTATGAAGCAAGCTCCCCGAGCCTGATATGTTCCAATAGAAAATTACCTGGTGAAGCCAGGAAGATGTGTTAATCCAAACCTCTACTTCAAAAGTGGTCCAAGGTATGACTTTGATTTTGGTTTTATATATTAATGGTATATTATTGATAGGTAATGAGCCTTTAATTATCAAAGTAAAAGGGAGATGGCCTCTAAAGTTTAAAATGAATAATAATGGCCTCATGAATTACTTTCTGAAGTTTGGAAAAGAAAGTCTATATTGTGAAGCTATTGAAGAACTTTTGGAAAGCGGAAATGGAAATCCTTGGACACTACAATCAAATTTCTAGAAGTTATGAAAATATATTGTTGAACCTAACTTGGAAACTGGTAGTTTATTGAAGCACTAATGTTCCATGTGACCACCCATCCGTATATTCTTAGTCAAGTCATGATTGAGCCACTTCATACACATCGAATTATTGTCGAGCTCAATTCGAGATATTTGCATGAGATGGTGTATTTTTGGTCTAAGATATTCTTCCTATGATATGTGATTGCATGGATGTACTGATAATGATTGGGATCATTATTGATTAGATGAAAACATCTGAGTGTTGCCTTAGCATGAGATGTGCCATGATATGCTTATTATAAATCTATAGCTTCAAGCACAATCGAGGTTGAGTACGAAGTTGCTATCATGATCAGCTATGAGGAAGGATGAAGAAGCCCTTTGGAGAGATGTTTGAGTAGGTTCTGAATATGACATGAATACATTGTGATGAAAAAGAGTGGGATCATATTGGTAGATAATCCCATATATAGCTAGGATTGAGATACCTTCATATATATTGATACAGTGCTACTATACGAGACAAGCTTAGGCTTGTGTTTGGCACCTCCATGAGAGGGAGGATGAAGAAGGTATCCTTTTGTGTTATATATTTTTCTTTTCTAATATGATATTTGATTTGATGACCTGCATGAACAAGAGACTACTACTATTATGACACAATGATTAAAATGATACCATATGCGAGCATGATGATATGTTTCTAATCTACAAAGAGCATCATTGGTCAAGGACACTGAGCCAATTCTTCCCCCTGTCTAAGCCCCCAAGGTGTGGAATCGATAGGGAGGGATCTTGGGGTTGATAGATCTATGGACAATAGGGTATAAACCCTATCTGTTACCCATATGGTTGGATATGTTTCTCCCCTATCTTGGTCTTTCCAAAGTATACCCTATTTGGCATCATACCCACAAATCGGGCTTGTTGGGATTGTCCCTCCCCGTCTAGCCAATGGGTTGAGGAGGCTTGGGGAATGTGATGGTTACCTCTTGGTAAGTTGGGTATCTAGCCTAATCTTGGATTATGATGCAAGTCTTATACCACATGAATCTTGAGGGTCACTACTGGGAATATCGGTAGGCAATACGATGGGTTGAGATGTGCTCCCCTATATCACCTATATGCCGATATGGGGCTATAGATGTTTAACTCCACCATGAGATTTCAGGTTGAGATTAATCTCCCCAATGTTGTTTTGGATTGATAAAAGCTTTGAAATGATGATGTGGGTTGTATATTTGGCTCCCGATTGATGTTTCCTAGGTGGTAGCATTGGGCTCCCTACTGGCAGGGATTCCGAATGGTAGCAGTGGCTCCCCGATGGATAGAGGGTGGTAGATTGAGCTCCCTTCCAATGCAAATTATTATTCCTTTAGATTTGATAATGTTTAGCATTTGAGTGGGGACATCAAGAGATAAATAGGAATAGTAAGAGATGAATCAAGATGAACAATGACAATAAGTAATGATGAGATACTTGAGATTGGATATGATTTAATGATAGGATACACATGACATGTTGCAAGTGGAATTATCCCTAGTTGGGAGGGAGTGTTAAAATTGGGAACTAGGGAAAATTTCCACTTTAGACAACTCACTTAATGGAGATGATGATTGCAATGAATTTATCTTTTCTAGAGGACCAAAATCGACATAAAGATCATTACATTTTGGACTAGGGAAAGTGTATTTTTGATTTATAAGCCCACATGTGCATATTTGATCGGGTCGACCCTAAATAATATTGGACACCCTTGGCAGACTATAAATATAAGTGACATCTACCTCATTTAGACATCATCATGGATCATTGTTCTATTTTCTTTCTTGTTTTTGGCTCACACAGCTCTGAGGCAGGTCCGAGGAGAAATGGGTTTGCACAAAGGTGAAATCACAAGGTTTGAAGCTCACCCATATTTTTCTAGGGTTTTGTTTCTCAGTCGCAGGCTTCCCAAAGGATAGATTTGATTGGTCACTGTGTTGCAAGATTAAGGGAGTGATTGAAAGCTCACAATCATTTGCATGCCCACTTCCTCCTTGTGACTAGGACCTAAAGTTTAATTTTTTCTATTGACCGAAGTTTTCGCTCATTGACCACAAGGTTCGACAGTTGACCAAAAACAATGATAGTTGATTACAGGCTTCTGAATTAGGGTTTTGAGTATGAGCATGGTTGGTTTCATCTCGTGGATATAGTTTATTTTATTTTTTATGGATATTTATATGAATGAAGACATGGATCATTGTACACTCTTATGTTGAATCATTCAATGAAAATCTAATAAGAAGAATAATTTGAAAGGGTTTTCCCCATAGTGGGTTTTTCCCTAGTCTCCAACCAATCCTGGTGTCTCTATGTGTGAATGTTTTTCTTCTATTGTTCCTTTATGTTCCACTGCATTGATGATGATATTGTTCTTTCTACATATTTGCATATGTTTTTGAATAATTATTTAAATCTAAATAATGTTATGATGTTATGGGGTGAATTTAATGTGGAGATGAAGAATGAAATTATCATAGAAAAGAACAATATATCCCTAAGAAAAATTTAACACTTGAGGATATGTTGAGTATGTATGTCATGCATCAGTAGAAGAAGTGAGAGGATTATCTTCCACTAGTAGAGTTTGAATATAATAATGAGTATCAAGAATCCTTTAGGATGAGTCTATTTGAGGCTCTTTACAAGCAAAGTTGCAATACTCCTATCGGCTGGAGTGATCCGGTGAACAGGGTACTGATTGGAATGGATATGTTGGCTGAGATGGACTAGGAGATGCAGGTTATTAGAAGGAATTTAAGGGTATCCCAAGATAGGCAGAAGAGTTATGCATATCAGTATAGAGCATTCAAGGAGTTTCAGGTTGGGGAGCATGTGTACTTGCACATCAACCCCAAGAGGAGCTCTATGAGGATTAGGTCATGTGTCAAGATGGCACCTCAATATTGTGGGCCTTTTGAGATCCTTGAGAATATTGGACTAGTGGCTTACCAAATTTCACTACTGCCAACAGTGAAATTCCATGATGTTTTCCATGTTTAATTGCTTAAGAGATATGTCCAAGATGTTGATCATGCGATTGATTGGTTTGTGTTGTAGGTGGAACTAGAGTGAGAGTTCTATCGAGAAACTCAATTCGTTTTGTAGCAGAACATCTCAAGCTTCGGAATCAAGCAATCAAGCAAGTTAAAGTGTAGTGGAAGAACTTTGGGCCCGATGAAGCTACATGGGAGATGGTTGATCAGATGAAGGCTTTGTATCCTTCTTTATTTGTTGGTTGAGCAGATGTGTTTAGTTTATGTGTTATGGTTTATATGTATATATGCATATGTGTATTGTAAATGCTATAATGAGTTTTCTTATAAAGCTCCAATAAGAAGTATGTTGTAAATATTGCATTGAGTTGTGTTTTTTTCTTTTTTTATCCTTGGAAAAAGCGTAATTTTCATTAATAAGATAAGAAAATTACATGTTGTATAATACTGCATGTATGAGATGCTGTCACAAAAAAGGATCAATTCAAAGTTATTATAAGCTTTTACAAAAACCATCATGATGTAAACTGATAATAAACTTCTGAGAAGTCCAGTAAGCATCAGGAAAAGTATAAAACCAGAGTTCTGTCCCAAAAATTGTAGAAGACAAAATATGTACATAGAAAATGGAGAGGAGAGAAAAACTATTGGATGATCTAGAGATCATTCAGTGGGTGACCATTCATGTCCATGAATGGTTGATGATAATAACTGTAGAAAGTTCCTTCCTTGAATTCCTATATCTACCATTGACCTTTGTTCAGTTGTGCTGCCTCTTTGGAAAGACGATCAACGATCTCATTCCTTTCCCTGTATATATGTAAGCATGCAAAGGAATCAAATTGAGACTTTAGAGAAATGATATCAGTCAGAATATCTCAAAGTGTGTGCAAGTGACAATGATTAACTATGAGTCTCCAAAGATTTGAATCTTTTGGCAGTTTAGTTCTCTTGCAAATAGGAGGAGGTATTTTAAGCTGCTTAATTCAGAAAAATTGTTGGTGCCTCTGCCTAGACCGACTTTGATTCTATAGTTCACAATGTTATCAATATGCAAAATCGCCCCTCCCCATAGGCATTGGCTTCTTACGAGTCGTCAAAATAACCCCAGGGGGAATTTATATCAATGATTTCTGGGGTAATGACCCGAAGGGGTTTACAATTCGAGTCCTCTGGGAGAAAGTTGTAGATGGCCAACAACGTAGTACTGGAGGATTCCCAATCGATCTTGGCATCCATAAAGATGGATTTCTTCCTGTTTAGCTAGATTCCCCAATAAATAAGCAGTGACAGGTTTCTAACTTTCTGTGAGTTGGCTTTTATCCACCAACTATGCCAAGCCGCTTCAATGTCTTGCCCTGACCAAGAAATATGAAAATTCAGTGAAGTGAGGATCCTTAACCAAAAGATTTCGAGACAGGACAGGTAAGGAATAAGTGAGTAGTATCTTCCTCATGTTGCATACACAGGCAACATCTGGAGGGACCGCAGATTGCACGACGCATAAGCATTAGTTTGGTAGGTACTTTATCCATTAGAATGCACCACATGAAAAGCCTGGATTTAGGGGGGGATTTTAATTTCCAAAGATGGCACCACCACCAAGAAAAATCTCCAGAGTGTCTAGCAGCCATTGAGGACACATAACCTGCTTTGGGGGAATAGTTTCCATGGGGATCAATCACCCAAATAAGGACATCATGTTTATCAATGATCCGCACATTGGCCTCCTCTAGGGAACCGATGAACCTCTGCCAGTCTTCAACCCAAACATCTGGAATGTTGAGCATTCTGTGATCCATCCAGGTCTGGCTTTGCCAATTGTCCTAATTTGCAATTGCTATATGCGCTAAGTGGGAGATGCCAGAGGCCTGTAGGAAGTTGCAAAGAGGCCGGGGAAGAATATGGGCATTCCCGCAACCAGTCCAATCATCCAGTCCAATCTGTACTTGTTCTCCATTGCCAATTTTCCAGGCCAGACCTCACTTGATGAGGGAAACAGACTGGGTTATTTAAGTATGGGGGATTTTCGCAGTGCACTATATTAGATATCATTTTTGGGATTCAACTGCGTTAAGTAAGTCATTCAAAGTATGACCATTTCCATGAGAGGTAGTCGTAAAGTGACTAATTTCTCATGATTTTTGAATAGTTCACTTAGCACTCATTGCATCGGGTGATGCTCACAGGGGTGAAGAAGTGGGATTGAAACTAGTGAAATGTGGAGAACGAATCACATAGCATCAATCATCACTTCCGGGGCTTGCACCCGGTAACCAGGACTTCCCAGGAGGTCACCCATCCCAGAACTCCTCTGGCTCAAGCGCGCTTAACTGTGGAGTTTTTCCCCACAATCAAGCCCACTTAGCTTGCTACCCCATTTGCAAAACCTTAGCAAGTATTGTGCCTCATGAACCATTCAGGTAGAGATCCCTTGACTCTTTTTGAATTTAAGTATGGGGGATTTTCGCAGTGCACTATATTAGATATCATTTTTGGGATTCAACTGCGTTAAGTAAGTCATTCAAAGTATGACCATTTCCATGAGAGGTAGTCGTAAAGTGACTAATTTCTCATGATTTTTGAATAGTTCACTTAGCACTCATTGCATCGGGTGATGCTCACAGGGGTGAAGAAGTGGGATTGAAACTAGTGAAATGTGGAGAACGAATCACATAGCATCAATCATCACTTCGGGGCTTGCACCCGGTAACCAGGACTTCCCAGGAGGTCACCCATCCCAGAACTCCTCTGGCTCAAGCGCGCTTAACTGTGGAGTTTTTCCCCACAATCAAGCCCACTTAGCTTGCTACCCCATTTGCAAAACCTTAGCAAGTATTGTGCCTCATGAACCATTCAGGTAGAGATCCCTTGACTCTTTTTGAATTTAAGTATGGGGAAGTGATGATTGATGCTATGTGATTCGTTCTCCACATTTCACTAGTTTCAATCCCACTTCTTCACCCCTGTGAGCATCACCCGATGCAATGAGTGCTAAGTGAACTATTCAAAAATCATGAGAAATTAGTCACTTTACGACTACCTCTCATGGAAATGGTCATACTTTGAATGACTTACTTAACGCAGTTGAATCCCAAAAATGATATCTAATATAGTGCACTGCGAAAATCCCCCATACTTAAATTCAAAAAGAGTCAAGGGATCTCTACCTGAATGGTTCATGAGGCACAATACTTGCTAAGGTTTTGCAAATGGGGTAGCAAGCTAAGTGGGCTTGATTGTGGGGAAAAACTCCACAGTTAAGCGCGCTTGAGCCAGAGGAGTTCTGGGATGGGTGACCTCCTGGGAAGTCCTGGTTACCGGGTGCAAGCCCCGGAAGTGATGATTGATGCTATGTGATTCGTTCTCCACATTTCACTAGTTTCAATCCCACTTCTTCACCCCTGTGAGCATCACCCGATGCAATGAGTGCTAAGTGAACTATTCAAAAATCATGAGAAATTAGTCACTTTACGACTACCTCTCATGGAAATGGTCATACTTTGAATGACTTACTTAACGCAGTTGAATCCCAAAAATGATATCTAAGACTGGGTTATTGCTTTCAAAATTATGGAGGAGCCATCATTAGGAACTAAGGAGGTGTGGATCCATTCAAAAATTGTGAGCAGATATATATATTTATAAAATGTAATTTCCTACCAAAAACTTTTGGAGTTTATAAGCTTCCAACCCAATTTTGTTTCCAAGGCTTCAACAAAGAACTGTAAGTTTTTTATGCCCGAACCTCCCAGTTTTTGGTTTGTCAATGTGATCCCAATGAACCCAAGCAAAGGTTCTACCAGGGCTTTGACCTCGCTAAAGGAAACGATAGCATAGTTTTTGAATTCCTTTTAATATGCCTTTAGGGATCCAAGCCAACAACATCCAATAAACTGGAATAGCTTCTAGAACATATTTGAGTAGAGTGAGCCTGCCTACTCTAGAGAGCCAATGTTGTTGCCAAATGTTGATTCTGCTTTCAATATTAGCAATAAGCCAAGACCAGTCTGCTATTCAATAGCCATTTGGTTTCAATCTAAAACCCAAGTATTTTAGGCCAACATCCAGGTCTTTTCTCTCATAAGAAAAAGGTTGGAAAGCAAGTCTTGCTTCATTCGGCTGGCAAGTGACTATGATAATTGTTGATTTCACAAAATTTTGCTCCATACCTGTAGCTTTACAAAAAAGGGATAGTATGGACTTGAAAGCATAAGAGTCTTGAAAGGATCCATTTAAAAGAATCAAAACATCATCTACAAATAAGAGATGGGTTAGAGATGACATATCAAAGATCCAAACACCAGCCAAGGAGCCTTCCTCTTTTCCGTTTTTAATCAGCCTACTAAACCCTTCCATAATGAGGAGAAAGGGCATCCCTTCCTAAGTCCTCATTTCACATAAAAGAAACCTGAGGTTGCTCCATTGATGAGAATATTGTAGGTGATAGAGGTAAGACAACCCATGATCCTGTTGATGAAAGCAAAGGAGAAGCCAATGTGGGTGAGTGTAATTTGGAGGTAGGACCAATAGGCACGATTAAAGGCTTTGGAAAGATAAATTTTTAGGATGACAACTTTTTTATGGAGCTTTTTGATCAAGTGCAGGACCTCCTGAGCGGTACCAATAGCTTCATGGATCTAGCAATGGCTGAGAAAGGTGAATTGTTCCTTGGATATCTATCATTCAGGAGAGAAAGGGATTAATATGAAGAGAAATTGTTTTGGATATGATTTTGTAAATGCTATTGTAGAGGGAAATGGGCCTGTAGTCATCAAAGGAGGAAGGGCTGTCATTTTTGGGGATAAGGGCCAGGAAGGTCAAATTGAAAGCCTCCAAAATTCTACCAGTTCTTCAACATTCTTCTATGGTCTGGAGGAGATCTTCTTTGATTAACTCAAAAAAGGAGTTGTAGAATTCAGCCAGCCACCCATCAAGGCCCGAGCCCTTATCCTTTTTAAAGCACTTTAGCACCGCTTCAAGCTCTTCTCTAGAAACTTGGGAGTTCAAATATTCAATTTCATCTGGTTTGATAAATTTGGGCAGAGCTTCAGCTGTGTGGATGATGCTTAGAAGAGTTATGCCAATGGGGGCTTTGTAAATATCAGAGATGTGTCTAATCCCCATGTCAACCAATTGCTTGAAAGAGCTCGCTTTCCTACCATTCATATGTTGTAATTCCCAGTTTGCATTGATGGATTTCCAACCCCTAGCATATTTGTTTGGTTCCAATTGATGATGTCAATTAGAGTTTAATTTAATGTCAACCCGGGAAGGTAAACTTCAAAGTGCTTATCTAAAATATATAGATGTAGAAGGATTCCTAATTTGTCCAAGATCTTAAAGTCACCTTACAAGAACATATTCATTAAGACCTCTTTTAATAACTAATCAAACCTAGATCTAACAATTGTTTGAGATCTATGGTTCTCTTACAAGAACATATTCTACAAGATCTCTTCCAACATTGTAACATCTAATAAGAACTTGAAAACTGAAATCAAACAAAAACATAAAATAAATTATACCTAAAATAAACAAACAAGCATGCAAGTGAGGCCATGGGATCCCTCCATAACTCCACAAGAACACAACTTCAATGGAGACTCAGATGTAGAAGCAAAATTGAAGTATGATCCTTTATTTCAAAATCTCCATTACAAACCAACTCTAAGATTACAACTCTAAGCTTCTAAGATTACATACTCCAAAATTCTAAGATTACAAAAACTTCAAGATTACAAATGGAGGAGATTGTACTCCTATTTATACAATGGGATGAGGAACAAACTCGTAATGATCATCCACTAATCTCTCTTTAGTTCCATAAATCTCTCAACCATCTAGACACATAACCCCCTTTTGTCCTTGATCTTCTCCATGAGGTTTATCTCTTCAAATTCGAATTTGATCATTCAAGGCCACATAAAGGTGTCTTGGAAGCTTCCTTGGCACCTACACATGTCACAAAAACAACCCACTTTCCATATATAAAGTAAAATATATTATTTTCTAATATTTAATCAAGAATTTCTCTTAAAAATTCTTAAAAATAAATAATATTTGGAAAATATAAATGAGACCCATTAATGGTGAATAATAGGGAAAATGAAGTGACATGGTGGTGAATAATGAGTGATATAATGATAGCATAGGTGAAAAATGTATGGTAATGAGTGATATTTGTATGACATTTTGAAGCCCAAACATACTCCCCAACTGAAGCTCTTGCATGTCCTCATGCAAGCTACTACAATGACTTATTTGATTTGATTCTTAGATGAACTTCCTTTTACAAGATGTTTGGTTCTTGTGTAGCAACCATATTTCAATCATGGACTTCCTTTTAACTTTGCACATCTTTGGATAACTTTTTATTTTTACAAAGCATTTACATATTCTAATGATTGGTTCTTGTGTTACAATCATTATTTACTTTGTTGAGATCTCTTTTTAATGATTGGTTCTTGTGTTACAATCATTATTTACTTTGTTGAGATCAATCATTTTAAGAAGTCATTTAATATGCTCATCATTTTGTAGTAGTTTTTATTGTGGGAAGACTATGTGGGTTAAGATGTAATATGAATGAGGAAAAAAAATGAAGTGTGAAATTCCCCCCTCCCCAACTGATGGTTTTTGGCATTTTTTAATGAGAAAGGAAATAGTGAAATAGTGGAATATTTTCCAAATATCATCATTTTAGCATCTAAAAAGAATTTCAAGATTAAAGGTTAGAAAACATCATACCTTACTTACCTACAAAAGTGGATGAATCATGCATGTTCAGCTGCTACAATTCTGATCTGATGCTTCTTCTACAAGTTGTGGATGAAAGATGGATCTGTATTGTTGTATCTGCTACTGGATAGTCTGATGAATCTGATGAGTCTGCTAAATATGGATGAAAATATATAAGGCTTGGAAGGTATACAAAATATATAAGTTACATTTTCCTCCCCCCAACCTTATTTATTGACTTGTCCTCAAGTCATGACAAACTGAAAAAAAAAAAATGAAAGGAAATATACTTCATCTGCTACAAAATATGGGTCTTCAAGTCTTCAACGGTTGATGGCACAAATCTTACTATGTGATTAAATTTTCTGGTGTCGAACATAGTAAGAATTTGTTGACTTAGTGGCCATTAATGAATGCCACTATCCAACACGAGAGCTCCCACCATTGATTCCAATGGGAGTCAAGATGCCTAACACATCTTTGTAGGTACGAATGAGTTTGTTGCGGTTGAGTCACCTACAAGATCCAACGAACAAGGGATATTAATGTACTCCCATTGTTCATTGGAAAGAGTACTTACCATTAAGGCATGCAAGCCTCTAGGTGTTTTTACAAAGATAATTAGACTGTACGACTTTGACTCAGTGATATGTAGAAGCAGGATTTTATTGGCGGAAGATGAAAATGGTGGAAAAAAGGAAGTGGAAATGACAAGGAAAATGACAATAAGTGAGCTTTCTGTAAGTGATATTCTTGTTTTATGTTGTGGGTTAGGGGAAACTTGCTGGGAAAAAGGGATTTTGGCTTGCATTGAGGACTCATTGGGATTTACAATTTTACAAAGGGAATAAAAGATTGGTTGTAATGAATATGGACTTCTTCACACGATTCATCATAAAATTGATTTGTTGGAAGTCCAACTGTCGACAAATTAGACTCCTTGAATGATCATCTGATTAACGTAAACCTGCAAAAACTTAGCACTCACAAAACATAAATATATCCAAGAAAAAGTGATTAATTTCTACTTGGTTTTTTATGCAAAAATTAAATACCAATGAAACAGATTTAAATAAAATCAAATGTATAAGTTAGCCCAATTCTATGATTTTTTTTACAAATCTATTTTAAAATATGAAATGAGTATAATTAATTCCCTTCTTATGTAAATAAAATTCAATTTCGTTGCAACTATGCAAATCCTGACGATCGTCGAAATTGTTTCATGATTTGCATCTATGATATTAAATTTCACATGTCGTCATCGATCGATCTTGTATTTGCCAAAATCTGCATCATTTAAAACTTGCAAGATGTTAATACAAATGCGTCAAATAAAAATAAAAATAAAAAAATTCAAGAAGAAAACTAATTTTTCCCGTGTCATTATTTTTGTGCAAACCGTGCAGATATTAAGCTTCCAGACTCCAGACAGTAGCGCTGCTAAGTTTTAGGCAGTGTAAAACTTCTTGGTATGAGAAATAAAAGGCATAATACTGCTTCAAAACTGTTTCAAATCATCATCAAACAGACTTCAAACATTTCTGCAATACATTTCCTCTCAAATCTGCTTCAATAAGTCTTCTAAAGGTTGTATCAACAAAGGCTTCAAGACTACTAATACAACATTATTCAAAAGTTTCACTGCTTATTTACCAAGCATCTTCAATGTTCTCATGTTCTTGATAATAAATGTGCATCATTCACGACAGGATTTTAAACAAGTATGTGATGTTTATTATGAGTCCCTCAGAATTTCGAGCTTAAGGAGGATTGAGCGTTCGACCCTTCTTTCTTTTCTAAAAATATCATCCCACAGATCTAAGATAGCATTCAAATCTGAAACATAATGGTCCGAGCTTTGGCAAGGGTGACAAGTACGAGTTCATAAGGTATATGAAGCTTGAACAACTTCTTGGTGGACGGTGCGTTCAGAATCAGAATGGGCAAGGTTGTGCCAAGCATGGACAGAAAAAATAAAGTGAGAAGAAGAAGAGTGTTGTGATCCATTGTTGTGTTATGGTTTCAATAATTCTAAGGAGATGTTAATGCAAACGGATTTGAGTTTTGTAGCTTCATTTGAAGATAGTCCACACAGTGCTAAGGGTTTTACTAAAATAATAAGCCATAGTGATGTGCTATCTACTGGAAATAATGGTTGAATTTGGCCCTACGAAATTCTAGAGCCAAGAAATACACAACATGGGACCCCGAGAGTTTTAGTATCGAATCTAAGGAGGTGATGTTCATGTAGCATCAATAGGTATCCTCAGTCCAACAAATCTTGGCTCAAGTGCAAAGACAGTAAATTTTTGGTGCAACGTGAGGAATTAATGCTCGACCAGGCCTTGCTATGGTAGAGCAGAGACGCGCACATCTTTCTGGAACAGAAGAAGCCATCTTGCTGCATAATCGGATGTTAATTATTTTGAGCATTATCTCTCCCTCATTCTGTGGACAGAAAAATCGATTTTCTCATTTTTAGACGATTTTGTTCCACCAAAATTTCTAGAAAATCTCTGGCATTAAACAAAATGTCCATGAATAGAATTTACAACAACCTGATTGCAATTTGCAACATGATTTCTTTGCTGAGATCATTGCGAATTTTTGAAACCGATATTTCAATTCGGAGAAGCTGTGGATGAAGCACTGAAATGAGGGAGAACTAATCATTGGGTCAGTTATCCTCTAAATCCAGCATGACCAGCGATGCATTACTCAGCAAATCGAATGATGTTCTCTCTGTCAGATTGAAGCACTCACGCTGTGTGTTCTCACCAACATATCCTCAGACATTCTATGAAAGGGCTGGATAGGTTTTACATTGACGTGAGACAGCATGAAAATATCGTCTATTGACATCACGGCTCACGTGAGACAGCATGTCAGATCGTGTTGATAAGGGAGCAAGATCGTGACACATGAATTATTGAAGAAGGAAACGAAGACTTTGCTGGAGAATTATCAATATGCTTGAAAGCTCGAATATGTGCTCAGAACAGTTTGTTTTTAATTGATGTTTATTGGTTCGCATTTATTCGTTGATTGTGAGGCGTCGAACAATATTTATTATCGATTTGTGCATATGCATCTATCACTGCTATCGACGACTATTTGGCATGGCTGTTATTACCTTTCAAAATTTCAATTTTTCTCACGTGAAAATCATCCCACATGATGAATGAAACCCTTTGGAGATGTGATAAAATGATGATGAGAATATAAACCCTAATGTTTGAGATTTTAACATGTGAGCTTATTGATTCTTTCCTCAATTTCATTTGGTTTGTTCCTTGGATGCATTTGGAGTTTATTTGATAATTGAATGAGTTAGTTTTTTTTTAAACTAAAATCTAAAAATGAATTTGAATCCTATTTCTAAAAAATGGTTAGTTTTCAAAAGAATTTTTTTAATAATAATAATAATATATATCATTTTTAATAATAATATATATATTATTATTATGTGAATTTATTTTTTTTTTAATTTTTTTTATAAAACTAAAACTTAAAAAGACTAAGTTTTATCTAAAATGTTTTTTTTTTTAAAGATGATTTTCGGTCATTTACAAAATTCTTTAT
Source organism: Pinus tabuliformis (assembly GCA_031772625.1). Classification (NCBI taxonomy): domain Eukaryota; kingdom Viridiplantae; phylum Streptophyta; class Pinopsida; order Pinales; family Pinaceae; genus Pinus; species Pinus tabuliformis. The sequence goes on from CM062818.1 coordinate 392,601,762, forward strand.
TATCATATCGCAAATCAATTTTCCAGCAAAAGTATTTTTATTTGAAATAAATCAATAGATTTTCTGATCTTCCTGATCGCACGAAGCGCAGGAAGAGAGCATACTAATCTCTTGATTTTTTTTTTATTTATGCAGGTTAGTGTGGATGGATAAAACAAAATTAAGATTTGTGACAAAACCTTGCATTATCTACACTCTTTCTGCAATGTCACGAGGGCATTTAGACTCTCGGAAGACAAGGCGTTCCAATAATCAAGCTCCTACCCCACCCGTGATACAGAAACAAGACATAGAGATGCAAAGATGTGCCACTGAATTTATTCATGATGATTTATTTTTTTGAAAACAAGACTAAAAACTTCTAATGATAATGACTTCTAATGACTTCTAATGAGATCTCATTTTTATTTTTCTAATCTATTCTACATTAACTTAAAAGATGTTTTATTTTCTAAGTAAAAGAATGCTTCCAATGAAGCCATCTACGGACTAAAAATTCGAACATGCTCACATCAAGATTTAAAAATTTTACATTATGTTTTGCAAGTATGTGAGAATCCTGTCTTAGAGTTGGCTCAAGGTTATTTTCCTTGCTCTCCAAGAAGTACCTGTTCAACATTGTCAAATTCATTATCCGTAGATGGATTAGTGAGAAATTGGGGGTTTAAAATAAAAATTAAATTTAAATTAACTAGGTGTGAAAATAAAAATTCTCCAAACTTTGAACTCCTTTATGAATCCACTGTCACCAAGTTCCACAAATTAGTCCATAAAAATAAATGCATAAAATAATTAGTAAATCCTTCTAGTTGCACTTCCCTGGCAACGGTGCCAAAATGTTTGGTTCCAATTGATGATGTCAATTAGAGTTTAATTTAATGTCAACCCGGGAAGGTAAACTTAGAAGCGCTTATCTAAAATATATAGATTTAGAAGGATTCCTAATTTGTCCAAGATATTAAAGTCCCCTTACAAGAACGTATTCATTAAGACCTCTTTCAATAACTAATCAAACCTAGATCTAACAATTGTTTGAGATCTATGGTTCTCTTACAAGAACATATTCTACAAGATCTCTTCCAACATTAGAACATCTAGTAAGAACTTGAAAACTGAAATCAAACAAAAACATAAAATAAATTATACCTAAAATAAACAAACAAGCATGCAAGTGAGGCCATGGGGTCCCTCCATAACTCCACAAGCACACCACTTCAATCGAGACTCAGATGTAGAAACAAAATTGAAGTATGATCCTTTATTTCAAAATCTCCATTACAAACCAACTCTAAGATTACAACTCTAAGCTTCTAAGATTACATACTCCAAAATTCTAAGATTACAAAAACTTCAAGATTACAAATGGAGGAGATTGTACTCCTATTTATACAACGGGATGAGTAACAAACTCATAATGATCATCCACTAATCTCTCTTTAGTTCCATAAATCTCTCAACCATCTAGACACATAACCCCCTTTTGTCCTTGATCTTCTCCATGCGGTTTATCTCTTCAAATTCGAATTTGATCATTCAAGGCCACAAAAAGGTGTCTTGGAAGCTTCCTTGGCACCTACACATGTCACAAAAACAACCCACTTTCCATATATAAAGTAAAATATATTATTTTCTAATATTTAATCAAGAATTTCTCTTAAAAATGCTTAAAAATAAATAATATTTGGAAAATATAAATGAGACCCATTAATGGTGAATAATAGGGAAAATGAAGTGAGATGGTAGTGAATAATGAGTGATATAATGGAAGCATAGGTGAAAAATGTGTGGTAACGAGTGATATTTGTATGACATTTTGAAGCCTAAACAATATTGTTGGAAAATTTTTGATTTTTCATCACTAGCTTGAAGCCAGATTGCTCTGCTCTTTAGTCTCCATCTTTCTTCTTTTGAGCGAAGTAGTTTAATTCTTTTGGTTTCAAGCTAAACCAACTAAGCCTTTTGGTTAGCTAAGGACGTTCCACTGGGGGTTGATTCTTCAAATGCTAAGAGAGCCAATTCAATCCTTTGGAGGTCTTCATCATATTTCTCTAGCCCAGATTATTGTTTTGGCTTTTAAGATTACTAAATTCTTCACAAAAATCTCCCTAGGGGAGGAGAGCTCTTCCTGAGAGTAGTGGATCTAAGAAGCCAAGACCAAATTCCTAAAACTCAGCTCCAGCAGCCAAGAGGAGTTGAATTTGAAAGGCAAAAGGGGTTTAGAGGAGTTACCATTGAGCTCCAAAAAGATGGGAGACTGATCATAAATCCCACTGATCCCCACCCATTGACGGAACATATTTAAACTTGCCATGAGAGGGGATTTGATCAAAAACCAGTCTAGCCTTCTAGTAAGAGCTTCAGCCCCCATTCTGCAATTCCTCCAAGTTGGTTTAAGCTTTGGAGGATCAATATTCAAAAAGTCATGGGAGTCCAAAAAATTTTCAAAAGGGTCATGAGATGATCGCTTTGACCCCAGGAGACCTAAGATTTAGGTAAACCGAGAGAGAAATCAAGATCTCCACCAATGATTATATTCTCTTGATTCATGAAGTCAGCCTCCAAAATCCTATTCCAGTAAAATTCTCTGTTCTGGAAAGGCCCATAAATATTGATAATCCTAAAAGTCATGTTGAACTCCATTGATATAATGTTAGCCCCAAGAAAACCTTCACCTCCCTAGACATTGAGGATTTTTGTGGAGAGTTTATTAAATCCCAAAGAACAACTGCCAGAGCAGCCCTTCACATCTAGAAAGTGAAAATCCCAGTCTGGAATAAAAATTAATAAGAGCTTATTGACCTGAAGACCTTCTCCCAGAGTTTCTTGTAAGAGTATTACATCTAGTTTTTCAGACAGGCAGAGTCTCTTGAGAGCCATTTTTTTGTCAAGGTTGGCTAAACCCCTACAATTGAAAGAGACACAAATCATGGGGGGCTTATGAGAGGGTTTCTCTTTGCTCTAAGAACCTAGTCAATTGGGGATTGGACCCCGAAAGCCTCTTCGACACTAGCCCTTTTGATTTCCTCAGAGATTTTTGATTGGAGGCCACAAGAAGGTTTTGGGGTAATGGTAGGGAGGGGGTCAATATCCGGACCAAGGGCTAACGAGGGCACAGTGGGTAGGGACTGAAGGAAGTATCTGTGCGGCCCACTTGAGAGCTGGCAGTCATCAAGCAAGAGAGAGGTCCTATTGTTACAGGGAAAAGTGTCTACTCAGAACTGCTTATCCCACTAAGGTGTGATAGCTGCCTTAGAAACAAACAAAGTAAAGCTACTTTCATTTTTCCTTTATTAAATATAGATAGAGAAGAACAAAGAAGACCAACCTCTGTCTTGTGCTAATCTCCTGATTCGATTCCTCTCTTTCTTGATAGTCTTTCGCTACTTGTTCCCTTGCACGCCCAGCTTCACAAAGTACCTGTAAGATCACAGTAGCATAGCACTATACAAGAACATGGATCTATAATCATAAACAATCTAGGATCAGATGTAAATTGACCATACAAATGCAGCAAGCATAAATTACACAAGAGTATGGAGGAAAACTTGAATAGATTTTATTGATAAACAAGAAAGAGCCAAGGGGAGTTACAACCAGTTGTTCTAACCCAGCATCATCCTCTCAGCAAGGAAGCCCCTCTTCACCTCATACTTAGATCACCCAACAATCTGATGTTTGTCTCAAGAAACCAACAGCAATTCCTTACAATATGCAAAATTCCAGCCTCTTGATCTCTAGGATGAGGGATCCATATATAGATATCTGTAAGGGAGATGAGTCAACTTGTGATTTGATTAGTGTCTTCCCTCTGATAGTTCTTGCTTCCACTTGGATATTGATGATCTCTTACTCATCCTTGGTCAAATTCAGAGAGGCAAGTGTCACAGGAGAAGTTTCTGGAAGCTTCCATTGCCTCTCCACCTCGTGTAATGACACTGCCATTTGTCATTTCTCGTCCATCGCACCCCATAGAAGGTATTTTTGAAATGCAACGCACCCACACAGTGTATTTAGGTGATATGCAACGCACTTGGCCTGTGGAGCAGCTAAAATGATCATGTTTTGACCAATTCTGAGCAGTTTTTCATGGAGAACTTGTGGGAGAAGCTGTAATCAGTTGACCTTGTTCCTTTAGGGGTTTGAACAACACTTTTAGGGACTTAGGAGCCCTTGGTTTATGGACATTTCATGCTTGGGGTTGTAGTTCCCAAAAATGTCTATAACAGTTCCCCCCTAAAGCATGAGGTCGTTAATCTTTTGATGTCGGGTGAAATGCTTTATTATGAGGATCCAAAGTTCTTTCAAGCTGGGAGGAGACCTGTAATAAGATACAATACAATGCATTATCTTCATAATATTTTCATGATCTAGCTGAGGTAGGCATTCCCATGCTCATCTTTATAAATTCATTTTCATGTACATAGGATAGACAATCGTCTGAGTGTAGACTAATGATTCTGATAGAGCCATCATCCCTTTGATTGGATGATTATCTGTGTAGAAATGATGTACATTTGATTTCTTTATTTCTCTGAATATATGTCGCAGCCCGGATGGATGAAACTAGATCTGGGGTCTTCAATCTCATTCGATCTTCACTCGAAGTAAAATTCCATCCATGTGAGAGACGTTCTGGAGTCGAACATGGAAAGACATCGCTTGATTACCAGCCAATGATGTAAGCTGTTAACAACTGCGAGAGGAATCACCGATAATGATAATTACCCTCAAGTTACTGCAGTACAATTCACGTGGTGTGAATAAAGGACTTGGTGTCGAACACCACGCAAATTCTTTCGGTCGAAGGTCATTGATGTAAACCTGTCACCGGAAGTGAGAAACTTGCCATTGAGGCATGCAAGCTTCAAAGTACTGAATGGGGTGTTCCTAGATCAAATTCTTGGATAATGAGCTGATGTCGACAAGAAGCGATCCATCACAGGAGGGCCTTAATGAATCCCACATCAATGACACGGAATGGAGCAAATGATTTTAATGGAGGTGAAAATGATCTGGTGATATAAGGTTCAGGGTGGCGGTCATGAAAGAATGGAGTATAAATGTATTGTAGCGGATGAGACACAGGTGAATTCTTTGAATGACTTCTCTTGAACATATCGGCGACACTCACGTGATGGATTGGTAGCATTAACCCCAAATGTGGATGGTATGATGGGACCATGGTGATGTGACCGGTGAATGAAACAACCCAACTCGACTAGGATGCGGAGTGAAAGTGTCATGTTCAAGAGCGACTTGCTACCAACAAATTTTCTTCAAGTTTTCTTCTCAATTTTCCCCAGTCATTGCTGACTAGTACCTCTTTATTTTTATCAAGCTTGAGGAGGATAACATATGCTTGTTCTATAATTTTCCCTTCGGGCAAACCCATCGCTATGTTTTAACGAGCCTAGCGATAGTGAAACTCGTTCTTGTCTATAGAAAAGTTTGTCGCTATTAAAATTTTAACGAGTTTAAAGACAAAGATAACTCGGTCCTTTTAAATTTTAGAGAGTCTAAAAAGGAACGTAAAGGAAACTCCAAAATTCCTTTTTCGTCATCTAATCCCTTAAGTCTGAAAAAGTATAAAACAATACAGAAGGGATGAATTTTCGATACTTTTAACGAGCCAAACAAAACAAGCGCTCGATCTTTTTGTGTAATAATCCCTCAGGTCCAAAAAGATTAAAATGTAGAGGAGGGATAACACTTATGATCCCTTTAACGAGCTGGAGAGGCCAATGGCTCGGCAATCTTTTCATATTTTACGAGTCATTTGAAAGATCTTAAAGGAGACTCGTCTTTTGAGGAATGAGTGATAAAATGGGTAGCAACTGATTCCAGGTAAGGTTTGGAATTTTCCAATCACGACAGTGTTACAAGGATGGCTAACATGATCACTCTTCGCAGTTGTTCCTCAAAATGGGTAAACAATCAAATGGGGGTGAATGATCGGCCAATGCAAAAGTGGAGGTGACGGTGCAAACACGACCAAGGCTTTAAAGGCTAAAGTATTACATTCACGATGGTTATTTACCGGAAATTGGTTCATTTTTTAATGAGCTTAAACTCTGGAGGAACATGTGCTCATTGCTTATGTTTATTTTTTAACAAGCATGAAGTCCATGCTAAAACTACTCGATTAAATGGTCTCTTCTTGACTTTACCATAAATACCTTTGTTCTTTCAAGGATTGTACTGCATTTTCAATTGCTTCATCAAACTAGTCAGAAATGAACAATATATGCTTGAAAAATGAGTTAGAACACTAATATTTTACTTTGAACTACGTAAAAAGTAATATAAAAGTGCTTTTACCTCTCATTTTACCATTTCATTTGAAATTTGGTTTGTTGGAGCTTTGGAGGTGCTTTCCCTCTTTGATTTTCATCAGCTGATTTCGGGAGATTCTGTGGATGATTCTCGGCGCCGTCTGGACTAGGTAGGAGCTAAACTTGAGCTCTTTCATTTCATGCTTTCCATTTTGCATTCTGAGCTTGATTCCTGGTTTTTATGAGCCTCTGGGGTTTGAAAAACTCGCTCTGCCTTCAACGCACCCTTTGTGTATTGAAAGGTGCATTGGATGTTGGCCTGTCTACTGGCCATTTGACATGCAATGCACCCAGAGCACTACTATAGGTGCGATGGGCGCAAATAAGGAATTTTATGCACAGTTTTTGATGGAAATTTTGCCTATTTCTTACCAAAATCCGGATCTAACTCTTCTCTTGTTTGTTTTTCAGAGATCTTTGGAGTAAGATGACTATTACATGGTGAGAACGTGAGCATGAAGGAGAGGACATGCTTGCCCTACATGATCCGGTTACAGTAAACGCACTGCGGAACTGTGGCTTGCTGAAGTTTTTCCGCATTTCTAGCATGAGACAACAGATCAACTTACTGCAGTATTTTCTTGATGCTAGGGATCCTACCAACCAGGTGTTCCAGATCAGGGGCAAATCCATCCCCTTGACTGTAGTGGACATCTATTTCTTGACTGGCTTGTCGAGGCGGGTGGCCCCCATCTCTTTATCAGGTTCGGCCCGAGGAGGTGAATCTGTGAGAGATTATGTTCGTTGGTATTGTAGAGAGGGATCTCAGCCGAGTAAAGACGGTAAGATCATCATCCGTGATGTCACTGACAGGTCCCTCAGGACTATTCTGTTTACTTTTGGTAGGATGGCTGGTGGTGCGGCTCTTCATGTAGCCAACCAATCTTATATGCAGTATGCCTTGGAATGCCTCCAACCGAAGGTGTTCAACTGGTGCGACGCAGTACTTCTTGTGATGAAAGAACAGTTGACCAAGGTAAAGAGTAGGAGGTTGAAGAACTTTGGGTATGGTTCTATTTTGACCACCTTTGCCTTGGAAAAGATACCACTGATGCAGCCACAGTATATTGCACTCGATTTACCTTCACCGACTGAACCACGTATGCAGAGATGGGTCGACCATATGTCTAGGCATGCTGCTCAGTCTCAGATTTCATTTTCTGATACCTTTTTCGGGTGGTTTGATCGTCAGGAGATGGTTTATTCCAAGTATCCATACGCTGGTATGGACTTCCGGGGTGACCCAGATTTAGTACTGCCGGCTGGCAAACAGTGGGGTGCTATTGGTAAACTCTTTGACCATATCCCTGTTTATCGTTTTTCTCTTGTAATGTCCTTGTGCTTTATTCTATCAAGACTTAATCAAACTCATGTGTTCATGCAGATGTTGGTCCTGTTCGGCCAGTAGTACGCTTGAGAGTGCCAACTGCCGCCCCAGCAAGAGAGGCTGTTGAAAGGGCTATCCTTCGCGACCTCGATGTGGCCGAGACTCTTACAGCATTACAGGAGCAGGTTGAGGGCCTCACTCTTGGTATTCCAGATGTGAGGACTGACGAGCTGCCCTTGAGGTTGCAGCGGCATACTATTGGTGTGCCAAGACGATGGACTCGGCTCTTACGCATGATCGCATAGGCTGTGACTTGCTATCATGAGCATCATTAGACAAGGGTGCCCCCTAGCGTTTTGAGTTTTTTGGTCATTTGACCAATTTTGTCTTGGTTATAGAACATTATGTGTAAACCATAAACAGTTATATATATTTTTGATTTTGGGAGTTTTATTTTGGTTAAGTTACATGATCCAAATGCAAATATTGATGGTATGCTTCTTTTTATAAACGTTGCAAATGTCTATCTAACACATAATTTGCCAATGAGTCAGTTAATGTGTTTAAGTTTCTAGAAATATGTTGATATTGAATAAAATCAAATTGTCTTTCCAAAATCTTAACCCTTAAGAACATGCAATAAATAGCTGGATTTTGGACAGAGTAGATACCAGAGAGTTGTAGTATGACGAGTTGTGAGTCTAGCCTGACAATCAGTCGGCGTATACCATGTGTGATGGCATCAGAGAGAAGTTCTATCAACGCGCTATATTCAGTGATGTTATTCGTTGATCGACCAATACATACCCCTTTGAAACTTACTAACTCGCCGCTTGGATCAAAAATGGCCCAGGCCGCGGAAGATAGGTTCCGTGAACTACGACTTGCTCCGTCGGCATATCCAACACATAACTCCAATAGGTTTGACATCTGCAATAAATGTAAAAAGTGGATTACTTGACCAAAATAAACACTTTAGCGAAAACAAAAACATAACAAAAGCATACAGGTTACCATACTGAATTACGCATAGTAACGCTTGAGGTACAACCCGTTACGAGGTTGCACCAGTGGAATTTCGTCATAATCCATTAACTTGTAGGCTCCTTTTGCTAACACTCTCTTAACAATATAGGAGCCCATCCATAAAGACTTAAATTTACCTGCTCCCAATTTATCGGATTCTTGGTCATAAAGCAAGACCAAGTCACCTTCTGAGAAGACACGGGGTTGACATTTTTGTCGAACTGCGTTTTGACTCATTTCTTATGGGCTTCGTTAGCCAAAGAGGCATCACGAAGGGTTTCATCCAATTGGATTAGTTCCAAGAAATGAGCTTCTTCTTCTAAAGTTCTGGGGAGAAGATCAATTGCGATTTTGAGGGACGAGATTTCACACTGGATTGGTAAGACTGCTTCCAGGCCATATACCAGTTGGAAAGGTGTAAATCCAGTTGCATTCCTTACCGATGTTCGGTAAGCCCACAAGACTGAGTACAGGATTAGGTGCCACCTTCTTTTGTGAACTCCAATCATCCTTTGCAGCATGCGCTTCAGGACTTTGTTGATCGCTTCAACTTGTCCGTTGGCTTGCGAGTAATATGGAGTAGAGCTGTCGTGAGACAACCCTAGTTTGGCAGCTAATTCGACCATCATGTGACTGCGAAAATGCGATCCATGATCTATGACTATAGCTTGTGGGACGCCGAATCTGGCGACTACATGATTGAAAAAGAAGAGGGCAGTTGTTTCACTAGTATTATCTAATGTAGGCGTCGCCTCCGCCCATTTGGTAAAATAGTCAACTGCGACTATGATATACCCATGCCCCCCGGTCAAGGTGGGGTTACATGTCATGAAATCGATGCCCCATTTGGCAAATGGCCCGACAACAACTATTGGTTGCAGAGGTGCGGGTGGTCTTCTGGTTTTACTATCGAAAATTTGACAGGCATGGCAACTCCTGACTGCATTTATGCATTGTTGGCTAGAAGTATCCTGCTCGTAAGATTTTTTGCGCTGTAGCATAACCGGATTGATGCCCCCCACACGCGCCTGAATGGCAATCATTCAGGACTTTTTCGGCCTCCTCATGCGTGAGGCACCTTCTTAGAACTGTATCAATACCGCGACGGTAAAGTGTATCACCGACGATCATGTAGTCTTTTGCTTGGTATCGAATACGTTTTTGTTCTGAGCGAGAGGTATTTGGCCTATATTTTTGGGTTTGGAGATAAATGATTATATCCCCATACCACTGATTGCTTGAAGATATTAGAAAAAAACTTTTTTCCACGATCATTTCTTCGGATGTTTCATCGTTGGACGACGATGGGAGATCGCATAATAATTCTGCGAAAACCAGAGCTTTCTTTGACTTGGATTTTACAAATTCCAGATCAAATTCTTGTAGGATTGTTATCCATTTTGAATATTTTCCCCCCAGCAACTGTCGGGACAATATATAAGTCATGGGGTTGCAATCTGACAGAATGGTAGTTTTTCGAAACAGGACATAGTGTCGAAATCTCTGTATCGCTTGAACAGCTGCGAGTGCTAGATTTTCAACATAAGAATATTTTCTTTTTGTATCATTTAAGCTCTTACTTAAATAATATATAGGATGTTCGATTCTGTCATCTTCTTGAACTAAAACCATTGGGATGGTCGTATCTGCTGCAGCCAAATACAAGTTAAAATCTTTTTGATAATCACGAGCGTGCATTAATGATGCTTTCATTAGGGATTATTTTAAAGCATCAAAGGAAGCTTGCACAACCTGATCCCAGACAAAGGGTACTTCCTTTTTCAAAAGACGCGTATAACCTTTAGCAAGTTCAGCATAATTTGGAATGAACCTCCTCAGAAAGTTTGCTTTCCCTTGGAGTTTCTGAATCTAAAACAAATTTGAAGGTGGAGGCAAATTTATGATTGCCTGAACCTTACATGGGTCGAGATGAATCCCGTCCTTTGAGACTACAAAGCCAAGTAAACGACCAGAACTGACGCAAATACACATTTGTGTGGATTGAGTCGTACCTTGTAGTGTCGGCAATGTAGAAATATCGCTCTTAAATGCTGCGGATGATCAGTCCGCTTTCGCGAATGATCCAAAAGGTCGTCGAGGTATGGTTGAACTATTTGTTTGATGTCATGGAAGGCATAATTCATTGCCCTCTGAAATTTTGCCCCTACGTTCTTTAAACCAAAGGGTAATTTTCGATATGCGAATGTGCCCCACAGACAAATAAATGCAGTCTTTGACTGGTCCTGTGGGTGGATATTTATTTGATTATACCCAGAGAATCCATCCATAAATGAAAATATTTTGCATCCGCTGCATTCATCAATTATCTGGTCGATGAAGGGTGTAGGGTAGTTGTCTTTTGGACAAGCTTGATTTACATCCCTATAATCGACGCACACTCTAATTGTTCCTTGTTTTTTCATAACAGGAACCATATTCGATACCCAATTAGTTAGAGGAACAGGGTAAATGAAACCAGCATGTAGAAGTTTTTCAACTTTTTCCTTAATGGCAGCGGCTTTCTTGGGGTGCACCTGTCGTAGCCGTTGTCGTACTGGTTTGACATCTGGATACATCTTGATTTCGTGTTCAATGATACTCGAGTCAATGCCTGGCATTTCACTATATGACCAAGCAAAGACATCTCTGAATTAGCGAAAAAGAGCGTTATATATTTCCAGTTCTAAAGGAGAACAACATTTTCCAACATAAATATTCTCTACAACATCTGTTTTGGTCGAGATATTTATGGCGATAGTCTCTTCAATGTTGGACAAGTTTCACTCGGAATCCACCGTGTTTACAGTATTTGATAGAAAATCAAAAACTGAAGGATGATAAAGGTCATCCAGAGTATTTTCTTCACAATCAGGAAGAAGGGAACGATGGTGGTAATCATCCCATGGTGCCCCTTCAATTACCATTGATTGAACAATTCCTTCATCGGTGTCATGCACTCTCGACCAAGGATCTGAAGGGGTGCCATATTCCTTAGACCTATCTATCCAAACACTCGATGAGTGTTGATTTGGGTTTGCCTCCCAGGCCAGGAACATTGATTGCTACAATATTTCTATTGGGCTTGGAGGCAAAACCATCACATGATCCATGTCGATATCGTTCTCTGAGATCTTTTTAGAAGATATCATGTTGCAGGTTCCTACCAACGCTACTTCCGCCAAATTGATTTGAGGTGGAAGGGTAAAAGTTCCCATTAATATAGGGTCTTTTAGTAGGCCAACTCCGATATTTTGAAGTGAATGGGGGCTTCCATGGATCATAGGAATGCTTCTTGTAACTTGAGAACCATTGGGGAGGAAGTTTTGTTGATCGACGATTGTAATCCCTCCTTGAAAGGGAAATGCAATCTTCCTAAAATAGGTCGACACAATAACGGCCATAGCATATATCCATGGTCTTCCTAGTAGGATGTTGTAATCGAGATTTCCGTCGATTAACTCAACATCTATTTCTACTGTTTTCCCTCCTAGTTCAACCTTCAAGTTACTTAGAATACCATATGGGTTATATGTTCATCCATCAAATGCTTTTAATGTCGTCGAAGATCGTGACAAGGTTGGAGATCCTAAAGTTTTCCAGCAACTCATCGACATAATACATGTAGATGCCCCCTCATCAATAATTGTTCGATGAACAGTTTTGTTAAGGGCTTTCACTTGAATGAGGAAAGCTAGTTGAGCTGGTAATTGAGGATCATATCCCTTATGATCGAAGGATACAAGATTGGAATCCTTTGGGTCTATCCCACCAATGGATGATAATAAAGCCTGCTTTTGGGATGGGCAATTTTGTAGTACTTCAAGAGTCGACATAGCGGATGGCGATTGGACCAAATATTCCACTATATTATAATGCTGTGCTACTCTAGCACGAGGATTAAATGTTGATTTGTGTACTACTCCCTTTGGCGGTTTTATTGTCAGTTCAGGAATGATGGGCGGCACAACTTCTGTCGAAGTTGTTGTCAAACTACTAGGTTGATCTTTATCCTTGTTGTTCGACAGCTGTGGATTCCCATAATATTTGTTCCTTGTCGATATCAAAGCATCATTCTGTTGTTTTGAAACCGACAACATTAGCACTTGAGACGGGGAATCATTTCCACTGTCAACCAGATTTGTTCCTGGATTCGGAAATGGATTAGTTAACACTGCGGAGGTTTTTGAATTCTTGAAGAATCTTTTAAGCTCAGCTCTGTGTGAACAATCTAGTGTCCGATGATCCTCATCACATATCATGCATGGATATTTTAGTTTCCTATTTCCAGGAGGGTTTGCAGAAGATTTTTTAGGAGATGATTCCTCCTGTTTCTTCTTCTTTCCTTTGCCTTTCTTCTTGCCCCCTGGTTGCTTGGTTTCTTTTCCTTTATCTGTCGATACGGCATTTACTTCCGAGGCAAGAAGTTCCTCTTTTTCATTTTGACCAGAAATCTTACGGGCCTTTTTGGATGTAGCCTTTGTCGATTTCGTGTCTGTAGTGCCAATCACGCCATCGCCGGCCTGAGAGTCATTATTTGATTTAGGAGGAGGAGGAACTGAGAATTCCGGTCTAGGGGCGTCAGGTATTTTATCGTAGAGTGTGCTGGACAGAGTGTAAATCAAGTCCAAATATTGCGCACGAGCGATAACTTGCTCTTCTGTGACGACTCCCCCTTTTGCCACATCTTCCATGATGGAAGGTAGTAATGACTTGATAAACCATTCAGCTAAGAGCTGATCGGGAACATACGTTTTTACCATTCGACGATGACGTCGCCACTCATGTATATGATTAGATATGTGAGTGGTCGTCGTTTGTTTGAAGTTGGTAAGGAGTTCCGTTCCCATTTCATACCTTATCGGTAATTGAAAATGGGTTAAAAAGGTTGTGGCTAGGGTACTGAAGTTGTCGAATGAAGCTCTAGGCAATTCGATATACCATTTTGCTTCTGGACCAGTTAACGTCCTCTGAAAAAGGTGAAGCCTAATCGAATCATCGTTTAGGGTGTTTGATGAACACCACAGATGAAAGGTCATCACATGATTCGATGGATCTTCACCCGGATTTCCATTAAATTTAGGAATATCTGATGGAAGTTTATGCGGAATCGCTCGCCACCAAGGGGCATAAGCGATTGGATCGTTTGTTAACTGATTTAAATCAGGTAGCTATAAAGTTTCCATGAATGGTAACTGTTGATTCAGGTTAGTTGAAGCATACCCAGGATAAGATGGGATTGCCTGAGCAGTCGGTATTTGCATACCGGCATAATGCATTTGATGCTGGTAACTTTGGTAAGGTTGGTGGGCATGACCATTGTAAAATGGTTGATTTTAACCATTTTGAATATACAGCTACCCACTATTTACAAAGATTTGTTGCTCATAACCTTGGTATACTTGTTGGAATTGCGGTTGTTGGTATTATACTAGCCATGGTTGTGAAGCCATGTGCTGTTGCCCGATACTAACTGTTTGACCAAGATGAGGGGTAATTGTACCTGTCTGAACCTGTATCATTCCACCAGTTGGTGATTGTGGTTGAGTCACAGGGTCAAGGGGTTGTTGCATTACAACCTGAGAAACCTGAGGTTGGCATATAACAGGCAGCACTTGAACTTGCGACACTGTCACAATAGCTGGCGTAGTTGGTATACTTGACATAGGTAAGAATTGTTGCATCGAATATACAACTCTTGGTTGTTGAGGTAGTATCGGTACCCAACCACTTGAAGTAATTCCAGCATAACCCGAATTTTGTTGTGAACTCCCGTATGGTTGTCCTCCCGGAGGGGATAATGAAAGGGCATACTGCCCCCCATACGGTGGCAATCCGGTACTTAAGGGAATAGTTTGCCCTTGAGGGCCAGATTGCCCAAATTGACCTCCAAATGGATCAATTTGTTGAGACTCAACATAAGAGTTTCTGGATATTATTCCGGATGAACAAATAAGAACAGACAATACTGTCGAAATGGCCCCTGAGTGGGCTCCTTCTAGCGATTAAGAGCTAGTTGGGATAGAAGGTATACCGGCAAACATTGTTGGAGTGATAGCAGGGAGTTCTGTCGTTGTTGTGTCAGACGACACAATCCTAGATGTTGACGGTTGTTCAGACATTTCTAGTCTATCCAAAAGATTACCTAGCGATTCTACAGGAGCTTCCGCTGGCGGTAGACTAACTTCTGATGAAGAAGGATACAGAGTGATCCCGACTCCAAATTGCGGTGGAGTACTAGATGGAGGATCTTCCACAATCTCTTCTATAGCAATCAGACCAGGTGGAAGGGGTAGACTATCAGGTCCGTAGAATATTTTTGGTGCCGAAGAAGGTATGGAATCGGAAGTGACAGATGTTTGAGGAGAAAGGCTCTTCGAACTGGTTGTAAATGGAACTGGTTCGGTAACACAAGTGTTTACCCTCAGACTAGGATCGGTACCACTATCCTTCTGTGGCTGTTGAACTTCTTCTGTAGAGGCAGGGATACAAGAAATGTTTGGAGTAACCGGAGTCTCTGATGTTGTTGGAACACTTGTTCTAACTTTAACAGGAGATTTGGAACCGGTTAAACGAGTTTGCTTTGTCCGTACTAGCTTCGATTCTGGAGACAAAGACGGTTGACTCGTAAGCCTCCGCGAACGACGAGGTTTCAATTGACTTTCTTCCATGATTGTGGATTACGCGATCAACTAAAAATAAAGGGGAAGTATGTTTCCGAATTAAATGAATTTTAGATGCTTTGACACAACTTGTTTCTTCAATTTTTAAGAGTCGAGAAAAAACAAAAGATGACTCTAGTCGCCTTCGATTTTTAATGAGCCTGAAGTGACAAGTGCTCAGATGGACCTTTTCCGTTAAAGAGTCTGAAAAGGAATGAAAGGGACTGGTCTAGAAATCTAGGTAGAGGGATTACCAAACCAATCGCAAAACTGCAGAATAATTTTTACGGTACGGCAGTCAATCTTCCTGAATGCTGTGTTCAATGCATTGCGATCGATAGGGTGGCAGACACAGCTTCCTACGGATAAAGGATTAAGCCTATTGGGGTCTCCCAAAATATACTCGACGGTACATGGGAGCACAAGTCCGTACTGGCACTTATCGTCTCGAAGTGGAGGAATCACCCAACCATCAGTGAGAACAACAATTACTAGGCTTTACGACGACGGAATACGTCTCTAGCTTAGACTTCTAAATGTTGTGTGTTAGGTTCCAAAGCGTTGTTAGATTCATTGAATTTATTTTATAGTTGATCTTGTTTATGAAGTTTTCCTTTCAGGTTCACTGCGAGATGTAGATGTAATTCCTAAAATGCAATCTATGATGATAAACAATCTTTTTATCTTCTTTGTGCAATGAAAATCCTAGCTACGAAGGAAAGAAAGACAGAATCCTTTCACAAAGAGCAAAGAGCACACTCTAAATGCACTTTCCTAAATCAAACCAATCAGACTGTCTAAATGCAAATGAACATGCATGTATTTGTTTTCAACTTTCTTAGTATATGAATGATAAAAAGAAAGTTGATGCACAAATCTGAATTTCTCAAGCGACAATTATCAACAAGTTTCTTTTCGAAATCAAAAATAAAGGCAATCACAACACCTTACGATTTTGAAATGGATACTTGTTTTTGACACTAGAAAAATTACAAATTCAGACCAAAAACAATAGCAACAGGATAATCGACTATCTTCAGCAATCAAACTCTTTCCTATGATAGAAAACGACACTTGCGACACTTTCAAATCAAAGGACGACAGTGCGATTATGTTACTTTTTGCAAAGGAGAACTGAAAATGACTCAACAAACACACAAAAACATTTGCAGTTCTTTTGTACAAAGGAGGCAGAATAACAGCAAGGAAAAGGGGTTTCAAACAGAGACATACTGATCACAGGTAGTAAAATTCATGAATAGAACTGGAAAGAATGAATCACAGAAACCAAAACTGCACAATGCCTAGTCTGATCAGCGCACCTGTAACACAGGGAATTTGAAATGCAGTGCACCTATTACACTCGGGAAGTGCGCTGAATTTCAGATTCTCAGAACAGTACCTGCGTTGGGCTAGAAACAAGACTTTGCTTGGGTTCCGGGTCACAGTTTGTAGTTCAGTTCATGGGTTTTGGCCGAGCAAAAGGTAATCAATAATGCAACAATCATGGGTAGATCTAAGGAGGATCTAAGAGCTATCACAAGGGGCAATCAGAGAGTTTGTGAATCAGTTGTTTAAATCATAAACAGATCCCAAAGATTGACTGAAGCGACATTTATCTACTTTGCATTTGCATATAAAATGCAGTTCGAAAGCTACCTGGCACGACTTCAGACTCCATCTATAAGTTTATGAAATAGACAAGAAGGAAGATAAACAAACAAACTAATTCGTCCCCAGTATGGTCCCCATTTTGTTACAGGGAAAACTGTCTACTCAGAACTGCTTATCCCACTAAGGTGTGATAGCTGCCTTAGAAAAAAACAAAGTAAAGCTACTTTCGTTTTTTCCTTTATGAAATATAGATAGAGAAGAACAAAGAAGACCAACCTCTGTCTTGCGCTAATCTCCTGATTCGATTCCTCTCTTTCTTGATAGTCTTTCGTTACATGTTCCCTTGCACACCCAGCTTCGCAAAGTACCTGTAAGATCACAGTAGCATAGCACTATACAAGAACATGGATCTATAATCATAAACAATCTAGGATCATATGTAAATTGACCATACAAATGCAACAAGCATAAATTACACAAGAGTATGGAGGAAAACTTGAATAGCTTTTATTGACAAACAAGAAAGAGCCAAGGGGAGTTACAACCATTTGTTCTGACCCAACATCATCCTCTCAGCAAGGAAGCCCCTCTTCACCTCATACAAAGCTTAGATCACCAAACAATCTGATGTTTGTCGCAAGAAACCAACAACAATTCCTTACAATATGCAAAATTCCAGCCTCTGGATCTCTAGGATGAGGGATCCATATATAGATATCTGTAAGGGAGATGAGTCAGCTTGTGATTTGATTAGTGTCTTCCCTCTGATAGTTCTTGCTTCCACTTGGAGATTGATGATCTCTTACTCATCCTTGGTCGAATTCAGAGAGGCAAGTGTCACAGGAGAAGATTCTGGAAGCTTCCATTGCCTCTCCACCTTGCGGAATGACACTGCCATTTGTCATTTCTCGCCCATCGCACCCCATAGAAGGGATTTTTGAAATGCAACACACCCACATAGTGTATTTAGGTGAGATGCAACGCACTTGGCCTGTGGAGCAGCTGAAATGATCCTGTTTTGACCAATTATGAGCAGTTTTTCATGGAGAACTTCTGGGAGAAGCTGTAATCAGTTGACCTTGTTCCTTTAGGGGTTATAACAACACTTGTAGGGACTTAGGAGCCCTTGTTTTATGGACATTTCATTCTTGGGGTTGTAGTGCCCAAAAATGTCTATAATACCTATCCACAGAGGGGTTAGGGATGGGGGATGGTAAGGAAGAAGGTGCAGAGGGAACCGAACAAACCAGAGAGCACAACATATTAACCTCTTCTAGAGAACCAAAAAAACACATAGAAGTAGTTAAGTTAATAGAACCCTTTACAGCTTGAGATAAATGAGGAAGAGGGGAGAAGGGAATACCCACAAATGTCGAATCCCAGGATCGGGATTTAATTGGAGAAGAATTTTTCGCTTTGGCGGATTGATGAGGTGCTGCCTATTGCAGCTCCTGAATAGAGGGCGAAGTAGTCTCTTGGATGTCCACTGGAGAAGGGAAGTTTGATTCCAAAGTTTGAGTGGAGGATGAGACCAACAATTTAGCCGGAATTTGACTCTGCCCTGAAATTCTTGGACAATATTTATATAGATGCCCCACTTCATGACATTTCCGACAATGAAAGGGAATGCCTTTGTAATCCAATATTTGCCGATGAGTAATTTTGCCAATCTGCAGAAAGTAGCTCTGTACCAATCCTTCTTTGGTGTCTAGGTTCACTAGGATACGAGCCATCACCAGGGAACCTATGTCTTGATAAGTTCTATCATGATCCAAGTAGACACCTAAGTCATCGCCTATTACCTTGAAGATCTCCTCCCCCCAAAACTGTAACGGGAGAGTAGGCAGACGAACCCAAATTGGTCCAGCTCCATGGTTTTCCTTTTCCGGGTCAAATATCGACAACCATATTTTCAACAACACTGGGGTCATCTCCATGTGCCAATACTGAGTAAGAACCCAAGCAACCTAATTCGGGTGGGCGAATATCATAGCAAATAAGCCCCGGAAAAGCAAGAGAATACCTGGAAGTTCAATGAGAAGGTTTCCCCAAATCTCTTTCATCCACTTCCACAGGCGCAATGGGGTGTAGTTCCTACCTCTTACCCTTCCAACTAACACAGTGCCTTCAATTAGAGTAGCTTGAGCCATAGTGATGCCTTCACCAAAAATTAAACGCCTATCCCTTTCTCTGATTTTCGAGTTTCTTGATTTTTTTGGTCGCTTTGGCGGCGTCTTGGTGACCTGTTCACCTTCCGCAAGGCCAATGTCTTTAGAGTCTAGAGAGAGATTATCCTCCGTATCTTGCTCTTGTCCAGGTATGCCTATGAAGCAACCTGATGGAGGGGCAGAGCCAACCGGTTGGAAGGTCATATAGAAAGGGGTAGACCCTAGGATGCCATGTTGTTCAGGCAACAACCCTTGTGTAGAAGGTCGAAGACCACTCGTTCCTTCTCCTGAAGAGCCTGCGCCTTCTTGTGCATTTTTTCCTACTGGAAGGGCTTGCGACCATTTATTTAGTTCTGAAGGAGAAGGAATGGGTAGGAAAGGTGACTCTGAGCCCTCTTCTATGCTAAATATACCCTCCAAAACTACTAGAAACAACTACGAGTCTAGGGTCTGAGTTGTAACCTCCATGTCCCCCATTTGCACAATAACTGCCTCAACCCTTATGGCTAGTAAACTGGCTGCCACCGGCTCAGAAAATGCAGGAACCAGTTAGGAGAAATTGACCCAGATGTCTTCCGTAGTTAGGGAGTCAGTAGAATAGTCTAGGGGTTGTTCGTCCATCCAATAGCCAGCTTCCCGGGAGATCAGTGTGCCATTCCTAGAAACTAGGGTAAAGAGGACTCTTGTTGACCAACGATAGATAAAAACTCGGAAAAGAAAATAGTGAAGGCGACTCCATTCCATAACCCAACCTTCAGCTGCCATAACCTTAGAGGCTTCTTGTGAAAGCAGCTAACACCCAAGACCCCTGGGAACTTTTGTCTTTCCCCTCCTTTAAAACTACTACTAACCCTTTGAAACGGTTGCAAGTTGGACAAAAACAAAGGGTTATATTTTAATGAGGCTTCCAGACCTGACCCACAAACTTGTATCCACCTGGCAAGTTTCTCATGACCACAGATGGTCTAACCTTTCGAATATCAAAGGAAAACTGAAGTCAGACTTGAACGATGGGGAATACAAGAACAGAAGGTTATATACCAGTGCGCTTTGACTAAAAATCAACCCCTCACCGCAATAACCTTGAAGGAAAATCCTGCAAAGGGTTACATGGGAAAACAAAGCGTTGCCACCATCTGAGAGTAGCCAAGCCCCAAACTGTTAAGCTTCGTTATTTGGAGTTTGAGACCCAACATCGAAACCTGCGGAGGATCCCTCATGGAAACCCTCCCTCTCTGCCCATTCTCTATCTCAAGCATCAGGTCATAATTTATCAGCCTATCTATCATAATACTTTCCATCCAATAGATGCAGCTCACATTGACTTGTGTTATAAAGCTCCAATAAGCAGTATGGTGTTCATGGTTTCAGCAATTTTGTATGATGTAAATGTTGCATCAAGTTGTGTTATAAATATCCATGGGAAGCATGTTTTGTTTCTTATAAGTGTCATTGAACACCAAGGACGGTGTTACCCCAAGGGGCGTGGGTTTGTAATAGCCCCTGGTTAATTTTCCAGGTAAATAAAATAATACCAAGGTTATGTGACACGTGTTCCAAGTTGAATGGTGGGAAAACATTATAGTGGAAATCACTTGACATTAAATAATGGCAATGGAAATTAGAAAAGGCATTGGAAAAGGAAAAGAGGAAATAAATGAAATTTAATTATGAAAATAAAAGAAAATAGGGGAAAATAAAGATGAAGAGATACAAATTTGCATGCAAGGTAAATTAGAGGGAAAATGAAGAAAAATGGGACATTAATAATAAAAATGCATCAGAGAAATAGTTCACAACTTTTGGTCAATACAAATTTTGGTCAGTTCTAGCTTTTGTCAGTTTAGAATTTGGCTCTCTTACATTATTAAACACTTAAGAGTATTCTTAGATCACTCTAGAATTCACTTGGATTTGGAAGAAGACAAGCAAGAAAGAAAAGGACAAGCAAATGAAAGCAAGGGAGTGCAAGGATACAATTGGATCAATAGCTACAATAGGATTACTTTGTAACTAATAGTTTGCATATGTGATCTCCTTACTGGTTTTGGATGCATGATATATGAACGTGGTTCCTTGGTTATGTGTTGTCATTGGCATAGAGATTTTCCATGATGTAGTGGGTTCCACATTTGGTTTTCTTATTGGTTCTCAATTTTTCTATGGTTGTGGTTTGCAAAAAATCCTCTAGAGACATGAAACAACTTGGGTTCCCTATAGGTTGTGCGTTGAGATGGGAGATCTCTGGAGACCTGTAACAACTTGGCTTCCCTAGAGGTTGTGGGTTGAGTTACTAGTTCTTGGAGGTTTGGAAAACTTGGGTAGATACCAATATGGTTTATGTTAGTGACTTTTAGACCGTATAGGTGAGATCATTTTGCTTGAGGATTGAGGTGGTTTGGCCTCTAGAAGCCTTGGTTGGTTTTATTTTGGTTTAACCCTTATAATCCCACGTTCATGCTTCGAATATGGCATGGGGGTGACTGGCTGAAAGGGAGATTTGGTTTAGCCCAATCTATGGTTAGGTGGTATGTGGAAGTCCATAACGTGTTTCACATTTTCATATGTTAATATGAGCTATTTTCGTATTTTGATCTATGAGAAATTTTACTGGTTATTATGGTGATCTTATGGTTGATGTGTCATACTTTATATTCTGGTTATATGTTGGTTATATGTATGGTTTTATGATGTGATCTAGCTATGATTTCTCTAATGATTTTATAATTTATTGAATGGTTGATGAATGCATGGGCTAACAAGTGTTGTTGCAGCTATCTTGAGATGGAATTGAGCCTTCTTGGTGATTTTAGATGAATTTCATAAGTTTATGATCATATATGAATTCATGGCCTATAGCCTATATGTTTACTATTTGTTTGATGAAATTTCTATATTTTATTAGGTATGTCCAGGTCAATATCCTACACAGGTTTTATTGTTTAGAATTTATCATCATTGTTATAATTATGGAAAGTTACAGGAAATTTTGGGTAGTGGTGTCAAGGCTAGCCTGAAAATGTGGCATAGATCTTGTGACCGCATGCACAAAACTAAGGAAATTGTGTCATAATCGCATGGAGATAGACCTATGGGTGTGGTTATAACCTCCAAACCACATGAATAAAGTGTTATGGATGCAGTTGGGGAGTAAACCTAGTGAAAAATAGTCCAACTCAAGGATTGATCATGTAGGGTGGTTGGTAGGCTCCTAAGTGATTTGTAGTCTCTAAGGGATGTCAATTTACTTATGGTTTACAGTCCCTGCTTCCATAACTGGAACTTGGAGGTCAAGTCATATAATAGTGACACCCAACTCATGTTTACCCTAAAGAGATTGTCAAAGTGGGTAAATGTGGGAGGAGCAGTTACATGCGGAGCATGCAAATTTTCTATATGCCTGTGTATGAGAAATAAAATAATCTATGATAAAATAAATGTAAATATTCATATGAAATAATTTGGTTCATATGCCTTAATTCCTGATCGAAAAGCTCAAGAGGGATGATCCGGTGTTCCTATATAAAGGCATAATGTTTAAGCTCGTAGGCTACAGGCCAAGGGCCTAGACCATATGAAAACTCAGGAGGGGTAACCTAGATATATATATATATATATCTATATATATATATATATATATATATATATATATATATGTAGATAGATAGATAGATAGATAGATAGATATTGATGCAAGCCATCGAATGTGACAGAATGAGTCCTGGAGTAGTCCCAGCTGTTATCGTAACCATTGCAACTAAAGTGTAGACTAAGTGCCTATAAACATGACAATTAACTTATGGAGGCATGGTCACTCTAGTATTATCCATTGACACTTTTAAGACTCTAGCTCATATGAAATTCCCTTGTGACTAAGATATTAGAACCCCGTACCTCAAAAGTCCTCACAACACCACTCCTCATAAATGTTTGAGGTTGTTTTGGCCAAGATAATCCTCTGACAGTCTCTTTCCAGATGGAAGAAGACTCCCATCATTTGGTGTGCTTTGGATTCTGTCACTACACTTGACTCGTCAAACATCTGGGATGGAGATTATTCTCATCTCTTAAAAAAATTTCCTTTTGTTAACTGCCAGTACAATCCTGGTCTTGGCATTTTAGAGTGTGGTCTATTGGATTTTCTCCAAGATAGTTTCTTCCGACATGGAGTTTCTTCCAAGGGATTTTTACCGAGAAAGGTTTCTTCCGAGGTGGGTTTTCCCCCAAAGGTGTTTTTGTTGAGAACGGTTTCTTTCGAGGTTGGTTTCCTTCGAGGGAGTTTTCACCAAGAAAGGTCTCTCCTGGCATGGGTTTCCTATGATGGATTTTCCACTGAGAAAAGTTTCTTTTAAGTCTGGAGTTTTCATCGAGGTGATGTGGAAAAGTATCAGAACCTCATACCTTGGAAGTATAAGAAATTAGTGCATAAAACTTTTTACCAGGGTGGTTTCTTCTGAGACAGGATTATCTCTGAGGTGACATGGTAGTAGTGGGTTGATGCACTTATGTATGAGAGGGAGTACGAGTAGGTCGATGGTTTACACACACACATATATATTATGTTATGACCCCAGGTTATGAATGGGTTGACAACAAATACACTGATGCCAAATGGCAGTGAGGAGGATGATTGGGACAACCACGTGGCAAGTTTATGATGTGGCACTAACTATTTAACCAACTTTAAATGGTCATAAATTATGATCTGAAGGTCGAATCAGGACAAAATTTATATCACTAAAATTGTCTCGATGAGATGAACACGATGATATCATCCATTTGAAGTTTTAAGGAAGTTAAAAAAAGATCGAAATTTTTTGACCCCATTTCCATAAAAATACCTTGGATCTTGGGTTAACATGGTAGAAACCTCCTTTTAATCAGTGTTGTGGGTTGGGATTAGAAGGGGGTTGTTATAGAAATTGTGTCACATTTGTGGTCGTTGGTATACGTGGAACTGAGTAATGAAGGTATGATACAATTATGGGAGTTGGTAAACTTGCATTGTTAGCAAATGTAGTTGTGTAATGAAGGTGTGATACAACTATTGTAGTTGGTATACTTGGATTATTAGAAAATACAACTCAATAATGAAGGTATTACATGGTTCTAGAAGTTGGTATACTTGCATTGTGAACAGATGCAATTGAGTAATAAAGGTGTGACAACCCTAGTAGTTGGTATACTTGCATTGTTAACAGATGAAATTGAGTAATGATGATGTGAAAACCTTAGAATCTTGGTATACTTGTATTATCAATAGATGTAGTTGAGTAATGAAGGTGTGACACAACCTTGGTACTTTCGTATACTCACATATTCAATAGATACAACTGAGAGATGAAGGTGTGCCATGACTCTGGTAATCAGTATATTAGGATTGTTAACAGATGCAACTGAGTAATGTAGTTGTGATATCATTACAACAACTTTTATACTTTATACAATTCTAGCAGTTGGTATACTTACATAGTTAACAACTCCCAACTGAGGGTTAAACCCAAGCATTATCTAGGGTGGAAAGTCAAAGGAGAAATATACTTATTGTGAAAAAGAAAACCATATGTTCCAATTAACTACATCCTAATGGTATCTGAGTTAATTTTACCCTCTAATGAAATAAAGTAATTAAAGTGTGGTATAGTTATAGCAATTGCTCTACTTACATTGTTAAGAGATCCCAACTAAGGAACAATTGCAACCATAGGAGAAGTGTTGGAAGGAAAAGTAGTTTGGTTATTGTGAAGAAGAAAAGTAGAACTACAAATTCTTTGAGTTATTTGTATTATGTAATGCATTTGAAAGTTCTTCAAACATTGGTGGAATTTCTCTAGAGACAGGAAAGTGGTGTAAACAAAGGCCTAAAATGAACCCTGGAGGAGAAGTTGTAGATAGAAAAAAAGTTTTGCCCCAAATAACATCCTATTTTTATTCAAGTGCTTCAAATATTGATGGAATTTCACTATATGCCTCTACTCTATACTTTTTGTAATCGTCCTCTTCTTGTAGTATGTCATTCTCCATAATTGGTAGTTTTGACCTGATTGTTTGTAAAATCCAAACTACTTGCTTGACTTCCTATACTTCACCAATGATTACTCTTATTCATTAATCAAGGTATGTTAACCATGTGAGTATAGAAACTAGTACACCTATTTCACATCTTCATGACTTGAGTGATGCCAATATTATATTATTTTCCCTCTTGAACTCTATATGGTTGAACAAGTTTAGTGATGTTAACATAGAGTATGCTCAGATAAGTAATTTTGACAACATCACGTGTTATAATACATTTATTTTGGTTAAAATAGGGTTCTTAACCCCATTTTCTACCTATTCTCTTATATTTACATATATATTTCAACAATGAATCTATTCTGGAAATTCCTTTTGGTGTTCTCTTGTACCTCAATGATGATAATATTGTTTATGGTTAGTTTATTCATGTGTTTGATAATATTAATTTATAAAGAATATTCTCAACATTTCATAGGGTAAAAATTCTTTTGCACTAATCCTTTTATATATTTTCTACTTTTAAAGAAACAACCCACTAGTCAGAGCATGACTAAGAGCCCCCCAGTTTTTTTTCCAGTTAGAATTAGCAGTTATGATGTACATATTTAAATAATCTTCTATCCTTTACCACAACAAATTATATATGTTAATTAATCAATTATACATTGCATGCATTTCAAAATTTTCATGAGAAAATAACAACTTGCAAGAACACTCAATCGATATAGCTCTTTTAAATCAACCTCATAATAACTCGTACAAGTAATCATATGTAGCATTTCTATTCCATGTTTCCTATTGTTTTTAATGTACAACTATATCCAATCCATAATTAATTTATTGTTACCATTATAATGAAATTATAAGAATAATATGTAGGTTATAGCTCTTTTATATCAGGAAGTAACTGTTATCATTAATTAACAGTGTGATTGAATGAAACATTTGCTTAACTACTCTCTGAAGTAACCATGTCATTAGTAAAATTGAAGACTAACAACACCACATTAACACAACAATTTACTTATCTAAATATTTTAAACTATGGGAAATATAGTAAGAACTAGTGTGATCCTCCCAACCAACGAGTTGCATATGCCCCCAAGCTTAGGCTTCTTCCTCCTCTTTCTAATTGTCCCATGCTTTTTCACTTAGTGGTATTTATTTTTTTCTTCCTAAAAAAAAATTAGCAACATCCTTCTTTTAAGGTCTTTCGACCTTTTTCTTTACCAAGTATTCTTTTACAAAATAGGAAAAATATTTTCTTTTTCCCTTTCAAAGCATGCATTTCTCTCCAATTATGCTTATCCTTCTCTTTCCACCTAACATAAAATTTCTCTCCAGTTATGCTGTTTCTTATCTTTTCACCTAGCATAACATTTCTCTATAGTTTTGTTGTTTCTTGGTGGCATTTTTTCTCCCTGAAATCTTGGATAATTCTGGAAGGTTGCAACTGTGACCATTGTCAATTTTCTCTTTCTTTGTTCACAACTTGGAATCAAACACTTCAACAGTTTTTCCAGACAACAAAGAAGCCCAAAATACTCACATGTTATTTCCCATAATATTTCCAAGAGAAAAATATTTATTTATTATTACAAAATTTATTTACATAAGTTAATCAAACATAGCCTTGGCACAGCAACGAATGTTTACAACTTCAATATTTACAAGTAACATAAGGTAATAATTTTTACAACAAAAAAATTTGTAGCAAGGGTATTACATCTCCCCCGCCCTAAATTAAACATCATCCTCAATGTTTCCTCTTCCTTCATAACTTTTGAAAGGGGACTAAAATGCCTCCGACACTTTTTCTTCTATCTCCTAGGTGGCCTCCTTAGGGCTGAAGTGCCTCCACCACACTTTAATTTGGGTGATAGCTCAATTCTGGAGTAAAATTCACTCTTGTATAAATTCGCATTCAATTACATCATGTCCTCATTCATGTTAGGAAGACATTGTCAATTTTCATTCATGCACCCAACAAGGGTTATAAACATTAGTGTAAGCACATAAAAAATGGTAGTTAACAATAAGAGGTCACTTTGTACACTTACCAAATGGATATTCCATGTGGAATCAAACTAATTAAATGACTTCATTGTGTAACTCACAACAAGGAAAATACCAATTCTATTTTTATACCACTCACATAGCGATCATAATATTTTTAAAGATTAGTTACTTACCTTGCTACTATGATCACTCTCAACTAATGAATTGTCACACTAGACAATGTTATTATGCTTTTATCTTGATTTCTCTTCCCTCACACATTCACGCTAGGAACATTGAGGAGCAATAATAACATTGTACAGGGAGACTGATAATAAGAACCTCTCTGTAGCGAAATAACTAGTATGCTCTTCCAGGTGAATCTATTATTCAAGAATGTAACACCCTCCTCCAAGGCCTACCTAAAGTAACCATGCCAACTGGGGTAAACATGAGATGATAGGCTACTATGATCATATTCAACCTCCTATGCGACCTTAAAAAAGTGGAATCAATGGGACATCAAATACAGTCATCCAACCTCATCTCCCGAACCCTCAGGAGACAAGTCAGCCACTATGTCAACCTATCCTTGGGTCCCAACCAGCAACCCTGGGATTTAAGACATTTTTTCAAACCCACAACCCAAACCACCACCCAGAATGGAATGAAAGCTTAGAATCAAGTAAATTACAGGGAAACAATGATGCAAAAGCAATAATCTCAACAATACCTTAACTAGACCCCTACTAACCATGACATGCCTTTCATCAAACATATAATCAACATGTCACCTACAGGTGTAAAAAACATAATTAAGTGTAGGTATCTCATACTTATCTGAGAATCGCTATGAACCATTTTACCCTCATGCCATTTGCTGCATATTCATCTATTAGGTCATAGACACATTATCCATTCATATACAAGTAAAAAAATGCTGATATCCATACATAGTTGTTGTCATAAAATGTGCATATAACCAACATAATAGGAACAAAAATATAATAATCATATCATCCATCAAAATCCAGATATACATCAGTACCTTTACACATGAAATTCAAGGGAATGGATTTGTCATTAATGAATGAAATGAACCAACTGGAGATGGTACTACCATGTTCCACTCGACCATAGACATGCTGAGCCAAATCTCTCTTCATCCATTCACCCCCGTGCTATATTCCAAGCATGAATGTGGGATCTCATAGAACACATCAATCAAAAATCATCCAGGGCTTCTAGAGGCCAAATACCTCAACCCATCAAATAGTGATTCCACCTCATGGTCAAACATCACAAAATCATCATCAGATTCGTCTCCATCCAAACCTTCCAGGGCTTCTAGAGCATTTGTCCAACCAAGGCTTCCAGTACTAGTAACTTAACCCACAAATTATATAGGGCTTCTAGAGCATTTGTCCAAACAAGGCTTCCAGGACTAGTAACTCAACCCACTAAGGGCTTCCAAAGCATTTTCCCAACCAAGGCTTCTAGGACTAGTAACTCAACCCAAGTTATCACATGGCTTCTAGATCGTTTGTTCAACCAGGGCTTCCAGAACTAGTAACTCAATTCAAGCTAAGGAAACATGAGAACCAACCAAAAACAAAAAAATGAAAGCAACCCACAATCACCATGGCTATCCAAGAAATGGCATGGCTAGGAAATCCATTGTCGATCCAAGAAATCCTCCATGTGAATGACAGATCACAACCAAGAAACCACATGCATATGCCATGCATGCCAAAACTAGTGAAAAAATAATACATGCAACTTGGTACCTGCAAGAAAATATGATGTAGTTGCTGATGTCGATGCCTTCTTGTGCTTTCATGCTCTTCCTTTTCCTTCTTTCTCTAAGAATCCAATTATGCCACACCCTCCATGAGTGCTCCAAGAAAATTCTAAGTATCCAAGAGTATGAGAGAGAGAGAGAGAGAGAGAGAGAGAGAGAGAGAATAATGAGAGAGAGCTCAAACACTGAACTGGAAAAAGGTTACCAACACATCCTCAGAAGCCTTTTTATGGATGAGGCCTCTATTTTCTTCATTTTCCATTATTTCCCTTCATTTTCCTCCTCACATGCAACATGTGACCTTTCACCTCCTTCTTCTCCTAATTTCCATTATTTTCATAAATAAATGTGCCAGAAATGCATTTTTTCCTTTTAATGCCTTAGCCATTTCCTTTGCCGATTTTCTTAAGCATAAACAACCAAATGAACACCGCCTAGGATGTCCTCCCCAATATTCAGTTTGGAATAAGTGTCCATTCATCCGTGTTTATTGTTTTTAACTTTTATTACATGGAATTTTCACTAGGGTTGTTACAGAACCCTCCCCCTTGGGGGACACTATTCTCAGTGTTCAATCACACATATACCTCAGCAACCTGCTGAAAGAAGACATGTGTCTCATGGAGCTTTATAACATAGCTCGATGCAGTATTTACAATGAAAGATCTGCTCAAGAGAAAAACAACATGAAAATATACTGCATAGTGGAGCTTTATTACACAACTCATTACAATATTTACAGTGATCATCCTGTCGAGTGCCAACCCATATAACATCATAACATCATGATAACATAACCACATGATATCATAATAACATGACACCCATACTGCATAGCTTTATAACATAGCTCGTTATGGTATTTACATCCATACATGGGTGTACATATAGAAACATCATCAAAGATATAGATACCAAAAATATGCCAAATCATATACCAAAACATTTATCAAAACATATACTAAGCACCATATCTAAGAATATATCAAAAAATCATATAGCATATATCAACCATCATAAAGCATATATCAAACCATCATAAAGCGTATACCAAACTACCATAAGAAAATACCAAACCACCATAAGCAAATACCAAACCACCATATCAAGATGCTTTTCCTCAACTAGAAAATAAGGAAGGATACATGGCTTGCATCTGATCTGCCATCTCCCATGTAGCTTCATCAGGCCCAAAGTGCTTCCATTACACTGTAACTTGCTCAATTTCTCAGTTTCGGAGCATGAGCACCTTTTTCTACAATATACATTGAGGCTTGGACTAGAATTCTCCATCTTGTTTCACCTACAATACAGACCAGTCAATCACATGATCAACATCATTAACATACTTCTTAAGCAAATATACATGGCAAACATCATGGAAATTCATTGTTAGAGGCAGTGCAAGTCGATATGCTACTGGCCCAATCCTCTCAATAATAATGAAGGGTCCACAAAATCGTGGTGTCATCTTGGCACATGAGCCAATCCGCAAGGAGATCTTCTTCAGTTTGATGCACAAGTACACGTATTCCCCAACCTGGAACTCCTTGAAAAACCTATTCTTATCTGCACAAGTCTTCTACCTATCTTTTTTTTCCTTGAGATTCTTCTTGATCACCTGCATTTCCTGTTCCATGTCTGCTAACATATTTGGTTCAATCAATACTCTACTAACTGGATCACTCTAACTAATGGGAGTGTTACAACTCCGCCCATACAATGCCTCAAAAGGACTCATCCTCAGTGACTCGTGATAAGCGTTGTTGTATGAAAATTCTACCAAAGGGAGATACTCTTCCCACTTCCGTTGTTGATGAATCACATACATCCTCAACATGTCCTCCAATATCCTATTGACCCTATCTGTTTGTACATCTATCTACAAATGATAAGCTGTTTTGAAGGCCAACTCCGTGCCCAAACCTACAAATAACTCCTTCCAACACTTGGAAGTGAACTTCACATCCCTTTCTAATACAATCTTCTTCGGAACACCATGTATTCTAACCACATCTCTTATGAACACCCGTGCCACATCACTATAGATGAGAATGCAGAATTCACAGGAATGAAGTTTTCAACCTTTGTTAACCTGTCCACAATGACCATGACAGAATCATGTTGCTTCACTCTCCTTGGAAAAACAATGATGAAATCCATGGAAATAACCTTCCATTTCCATTTTGGAATTGCAATTGGTTGTAGCAGTCCACCTGGATGTTTACACTCTACTTTCAATTACTGACAGTCGAAACACCTTGCCACAAAATATGCTACATCCCTCTTCAAATTCGGCCAATAATAGTATCTCTTCACTGTCGTCAGTTTCTTCTGATGACCTAGGTGACCTAAATATGGTTTCGCATGAAACTCCCTCAAGATCACCTTCTTGAGATCACTGTTATCCAGTGCATATATCCTGTCTCAGAACCTGACCAATCCATCTGTTGTAAGACGATATTCCAAGTCCTGTGCACCTGTACCTGTACTGCCACATTTACCTATACCACTCTATGTTCATATACCTACACTTGTACCAATACCTGTACCATGACCTGTAAATGTACTTTTATTATCATCTTGTTGCAACCAGTGCACAATCTCCATATACCTAACATCTAGTTGTCCTGCCTGTAAGATCCTCTCCTATAAATCTGTCTCACAGGAGCTCATAGCTACAAATTGGTGTACATGTACCCACCTACTGAGAGAATTTTCCACCCTGTTCTCTTTACCTTTGATGTATCTGATCTCAAAATAAAACTCGTTGATCGTGGTCAACCATCTAGCCTGCCTAGCATTTAGATTCGATTGGTCAAACAAATATCTCAACCCAATGTGATCACTAATGAGCACAAACCGCATGCCCGCATGCCCAGAAGATAGTGCATCCACATCTTCAGTGCATGTATAATTGCTACTAACTCAAGATCATGTTAGGTAGTTCTTCTCATGCTCATTTAGTTTTTGGGACTCATAACATACTACTTGTCCATCCTGCATAAGAACACCACCAATCCCTCTATTGCAATCATTCGTGCATACCACAAACTCTTATCTGAATCTTTAATTTCTAATACTGGTGCATGTGTCAAGAACTACTTAAGTTGCTCAAATCTAGCCTCATACTCCTTATTCCATTCAAACTTCTTACCTTTCCTCTCCAAGCATGTAATGGGATAATAAATCTATGAGAAGTTCTTGATGAACCTCTTGTAATATCTTGCCAGACCCATGAAAGATCTCACCTCGTCCACACTCCTAGGAGATACCCACTCTATGATGGCCCTTATCTTCTCTGGATCTACTGCAATGCCTTCCTTGGAGAAAACATGTCCCAAGTAGTGCACCTCATTTTGAAAGAAACTACACTTGTTGAGCTTAGCATACAACTGATGCTCCCTCAACAACCTCAACATTGCTGCGAAATGTTCGATAAGATCTTCCACATTTTTAGAATATACTAGTATATCATCAATGAACACAATAACAAACATATCCAAATATGGATGCAATGCACTATTCATCAAACACATGAATGTATTTGTAGCATAAGTTAAGCCAAATGGAACAAAAACAAACTCATAATGCCCATACCTGGTCCTGAACGCAATCTTGTAAATGTACCCCTCTTTGATGTGTACCTAATGGTATCTGGATCTCAAGTCAATATTAGAGAACACTGTTGATCCCTTCAGCTGATCGAAAAAGTCATCAATCCTCGACAAAGGATATACATTCTTGATAGTCACTTTGTTCAATTGCTTGTAATCAATGCATAATCTAAGGTTGCCATCTTTCTTCCTCACAAACAAGACCAGTGCACACCATGGTGATACACTTGGCCTAATTTATCCTTGTCCAACCTTTCCTTCAGCTACAATTTTAACTCAACCACTCAAGTGTGCTTATCCTGTAAGGTGCTTTCGATGCTTGAGCTTCCCCTAGAACTAACTCAATAGAAAAGTCTACCTCCCTATGAGGTGAAAACTTTGCAATGTCCTTAGGAACATCCTGAAACTGTTGCAAAGATAGGTACCTGTTCAACAGATCTACAACCTCAGCCTCCTTACCCTTATCACTAGAAATGTGTACTACAAATAGATTGCACCCTTTCCCATGGCTATGCTTTGCTTGCATAGTTGTCACCATCCTAACTGATGTGGCTTTCTTCTTACCTTACAAGACTCTTGGTTATCGATTGTCATCAACACACCCAATAGCTTTATCATGCAATTATACCTTCATTCTATGTAGATACTACCAATCCATACCCAATAACATATTGTATGAACCCAATGGTAATACATTTAAATGTGTTGATGTAGGCATACCATTTAAGTCAAATGTGCAACCTCTTACCCAATGATTCACTCGCTTCTTTGTACCTGTAGCCAATTACACTAACCAAGACTTTGCTTGCAACTGCTTATTCAAACCACACCTATCCACCAAGTTAGGACTAACGTAGCTTAAATTAGATCCAGGGTCAATCAAAATATAAATAACTTAAGCATAAATCTTACCATCCATCTCAATCATAGATGCCTGGTGTTCTACCTTCCTATTGTTCATGGCTGCATAGATACGAGGAATACTCTAGCCTACATCTCCAATAGTTTGCACCTTCTATGCAATGTATATGTGAGGTCTATCATGTTGATTCTGCGAGCAATCTCTCATGCGGTGGTCTTTGCCACAAGTCCAACATTCTACAGGCTTCCAACCTCAGACCCTATTATTTTCTTCAGCTCAATGTCCCTATCCTCTATCTAATGCATTAAACCTCTTAGGTGGTGCAACATTCTCCTTTTTATCTATACCCTGTGGCCTTGCTCGCTTTTTATCCCATTTTTCTTTGTTCTTTGCATTACATCTCCATCTTAGCTTAGTTTCAATGTTTCGCTTCAATTGTTCATAACAATGCTTCATCTTTCAAATGGCCTCCTCCAATGATCTAGGATCATTGAATTCAATCCTATCTTTGAATGCAATCGATAGTCCACTAATGAATCTCTGAATCTTAGCCTTCTCCTCCTTGAGGTAAGGCACATACCTCAAAAGTTCCAAGAAATAACTGGTGTACTCAGCATCTATCATGGATCTCATCTTTAGTTCATACAATTCTTTTGCCCTGTCATCAAAGTATCTCTTTGAAAGATACTTTTTCTTGAATAGACGCTCAGATTCATTCCAAGTTATGTCCCTGACATTCTTCACATCTTCCCACCAAATGTATGCTTTACCTTTAACACTGAAAGTAGCCACTCTACCTTTCATGTTCTCTAATTATTCATGCAACCTGAAAGACTTCTTCATACTGAGTAACCAAGCCTCTGCATCATGTGATCTCTTTACTTCTCCATGAAAATTAGGTGGCTTCACTTTCTTAAACTCATATGGAAAGTATCCCCTATCATTCCTCTTATAAGGATGATAGCGATGACGATCATGATGCATATCAGAACAATCACTAGAATAATACCTCTGCTCATTACCCCTCCTTTCCAGAGTGTCCAATAACCTACCATCTCTCACCATGTTAGATCTATCCAACTTGTGTCCACTAGGAGATCTACTTCCATATTCCCCATTAGTTTTGTCCTCCTGCTCATGACTTATCTAAAATGGTCCTTACTACTGCAAATATGAGAAGCTCTGGAGTATTACTGCATTTACCTCTGCTAGCTTTTCTTGTGCCTGTATGATTATGTCATTATCTGCCTTACAACTCCTTATCTCTTCCTTTAAACTTCTTAGTATTAATGCCAAATTGTTTGGTTGTGTTATATTATTTCCATGACTAGCTCCCCTAGTTAATCGGGGGGTTAGAGGGGGGGTGGAGCCCCTCCTTCGTTGCACCGATTGCACAGGGGGGGTCATAAGGGAGTTTGAGGGGAGAGGTTAGCCCCCCTCCATGGGGTCTAGGGCAGCGCCCCAAGAAAATATTTTTTGGACCTTATATTAGGTGGGCAGACATACCTATGTTTTTGTGCATGGTTTTCGCACATGATTTTGGGCGCAATGGTTTTCGGTCCATTGTATTGGATGCTTCGACATGTATATATATGTATTGTAACATTGAAAGGAACATAATGAAAATCCAAGCTGGTAGTCTGAGTTTTGGGATCCATGGGAAAATCTCTATGTATATGTGTTTTATGTGTTATGCTCTCGCATTGTTTATTTTATGTGTTTTAGAATTTGTATGCAGGTAATTTTTGTATGGGGTTAAAACTTACTCAAATCAGAAGAGTTCCCAACACCATATTTCTCTTTGAACTCATAGGGAGAGTCTTTGTAGTCAACCATCTTGTTATCAATTTGATATTTCTTCCTGCAAGGCATAATATGTCAGATAAACCAAATCACAATAAATCAATGTACCTTAGCATAGCTTGGGGAGGATACCTTGTTTGCAAGATCACCAAATCAGCATGATACATGTATAACATAATCATAGCAACATATCACAAGTAAATGTATCAACTCATAAACATCATTCTAACTACGGTCCAGTCATCAATGCAAAGCCATATCAACAATGCATACTATGACCTCAGGCATGACAACAACCATTACTCCATTATACATGTTGGCTTAGGGGGTCCTAACCTAGGTTTAGAGTTAGTTGCACCAACCAACAAATCCCTACACTACTAGCCCTTTCGGAAAGAACCTATGTAGTGTAGGCTGCAGTATGATCCAAAGCAATATGGGGGGTTGCTAGAACCAATTTTCTGCATCCAAGGAGGAGTGTAATGTCTTTTAGTGCCCTAGATTTGCCTTCGCACAAATTGATAACACCTTAGGGCTCGATACTGCAGCTCTATTCAAATAGTGTTCAGACCTTCGTGAAGGTCTATGATTGACTTTTGTAGAACTTTATCATTTTATTTATCCACTTACGTGCATCATAGAACAATACTAGATTAGTGTTCTCGCAGATCTACTGTTGGCTTGAGGGGGCCTAACCCAGGTTCAGCGTTAGTTAGCCAAACAAATCCCTACACTACTAGCCCTTTTGGCATCAGCCCGTGGAGCGCAAACTGATGTCTCACCCAAAGCAGTATGGGGGAATGATGGAACCAAGTTTCTGCACCCTGAGATGGTCGTGATGTCAGTTTACTCCTTCTACTCCCGCTTTCGTGTAGGTCGTTAAGTTCTAGGGCTCTGTCTTCCTAACACCTTATTCCTCTCTTCGATACCTTCGTGAAAGGGTACGGTTGGCCTTCACGCAGCCCTAACCTTCGATTCAGATACTTTTGTGCTGCTAAGGCAGTGTATTGGACAGATTGTCAAGTTATCTTAAGAATCCTACTTATCTTATCAGGTAATCACAGTTAGCACCGCGTAAACAGATTTTCTTATTTTTGTTCACTTAGCCAACATAATTGCATACATTTGTGGATCATATAAGCATTATAAATGAAGTTCATACACATTAAAACAAGATGCATCTAACCGAAACAAAGACACAAAAATTGTAGAATACTTCTCTTTATTAATATCTTCAAGTGATTATAAACTCTAGTGCGCGCACTCAACTGCGGACTTCCACCCTAGGCCTCTGCACATTCAGTTGTAGTGCCTCTACCTACGCGACGACTCGAAACTTAGACTTCTTACTTCAAAGCTATGACTCTCTTTGACTTCAACTATTACTACTAAACTACTTAGAGCTTAGCTCTTTTTATACAATCCCATGGCCCGTGGACCATGGGTAGATCTCTTACAGCCGACTTTACTTTACAAAAATAAGGGTGGACAACCCTTTATGACTTATGACACCTTCATGCTCCGTGACCACAAAATGAGGAGAATTTACTATTTTATTACAAAATTCGACTCCAAACATGGGCTTTTAGCCCCAAAAATGTCCTTGGGGGATCCCGTTCCCAACAGGCCCCCATCACAAACATCGTGACTCGCCCTCGAGTCACTCGACAGGCACGAATATCTTTGCATGAAGACCTTCCAGTTTGACTCGTATGACCGTAACCTCAGGTGCGCATTGTGTCGCTGCCTACCTTGCATCCTCGACCATCTGCTTGGTCACTACTCCTGAACTGTTGGCCTAAAGCTTTTGTTGCATCGCTTGTAGAGTCGCAAACTTTCCTCCAATAGATCCTGTGACCATGTAAGCCTCATCTAGCTAGGGCTTCACTCTTACCTTCAGCACTGCTTCCTTGTGCAGTGCTACATCCACCTGTTCCTTCAGCTCCTTAGCCTCCTATAGCTTGGCTAGTCTTTGTACCAACGCAATGGTTCGTGATGTGCCCTTAACTTCATCATAGCATTGTTGTAGCTCATATGCTTCTGTCTCTAGTCATTGTACGATGGGGTCCTCCTACAAGCTTGTCAAGACCTCAAATGAATACTCAAAAAGTTGTGTACAGTCTGCTACTGCACTATCCACCACCACTACTGCTTCTGTGATAGCGGTCGCCTATTGTTCCTTCACTTCTAGAGGAGTTGAAGGCTGGGCCTTCAACTTCAACTTTGTGATCTACAGGTTCAACTCCAACTAAACCCTCGCCATCTCAGTACGAGTGTCACTCACCCCTGTGGCTAGCTTGCAAATGCGCACCTCAACTGGCTCCTTCTCTGGAATGGCCAATTCTAGGACCATTCGGCATGCCTCCTTGATGACCTGCATAATGTGCTTGCTCTGATTTGTCGGCTCGGTCTCAGTGTTGATGGAAAAATCTCTCTGCAATGCCATCTTCTCGTTGTTGATTCGTTGTTCACTAGTCACCTAGAGGGTGCGGTGCTCACGGGCCCTCATCTTTACAATCACTCCATCCTGTAAGAGGTAGAGCGCTTCATGTGGGAGTGTTGCAAGATTCAACTCTAATCCCTTTAGGGCACTAATAGTGGGCCTGCTAGCTTCATTCTTTGTGGTCAGTGCTCCATCTGGCAGCACAATCGAACTGGAGGCCTTCGCACACAGCATCTCGGCAACCTCTGAATTGCTGATAGCCAGGCTGGTAGACATCGTGCCAGCCTGTAACGTGTAGATCTACAACTCCTACAACCCTGTCTAGATAGCCCCTAAGATGATCAATTGTTGTTGCTCAAATTGTTGCAGGGCCTCCGCAGTGACATCCCTCACTGTGTCACCGATATCATGCAATTTTCCCTCTATTAGGTAATAGGGTCCAATGATGTCTTGGTTGCATTTGATTTCTTCCTGGACCCTCCTTTCTTTGGCTCCCTCAGACACTTGATGCGGGCAGACGTCTCCTGTGGGTTTGCACCATGTTGTTCATCTATCTCCTCCTTTGTCTTAGGTGAAGGCAACCTCGTGCCTTCATCAAAGCCTCACTCTGACCCATCTGTCTACTTTACTGTCTGTTTTACGGCCTTGCACTCCACTTGGGCCTTATTAGGGGCCTCCTTTTTCCTCTTTTTGGCCAGTTGTGTCATCTTAAGCTTGGCCTCCTCCTTCTTTCTCTATGTGGCAGACTTGCTCCCTCCCACTAGCAAGTCTGTTGTAGATTGCCACTCTTCTAGATATTGATCAAGTACTGCATCAATGGCGTCATCTGTTGCGAGATAAGGCAAGTCATACCATTTCTACGTAGGGTCCTTTCGCACCCTGATGGATACATGATGGAAGTCTGCTTTAAATTTTGCATAGCCCTGCAGGTTGGCATACACCATAGGCAACAATCGTGGTTTGCAATTGATGGCCATGTGGATGTTCATTTCCATCAAGATCCAAAAGATATTGTTGTACTTGACTCACCACGCATGCTTGGTCGCCCACAATGAAGCGTACTTCACTACTTCTAGGACTGGCATGACCGAAGGGAACTGACTATCCTCTAATAGCTCCCATGCTACCAACACAATTGACAGCAAGAGCCATGCATAATGGAACATCTTGTTGAGCTCTTGTGCTTCGCAGAAATTTACTAGAAACTCTCCATGAAGGTAGTATGACCAGTTGAACTAGACTCCTTCTGCACACTGGGATGCCAATGCAATGATAGGCGCCAACACCTCATCAGGGCAACACTTCCTTATCACCTTCCCTGCTAAGATCTGTGTGGCTACCTTCAGAGTAGGGGCGAAAATTCTAGATATAGCATATCCATGCGGCTTCTTCACCAGTTTAAACTTTTCCTTCATAGACTCTATGAGGGCCTGCTCTCCACCTCTTCTACCAAATATCATGGTCGGATTCTCTCCTGTATACAGCAATCGCTTCATCCTGTGAATCGGCCTATCTGACATGGGTATTGGCTCCTCCAGCCAAAAACACCCATTATGCACCAAGTAGAGCAGCTGCTTGATGACCAGTACTATCACCGGGGTATGGTTGTAGTGCGACACCCAAAGCAAATTGAGCAACCATGCCTTATCTACCCCTCTGAGCCACCTCCGCGGCTCCAATGCGGTCATTATGGTATTCGTATCAATGATGCGGTGCATCAGCTACTCGATTGCTAGGTCTGGGAACTTCTAGTGATAAGCCAAGCCCCAATCCTCGAGTTTTAGCAGTGGAAGCACGGTCTGTCGAAAACAAGATCATCTGGTAGTAGAGGGGTTTGCAAGGGAGTCTTTCTTTCATCCATGTCTTTCGGCACCTTGGTCTTGGGTTTGCACAGAGGGACATGCTCAGGAAATCAAGTAATAGGGTCTACACCCTTGGCTTCAACCTCCTCCACTTCAACTCCCACATCCTCATCATCCATCAGGAGATCTTCAATGTCTTCCTCCTCCGACTCCAAATTTATGGCCTTGCCTTTCTCCTATGTGGTGGGTTTTGGTGGGTTTCTCCTTGGTGATGTGCACACTAGTATGGCAGGTTGCTTGCCCTTTTTATCCTTGGTGGTCTCCTTGGTTGGGGTCGGCTTTGGTCTCAGCATCCTTGGTGATTTAGGGACTTCGGCTAGTACTTCGGTGACCTCTGGAGCAACTACTTATGCCTCCATCTCAACTTCCGGCACTGACTCCTCTGCTTTGGTATCTATGGCTTTTGTGGTCGCTAACATAACGCTTTCCAACAGTGCTCGCGACATCTCTGGTAAGTTTTCAAATGTTGGGGTCTCTTTCAAAGCCTCGAAGAATTCTCGGTTCATGAATGCCTAAGAGCTCAACAACTCAATTTTCAAAATGCCATGTGTTTTTTGTTGGATAGCCACTTGTAATTTATAGGGCATTTTGAATTCAAATCCAACCATTCCCCCAAAATTCAGTTCATTAATGCTGGATTGGCAGCAGATTTTCAAGGTTCCGAGCCATAAATTTCATCTTAAATGTCAATCGCCCACTCCATTTGGCCACATTTCTACCATCAAATCATGAACAGTGACTTTAACAGTCACTTTTTGGCCGATCTATGTGATTTATCCATGGGTAGCACAACTCCCTTTGCACTGTCGCAAACCCTGTGATACTTCCTTGTCTCGCAAAATCCTCCAATCACGCAGCTCCCCAACCCGGGTAGTGTATTTTATAGTCCCGTGCCTCCTTTCAGTTGCCTGGAGCTCTAAGACTGTGCTACCTTCATCTAGTCACATGGTTGGACCGCCGGTGTATGGCTTCAACTAAATTCCATTCACCTTTCTTGGGAAGGGATCTCCATTCAACTTGACGAGTTGTATCGCTCCTCCATCGGTAATTTCATTAATGACATAGGGCCCTAACTAGTGCATTCTGAATTTCCCTGGAAATTTATCAAACTTGCTGTTATATAACAAAGCCAGGTCATTTACGTTAAAGGTACGCAGCTTAATATGTTGATCATGCCATTCTTTTTTGCATTGCTTTTAGACTTGTTGGTGAAATCTAGCTAGCAATATCTCTTCCTCAAGCTCATCCAGTTGTGCAAGCCTTTCCTCCAGGGCTCCATGATCCATCATACCTCTGAGTGTCGCTATGCGTAGACTAGGCACAATATATTCCATAAGAATTACCGCTTCAACACCATAGACAAGCCTAAAGGGAGTTTGTCCAGTCAACTTCTTGCATGTTGTCCAATAAGCCCATAGTACTGTAGGTATGCGTAGGTCCCAATCACTTTGCTAAGCATTGCAAACCTTGGTCAGCGTGTCCTCTAGCACTTTATTGAATGCTTCCATCGTCCTGTTAGCCGGCGGGTGATAAGGCATGCTCTTTTGGTGATATACCTGAAATTCCTCTGTTAGCGCACTGATCATCTCATTCAGAAAGTGCGTACCACGATCACTCATCAAGATCTTTGGACAGCTAAATCACGTCAGTACATTCTCAAAGAGGAACTTTGTAGCAGTCGCGCCTATGCAATCCTTCACAGGCTATGCCTCCTCCCAATGAGTCAAATATTTCGTCGCGGTGATAATGTATCTTGCTCCCATCTTTCCTTGGAGCTGAATATGTCCCACAAACTCTATTGCCCATTTCTCAAAGGGTTGCAACGTCATCTGTGGATTAAAAGGCATCTCATCCCTCTGTGATGGCTTGCTAGTCCTTTGACACACATCACATGCCTTGCAATAAGCTTTTGAGTCCTGATAGAGGGTTGGCCACCACAACCTTGTGCATATAATCTTTTGCGCAGTCGTTCACCCTGCATAATGTCCTCCCTTGGCACTCCCATGAGCATCCGTGAGGATGCTTCTTCTTTCAAATTCGGGTACATATCATCGCAATATCTCATCAGACCCCATTTTATACAGATGCCTAACAATGACATTAAAATCTGTCACACACACCACTAACTCCTTCTTCTGTTGGACGATGTATCCCTCTAGGGCAGTTCCTATCGTTAGGAAGTGTATTATATCCTCAAATTGACCATCTGTGATGCGCACTACAAATAGTTACATGTCAAGCAATCCTTCCTCCAAATTAGTGGGCTCTTCCCCTGTTTCGATGCGCGACAGATGGTCTGGTTCCACATTTAGTCGTCAAGGATTCAAAATATCTTCAAAATAATATTCTTGGAACAATAACAACCATCTGCGGATTATCCCCCCCAACATAGGCTCATTGACCAGGTACTTCAACGCAGAGTGGTCCGTATACATATTAAAGTGGCCTCCCAACAAGTAGTGCCTAAACTTCTGGAGCACATATACCATAGCTAGCCCTTCGCGCTCGGTGGTGGAATAGTTCTTCTTCACCTCAGATAACCTTTTGCTTGCAAACAAGATAGGCTGGTTCAAGTTTTCTCCGTTAGCCTCTGTTAGTACCTTAGGCTTCCCAAAGCATTTTCTCATCATCCTCTTACATTCGCACCAATCATCAAAGCTTCCCTTGTGCGTACCCCACCATCTTGCGGGCGTAGTGCTCAGTGGCTAATCCAATGCCTAGAAGCGCTGCTTTTCTAGTACCTCCCTCTCAAATGCATCCAAAAATATATCTACATCACTCAAGCCATCATAAGTGGCCAGATTTCTCACCTCTTACGACACATAGCACAGTGACCGAGTCATCATGTTACAGCTCATCTTGGTTACTTCATGTAGTCGATTCTATCAGCACTCTAGTTCTTCATCAGAGTTTGAGGTGCAATAACTCTCGCGATCCCATGTAATTCGTCCATCCGCTTTGGGATTCACCCAATCTTAGTCTCGCACTGTTATCTTATAGATACATTCCACATCGTCATCGCTCTCATAATTGCGAACTAGTTCAGTATAGTGTGATCCCTCAGTAGGATCTAGGGGTACTATGATGTGGAGTGATTTATTCTCAAATATCATCTTTCACTTGTTTATTTTGATTACCCCATTCATATCA
The DNA here is from genome assembly GCA_031772625.1 of Pinus tabuliformis. Lineage (NCBI taxonomy): Eukaryota > Viridiplantae > Streptophyta > Pinopsida > Pinales > Pinaceae > Pinus > Pinus tabuliformis. The sequence continues at coordinate 392,644,445 of CM062818.1, forward strand.
GTAGCCCAATCAATTCCTAGGAGTGCAGGATAAGGGTTGTTTTCATCCACAATTTCTATTACTTCAAAGTCAGCTAGTGCACTCACGCCTTCAATATCTACAGTCACCCCCTGCAGCCGCCCCATGGGAATGATATTCTATTGATTCGCCATCCTTATCTGAATCGGATACCACTGTATCATGGGTCTCCCCATCCACTCCCAAGTCTGCTTTGGTAGGATGTTCGCATCTGATCCTAGGTCTAAGATAACCTGATCCATTCCATATTTTCCTATCTGCGCAGTCAGTTTCATCTCCTGTCTTGTCCTTGTTTTATGATTACCAATATTTTGTACTACACACAGCTTACTCGGGGTGTTTCCAGCGCATCTGTTTATAAACTCTTGTAGGCCCTTCACAGCCTTGCCATTGCGTAGTAACTTCATAAAGGTCTCTAGGAAGGTTGTAAGCATAGTAGGGTCCATCTCCTGATCAAGCTTATCCTTGCTCCCTGAGGTGGAGGCCTCAGCAAAGCTCTTTTTCTCTTCCATGAAGGTTTCACGTGCACGCTCTAAATCGAACTTGGTATCATTCATCGAAGCTTTGCAAACCTATGTGTTGTCCTCGGGTTGTTTCCCTTTATCATCTCCTGTTGTGATTCCGCTTTGGAGCACTATATTTACGTTCAGATTCTCTTCGCATGGCTCAGACCTCATCATTTGTAGGTTCTGAGTGGATTGAGGTGGTAGCACCCCTTTTTCACATATCCTTGCTATCAACATAGGACAATCTTTCATTTCATGATCAAACAGAGTGCAATACTTGCATGATGGTTGTGTTTGGTTAGTGCAATCGCGGGCATAGTGTCCTGGTCCTCTGCAATTGTAGAAAATTAGCTGCCCCCGACCTCTACCAGGTCCTCCTCTACCTCAGCCTCATCCGTGCCTGTGATGTAGGTAAAGTTCCCTCTGTGGATAGAGGCAACCCCTCTAGCCCTAGAGTGGGTCTAGTCACAGCAAAACAAATGCAACAACTAATTCCTTAAATAGTCATTGTTGAAAGAGCCTACCTTATGCCAATGTTCGATGGAGTCTTCATTATGCTGCTTCATCTTTTGTTTCCTTCTCCTTGATAAGCAATTCACCTGAAACAACACAAGAGAACGACGAAACACATAATAGAGCACAACAATGAACTATTCACTTACAGAGTCAAGGAAGAATAAGCTATCAAATATATTTCACACATGATATAGGAAATCACCATTAATTGTATTAATATGAGCAAAAGTAAAGCTTACAACCATGCCTTGACATCGCAAGCTTCCTTGACGGGTCCAATCAGTATGTCTCCACAAGCATTCACTCTCAAAAGGTCTCCCAAAAGGGCTGATAACTCTGTCTCTCACCTAAAAGCACTAGTATAAGGCTAAGGAAAACCAATACCAATTGCTAGACTATCAGCAATTCACATTGCAAACTATCAATCCAACACCAAGAACTAGCTAATTTTCTCACTACCAATAAAGTAGTTGATCATAGCAATGGGGAATGCTTTTATAAGAGGAGGAGCCTCCATAAATGAGGGAGAGGGAGCTTATCTTCAAGGGAGGTTTCTCAAAAGGCAAAACCACCATCTCAAATGAGGAAAGGCGAACTTCCTTGATCCAACAACCAGTTCTAGAACCACTCAGAAGCATTATGTTTGATCTAATTTGCCATATCTGGGTCATCACGAGTCAAACACTAGGACTGAGAGATGACGTCGCGAAGCCACAATGTATTCAGAGCTATCGTCGCAAGAAGGATACTGATGACTTGCGACGCTCTCTGAAGTCTGACCGTCACTGAGAACAGATGTATGCCTGTGACAGTGTCGTGACGTTCTAGTTCATTCCAGGAAATCACCCTAGGCATAATGAGGTTGTCTTATGACGATCTTGAAACATGGGTAAAAAAGGGTCAATATTCAGGATTAAAGAGCATTGTTAATCTTCTTGAATGATTAGGTAGGTGTGGACACATTTTTTTGAGATATGACCCAGAGAAGATGTCGTTCAGGGACTCACATTATCTGAGATCAGGGGATACGGGGCCAGTGACAAATTACTATGTAATAGATGCCCCCTAAATCATGAAGGACGAGAGAGTGGGAGGGGTGAAATTCTTTACGAAACCATAAATGAACTAGAACACCATTGCGAAGAACCTGTAGATGCAAGTACAACTGATATCTCTGATAGTGAAAGAAATACATGTAAGCCAGGTATGGGCACAACCATCCAAAAGACAAATAGAATTGGTTTGTTGTATGGACGCAACCACCCAGTCGATAAGACCATATGAAAATACAGGTATGGTCACAGCCATCCAGAAAGACTCAGGTCTGGTCATAGCCATTCAATCAAAGAGTCATGTATGCAATCATGAACCAATCCAAGCAACCCACACTGAGTCCAGGGTCTTGAATCCAACCCGATCATAGTACAATTTCTAATATGCGAATAGATGTGATGAAGTTGAGAATACTATAAAATCGCCTGATTGCCGGCCAATGATGTGAACCGTTAACAAGCGCGAGAGAAACCACTAGTAATGTCAATGGTTCTCAAGGTACTGCTAGTACAATCCACAAAGTGTGAAGAATGAGCTGAAGTCGAACACTTGTGAAATCACTTGATCGAAGACCAATAATGCAAGTCTATCATCGAGCGCGAAGAACTTGCCATTGAGGCATGCAAGCTCCAAGGTACCTGAAAGGAGTCTCTAGATCAACTTCCTGGATAATAAGTTGATGTCGATAGGAAGCGATCCATTGCATGAGGGCCATAATGTTTCCCACATCAACGACATGAGACAAGGAACAAGATGAAGATGGATGAAACAGAGAGTCAAAGGGGGAGGTAAGGGTGAAAACTACAGAAGGATTAAGCTCTTGAACATATCAATGACACGATTCCAGAATGTGGTAGAATTTTGGTACCAAGGGATCGAAGGTAATGCAAAGATAGTAGGGATAGAATCGAATGAGGCAAAATGAAGAACCCAAATCCCGGAAAGCCAATGACGAAGTGAGGATATCCCAAACCCGGTGAGAAGCAACAAAGGTGTCGATGTTCAAGAGCGACAAGCTATCATATGTAATCAACAGAATAGTTCCAATTTTTTCCCCGACCATTGTTGGCGAGTACCCCAATTATTTTTGAAACATAAGCTTGAATGGGATAGCATATGCTTTCAATATAAGTTTGTCCTTCGGACAAATCCAACCAGTCAAGTTTTAACGATCTCTAGGGAGGAGAAGCTCAAGTCTCATCATAACGATGAGTCCAATGTCATCAGGGTTTAACAAGTCCGACATAGGTAAAACTTGGAGTCTTTTTCATGTTTAGAGAGTTTGAAAAAGACATGGAACAGAAAACTCCAAAGGGGCCCTTTTCGTACGTTTGTGTCTCTCGAGCACGAAAAGGTAGAAAACAATACTTGAGAGCACTGCTTGACCATTTTAGTCAAGGAGTACTTTTCATAAATAGAGTCTCCAGTCTGAAAAAGTAAAAAACTTCCTGGGTACATGACATTTCATAACCATTAACAAACTTGAAATGATAAGGGCTCGGCAATATTTTCACGTTTCAAGAGTCGGAAAAGATCTTAAAGTTGACTCAGGACAAACGTTTGTAGTATTTACCAAGCATGTATCGATTATTACCCACATCCGAAACACCTGTTACTGCACAAAGAAATTGTTACGGTCCCACCCTAACCCCCTTATTTAGGTAATAAGATCGAGTCATAGTTATAGTTAAGTAAATAGTCAATAAAGCCCTTATTAATAATTGTAAGTGGTTAACCCGCATTTAATGATGGGACCACAATTAGTTGCAAATGGGCCATGGTATTAGATAGATGATATTAATAAGAACCATGGTATTGCCCCATGGTATTGCATGTATGAATCCTATATAAAGGATAGAGACTCCCTTCGAGGAGCATCGTGTCTTATTTTTTAATCGAGCTCAGCTCTATTGGAGGTTGCCCCCTCGAAGAGGCAAGTGAACATTGCTTTCTGAATAATAAAATACTTGTTGTTATTGCTCATTGTTCTATGTTTTTGGTATATTTCTTTGCATATTTGGTATTCAGGTATCGTCTTGCAGGTTAAGAGCATAAAAAGTGGTATCAGAGCACTTTCCAGGGCCGCTGGTATCTCCAATTTTTAGCAAAAAAAAAAAATTGGCTAGAGACGTGTTCTGGCATCTTTAAAACACGAGATCTGTTGTTGAGCGCATAAACCTGTGGATTTGGGGAGGCATGCACGTAGGAAATACAAGAGGTGGTCATGCTATATGGACTCCCTTGTAACCCATGTGGATACCCCTTCGAGTAGCAGCGCATTAGATAGAACCGTGCACGGACTGTCTTCCAAGTACCCTCTAGGTATATTGGAAGCCACCTAGCTCCCTTGGTAACCTCGCCATAGATAAATTGTCGGCCATCTTGCTGCTACTAGTACACCAAGAACAGCACTTGGAGAGATTACTCGCATGTACGATAGGGTAGTCAGGTTGTATGGCTAAGGGTACGGTTGATCCTCCTTTATTAGTGCCTTGAAAAATTGGGCCGAGTACTACTATCAGACCCTTATGTATATTGCAATCTGTAGCACCTAACGCTCCTGGAGACCATAGTTCCTTGATCTATCTCTGGATCACACATAATATTCACCATATCAAATCTTGCAAGTGGGGTTTTTGTTGCCGCAGTAGCAATCAGTTCCACCGTTCAAATCTATCCGATAAGCCATTCAGACCTTTCAGATCCATCTGATCCGCAGCAGCAATCAATTCCACCATTCAGATCTCTCAGATCCATCAGATCCACCATCCAAATCTGAGTAGTTGTGTGGGTTCCTATACCTGGGTGTGATTTTCGCAGGACTTTTGGCAGCATTGGCATTTCTGGGATTCAGCTACTACGGTATTCCTAAGGAAGGATTAAAACTTTGTTCAGAGTAGAAAAAAAAATAAAAAAATAAAAAAATAAAAAATCTGAGACCCTCTGGGGCACTTATTGGTGACTTAGCCCATAAGAATTAGGATGACGAGCTGAGCAAGGTGGTACCATTCAATTGTTAGTGCCAAAAAATTTGGGTGGTCCCAAATTTCAAGCACATTGCCTCGGTGCATGGTACAAACTAGAGCTCAAGCAATGGCGAATGAGAGGATGGAAAGCCTTGAAATAGCCTTGAAAGACGTAGTGTCGCAGCTGAAGGAACTAAATGTAACACTCTCCAAGGGAAAGGCAGAGGCATGTGAGGAGGCATATATTGGCACTGAACACAGTGAGGGTGAGTCTAGCTAGTCTCTTCACCTCTTTGGCACCCACCAACAATCCCATCCATGACCACCCAAGTTGGACATGTATAAATTTGATGGCTCTCACTCGATAACATGGATAGCACAAATGGAGCAATATTTCAATCTGAATTACATCCTGGATAATGCCACTCAGTTTATTGTGGGTATCATGTACTTGGACAATGAAAGATGGCAATGGTGGCAATGGCATCAACGTTGCTATGGAAGGCCCTTGACTTGGGAGACATTCAAAAAAGCTCTTATGGATTGCTTTGACCATGAATCTGCCTTTTTGGGTCGTCTCACTAAGCTCCGACAGATAAGAACAGTGGATGAATATATTACAGCCTTTGAAGCCTTAACTTTCCGCACTAGAGGTCTACAAGATGAGTTCTACATGGAATGTTTTGCGAGTGGTCTTAAGAAGCCATACAAGCCCACGTCTGACTACACCACCCTAGCTCATGGATATAGGCTTGCAGGATAGCTCGTGAAGTAGAACATGCATTAGCGGCCCAGTCCAATCGCCCAGATTTCACTGCCAAGGGTTGCCCCCCACAAGCTCAAAGCACTACCCGAACACTCAAGGTTCAAAAGGTGTCCCCTATAGAAATGGAAGAAAGAAGAAAGCAAGGATTATGTTACTACTGTGATGAAAAATACTCCCCTGGGCATAAATGCAAGGAGACCAAATCCTTTCAAATAGATACTACTGATCACAGTTCATCGGAGGAAGCCCCACCACTGGAGGAACCAGAGGAGGAAGAAGAGCATAACTAGCAGGAAAATGTACCTGAAGAACCTGTTATCTTGTTGCATGCTTTGGTAGAGATTTCTTCACCTCAAACTCTCAAAATCAAAGGTTTTATTAAGCATCGCCCAGAACTAGTCTTGATTGATAGTGGAAGTACACATAACTTTATCCATCAAAGAGTCGCGGAAGCAGTGCATTGTTTTATACGAGCAGTTTCTAACTTCCAGGTCCAAATCGTTGATGGGGGAGCAATGAAATGTGAAGGCCGCTATGAAAATGTCAAACTTCAAATGGGGGATTATCAATTAAAGACCCACATATTTTCCATACACATGGGAAGGTGTGACATTGTCCTAGGTGTTGAATGGCTTCGCAAACTTGGCCCAATCACAATGGATTTCCAGGAGTTATATATGAGCTTTAAGCAGAAAAACCACACACATACCCTCCGCGGACTCCAAGCAGGGGCTCCCTCTATCATCAGCTCACATAAAATGGAAAAATTGTTAAAAAAGGGGCACCATGGAGTTATAGCTCAATCTAATGCCATCCAGGCTTTCGAATCCAATTCTCTTTAGATTCATCCTGAGATGCAACAAATCTTAAATAACCATCTGCCAGTCTTGTCAAGCCTCATGAACCTCCACCCTCAAGAGGGGAACATGATCATAGCATCACTTTGGTCCCAGGGGCCCAACCACCAAATGTGCGCCCATATAGATATCTGTTCACCCAAAAGAATGAAATAGAAAAAATAATCAAGGAAATTTTGGAAGTAGGTGTCATTCGTCCCAGCATTAGTCCTTATTCATCACCAGTGGTCATGGTGCCCAAGAAAGATGGGAAATGGTGTATGTGTCCAGACTTCAGGGCCCTTAATAAGTTGATAGTCAAAGATAAATTTCCCATACTGGTTGTCGATGATTTGCTGGATGAACTAAATGGGGCTCAATTCTTCACTAAGCTTGATCTTTGCTCAGGTTACCACCAAATTTGCATGAAAGAAGTTGACATTACAAAGAATTCTTTCTGAACTCATGAAAGCGATTATGAGTTCCTGGTCATGCCATTCGGTCTTTGTAATGCCCCATCCACTTTTTAGAGCCTTATGAACCACCTTCTCAAACCATATCTCAGAAAATTTTTCCTTGTTTTCTTTGATGACATCCTCATCTACAGTCGCACTTGGGCCACACATCCTCAGCATGTAGATCTGCTCTTTCAACTGCTCCGCCAGCATAAATTATTTGTCAAGATGTCCAAGTATTCTTTTTGCATGGAAGAAGTTGAGTATTTGGGCCACATTGTGGGGCATGAAGGTGTCAAGGTGGACCTCAAAAAGATCTAGGCAATGCAGGATTTGCCTCAACCTAAGACCTTGAAGAGCCTGAGAGGATTTTTGGGTCTCACGGGCCACTATCACAAATTTGTCTGCAATTATGGTCACATTGCGAGGTCTCTCACTCAACTCCTCAAGAAAAATTCATTCCTCTGGAATGATGAAGCACAACAGGCCTTTACAGCTCTAAAAAATGCCATGTGTTCCACTCCAGTCTTAGCACTACCCGACTTCACCAAATCTTTTGTCATTGAATGTGATGCTTTGGGTACGGGTATTGGGGAAGTCTTAATGTAGGAATGTTGACCCTTGGCCTTCACGAGCCAGCAACTAAGTGGGAAGAATCTGGGACAATCTACCTATACGAAGGAGATGATGGCCATCTTACATGTAGTAGACACCTTTCGACCATACTTATTGGGGCGACGTTTCCAAATCCGCACAAACCATCAAAGCCTTAAATATTTTTTGGAGTAACACCTATCCTCACCACAAAAAATAAATGGCTCGCTAAAATGCTGGGATATGATTACGAGATAATTTACAAGAAAGGGCGTGAAAATATTGTAGCAGATGCATTATCCCGCCAATTTGAGGAGGAAAGTACCCTGCTCGCAATTTCCCTTCCCATTCCAGAATGGATTCAAGAGGCTCGCAAGGAATGGTTTTCATATCACTGGCTCTCCCAACTCATTACTCAATTGCAGGCGGGTTGAAATTCCACAGAGGGCTACTCATGGAAAGATGAGATTCCTCACTACAAGGACAGAGTCATAATATCACCAACATCCACCCTCAAAAGCCGCATTTTGGTGGAGTTGCACTCATCTCCCACTATAGGACATTCAGGCTTTCAGAAGACGTATGCTCACACTCGAAGATCATTTTTTTGACAGGCATGAAAAAGGACATTCTTACTTTTGTAGCTAAATGCGACATCTGTCAGCGCCACAAAGGAGAAACAGTCAAATCGTTAGGCACATTACGACCATTGCCCATCCCGACATCAATATGGACAGAGGTTTCTATGGATTTCATTACGAGTCTTCCAAAGTCAAGAAACAAGTCAGTCATCATGGTGATTTTGGACAGACTTTCTAAGTATGCTCATTTTTGTGCCCTACCCCACCCATTTACATCGACTTTGGTCGCTCAATCTTTCATGGATCAGATCTTCAAATTGCATGGCATGCCCACTTCCATTGTGTCTGATCATGACCTGGTATTCACTAGTAACTTTTGGTAGGAACTCTTCTGGCTACAAGGTACCCAACTACAACTCAGTACTTCCTATCATCCACAAATTGATGGTCAAACTGAAGCAGTCAACAAATGTATGGAAACCTACCTTAGGTGTTTCACTTCAGAAAAGCAACATCTCTGGGTACAGTGGTTACCTCTAGCTGAATGGTGGTATAACAACAACTATCATGCCACCACTAAAATGACTCCATATGAAGCAGTTTATGGTCAACTCCCTCCTTCTCCTACTTCTTATATCAAGGGGTGCTCGAAGGTACAAGCAGTGGATCAACTCCTACAGAATTTTACAACCATGCTGGCCCATCTTCAAGAGAATCTTCATCAAGCTCAAAACCACATGAAGCAACAAGTAGATCAACATCGCTCAGAACACCAATTTCAAGAAGGGGATCAGGTATTTTTGAGGCTGCAGCCATATAAGCAAACAACACTCAAAGACAAGGGCTGTCAGAAACTATCTCCAAAATTCTACGGACTGTATCAAGTACTTCAGCGCATTGGAGAAGTTGCTTACAAGCTAGCTTTGCCACCCACTGCAAAAATCCATCCAGTTTTCCTTGTCTCATGCCTCAAGAAAGTGATTGGGAACAGTTGCAGAATTCAAACCAATCTACCTGAACTAGATGAAGAAGGGTAAATCTAGATCCAACCTAAACAAGTCCTGGACACATGAGAACGACACCTGCATGGCCGCATAATCAAGGAATTCCTCGTCAAATGGAAAGACACCTCTCCGGAAGATGCAACCTAGGAACCAACCACTATTCTTCAGCAGTTTCTGCAACTTTAGCCTTGAGGACAAGGCTATTATTGTGGGGGAGGGCATGTTAGGGTCCCACCCTAACCCCCTTATTTATGTAATAAGATCGAGTCATAGTTATAGTTAAGTAAAGATTCAATAAAGCCCATATTAATAATTGTAAGTTGCATGATGGGACCACAGTTAGTTGCAAATGGGCCATGGTATTAGATAGATGTTATTAATAGGAACCACGGTATTGCCCCATGGTATTGCATGTATGAATCCTATATAAAGGATAGAGACTCCCTTTGAGGATCATCGTGTCTTATATTGTAATCAAGCTCAACTCTATTAGAGGTCGCCCCCTCGAAGAGGCAAGTGAACATTTCTTTCTGAATAATAAAATACTTGCTATTATTACTCATTGTTCTATGTTCTGGGTATATTTCTTCGCATATTTGGTATTTTGGTATCGTCTTGCATGTTAAGAGCATAACATAAATCCAAGCATAAGACTCGTTCCACAAGAATACCTGATTAATGTTCAAAAACCTAAGTCAAAACCCTAAATTTTGAAAAAAGGGCTACAAAAAGGCATATGGTAAAAAATAATTCACTTTGTGTTTGTTTTAACCGCGGTAAAAACTTCAAACTACATGTCCTTTACGAAATTGGGTGGTCGATTCCCAGAGCTTTGGTGGTTCATTGCTTCCCAAACTTCCTCCAGGTAAATACTTTGCCCTTTATCTTGTTTTTGTGTCAATTTAAAATGTAATTTCATGGTTTTTGCTGGGTTTTGGAGGAAGTTTTGGCTCAAAAATTACGCCTTGGTCGTCGCAGGTTTCCCCCTCGGGTTGCGACGATCGAGAAATCTAAATGGACCAAAATCAGGATAGTTGCGGGAAAGTGATGTACCCTCGCGATGATCCAAGAAATTATGAACTAGTTAAACTGGACTGTCGTAGCTATTTTAGAAACAGCTACGACGAGCGCGGAAAACACAAAAACTTCATTTTTAAACCACTTTGGCATATGAAAATCGTTGAATGACTTTTAATACGAGAATGCTTGTGTGTGCAGGTGCAAAATGGCGTTCTCTTGGAAAGAACACACTCACGACGATGATGACATGAGAGGGGCAACCGATCCTCAATGTTTGAATGTCCTCCGGAACTGTGGACTGCTAAAATTCTTCTTAACACCGCTATTGAGAGCACAACTAGATCTCCTGGAATACTTAATTCAATTGTGGAACCCAACAGAGGGGAAATTCATCATCCGTGGGCAAGAGGTTGACTTTGACGCCACAGATATCTATTTTCTGACCGGGTTATCATGACGAGGGGAGAGACCCCACATGGGCAGTGTGCGAATCACCAGAGATTCCTTAGATATGCTCATTGCATGAGTGTGCCTAGGGGCATGGAAATCATCCACTAGTGGTAAGTTACAGATACCCACAGTGAATGATCTATCACTGTGAGTGTTGTTATTCACCATCACAAGGGAGGCTGGTTCCCAAGCCTAACACGAGGAAACCAAAACTCAACTGCGGTTGGCCTTAGACTGTCTCAATCCTACTATGTTTGACTGGGCAGAGGCCGTGTCTCTGAACATGAAGAGGCAGTTGACCAAATGCCAGAGAGGTGAGACGAAGAAATTTGGGTACAGTTCGATCTTGATACCGCTCATGCTAGAGCGGGTACCTATCCTTTAGTTACATGACATGCGAGTGGGGTGGCCAGGACCATGAGAGACTCAAATAACTCGGTGGGCTCTTGTGTTGTTGCGAGGAGGCGGCAGCCAGCCAGTGTCATGGGGTCTCGAATTTATGGAGTGGCTACATCATCAGCAGGTGGTGGTTGAGGATTGGCTATATGCAGGGATGGACTTCAAGGGAGACTCTGACATGCTACTTCCTCCTGGTGATCAATGGGATGAGAGAGGTAAAATACTTGGTTTGACCGTCAAACTTTTTGTAAATTGTTTTTTGTTGTTTTTGGGATTTTAAATATACATGCCCTGATCATTATGTTCAATTTTTTGCAGATGTCAGACCTGAGAGACCAGTAGGTCTCGCTCCTACTGCCTGGAGGGATAACAGAGAGATCGCCTTGCCACCTCCAGGTGGAGATGCTGAGGAGGAGATAGCCCAAAACCTTGAGGGCTTTACTGAGGGGATCCCTGATTACAGAGGATTCGAGGAGATCCCGAGACAATACCAGTGACACACCACAGGCGTGTCGAATAGGGTACACTGGCTGCTCAGACGAGTGTTTCGAGTAGTGATATGCTATAGAGAGCAGCATCCATAGTAGACTCCTAGGTTTCATTTTCTGGTTCATTTGAGAGACATGTGTCTTGCGTTGTCACTTGAACACATATTTTCTGGACATACACATATATTTTTTGAGTGCCTCGGTGCGCAACACACAATATATATCTATTTATGTTTTATCGTCTCTGCTTGTTATGTCTGAATGTTTGTCTATGATTTATAATTCGTGTAAATATTTCTCTAACACATAATTCACTAAATGCATCATTCAATAAATTCCACATCTGCATAAAATACAAAAGGCAGTAAACGAGAAACTGCTTAACACACCAAACCAAAAATGGTACATTGGCGCATGGGTTCATTTTTACACAAGCTCGAACCGACAAACTATGCTTGAATAATGTTCGCATGCCCCAAACATAATGATCCAATCGAAGCACATTGCCCCCAAGCTTCATTGCATTCAACGAGGTGGATGTAATGAAGGTTCAATTCCAATTTAGGAAAGACTCGATTTGGATTTTACGAGATCTCCATCAAAGACTCGATTGACAAAAGGGAGTTGTTTCATTTTTTAACGAGGTTGACACAGTGAAAGAACTATTCTCAAAACTACTTTCTTCATTTTTGAATGAGCTTGACACAAGATCAGGAATTATGCTCCATACACCTTGTTTCATTTATTAACGAGGTTGACAAAATATCACGAACTATCCTCAGACCCTTGTTTCATTTTTTAAGGAGCTTGACACAAGACGAAAACTATGCACAGCACCCCTTGTTTTGTTTTTTAACAAGGTTGACACAAGATCACAAACAATCCTCGGGCGACTCCTTGTTTCATTTTTTAACAAGGTCGACACAAGAAACGAGACATCCTCAGTGAAACTATTCATGGGCTATACGAGAACATGACTCCCAAGAGGTCTTCACTGGATGGAAGAACCACGCTCTAGGAGGAGTACATGTCATTGGGCATCAATGACAGATTGGGTTCCAATGCCCCCAGTACATGATGTATAAGGCCATCTGCATGATCATCAACAGACGCGGAGATGGAACAAGTAGCCACATAATTGACCTATGGCGAGGAAGGTACTGTAGACAAACAAGAGCTGATAGGGGATGATGGGTGCATAGGAGGGACTTGGTGACCAAAGAACGATAATTGGTCTATAGTCATGATTCTTCCTGTCATGTGGAAAACAAACCACACGAAAAAGGGAAGAAACAAGAGCCCCAATGACATAAATATAGTCACGGCCAAGGAGAAGACTGAAATCCAACACACCTCGGATGACCATCATGTCTATATAGACGATTTTGCCTCCCAAAGTAAGTGGGAATTTCAGAAGGATCCCCAAAGGTTGACTAGTTCCTCCGTCAAAAGCCAACAGATTTTGGGTGACAGGCACAAGTTGTGGGGAGCCCAAAGTTTTCCAAGTAGTGGAAGGCATGAGGCTAACTGACGCACCTTCTTCCAAGAGAGTGCCAGGTACTGCCTTATTATAGGCATGCACGGTGATCTAGAAAGGCACATAAGATGGAGGCGGAATGAAGTCAAGTGACTCCAGTCGAAGCAAACGATAGAACTACTTGGTGGGGGTATCATATGATTTCCCCATGCTCTACAGGAATCGAAGAAGCACTCTCTTGATCAGTCGGGGTAGGAGAGTCATTCCTTGACTCGGAAGAATCTGACGAGACGAGAAGAACATGAGAAGTATGATCATAATGCTCTTCTAGAACATAGTGAACAACGGGTGGTGAAACCAAGTTGGCACTCTTCTTGACCAATGGTTGGTCGGAAACAAACATAACAGAGCCAGGCTCAAGAAGAGTAGGATGGAAAAGAGATGAATCCAAGTCAATCTCTTTGTTAACCAAGAGAGGGTCAGAAGAGAGCCTCTGATAACCAGTTGGAAGTTGGGGTGAAGGGGCTGTAAAATTTTCCAAAATGGTGGAATATTTATCGATGAGCGGAAAAAGTTGAAGGAGATGGTCGCCTTCACATAACCTACAGGGGAATCTAATCTTCCCTTTCTTCTTAACACTGACAGTTGATGGTGTAACATCAACATGAGCTTCAGAGGACGATGAGGGACGAGCCAGATCATGAGACCATACTTCTAAGATCCTAGGAATACTAGGACAATCACAAAGAAAATGGTCACCCTTACACAACTTACAAGGAAATTTAACTTTCCATAGAGGATCAGAAGGTTTTCTGACCGAACTCGTACTCGGGGCAATAGTTGCACGAGCGGCCTCTCACTTATCTAATTTCTTCTTCTTTTTCTTCCTCTTCTTCTTCTTAGCCTCCTGGTTACTAGATTGGGAACTTTCACCAGGCGAAGTAGGAGAGGAGGGTGAAGGAACAGGGGAAGAAGGCGAAGGCTCAACCTTAGAATCATCTTGTCGTGATCTAGATGAAGGAGACAGCAGAATAGGAGTCATGATGCTCGGGACCACCGAGGTTGGAAACAACCAAATGGGCAAACCGATGGTTAACCCAGGCAAGGACAACATTGCCATATACAGAGCACCAACATTTCCAAAAGAAGGAAAAGGACCAGGACTCCCATCCGAGGGGAGACCTTGACTGGTAGACTCTGGAAAGGTTGCCATTGGGATTGACCTTGAAAGGAACTCTAACCGTAACCAGGAATATTTCGTGGGGAATAAATTTTACGATATTGAAACAAAACTTGGCCTTTTCATTTTTTATGAGTCGAGAAAAGGACGAAAAGGTGATTCTATTGCTTTCGAAGTTTAATGAGCTTGAAAGGACAAGTGCTTAGATGATCCTTTTACTTTTAAAGAGGCGAAAAGGAATGAAAGTGACTACTCTAGAGTACTAGAAAAGAGGTTTACTAGACAAATCGCAAAACTGCATATACACCTTGATGATCAAATGAAAGAGAAATGACCAAGGACTTTCCGTACGGCAGTCAATCTTCCCGAATGTTGTGTTCGATGTGTTACGATTTGTAAGGTGGCAGACTCAGCTTCCTATGGATAATAGGATGATAAACTAGTGGGGCCTCCCAATATATACTCAACAGTACAGGGAGCACAAATCCGTACTAGTACCGATTGGATCATAAAAGGAGGAATCACCCAACCTTAGTGAAAACAATAGTAACTAGGTTTAACGATGCTGGAACACATCTCTAGCCTAGACCTCTAGATAAGTGGGCGTTAGGTTCCAATGTGTTTTTAAGTTCATTCAATAGATTTTAACAATTAATCTTGAATTAAGTCTCATTTTTAAGGCCCTACCGAATGTATTTCAACAATTCCTAGGATGCAACTATATCTATTATCCATAGGATTGTAGGTTATAGAAAAAAGTGAACAAACGCTTTTTAACCACTTATATCTATTAAAATAAATTATACCTAAATTAATTATATTAATAATTAGTTATCAAATTATCCTAGACCTCTAGATAAGTGGGCGTTAGGTTCCAATGTGCTTTTAAGTTCATTCAACAGATTTTAACAATTAATCTTGAATTAAGTCTCATTTTTAAGGCCCTACCGAATGTATTTCAACAATTCCTAGGATGCAACTATATCTATTATCCATAGGATTGTAAGTTATAGAAAAAAGTGAACAAACGCTTTTTAACCACTTATATCTATTAAAATAAATTATACCTAAATTAATTATATTAATAATTAGTTATCAAATTATATTAATAATTAGTTAATCAATTAATTTTTTTAATTGATTAAGTTAATTTGTTGAATTAAAATGATCACTTTCTAAATGAATTCTGAGGCTCGGTGAAAGAGTTAAACACGTACTCTATATATTCTTCGTTAAAAGAGTTCTGAGGCTCCGTGAAAGAGTTAAAAACATAGTCTATATATTCTTCGCATATATTCTTCGGTGAAAGATTTCTAGGCTTGGTGAAGGAGTTAAATACGTACTTTATATATTCTTCGCATATACTCTTCGGTGAAAGAGTTCTGAGGCTCAGTGAAAGATTTAAAAACATACTCTATATATTCTTCGCATATATTCTTCGGTGAAAGAGTTCAGAGGCTCGGTGAAAGAGTTAAAAACATACTCTATATATTATTCGCATATATTCTTCGGTGAAAGAGTTAAACACGTACTTTCTATATTCTTCACATATATTCTTCAGTGAAAGAGTTAAAAACATACTCCATATATTCTTCGCATATTTTCTTTGGTGAAAGACTTCTGAGGCTCGGTGAAAGAGTTAAACATGTACTTTATATATTCTTCACATATATTCTTCAGTGAAAGAATTCTGAGGCTCGGTGAAAGAGTTAAAAACGTACTCTATATATTCTTTGCATATATTCTTCAGTCTGCGGGTTGCGGTGGGCATGGGCGATCTTACATATTTGCTCACATAATTTCAAGTATGAATATTTCACCACAGTTATGAAAGGTTACCAAGGGCAGACAGACCTAGCACAGTTACTCTACAAGGCCTTTATGAGTATATAGAGTCTTTAGTGAAACGTAGAGAAGAAAGAGAAGCCAAGCTACAAAAAGGGTTAGAAGCCACGCTGGAAAATAAATTTGCATCTCTTGAAGACACGATCCAAAAAAAATAAAAAAATAAAATAGAACTCCTGGAGAATAAAATGGAGGCAATGGAGACTAGATTACAGGTTATAGAAAAAAAAAACCAAGATACTAACCAACCATCCCAACAAGGAGATGCTGATACTTTAGAGAGTCTTAAAATGAAAGACATGATTAAAGAACTAGAAGAAAAATTTAATAGCCACCTCACCCTAAATAATGTGGTAGATAAGTTAGATATCAAACCAATTAAAGATGAAATGAAAAAATTAATAGAATTAGACCACGAACGTAACAAAAGGGCCTTGAACCTTATAATCTTCGATTTAAAAGAGGATGTAGATGAGGATACTTTAGCCTTAGCCCAGACAAAATTACATAATAAATTACAAATTGAAACAGTGTGTCTCACAGAAGCAACAAGGTTGGGGAAATTAACCGAGAATAAAGGAAGAGTAATCCGCATAAAGGTGAGCTCCACTAATCATAAGTACGACATACTTAGTAAAACCTCAAGTCTAAAAGGAACGGGAATATTCATAAATGAAGATCTCATTCCAGAAGATCAAGCAGAATTAAGAAAGGAGGTTCAAAAGGTAAAAGAAGCTAGAAAGGAAGGAAAATGGGCAATAATCAGAAATAGAAAAGCCTTTATTCGAGATAGAAACCAAAAAGATAGTAATCAATAGCAATTAAACATGCTCCGGATACTTTCTTGGAACTGTCGGGGTTTCCCATGGAATAAAGGCCCCAAGCTAAGTTGGATTTCAAATGATGTTGATATTATTTTGCTTGTTGAAACTTGGGAGCACGAAGAATCTAAGGTCCCTAACATAGATGGCTTTATGCTATGGTCTACCTGGAACAAGCGATCCTCCTGTAGAGGCATTGGGGAAATAGCTTGTTACATTAAGAAGAACATCTCCCCCCATGCCAGGATTTATAAAAACGACCCTCACAACCAATATAGTTGGATAGAGATCAGAGACATTAATAAGAAAAAGTCCTACATAGCAATATGTTATTTCCCCCCATCAATTCTAACTTCTATAAGAAGAAGAATCTAGATAAAACTAACCCTTACAATGGTTTAGAGAATGATATTTATAGCCTAAGGAATGATGGTAATATCCTTTTAATAGGTGACTTTAATGCTCGAACTTCAAACAACCAAGCTATTATTCTAAGAAATCATTCCAACCCTAATCCTCTTTGGTTAGATGAAGACTCTACTCTGGCTAGTAGGTACAAAAGGAGCTTTAAAGACCTCCGGGAAAATTTGTTTGGGTCGGAGCTAATCAAGCTCTATAGTGCTCAGGATCTCATAATTTGCAATGGTCTAAAGAAGTGGCCCAATTCCAACAAGATGAACTGCATCCATGGACTTGGTAGCAGCGTGGTAGACTACGTTATTTCTGATCTCCCATTATACAATGAAATAATAAATTTTGACATCTTAAATGACCACGAACCTAACTCTGATCATAGGCCTTTACTTATAACTCTCAATTTTGTCATGCATAGAGTTCCCACAGAAAATAATACTTACAGCCAAAAGAACTTAATATTTGATAGAAATAAAAATGATCTCTTTCTAAAAACTAAAAACTAATTTTCTTCCTTTATTTAGTATAGACAACATAGAAGACCTCTATCATAATTTTACTACAACCCTCTCATATTCTATTAACAAGTTCTCAATTGAAGTTTCAAATAATAAAAGAAATAGCAAAACCAATCCATGGTATAACAAAGATTGTAAAAGTGCGAGGAGAGCAATTAAGGAAGCTATTGATGAATCTCTTAAAATGGACAGGATAAAATATACAAAGCCCTAACTAAAAGGAAAAAGAGGTAGTACATTCGTCAAAGACTGGAAAATCTCTTACACCCTCTCTAAGGTAGCTCCTAAGAACTTTTGGAGGTAGATTCTAACTAGGAAGACTAAAGATAATAATAAAATTTCTCTTCACGGTTGGAATTCCTATCTTAAAAAGCTTTATGAATATCCAAATGTCATGGATAATTTGGAAACCCTGCTCACAACAAAGAAGTTTTATCTTTAGAAGACATTAATTTTGGGGTTAATCGCCTCGCTAATGGGAAAGCTAAGGACATTGAAGGTTACCAGGCGGAAATCTTAAAAATTGGAGGTCCTATCGTCATCCCCCACATACACAAGCTTTTTAATCAAGCAGTCAAGCAAGGGTTCCCTAAACTTTGGACTGAGAGCCTCATTATCCCTATTTTTAAAAGTGGGGATACAAATAACCCCTCTAATTATCGGACAATTATGATCAGCCCTCTCTTAGCCAAGTTATATGGTAGTATTTTGGAAAAGAAGTTAAGCATATGCTTGAAAGTGAACGTAAGCAGGCTAAAGGCCAAGCAGGTTTCAGAAGGCATCACTCAACAACAGACCACCTCGTTACGCTTAGGATCATTGCAGAGGAATGTCATAATGATAAATCCAATTTATTTTGTTGCTTTGTGGACTTTAGAAAGGCTTTCGATACAGTTCCTAGATACAACCTTTGGAATAGATTAGAAAAGCTAAAGGTTCCTCTCGAGTTGAGAGCTGCCATTATAAGGTTATACGAGAATGTAATTGCCAAGATAAAGAGCAATGAGGCGTGGTCTAAAGATACTAAGTGTAACATCAGAGTTAAACAAGGTTGCCCCCTCTCCCCTACCCTATTTGGCATTTACATTGATAATCTTGAAGGCTATTTAGAGGAAGCAGGATGTGATGGCACTATCTTAGCTGGGATAGTTGTCATCCTTCTTCTCTATGCTAATGATATTGTTCTTTTGGCAAGGTGCCCATCTGATCTTGATAAGCAAGTCAGGCTTCTTAAGCATTTCTGCTCTACCATGGGTATGACTGCTAACACTGACAAAACAAAAGTTATGATTATCAAATCCAAGAAGAACACTTATGCTAATTTTATGTATGACAATAATAACTTGGAGGAAGTGTATTCTTACAAGTACCTAGGAATTGACATTCATCACAAGCTCAACTGGATCCATAGCATTGAGAAAAGGATTAATGGGGGGTGGAAAGCTTATTTTGGTCTTGAAAATAATTGTAAAACAACAAACCTCATAATGTGGGATAAAAGGAAGTTCCTATTTGAAACTTTAGTCACTCCTGTTATCTTATATGGTTGTGAGGTTTGGGGTTGCAACATCTCCAAAGAATCATGGAGAAAGATTGAGCAAATCCAGAAGCGTTTTATAACTTATAACCTAAAAATTAAAAGTAATACACCCTATCCTATTCTCCTTATAGAAGCAGGTCTTTCCCCTATTGAGAGCCTAGCTATGATTAGGTTTCTATTGTACAAGCACAAACTAAATCACATAGATGATCATAGACTTCCTAAGCTAGCTTTAAATTCCAGCCAAAACCACCTAAGGCTCAATCGGGGGTGGCATAAAGACACAAGGGCCTGGTTAAACTATTGGGAGATCAACGAGAATGATGTATTGCAAAACATAAATAACATTAAAGATATTGTTACTTCTAAGTTCAAAAAAAAATGTGGTGTGAGAAAGATTTAGCGGCTAAAAGAAAATTAAGTTATTATAAGAAGGTCATCAATCCCACCCTAGAAGATCAAAAGTATCTCTCTATTTTAACTAGCTCAAAGAAGAAAATTAATATAGCAAAGATTAGAACGAATTCTCATGAGCTCCATAGTGAAACACATCGTTGGGTAGTTCCTAAAATGCCATGGATGGAAAGGATCTGCCATATATGTGAGAATAGGAGCATCGAGGATAAAAACCACTTCCTCTTAGAGTGCCCCGTGTACAACCACATTAGATCTCAGTTTCACAATCTTTGTTACAATACTGACCTTCCTAGCCTTTTACAATGTCAAAATTAGAGTGAGCTCTGGAGGCTTCTCTCCAAGCTTTTTGAGCATAGGAATAAAATCTTAAATCAAAATAAATAATTTGATTCTTTAGGTCCGATAGACCAATGTTTGGTCTCAGCGGATGTTAACCATCATCATCATCATAATGAGTAAAACACCATTCCTTTCGATGAAAAACTACCTAAATGAGGGTAAGGAGTTCATTTTCAAGCAAACACAAACCATAACAAGAAAATGCAAGAGAAGCAGTGCATGTAATAAATCCAATCACTACGAAACGCAATGCATCAGTGCACTTATCTCGCAACTACTAATGAAAGATTTGAACTTTGCTTTCTAATTTCTCAATCATGAAAAATTCACTAATGCAAATGCACTTTCACTTTCGTATGTTGTATGAATGCAATATTTTTTATTTTTTGGGATTTAATGAAAAACAAGAAAATGCAAGCCTGACTGATCCAAACAACTGTAGGCTATGTTTGATAGTGCGGAAATCAAATTAACATGAGAAACGGGTTCGATAACCAAACACTAAATACTAGTCAAAAGAAGACAAGCAGTAGAACAGCTTCAAATAAACCAATCAGGTGGTTGTGGATGAATCTTGGAAGGACAAGCAACCCAAAAAAATGACTTATTAATGAAACCTTAAAAATATTTAGGTCACACAGCCTAAAAACTCAAGACTTAGACAAATGAAACCAAGGAGAAAGTGCCTTAACAAACACAATCAAAACAAGTTTGATAAGATACAAGAGACAACAGGGGACAAGCAACACTGGCTAATTCAGCAGGTAAGGCTGTGAAAAACAACCTTACAAGAATCATCGTAGGGGTTAAACTAGCAACCAGAGATGAAAGCCAAATCGTCGCAGGCACAAAGTTAGCAACTGAGCGATGTTGTCATAAGAGTACACCTATCTTCGGTGATGGTCCGGTTCCAGGAATCATCGCGGCTGTATGACGGGATATCCGCAACGTACAACGTAATCAAAGAGAACAGACATGACTCATCACACGATCTCAATTAAGAGGCAAAACAAAGAAAAAACACCTGAAACACACTAGACTTATCTCTCAAACAATGAGAGGGACTACTAGATTTTCTCAAGTTACCTAGAACACTGATGGCTCAGTCCCAAAACCAAGAGACATTATGTAATTCAATCAAAAACAAATCAAGAGCAAAACAAGAGACAACACACAAAGGACTCCCCAGCGGAGTCACCAACTTGTGATGTAGGTAAAGTTCCCTCTGCGGACAGAGGCAACCCCTCTAGCCCTAGAGTGGGTCTAGTCACAGCAAAACAAATGCAACAGCTAATTCCTTAAATAGTCATTGTTGAAAGAGCCTACCTTATGCCAGTGTTTGATGGAGTCTTCGTTATGCTGCTTCAGCTTTTGTTTCCTTCTCCTTGATAAGCAATTCACCTAAAACAACACAAGAAAATGACAAAACACATAATAGAGCACAATAATGAACTATTCACTTATAGAGCCAAGGAACCATAAGCTATCAAATATATTTCACACATGATATATGAAATCACCATTGATTGTGTTAATATGAGCAAAAGTAAATCTTACAACCATGCCTTGACATCACAAGCTTCCTTGATGGGTCCAGTCAATATGTCTCCACAAGCATTCACTCTCAAAAGGTATCCCAAAAGGGTTGATAACTCTCTCTCTCACCCAAAAGCACTAGTATAAGGCTAAGGAAATCCACAACCAATTTCTAGACTATCAGCAATTCACACTACAAACTATCAATACAACACTAAGAACTAGCTAATTTGCTCACTACCAAAAAACTAGCCGATCATATCAATGGGGAATGCTTTTATAAGAGGAGGAGCCTCCATAAATGAGGGAGAGGGAGATTATCCTCAAGGGAGGCTTCTCAAAAGGTGGAACCACCATCTCAAATGAGGAAAGTCAAACTTCCTTGACCCAACAACCAGTTCTAGAACCACCCAGAAGCATTATGTTTGAACTAATTCTCCATATCTGGGTTGTCGCGTGTCAAACACTAGGACTCAGAGATGATTTCGCGAAGCCACACAACATTCAGATCTATCGTCACAAGAAGGATACTGATGACTTGTGACATTCTCTAAAATCCGACCGTCACTGAGAACATATTTACACCTGCGATGGCTTCGCGACATTCTAGTTCATTCCAGGAAATTGTTGCAGGCAGAACAAGGTTGTCTTGTGACGATATTGAAACATGGGTAAAAAAGGGTCAATCTTCAGGATTAAAGAGCATTTTTAATCTTCTTAAATGATTAGGAAGGTGTGGACACATTTGTTTGAGGTATGACACATAGAATATGTTGTTCAGGGACTAACCTTATCTGAGATCAGAAGATACGGGGCCAGTGACAAATTACTGTGTAACAGTGCCCATGAAAGCCTGTCCGCACCATCCCCGTGCTCTGGTCATGGTGTCGCATTTCTGCTTGTACCCTATAGGCGAGTGTTCTATCCATCATAAACTCATAGATTTTGTAGTTGCGCTCATCATGCCCTACCGACCTACAGAAGTTGCAGAACAGCTATTGCGGTGTCTGTACAAACTTCTGCAACAAATGACAGTTGTTTGTGACATGTTTTCCTGCTACCTGAAATATAGTGCACCACAATGCGGGCCTCGCATTTGGTCCTTTCTAATCTTCTAGCCTCAATGGCATTGACCCTCCTCCTTCCAGGTAGTTCGCAAAGACCGGGAAATGGTCTTTGTCATGCCCATGACCCTGGCATTTTAGGCATCATACCTCTTCGCGCACCTTTGCTAGAACTATTCTATCCTGCTTCAATCTTTGCATCTCAAGGCAAAGATTTTTCAACTGTGCATGGATCTGTTGAACCCCCAAATTTGGATCTTACATCAGTGTTTCATGCAGTCTCATTACAATCTCCAAGGCCTCTGCCTAAGTCGTTATCTTCTGTTGTGACAGTGCAACCCTTAGGTGTGGCAGGAGCAAGGCCACAAACCATTCACGATGATGTTCATCTGTTAGGTTCATGTTAGCTTCACAAATTTTACACTTCAACCTCTGATTGAGTTCCCATGGTGTCTCACCATGTTGCATCGTGATTTATTTTAACCCCACAATCAACTGGGCCTCAGATTTAGGCCTATTGAATTATCTAATGTCTGCCACTCCATCATTTGGGTTATCATTAGAGCACTTGATATACCAGGTTAGCACGCGATCCTGCAGAGCACTAATTAATGTCAGCTTCTTTATGTGATCATCTGTAACGCCCTGAGCTTCCCATACAACTTTCACCGAACCAAAACTGGTCTGGTTCCTCATTTCCCAAGCCTTTAAACAAAGGCATCTTCATTGAATTCACCATACTGAACTGCGGTGGAGGCCGAGGTGGTACGGGTGAAGTCACAGGTGATGGTGTTGAAGTTGGAGGTGGTGTGGGTGGAGGTGGCAGTCACGAGAATCCTTGTCTTATTAACTGAATATCACTTCACAGAGAAGCCTACGCTATCCCCTCCTCGTCACCTCGCAGAGATAAAATCAATGGACTATATTCAAGACCCTTTTTTCCTTCGTTTGTGTAATTTTTTCTGCTTCGCGTAGCTCCAAATATCAAGGTAGCTGCATAACCCACTTTTTGCACAATAACATTTTAATCTAGGTATTCAAAGATTTCAAGTACTTACCTCGCGCTCCTTTGAAAAAGCGTCCCTCCACCTCATTGTATTTGACTGAGGTGTCAGCTGCAAATTCAGTTACAAATCCTCCTATGATGCCATTGATCCAATTATTGATAGTGCGGGTGATCTTATCCTCCGATGCTTCCAATTTTGTACTAGCTCTGGGGTCCAAATAATAAGACGTCAAGTTTCCACCTTCCTTGGCTATCTACTAGCTTCGTGATCCACTCGTATAGCTCAACCAGAAAGGAATAGAAAAAGATCTCGTGTATTTCTATATATAGGTACCTGTCCAGCCACTGTTCCTTTTCTAGTCACAGACTTCTGTTCTCCTGCGCTGCGAATTCGTGGATCTTCCTATCCAACTAGTCTCCGATCTCTTTCTTAGTCTAATTCCAGTGATATGACATCACACATCTCTTATGCAGATTCCAGTCCCAGCAATAGAACCATTTGTTGGCTTGACGAGGCCTGATCTAGGTTCAGCGTTAGTTAGCCAAACAAATCCCTACACTACTGGCCCTTTCGGCGTCAGCCCACAGAGTGCAAACCAAAGTCTCACCCGAGTGTTATGGGAGGATGCTAGAACCAAGTTTTTTCACCCTGAGATTGTCGTGATGTTAGTTTACTCCTTCTACTGCTCCTTTTGTGTAGGTCGTTAAGTGTTAGGGCTATGTCTTCCTAACCCCTTATTCCTCCCTTCAATACCCTTGCAAAAGGGTACGGCTAGCCTTTGCGCAACCCTAACCTTTGATTCAGATACTTTCGCACTGCTAAGGCAACGTATTGCATAGATTGTCAAGTTATCTTAAGAATCCTAATTATCTTATCAGGTAATCATAGTTAGCACCACGCAAATAGATGTTCTTATTTGTGTTCACTTAGCCAGTGTAATTACATACATTCGCGCATCATATAAGCATTATAAATGAAGTTCATACACATTACAACAAGATGCATTTAACTGAAACAAAGACACAGAAATTGCATAATACTTTTCTTTGTTGATATCTTCAATTGATTACAGACTCTATCCACCCTACGCACACAGTTGTAGGGGTCCGCGCACTCAGCTATAGACTTCCACCCTAGGCCTCTACGCACTTAGCTATAGAGCCTCTACCTACGCTACGACCCTAAACTTAGACTTCTTACTTCAGAGCCATGACTCTCTTCGACTTCAACTATTACTACTAAAATACTTAGAGCTTAGCTCCTTTTATACAATCCCATGGTCTGCGAACCATGGGTAGATCTCTTACAACCGACTTTATTTTACAAAAATAAGGGTGGACAACCCTTTATGACTTATGAAACCTTTGCGCTCTGCGACCACAAAATGTGGAGACTTTACTATTTTATTACAAAATTTGACTCAAAACATGGGCTTTTAGCCCCAAAACTATCCTTGGGAGATCCCGTTCCCAACATCTACGTAAGTTATTCAGAAAACATAACAGAATTCAGAACAATCTTCGCGAAAGTACTTAACATGCAATGTGTTCATTTATTAAGACTTATTCAAGTGAATCACGTATCATTAAATCAATAGTTCATAAACACATTATTCATACACATCATATATCGTAAACAAAAGTAAACATAAATAACAAATATACATAGGATTTCTTCAATAATCTCCTTTATTGATCTTCAGTTTAGGTTTACAGACTCAAAACTACCTTGTGCACATAGCTGCAAGGGTCTGCGCACTCAGTTGTGGCCTCTACTTTAGGCCTCTGCGCACTCAGCTGCAGAGCCATTCTCTCCTTCTATCTACCTACTTCTTACTTTCCCTTCCCTTCACTCAAGGAATATACATGCCTTAGACTCCCTAAGACACACCTATATATACCCTTTTTCATACAACCATGGGTGGGTTTCAAAGCTGACTCAAACTTTACATAAACAAGGGGCTAAAACCCCTTTTAATCCTAATCCTCTACATGCTATTCATCCACAAATCATGGATACTTTACATTACTTACAAAAAATACATCAAAACTTGGGTTATTTTAACCCCAAAAATGACCTAGCGGACCCCATCCCAACAGGCCCCCAACACAAATATCCTGACTTGCCCTCGAGTCACTTGGCTAGCACTACTATCTTGTTGTGAAGATCCCTCAACGTTACCTAGATCATAGCAACTTTAGCAATGCTCTGAGTGGCGATCTGCTTCACCTCCTCAACTAAATTTTCCGTAGCTAGTCATTCGATGGCCAGCCTCATTGTTAGTTGCATCTGCTGCAAGCCCATTAGCTTCTCCTGAATATTGGTCATGACTTGGTAAGCCTCCTCTAACCAAGGTTGTAGCCTAGCCTTAAGAAATTCCTCCTTTTTCCATGTCGCCTCTACCTACATGAGGAGTTGCTTTCCCTCCTGCAATTTGTCTAGGCATTGTGGTGGTGCAATAGAGCGCGTCATCGCCTTGACTACGTCATATTACCTCTACATCTCCCTGACCTTTGTATACAATGTCTGCAAGTTTGGATATTCCTGCAAAATTGTCACCAACTCCGTTGCTTGTTCAAGTAATGTCGAACAGTCAGCGACTGTGGCATCCAGGGTGGTAATTCCTTCTCTGGTGGCAGATCCGCGCTACTCCCGGACCTCAGGGAGAGTCGTGGGATGCAATTATAATTGCAGCTCTATTATCTTCATATTAATTTCAAATTGAACTTAGCCAACCTCTGCCTTGGCTTCACGTGCACCCGTGGCTAACTTCTTGATCTTCTCTTCTGGATGTGCATCTTCAGGGATGTGAATCTCAAGCATTGTTCTACATGCCTTTGTGACTGCAGACCCCAGTTGGGAACTATGTTCCTATAGTGTCTCCTTTCCTTTTAACGCCTCCGTCTTCTCAACAAACATCTGCTCTTTTTTCACTCTGTATTTGTTGATGAGATTGAGAGTGCACTTCTCTCGAGCTCTCATTTCCTCTGTTACTCATGCATGTAGCATGTGGAGGATCTCGTTGTGGAGCACTATTATGTTCAAGCCAATGTTCTTGATTGTTTTTAGGATGACGTGATCATCGGCTGTCTCCATGTGAAGGGACCCATCTGGTAATGAAATAGTTCTAAGGTTTAGGGTCCTTACCAACTCAGCTTCTTGGCTCATCCCAGGTGCCAAGCTCATTTGACCGGCACCTAACTATATTTTGTTGGCCTGGATATACAACTCGCATAGATCCTTTTGGAAACTCCCCAATGTCTGCATATATTGCTTCTCGAACTTCTACAACACTTTAGTCATGGTATCCTTTATTTTATCCCTAATCTCATCGAGACCTCCCTTCGTCAGGACCATGGTATCACCCTGCGACTTGACTGACTTTTGCTTTTTTCGGGAACCTTCCTGTTGCCCCTTTCCGTGCTTCTTCAGAATGAAGGGGGTGCTCTGCCCCTCATCTCCTCCATCGCCTTTCTATGAAATTTCTTCCTCCTCAGTCTCTGGCGAAGGTGACTTGCCACTTCTTTGTGACTCACACTCTTCTTGTTCTACCTACTCCTTGGCAGCTTGCTCTTTCTCCATTCGAGCCTTCTCGGTAACCTCCTTCTTTCTCTGTGCGTCTAGGTTCTGTGCAACCTACTTAGCTACTTCCTTTCTCTTCTGTGTTGTCGAACTTCCCATGCCCTTACTAGTTCCAACATCTAATTCTAAGGGGGCACACCACTTTGTTGGCCATCACGTGATCACCTCTTGTACATCTATCTCTGTCACCAAATATGGCAAGTCATGCCATTTTTATTGTGGATCCTTCCACACTTGAATGTAAACTTTGTGGAAGTCAGATTTGAATGCTGCGTAGGTTGACAACTATGTATACAAGCTTGGGGACAACCTTGGATGTTGATTGATGGCCATGCAGAGACTCATTTCAATCAGGACCAAAAATATGTTTTTCTCTGTGATCCGTGCATGTTCCTTTGTAGCCCACAAGGAGGTGATTTTCACTACCTCTTCTAATCCTTCTTCCAACAGAGGAAATTGGTTGTCCTCCCATAGTTCCCACGCAACCAACACAATAGACAGCAGCAACCAAGTATAATGAAACGACTTGGTTTCATCTTGGGCCTTGCGGTAATTTGCCAAGAACTCCTGACAGAGATACCTAGACCAGTTGAACTACACGCCCTTCGTGCACTTTTGAGCTAGGGACACTACGGGCATCGAAACTTCATCCACATTACACTTTCTCATCACCTTCCCTACTAAAATTTGGGTGGAAATTTGAAATATAGGGTCATTTATAGAGGTCATGGAATATCCTCACACCGTCTTCATGACGTAGAATTCTTTCTTCATTCTTTTTGCCAGATCATTTTCTCTTTTCTTTCCACCAAACGCCTTGGTTGGATTTAGTCCCTCATATGGCAGTGTGTGATCCTATGAATGAGCATGTTAGTGATGGTGATAGGCCCTCCTAACCATAAGAACTGATCTTGCACCAAAGTGAGCAGCAGGCACACACAAATTGTGTTGATAGGGGTGCGGTGATAATGGGGAACCCACAAAAGATTAAGTAATCCCGAATTCTCCACACCGCGGATCCATTCCACCATCTCTAATGTGGTAAACCCCGACTCCACGTAGTATACGCACTTCATATATTTATCTATTTCTAATTGAGGGAACCTAGAATGATCTGTGAGGTCCCAATATTCCATCTTCAGCAGTGGGATCCGCGTAAGCCACAGACCTTCAAAGGGAACTTGTTCAGGCAGAAGGGGTTTAGAAATGGAAAATTTGTGTGAATCTGGATCCTCAGTGACCTTCTCCTTCCCCTTGTGCAGAGGGATATAGTCAGGTAGCTTTGTGATGGGCTCCACTCCCTCAGCATCTATGTCTTATGCGCCCTTGCCTTCCTCCGCCTCCAAGTCAACTACCTTCTTGCACTGCTTGTCCCTCTTTTGTTTTTGTACTACCGAATGCTTCCTGGGGGATTTGTGCATTGGTACCATATTTTTCTGCTTATCCTTATTTGGTTTAGTTGTCTGGGTCTCTCTTGCAAGGGTAGGCTTTAGCCTAGGCAACCTTGTCGCTATAGGCACAGGAGTTGACGCTTCCATACTCACCACTTCCAGGGTAGCTCCCTCAGAGGAAACATAGCCACTAGTACTCACGGTTTCCGTAGGGCTTGGTCGAAGCATATTTTTTAGAATGAACTTTTGATTCAACTCAAACAGCTTAGCAAATGCAGGGCTTGCAACTAAATCCTCCCAATACGATCGGTTCATAGGTGACAGACAACAAAGCTCAATAAAAACTCTAAGGGCGCAAAGTGTTCTTTGTTGGACCGACATGCATAATTTATAGGGGTTTTTTAATTCAAATTTGACTGTTCCCCCCAAATTCTGATAATTAATGTTGTTTTGACGATAGATATTCAAATATTTTTAGCTTAAATGCCGCCAGCCCACTCCTCTTAACCGTCTTCTGGTTTTCTAGTAATGAACAGTGACTCCAACAGTCACTTTTCTACTGTGTTGCATGACACTTCCCTCCTTAGTGCAACTTCCTACGTGCAGCTTCATAGCTTTGGATCTTCATCATCTTCCATGCATCCCACCTGCTGCGTAGTCCTCCAACCCTGGAAGTGTATTTTATAGTCCTGCACTCCCTTGCAACTACCTGGAGCACTATGAGTATCATGCCACCATATAATCATAGCACAGGATCCCCTGTATACAGCTTCAATCAGCGTCCATTCACTCTTCCTAGAAAATTTTCTCCATTCAACTTCGCGAGCTAGACTACACCTCCATCTGTAATTTCTTTGATAATATATGGCCCCAGCCAATGCATCTAAATTTCCTTAGAAACTTAGTGAATTTTCTATCATATAACAAGACAAGATCATTTACCTTGAACATGCAGAGTTTGATGTGGCGATCCTGCCAGGCATTTTCACGTTCCTTCTATAATTGTTAAAGGAATCCAGCCAAGAATTGGTCCTCTTCGAGCTCCATCAGTTGCGCGAGTTGTTCCTCCAAGGCTTCACGATCTACCATACCTGTCAGAGCTGCTATGTGTATACTAGGCACAATATACTCCATCAGCATTATAGCTTTGACACCATATACCAATCTAAATGGAGTTTGTCCTGTCATATTATTGCAAGTAGTCCTATACGCCCATAGTACTAAAGGTACGTGAACATCCCATTCATTTCGCTGTGTGTTGCAGATCTTCGTCGGCGTGTTCTCCAAAATCTTGTTGATGGCCTCAACAGTTCCATTGGCTTGTGGGTGATACAGTGTACTCTTCTGGTGGTAGACCTGAAATTCTTCAGTCAACGTGCTGTTGGCATTATGGCATTATGGACATGTGTTGAACTTGAAGGCAACCCTCTCACAGACAGACATTTCTCTTGATGGGGACAGGAAGAGCCAAAAGGAGAGAAGAGGGGCCATTTACATATGCTTATTGGAACCTTTGAGCCATTGGGAGCTTATCAGAGCAATAGAGGCTCTTTCTCATATATAAAGAGCTTATCCGGAGTGATCATGCCTCATATTCATGTATTAGTGTTATCGGGAGGTGTTTGGGCGCGTAAAACCCATATATATGCATTATATCCCCTTTTCGGCGGTTACATGAATAATATCATTGCGGCATCGAAGTTTCGGCATATCGCATAACAATTATATATATATATATATATATATATATATATATATATATATATATATATATATATATATGTTTCGGCATATCGGCGCATTGGGGTTTCGGCTGTGTAACCCGGAAGCATATCGCAATGGACCCGATGGTGGCATTAACTCTGGCTTATAATAATATCGCATCCGCAGTTCGGCATATATGTGCGTCGGACTTCGTTGAAACCTCCGATTGCGGTCGGACCCAATGGAGGCATCAAACACAGTTTATAATATATCACGTCCGCAGTATATCGGAATACATAAAGGGTCACCCACCCCAATCCTCTGATTGCGAGTGGACCCGATGGTGGCATCAAACATGGCTTATAATAATATCGCATCCGGCTATGTGACTTTGGTGAAATCCTCCGATTGCGATAAGAGGGGTCGGACCCGATGAAGGAATTAAAAGCATTTCATATTAAATCGCATCTGTGGTGTTCGCCCATAAGCCTCCCACTTCAAATCGCCGATAGCGATGAAAGGAGAAGATCTGATATATTAATAAAGGCTGGTTAATGGGGCATATCGCATCTGATCCATCGAATCAGACGTCGGGCATGAATCGCTAGCGATGAGAGCGGACCCGATATATTATTAGTGTGGATGCATTATGTTAAAAGTCCGCATTTGTGGTTTTGGGACCATTTTCATATTTTTTCCCGCTTAAGCCTATTCTTAAGAGATTGGTCAAAACAGTTGCGCCTCAGGTTTTCGGATCCTCTGGTTTCAATTCATGGTATTATCAAAAGAATTACTATATAAAGAAAAGGGGGATCCGGTGGCAAGGTATGGATAATGAATTGAAGATCTTAAGGGAGAATAGATCAGCATTCTTATGATCTGTCAAGGAGCAATCTACTGAACCAAATTCAAGAATAATGCACGCAGGACGGCAAATCCGCATCGATTCGGGGTATTGCAGTTCAGTTGAGAGCAGCCAACCGCAGGGAAGTAGCAGTCATTCCTTAACTTTGATATAGCGTCTTCTGTTGACTCGCTAAAGGTCTCTGGGTCCGAATATTGGGTTTGTCTTGTGTCTAGCCTCTGGGTGCTCTATAACATGTATGTCCTCTGCATTATGGTATGATTCTGGCATATACAACCTCTGATTAAAAGGTGACCAGATCAGATATTTATTTATAGCTAGAGCTTGGGTTGGTGCATGGGTGATCTGTTGTATAAAGAAAACATGTATTGATCTGAGGTTTGGGTATTTCTGAAGAATCATTTATACTTTATGATCATTTGATCTTCTTGGATCTAGTTTGAAAATTTATGAAAAGTGATCCTTGAAAGAAGTAAGGGGGTTGTAGCTCCCTTCCAGGAGAGACTGGAAAACGAGAGAGAGTTGTAGCTCTCTGCAGGTTGCAGCCTATGTACTGGTAAAGGACTGAACCAGTAAAAAATCATTGTAAAAGGAGTTTCTAATTGAAAGAAGATAGAGACTTGCAGCAGGTGGTTTTCTCCCACATTGGGTTTCCACCTTATATCATGGTGTTCATGTGTGTGACTTATGTGTGATGATCTGTTCTATTTTACTGCACCAATTTACTGTTAATATGGTTGATAATGTTCTAATGCACTCATTAAGGATCAACTAACTGAATCATAAGAAGTTGTGGAAGTAGCATATATGAATCTGAATATGGAAATGAAAAAGTTTTATTCATGAGATAATACTAATTCACCCCCCCCCCTCTCAATATTATTTCCAACAATTGGTATCAGAGCAGGTCCTTCAGAGAAGCTTGATCGCTTGAAGGAAGATCGTTCATTATGAGAAACTACGAGAGGGAAGCATCAATCAGGCCACCTATTTTTGATGGGACAAACTTCAATTATTGGAAGGTAAGAGTTACTGCCTATCTTCAATCTCTTGGTACGGAAGTTTGGGATATCATAGAGACAGGCTACACTTTTCCTTCATCTACTCCTACAGATCTGGCCGAGAAAAAGAAATATGAAACAAATGCTAAAGCAGTCAATACTCTATTGGGATGCTTATCTCAATCAGAATTCGTAAAGGTTATGCAATATAAATTCGCAAAAGAAATATGGGACAAGATTGTCTTGAGCTACGAAGGATATGAACAGGTAAAGCGTGCTAAACTTCAAACCCTCAAGAGTCAGTATGAGAATCTCAGAATGTATAATGATGAAAGTGTGGCTAACTATTTCCTTAGGGTAGATGAGATTGTTAACTGCATGAAAAACTTGGGTGAAGAAATAAAAGAGGCTATTGTGGTTGAAAAAGTTCTAAGATCCTTGTCCACCAAGTTTGAATCTAAAGTGTCTGCCATGGAAGAAAAGGAGAATCTACGAACTCTCACCATGTCACCGCCGCATGGAATTCTAACTGATTATGAAATGAGAAAAGGAGGTCCTTCAGATAGGAGAGAAGCTGCCTTCAAGGCTTCAGGCAAAGGAGAGTACCTTGAATCAAGTCATGTGTCGGAAGAAGAAGAAGAATCAAATTTTGTCAGAAATCTTCAACGAGGTACTCGCAGATTCAGAGGTAAGTTACCCTTCAAATGTTTTGCTTGTGGAAGAATAGGTCACTATGCTGCCAAATGTCCTCATAAGGATAAGATTGACAAGGGAAAGGAACCTGTTAGATAGAACAAGAAACAGAATGCAAATAAAAAGAGCTATTACACCCATGAAGACAGTGATGGTCTATCAAATAGCGATGAAGATGAACGAGATAATCCCTATAAACTTTTAATGGCTTTTGAAGATGATGATTACATGGATGCTCTAGATATAGATAGCTATTATGAGGAGATGTCTAGACTCAAGACATGCTTAGAAGAAAAGAATGTGATCATTGAGACTCTGCAAAGCCAACTTAATGAAAAGGAACAATCTCTTGAAAAGTTAGAATGTGAAATTGTTGGGCTTCGAAAAGAAATAGAGAAAACAAAGGCTCTCAATCTTAAATTTGTTAAAGGATCTGAAACTCTGGATGAGATCATCAATGTACAACGCTCTCCTCTAATTAAGACAGGTCTGGGGTATAATGGAGAAACATCTCAAGCATCCACCTCGAAGAGTTATCTCGATGCTGCAAGAAGATATGAGCAAAAGCCAAACAGAGATCACCAGGTAAAACAGGGACAAATTTCATCAAGAATAAACAAAGACTACCAGACAAATCAGGGACAATTCACCTTAAGGACGAACAAAAGCTACAATCAGCCAAGATCCTCTCAATTTACCTCAAGAATGGATGAAAATAGAAATCACAATCATATGACTGGTAAATTCGATAATCGCGGAAGTTTCCTCAATGGCCAATGTTTCTCTTGCCATAACTTCGGTCATAAAGCAGCTCAATGTGTTGCCTACAAAACAATCATGACTAGAGAAGCCCAAAAGCAAAGAAGTATGACTGGGATTACAAAAAGGACCTATAAAAACTTCTCGGCTCTTGAAAATGAAATTGAATGCTCTATCTGTAATAACTTTGGCCATGAAGACTTTGAATGCAGGAGTAGGTTTCGGCAAACAAAGGAACAAGATTCAAGCACCAGAACATGGAGAATAAAGGAACCTCGACCAAAAAGATGTGGGATAGTATTTTATGCAGAAGGACAAGAAAATCAATGGTACATCGACAGCGGATGTTCGAAGCATATGACAGGTGATAAAGAAAAACTTGAATCATACACTGCTTTAGAAAAAGGAAAGAAAGTTTCATTTGGGAATGATACTCCTGCTGCCATAAAAGGAAAAGGTATTGCTCAATTGAAAGAAAAGGTCAAAGAAGGAAATGTTTTGTACATTGATGGATTGAAACATAATCTTCTAAGTGTCAGTCAGATGTGCGATCAAGGAACCGAGGTAATATTTAGATCAAATGGATGTCGTGTTCGTGATCTTGATACAGGTGAAACAGTGATCAAAGGCAAAAGAACTCCAAACAATCTATACATATTTGAAGAAGGACAACAACAATGCTATATGAGCAAGGATGATGAGCAATGGTTATGGCACCGGAGGCTGGGGCATCTAATTTTTTCACAAATAAGAAAAGCATGCAAGTATCAGGCAGTTCGTGATCTTCCAGATATCAAAATTCTAGAGAATACAATATGCAGATCATGTCAGTTTGGTAAACAAACCAGGACTAACTTCCCTGAGAAGGAAGGATCAGCTAGCAAACCTCTCAAACTTATTCATACAGATGTATGTGGTCCATTTAGGACAAGGACACCTCGAGGAGAGGAATACCTTATATTATTCATTGACGACTTCTCCAGGTTTGTTTGGTTAGGACTTATGAAAAACAAAGACGAAGCATTTGAAAAATTCAAATCCTTGAAAGCCTTGGTCGAAAATGAATCAGATCACAAAATTAAGTGTCTCAGGTCTGACAGAGGTGGGGAATTTACCTCAAATGAATTTTTTTATTTCTGTGAAGAGCATGGAATAAAAAGGGAATTCTCTATAGCAAGGACTCCTCAGCAAAATGGAGTGGTGGAAAGGATGAACAGAACAGTCCAACAAATGGCCTGCGCCATGCTTGATGAATTTGGAACTCCTGCAACCTTCTGGGGTGAAGCTGCATATGCCGCGGTTGTTATTCTCAACAAAACAAATGCCCGAGTAAACAGCACTCAAACTCCTCATGAGCTCTGGTATGGTAAGACTCCTTCAATAAAGCATTTTAAAATTTTTGGAAGCAAATGCTATATTAAGAGTACTGATGAACAGTTTGGAAAAATTGAGCCTAGAGCAGATGAAGGCATTCTCCTTGGTTATTCTCCTTATAGCAAAGCATATAAGTGTTACAATAAAAGACTTGGAAGAATTGTTGACAACATTGATGTAGTGGTTGATGAAAAAGGATACATTCCTAGGCAAGTAAATCATGAAGATATCGAAGAGCATGAAGACTACCCTTCAAATCAGACTGATAATGAAGAAGAAGAACCTCAAGAGGCTCCATAGGAACAGATAAGGATAGAAGAAAAGACTCCATCCAAGCATGTTCAAAAGAATCATCCAGAATCTCAGATTTTGGGGCAGAAAGAGGCAGGTGTACAAACAAGAAGAACAATAGTAGAAGCCTCAAGCTACTTGGCATTGCTCGCCTCCACTGAGCCACAAAATGTAAAAGAAGCATGCAGAGATGAATGTTGGGTCAAGGCTATGGGTGAAGAACTTGAGCAGATCGAAAAGAACAACACTTGGGAATTAGTTCCTAGACCAAAAGATAAGAATGTCATAGGTACAAAATGGATCTTCAAAAATAAGTTGAATGAAAATGGGGAAGTAGTTAGAAACAAGGCAAGACTGGTTTGTAAGGGATATGCTCAGCAAGAAGGAATAGACTTTGAAGAAAATTTTGCTCCTGTTGCTAGACTTGAAGCTATTCGAATGTTCCTTGCTCTCTCAAGCTTTCAAAAATTCAAAGTATTTCAAATGGATCTGAAATCAGCTTTTCTGAATGGAGATTTAGAAGAAGAAGTATACATTGAGCAGCCAGATGGGTTCATTCTTGGGAATGATCCAAACCTTGTATGTAGACTGAAAAAAGCTCTCTATGGTCTTAAACAAGCTCCAAGGTCTTGGTACTACCGTTTGGACAAATATCTTCATCAACAAGGTTTTTCAAAAGGATCAGCAGATAGCAATCTTTATATAAAAATTGAAAATGACAAGTTTCTAATACTTGTTGTGTATGTAGATGATATTATTTTTGGTAGCAATGAAGAAACTATGAGTCAAAACTTTGCCTCGGTAATCCAGAAAGAATTTGAAATGTCCCTGCTAGGTGAACTGACATACTTTCTTGGATTGCAAATCCAACAAAATAAAGAAGGTATCTTCTTGTCTCAAACCGAGTACCTCAAGCAGATTTTGAAGAAGTATGGCATGGAAGATTCAAAACCAGTATGTACCCCCATGGTTACAGGATGCAGTCTTAGTGTGAATGATGAATCGGCTGCAGTTCATCAACCAACATACAGATCTATGATTGGAAGTCTACTTTATTTGACAGGTACCCGACTAGACATCATGCATACAGTTGGAATAGTTGGAAGATTTCAGGCAAACCCAAAGGAAACTCATCTTCAGGCAGTAAAGAGAATCTTCAAATATCTTCAAGGAACTGAAAACTTTGGCTTATGGTATCCTAGAGATACAGATCTCACACTTCATGCTTACACAGGTGCAGATTGGGCTGGAAGTGTGGATGACAGGAAAAGCACAAGTGGTGGTGCTTTCTTTATGGGTTCCAGATTAGTATCATGGTTCAGCAAGAAACAAAGCTCGATTGCTTTATCTATAGCTGAAGCAGAATATGTGGCTGCTGCATCTTGCTGCACCCAACTTCTTTGGATGATGCAGACTTTACAGGATTTCCAAATCACTTGTACTCCACCTATCTCCATGTTATGTGATAATACAAGTGCAATCAACATTTCAAAGAACCCAGTCATGCATTCAAAAACCAAGCACATACCGATCAAGTATCATTTTCTCAGGGAACAAGTGCTTGAACAAAAGGTCAAGTTGGAATATGTTTCTTCTAAGGAACAAGTGGCTGATATATTTACCAAACCATTGCCCAGGGAGACTTTTGAATACCTCAGGCAAAAGCTGGGGGTTGTCGACGCATCATCCTGTTGTTAATTCTTAGATTGATGCTTGTACGCAAGGTTCGTATGGGGTATACGCGTACAAGGCTCAGGGGGAGCATATCTAATCCATTGTTGGCATTATAGTATTGCACCATACTTGATCTCAGTAGGAGCAAATAGGGCGGATGGCGGTCCTCGGTAAGTTCTTGATTAAAGGTGCCGAGCTCGATTAGCAGCACGAGCAGAAGGGAAAACAGGGCGGTCTCTGTATTATAAGTAGCCAGTAGTTGTGGAGTGGAATGGTTACCCGAAAAATCTGAAGTTGATATCGCTTTCAGCATCCGGTTCATAATTAGGCGGAACAGGTCCTCAGGGGGAGAAATCAGGAGGAGCAAGCTCTCAGGGTGAGAAATAGTCAGGAGATGCAGATATCCACCCTTTGCCCTTGATGTCAAAGGGGGAGAGTGCTTTTTGTGCTTTTTGGTCGGTATTGTTGCCATCAAGTCCAAAGGGGGAGATTGTTGGCATTATGGCATTATGGACATGTGTTGAACTTGATGGCAACCCTCTCACAGACAGACATTTCTCTTGATGGGGACAAGAAGAGCCAAAAGGAGAGAAGAGGGGCCATTTACATATGCTTATTGGAACCTTTGAGCCATTGGGAGCTTATCGGAGCAATAGAGGCTCTTTCTCATATATAAAGAGCTTATCGGGAGTGATCAGGCCTCATATGCATGTATTAGTGTTATCGGGAGGTGTTTGGGCGCGTAAAACCCATATATATGCATTATATCCCCTTTTCGGCGGTTACATGAATAATATCATTGCGGCATCGAAGTTTCGGCATATCGCATAACAATTATATATATATATATATATATATATATATATATATTATATATATATATATATATATATATATATATATATGTTTCGGCATATCGGCGCATTGGGGTTTCGGCTGTGTAACCCGGAAGCATATCGCAATGGACCCGATGGTGGCATTAACTCTGGCTTATAATAATATCACATCCACAATTCGGCATATATGCGCGTCGGACTTCGTTGAAACCTCCGA
The DNA here is from genome assembly GCA_031772625.1 of Pinus tabuliformis. NCBI lineage: Eukaryota > Viridiplantae > Streptophyta > Pinopsida > Pinales > Pinaceae > Pinus > Pinus tabuliformis. The sequence goes on from CM062818.1 coordinate 392,682,642, forward strand.
TTGCGGTCGGACCCGATGGAGGCATCAAACATGGTTTATAATATATCGCGTCCGCAGTATATCGGAATACATAAAGGGTCACCCACCCCAATCCTCCGATTGCGAGTGGACCCGATGGTGGCATCAAACATGGCTTATAATAATAGCGCATTCAGCTATGTGACTTTGGTGAAATCCTCCGATTGCGATAAGAGGGGTCGGACCTGATGAAGGAATTAAAAGCATTTCATATTAAATCGCATCCACGGTGTTCGCCCATAAGCCTCCCACTTCAAATCGCCGAAAGCGATGAAAGGAGCGGACGCGATATATTAATAAAGGCTAGTTAATGGGGCATATCACATCTGATCCATCGGATCGGACGTTGGGCATGAATATCTAGCAATGAGAGCGGACCCGATATATTATTAGTGTGGATGCATTATGTTAAAAGTCCACATCTGTGGTTTTGGGACCATTTTCATAGTTTTTCCCGCTTAAGCCTATTCTTAAGAGATTGGTCAAAATAGTTGTGCCTCAGGTTTTCGGATCCTTTGGTTTCGATTCATGGTATTATCAAAAGCATGACTATATAAAGAAAAGGGGGATCCGGTGGCAAGGTATGGATAATGAATTGAAGATCTTAAGGGAGAATAGATCGGAATTCTTATGATCTATCAAGGAGCAATCTACTGAACCGAATTCAAGAAGAATGCGCACAGGACGACAGATCCGCATCGCTTCGGGGGTATTGCAGTTCAGTTGAGAGCAACCAACCGCAGGGAAGTAGCAGTCATTCCTTAACTCTGATATAGCGTCTTCTGTTGATTCGCTAAAGGTCTCTAGGTCCGGATATTGGGTTTGTCTTGTGTCTAGCCTCTGGGTGCTCTATAACATGTATGTCCTCGACATTATGGTATGATTCTGGAATATACAACCTCTGATTAAAAGGTGACCAGAGCAGATATTTATTTATAGCTAGATCTTGGGTTGGCGCGTGGGGGATCTGCTGTATAAAGAAAACATGTATCGATCTGAGGTTTCGTTATTTCTGAAGAATCATTTATACTTTATGATCATTTGATCTTCTTGGATCCAATTTGAAAATTTATGAAAAGTAATCCTTGAAAGAAGTAAGGGGGTTGTAGCTCCATTCCAGGAGAGACTGGAAAATGAGAGAGAGTTGTAGCTCTCTGCAGGTTGCAGCCTACGTACTGGTAAAGGACTGCACCAGTACAAAATCATTATAAAAGGAGTTTCTAATTGAAAGAAGATAGAGACTTGCAGCAGGTGGTTTTCTCCCACATTGGGTTTCCACCTTATATCATGGTGTTCATGTGTGTGACTTATGTGTGATGATCTGTTCTATTTTACTGCACTAGTTTACTGTTAATATGGTTGATAATGTTCTAATGCACTCATTAAGGATCAACTAACTGAATCATAAGAAGTTGTGGAAGTAGCATATATGAATCTGAATATGGAAATGAAAAAGTTTTATTAATGAGATAATATTGATTCACCCCCCCTCTCAGTATTATTTCCAACACGTGCTAATCGTTTCATTCAGAAAGTGAGTTCCTCTATCCCTCATCAACACTTTCGGTCAACCAAATCTAGTTAAGACATATTCAAACAAAAATTTGTTGTTGTATTTCCCATACAATCCTTAACCGGCTGTACTTCCGCTCATCTAGTTAGATACTCCGCTTAGTGATGATATAGCGCACACCAATTTTCTTCCCTAGGGGATTAATTGGCCCAACAAAATCAATCGCCCATTTTTCAAATGGCTGCAATGATACTTGAGGTTGTAATGGTAACTCAACCCTTTGCAATGGTCTTCCCATTCTTTGACATGTATCGCATGCCTTACAATACGCTTTGGAATCATTATGCAGTGTTGGCCACCAAAGACCTGCCCTCAAAATCTTCTGCGCAGTCGCCTTTCCTGCATAATGTCCTCCTGCAGCTCCTCCATGAGCTTCAGTGAGAATGCTATTTCTCTCAAAATCGAGCACATATCTTCACAATATTTCATCTACACCCATCTTATATAGATGTCCCGTAATAATTGAAAAGTTTGCCATGTGCACTACGAGTTCCTTCTTTTGCTGACTTGTATACCCTTCTGGCACCATCCTCGTAGTCAAGAAATGAATGATATCTACAAAGTGATTATCTGCTATGCACACCGCGAAGAGCTGCACATCTGGCAACCCTTCCTCCAAATTATTGGGCTCCTCTCTTGTTTTGATCAGTGACAGGTCCTACATTTAACCTCCCTGCTTTCACAATTACTTCAAAGTCATACTCCTGGAATAGAAACAACCATCGGTAGATCTTCCCCCCAAAATAGGCTTATTGACCAAATATTTCAAGATAGAATGATCTATGTACATATTGAAATTCCCTCCTAACAGATAGTGCCTGAATTTCTACAATGCATACACCATGGCCAATCCTTCGTGCTCAGTCATTGAATAATTGTTCTTAGCCTTCAATAATTTCCTACTCGCGAAGGCGATAGGGTGTTCTGTTTCTCCTTCACCGACTTGCGTTAACACTGCACCCAACACAATGCAGGAGGCATCCATGTGTACATGAAATTCCTTCCTCCTATCTGCGAATACTAAGATCGGTGCGGTGACCATATTTTATTTCAAGACATCTAAGTTGTGCTAACATTCTTCATCCCAACAGAATGTTTCATCCTTCTTCAGCAATTTCTCCATGGGCGTGGTAATCTGAGCATATGCTTTGATAAATTTCTTGTAATATCTTATATGTCCTAGCGTCGCATGTAGCTTCTTAACGCTCCTCGGGGCCTCCAGATTCACTATCACCGTGATCTTTGTAGAGTCCACCATCAGCCATTGATTACACACCACATGACCCAGCAAAATTCCAAAGGGAACACAGAATAGGAATTTCTTCAAATTCAGTGCAATCTGAGATCTGTGACATGTATCCAACATCAGGCGCAGACTTGCTACATGGCACTTCACTAAACTAAACACCATCCAATCATCAAAGTATACTTCCAAGAACTTATGGATGAACTCCTTAAAAGTTGTTATAACTATGCGAGAGAATATCGTAGGCGCATTCTTGAGTCCAAACGGCATCACAATATACTGGAAACAAACCCATTTCATCATGAAGTTTGTTTTTTTTCCTATTCTCTCGTGCGATCTTGACCTGATAATACCATGAAAACCTGTTAGTGAATGATTAGGCCTCCTTCCCTCCAAAATTGTCTAATATGTCATCGGTAAATGACATCGCGAATGGATCATGGACATAGGCATCATTACGCTTCCTTAGATCTACGGAAATCCTTATTTCACCCTTCTACTTCTTCTCATGAACCATTGTCGAGCTCACCCAATCAGATTCCTCTACAGGTTCTATGATGCTCGCCTCCAGCATCTTATCCAACTCCTGATGAACATTTTCCTTGTATTTTGGATTAAGACGACACAGCCACTGCTTAATAGGCTTCGCACCCAAAGTCAAAGTAATCTTCATAACACCCAAGTCACCTATTATGCCCTTCAGGTTCGAAAACTTGGTAGGAAAAACATCTTGGTACTCGCGAAGTAGCTTGGCAACTTTATCCACAGTGGCATCATCCCAGTAATCCCAAATCTTTGCAAACTTCAATTCTGCTTTAGTACGAATATTTACTTGCTTTTTCTTTAACAGTGCAGTGATGTCTGGGTTTTCTATTTGCAGTGATGTTTGGGCGATGTCCCAACAACTGAACCATTTTTTGGCTTAAGGGGTCCTAAGCTAGGTTCATAGTTAGTTGCACCAACCAACAAATCCCTACACTACTGGCCCTTTCGGAGAAAACATGCATAGCACAGGCTGCAGTCTCACCCGAAGCAGTATGGGGGAATGTTAGAACCAACTTTTTGCATCTAGAGAGGAGTGTGATGTCTTTTAGTGCTTGTTATTGGAAAAACTAGTGTCCATTTAGAGCTGCTAATCCCACTAAGACAGGTACCTATCTTAGAAACAAACAAACTAAAGTTACTTGTGTTCTCCTTTATTGGAGATAGATGAGAGAGAAGCAGAGAGTACCAACCTTAGTCTTTCGTTAGTCTCCTTGCTTGTTTCCTCTCTCCCTTGATAGAGCTTTTGCCACTCCTTTCTCACTTGCCCCACTTCAAAGAACACTTGTAGAGTCAAAGAAGAAAAATACTATCAAAGCATAGGGATCTATAACCATAAACAATGTAGGATCAGAAGTACATTAACCATATAAATGCATATACAAATACAAGATTCAAAGATATACAAGCATATGGAGGAAAACTCAAATAGCTTTATTGATAGAAGTAGTAGAAGAGAGGATTACAACCAAGTTGTCTGATCCAGCATCATCCTCCCAACATGAAATCCCTTTTCACATCATACAAAGCAAGATCACCCAACAATTTCTTCAAAGAGAAACCAACAACACTTCCTTGCAAATTACAAAATTCTAGCCTCTAGATCTCTAGGATGAGGGATCCATATATAGATGTTTGCAAGAGAGTGAGTCAGCTTCTGGGATTTTGATTAGTGTCATTTCACTGATAGTTCTTGGTTCCACTTGGAGATTTCATGATCTCTTACTCATCCCTGGGCGAATTCAAAGAGGCAAGTGTCATGAGTAGTTTCTAGAAGATTCTTTGAGTTTCCACCTAGCAAACTGCTTCTGCCATTTGTCTGCTCTCGCTCATCACACCCTACAGAAGGGCTTTTCAGTATGCATCGCACCCCGTGTGTAATAGGTGAGATGCATTGCACCCCTAGTATGGAGCAGCCTGTATGGTCTAGTTTTTACCAGTTTTGAGTAGTTTTTCAGGGGGAACTTCTGGGAAATGATGTAATCAGCTGACCTTGTTCCTTTAGGGTGTGAAACAACACTTTTAGGGGTTTAGAAGACCTTGGTTTATGGACATATGTGATTGGGGTTATAGTGCCCAAATATGTTTATAATAGTTGCCCCCTAAACCATGAGGTTGTAAATCTTCTGATGTCCGGTGAAATGATTTATAATGAGGATCCAAGGTTTTTCGAACTAGAAGGTGACCTGTAATAAGATACAATACAATACATCATCTTCATAATATTTTCATGATCTAGCTAAGGCAGGCATTCCCATGCTTAGCTTTATACATTCATTTTCATGTACATAAGACAAATAACCGTCTGTGTGGCAGACTTATGATTCTGGTAGAGCCATCATCTCTTAGCTTGGATGATTATCTGTGCAGTTGTGATGTACATTTGTTGTCTTTATTTTCCTGAATATATCACTAGCTCGGATGGATGAAACTAGATCCGGGGTCTTCAAACTCGTTCAATCTTCGCCCGAAGTACAAGTTGATCCATGTGAAAAGATGTTCTGATGTCGAACATGGAAAGACATCGCCTGATTACCAGCCAATGATGTAAGTTGTTAACATGCGTGAGAGGAATCACCGATAATGATGATGACCCTCAAGGTACTACAGTACAATTCACGTGGTGTGAATACATGAGTTGATGTCGAACACCACGCAAAATCTTTCAGTCGAAGGCCATTGATGTAAACCTGTTGTCGGAAGTGAGAAACTTGCCATTGAGGCATGCAAGCTTTAAAGTATTGAAAGGGTTGTTCCTAAGACAACTTCTTGGATAATGAGCTGATTTTGACAAAGAAGTGACCCGTCGTAGAAGGGCCTTAATGAATCCCACAGCTACGACACGGAATGGATCAAATGACTTTGTGGAGGTGAAAATGATTTGATGATATAAGGTTCAGGGGCGTGGTCATGAAAAATAGAGAGTGAAGGTATTGCAATGGATGAGGCATTAGCTGGGTTGGTGAATTCTCTGAGCGACTTCTCTTGAACATACCGGCAGCACTGAAATGGATTGGTAGTGTTAACCCCAAGGTGGATGGTACGGCGAACCAATAGTGATATGACCGGTGAATGGAATAACCCAACCCGACTCAATCATGGTGACGGAGTGAAAGTGTCATGTTCAAGAGCGACCTGCTACCAATGAAGCTATTCAAGTTTTCTTTTCTTTTTCCCCAGTCATTGTTGACCAGTACCTCTTTATTTTTGTCAAGCGTAAGGAGGATAACATATGCTTGTTCTATAATTTTACCTTCGGGCAAACCTGTCGCTATGTTTTAACAAGCCTAGCGAAAATGAAACTCGCTCTTGTCTGCATGGACAAGTTTGTCGCTATTTTTTTAACGAGTTTAAAGAAAAAGATAACTCGGTCCTTTTCAATTTTAGAGAGTCTGAAAAGGGATGTAAAGGCAACTCCAGTAGTCCTTTTTCGTAATATAATCCCTTAAGTCTGAAAAAGTATAAAATAATACGAAAGGGATGAATTTTCAATAGTTTTAACGAGCCGAACAAGACAAGCACTTGATATTTTTGTGTAATAATCCCTCGGGTCCAAAAAGATTGAAATCTAAAGAAGGGATGGCACTTCCGATCGCTTTAACGAGCTGGAGAGGCCAATTTCTCGTCAATCTTTTCATATTTTACGAGTCAGATGAAAAGAGCTTAAAGGAGACTCATTTTTTGAGGAACGAATGATGTTTTTGGATAAAAACGGGTTCCAAGTAAGGTTTGGAACTTTTTCAATCATGACAGCGTAAAGAAGGTGGCTAATAGAATCACTCGTCGCAACTGTTCCTCAAAAGGGGTAAACAATCAAATGGAGGTGTATGAGAGGCTAAAAAAGAGTGGAGGTGATGGTAAGAACACGACCAAGGTTCAAAAGTTGATAATTATGCGATCGCAAAGATTATTTACTAAAGGTGGGTTCTTTTTTTAATGAGCTTAAACTTTGGGGGAACATTTGCTCACTGCTAGGTTTATTTTTTAACGAGCTTGAACTTCGCATAAAACTACTCATGGCTAGGTTTATTTTTTAACAAAATTGAACTTCGCATAAAACTTCTCGTGCCAGTCGTATAATAAGGATGTCTCATAAGTAGGTTCATTTTTAGGGAGCTTGCCCCATGTGCAACTTTGCTCCTGGAGCCTTTCGTTATGCAAGCTAGGAACAACCAACCGACGAGTTTAAAGGGTTAAGAGTCTAGAAACTAAGAAAATAAATGGTCTCTTTTCACTTGCATGCCAAAAGGTTTGCATTCCCCTAGGTATAAAGTAGAGTTTCCAGGTCACCATATGGAAGTTCTTGCATTAGCAAGATTGTTCCATCAACGCCGCAGACAAAACACTTCCTTGGCGATGTCCATCGAAATGGACAAAGGTGACTATTGTCAGTTACAATCACATAACCTTTGACGGGGGAATCCTTTTCCAGTCCAAATCCATTTTCCTATACGGACAGGGGTATCAGACTAGTCATATTCCTACATGGAAACCTACCTCATATCTGGGGTTTTCCTGCCGAAGAAGACCAGGGTGCATGCCTCCTGGGTTTCAGTCAGAATCACTCGCGATCATCAGGTGGATGGACTGGAGATTGATGATACATTACTTGTGCAAAAAGACCAGTTGGGGATGGCATTTGACTAATAGTTGTGTTTGAACTAGGGAACGAAAGCTGGTCTATGAGTTGGACCACTCTGCCTTCATGTGGAAAACACATCACCCGAAAGAGTGAGGAAATGATAGCTCCCATGCTATAAATGTAGTCATGCCCAAGGAGTAGATTGTAACCTAGAGGTCCTTGGACTACCATCACATTTAGATGAATGGTTTTCCTTCTCAAAGTTATAGGAAAATTTGGAAGGATCCCTAACGGTCAACTGGTTCCTTTGTTGAAGCCTGACAGATTTCGAGTCTTAGGCAGAAGCGATGGCGAACCAAGCACTTTCCAAGCAGTTGAGGAAAGGATACTCACAGAAGCCCCTTCATCTATGATAGTACCAACCATTATCATTATGTAAGCTTGTACTATGATTCAGAATGGTACATTAGATGGTAGGCAGGGTCTGCCTAGTAGATTCCAATCGAAGGAAATAACTAGATTACTTGGAGGTGGGACCGAATAAACGGTCGGATAAATCTCTGATGAATTTCCTTCCTGTGGTAAAGGAATGGGTAGATTACCCCCATGTTCACCAGAGTTTGTGTTTATGAAAATAATTTGAATGGTTTCGTTCTCATTGTCTTTGGTGATAGTATCATCTGAAGGTGGACCCTCTAAAGACAAGATTGGGTCAACTACCATCTTGACTTGTTTACTTTGGTCCGGTGTGGACTCAGTGGGTCTATCTTCAATGATAGGTGCTTCGACTGATAACAATGGTGTGTCAGTCAGATTTTCAACTAGCGATGGACTCGGCAAGAGTTTCTTGTATCCAGGGGGAAGTCGCTGCGGTGATGCGGAACGGTTATCCAAGACTCTTTTAGCTTCGTCTAGGAAACGACAACAGTGGAGGAAATGATCACCTTCACACAGTCTACAAGGAATTTTAGATCTTCCTTTCATTTTGTTGGCTTCGTTTTCACTAGTTGATGGTGTGCTTTCAACATTATCGTCAGCGGTTGAAGACACCGGATTGTGTAGGCGGGGAAACCAGTCCCTCAGGATCCGTGGGATGCAGGGACAATCTCAATGATAGTGGTCTCCATTACGAATGACACATGGAGATTTAGGTTTGGAAGGTGCAGTGTGTTGATTTTCACCAGATGATGCACGGTTGCCCCCTTTTGCTATTGGATTCTTCTTCTTCTTCTCCTTCCCTTTCTTCTTCTTCTCAGTTACTTGGTTTTTAGTGTTACTAGCTTCACCAAGTGAAGAATAAGAAGGAGAGGGAAAAACAAACGAAGTAGAAGGTAGGGGAGAAACTTCAGTATCATCTGGTTGCTGATTTGATTGCTGAGGAATTACAGTGTTTTGAACAACAGAGGTCGAGCAAAGCCAAACTGGCAGGCCAATTATGAGTCTTGGAAGGGACAATGTAGCCATGTGTGGAGAACCAACATCCCCCCAAGAGGAGAAGGGACTAGGATTTACCCCAAGGGGAAATCCTTGATTGGTAGGCTCCATTTTCTTAACCTAATTCCAATGAGGGAACAGTGATGTTATTCCGATTAAAATAAATTTTATGATGCTTTGACACAACTTGCTTTTTCAATTTTTAAGAGTTGAGAAAAAGCTAAAGATGACTCTAGTTGCCTTCGATTTTTAATGAGGCTGAAGTGACAAGTGCTCAGATGGACCTTTTCTTTTAGGGAGTCTAAAAAGGAATGAAAGTGACTAATCTAGAAATCTAGACAGAGGGATTACCAAACCAATCGTAAAACTGTAGAATAGTTTTTATGGTACGGCAGTCAATCTTCCCAAATGTTGTGTTCAGTGCATTGCGATTGATAGGGTGGCAGACATGGCTTCCTAAGGATAAAGGATGCAGCCTATTGTGGTCTCCCAATATATACTCGACAGTGCGTGGGAGCACAAGTCCATACTAGCACTTTTCATCTCAAAGAGGAGGAATCACCCAACCTACGATGAAAGCGATAGTTACCAGGGTTTATGATTCCAAAATAAGTCTCTAGCCTAAACTTCTAAATGTTGTGCATTAGGTTCCAAAGCATTTTTATGTTCATTGAAGTTTATTTTATAATTGATCTTTCTTAAGAAGTTTTCCTTTAAGGTTCACCACGTGATGTAGATATACAATTCCTAAATATGCAATCTAAGATGATAAACAGTCATTTACTTTCTTTTTGCAATGAAAATCCTAGCTACTAAGGAAAGAGAAATGAGATTCTTTCAACATAGAGCAGAGAGCACACACTAGATGCACTTTTCCTAAATAAACTTCAGCATGCAGTCTTAATGCAAATGCACATGCATGTATTGTTTTTCAGTTTCCTTAATGTGAGAATGACAAAAATAAAACTAAGTATAGATCTGAACTATCTTGTTTCAATGCGACAGTACTAACAATTTTCTTTTCAAAAAAATGAAAGTAAGGTCAAGTCGACACTTTTCGATTTTGAATTTAAAACTGCTTTCGACACTTTAAATACTAATGATTCAAATCAAATACAATGGAAAAAATGTAATCGAATATCCAAAAGAGGAATGCTTTGTGACACTTTTTTTCTTGACTGAAAACAACACTTGCGACACTTTCAAATCAAAGGACGACAGCTCGATTAAGCTACTATTTGCAAAGGAGAATTGTAAATGATGAAAAAATACATAAAAAACATTCACAATTCCTTATGATGGAGGTTGAATAATGCAAAGGAAGATGGTTTCAATAGAGATATACTGATCAGAGACAGCAAAACTACTGAATAAAGCTGAAGACAGTGAAGAAAAAACCAAAATCTGGAGGCAGAAATAGTCTCATTCAATCATCACACCTGTAACACAGGGAAATAGGGATGCATCTCACCTGCAACACACGGGAGGTGCGATGCATCCAGGTTGCCAAGAAGAGACAATGCGATGGTCCAAGGATGAGACTGTTCTTGGTTTTCACTCAGTTTGTAGCTACGTTCAGGGATTTAGGCTAAGCTAATGATTACCAGTAAACACAAAGTTTAAGGGCTGATCTAATGAGGTTATTTGAGCTACCACCAAGGCACTTAGGATGTTTACAAGCTAGATGTTTAGTTCATAAACCAACCTGGAGATTGACTGAAGCAGCATTGATATACTTTGCAGTTTCATAGCAAAAGCAGTTTGAAGGCTAGCTTGCTTGACTTCAGGCTCCATCTGTGGTTTATAAAGCAAACAACAGTAATAAAACAAACAAACTATTCGCTCCCCAGTGAAGTCGACATTTTGTTATCAGGAAAACTAGTGTCCATTTAGAGCTACTAGTCCCACTAGGATGGGTAGCTATCTTAGAAACAAACAAACTAAAGTTACTTGTGTTTTCCTTTATGGGAGATAGATGAGAGAGAAGCAGAGAGTGCCAACCTCAGTCTTTCACTAGTCTCCTTGCTTGTTTCCTCTCTCCCTTGATAGAGCTTTTGCTACTCCTTTCTCACTTTTCCTACTTCAAAGAACACCTGTAGATTCAAAGCAAAAAAATACCATCAAAGCATAGGGATCTATAACCATAAACAATGTAGGATTAGATGTACATTAACCATATAAATGCATATACAAATACAAGATTCATAGATATACAAGCATATGGAGGAAAACTCAAATAGCTTTATTGATAGAAGTAGTAGAAGAGAGGATTACAACCAAGTTATCTGATCCAACATCATCCTCCCAAAATGAAAGCCCTCTTCACCTCATACAAAGCAAGATCACCCAACAATGTCTTCAAAGAGAAACCAACAGCACTTCCTTGCAAATTACAAAATTCTAGCCTCTAGATCTCTAGGATGAGGGATCCATATAGAGATGTTTGCAAGAGAGTGAGTCTACTTCTAGGATTTTGATTAATGTCATTTCACTAATATTTCTTGGTTCCACTTGGAGATTTCGTGATCTCTTACTCATCCCTGGGCGAATTCAAAGAGGCAAGTGTCATATGAGAAGTTTCTAGAAGATTCTTTGAGTTTCCACCTAGCAAACTGCTTCTACCATTTGTCTGCTCTCACTCATTGCCCCCTACAGAAGGGATTTTCAGTATGCATTGCACCCCCCGTGTGTAATAGGTGAGATCCATTGCACCCCTAGCATGGAGCAATTTGTATGGTCCAATTTTGACTAGTTCTGAGTAGTTTTTTAGGGAGAACTTCTGGGAAATGACGTAATCAACTGACCTTGTTCCTTTAGGTTGTGAAACAAAAATTTTATGGGTTTATAATCCCTTGGTTTAGGGACATATGTGATTGGGGTGGCAGTGCCCAAATATGTCTATAACAGTTGCCCCCTAAACCATGAGGTCGTAAATCTTCTGATGTCGAGTGAAATGCTTTATAATGAGGATCCGAGGTTTTTCGAACTGGAAGGTGACCTTTAATAAGATACAATACAATACATTATCTTCATAATATTTTCATGATCTAGCTGAGGCGGGCATTCCCATGCTCAACTTTATAAATTCATTTTCATGTACATAATACATACAATCGTCTGTGTGGCAGACTGATGATTCTAGTAGAGCCATCATCCCTTAGCTTGGATGATTATCTGTGCAGCTCTGATGTACATTTGATATCTTTATTTTCTTGAATATATCGTAGCCCGGATGGATGAAACTAGATCCGGGGTCTTCAAAATCGTTCAATCTTCACCCAAAGTACAAGTCGATCCATGTGAAAATATGTTCTGATGTCGAACATGGAAAGACATCGCCTCATTATCAGCTAATGATGTAAGCTATTGACAGGCGCGAGAGGAATCACTGATAATGATGATTACCCTCAAGTAACTGCAGTACAATTCATGTGTTGTGAATGCATGAGTTAATGTCGAACACCACACAAAATCTTTTGATCAAAGGCTATTGATGCAAACCTGTCGCCGAAAGTGAGAAACTTGCCACTGAGGCATGCAAGCTTCAAAGTACTGAAAGTGTTGTTCCTAACTCAACTTCTTGGATAATGAGTTGATGTTGACAAGAAGTGACCCGTCGTAGGAGGGCCTTAATTAATCCCACATCTACGACACAGAACAGAGAAAATGATTTGTGGAGGTGAAAATGATATGATGATACAAGGTTCAGGGTGGCGATCATGAAAAATGGAGTGAAGGTATTGCAGCGGATGAGGCGTTATCTGGGTTGGTGAATTCTCTGAGTGACTTCTCTTGAACATACCGGCGACACTGAAATGGATTGGTAGTGTTAACCCCAAGGTGGATGGTACGGCGGACCAATGGTGATATGACCGGTGAACGGAATAACCCAACCCAACTCAATCACAGTGACGGAGTGAAAGTGTCATGTTCAAGAGCGACCTACTACCAATGAAGCTATTCAATTTTTCTTCCCTTTTTCCCCAGTCATTGCTAACTAGTACCTCTTTATTTTTGTCAAGCTTGAGGAGGATAACATATGCTTGTTCTATAATTTTCCCTTTGGGCAAACCTATCGCTATGTTTTAACAAGCCTAGCGACATTGAAACTCGCTCTTGTCTGCATGGACAAGTTTTTCGCTATTGTTTTAACTAGTTTAACGACAAAGATAACTCGGTCCTTTTCAATTTTAGAGAGTCGAAAAAGGGACGTAAAGGAAACTCCAGTAGTCCTTTTTCGTAATGTAATCCCTTAAGTCTGAAAAAGTATAAAATAACACGAAAGGGATGACTTTTCAATGGTTTTAACGAGCCGAATAAGAAAAGCGCTTGATCTTTTTGCGTAATAATCCATCGGGTCCAAAAATATTAAAATCTAGAGGAGGGATGGCACTTCCGATCACTTTAAAGAGCTCGAGAGGCTAATTTCTCATAAATATATTCATATTTTACGAGTCAGATGAAAAGAGCTTAAAGGAGACTCGTTTTTTGAGGAACGAATGATGTTTTTGGATAACAACTGGTTCCAGGTAAGGTTTGGAACTTTTTCAATCATGGCAGTGTAAAGAAGGTGGCTAATAGAATCACTTGTTGCAGATGTTCCTGAAAAGGGGTAAAAAATCAAATGGAGGCATATGATCGGCTAAAAAAGAGTGGAGGTGATGGTAAGAACACGACCAAGGTTAAAAAGTTGATAATTATGTGATCGCAAAGATTATTTACTGAAGGTGGGTTCATTTTTTAATGAGCTTAAAATTTGGAGGAACATTTGCTCACTTCTAGGTTTTTTTTTAACGAGCTTGAAATTCACGTAAAACTTCTCGTTCCAGTTGTATAGTAAGGATGTCTCATCAGTAGGTTCATTTTTTAGGGAGCTTGCCCCATGCACAACTTTGCTCCTGGAGCCTTTCGTTATGCAAGCTAGGAATGACCAACCTACGAGTTTAAAGGGTTAAGATTCTACAAACTAAGAAAATAAATGGTTTCTTTTCACTTGCATGCCAAAATGTTTGCATTCCCCCAGGTATAAAGTAGAGTTTCTAGGTCACCATATGGAAGTTCTTGCATTAGCAAGATTGTTCCATCGGAGTTGCAGACAAAACACTTCTTTGGCGATGTCCATCGAAATGGACAAAGGTGATTGTTGTCAGTGCCAATCACATAACCTTTGACGGTGGAATCCTTTCCCAATCCAAATCCATTTTCCTAAACAGACAAGGGTATCATACTAGTCATATTCCTACACGGAAACCTACCTTATATCTGGGGTTTTCCTACAAAAGCAGACTAGGGCGCATGCCTCCTGGGTTTTAGTCACAATCACCGAATCACTCGTGATCATCAGGTGGACGGATTGGAGATTGATGAGACATTCCTTGTGCAAAAAGAGCAGTTAGGGATGGAATTTGACTAATATTTGTGTTTGAACCTGGGAACGAAAGCTGGTCTATTAGCTGGACCACTCTGCCTTCATGTGGAAAGCACATCACTCGAAAGAGTGAGGAAACTATAAATGTAGTCACGCCCAAGGAGTAGATTGTAACCTAGAAGTCCTTGGACTACCATCACATTTAGATGAACAATTTTCCTTCTCAATGTTATAGGCAAATTTGGAAGAATACCTAACGGTCGACTGGTTCCTTTGTTGAAGCCTGTCAAATATCGAATCTCAAGCAGAAGCAATGGCGAACCAAGCGCTTTCGAAGCAGTTGAGGAAAGGATACTCACATAAGCCCCTTCATCTATGATAGTACCAACCATGATCATTCTGTAATCTTGTACTATGATTCGGAATGGTACATTAGATGGTAGGCGGGGTCTGCCTAGTAGATTCCAATCGCAGGAAATGACTAGATTGCTTGGAGATGGGACCGAATAAACGGCCAAATAAATCACTAACGAACTTCCTTCCTATGGTAAAGGAATGGGTATATTGCCCCCATGTTCATCGGAGTCCGTGTTTACGAAAAGAATTTGAACGGTTTCGTTCTCATTCTCTTTGGTGACAATATCATCTGAAGGTGGACCCTCTAAAGACAAGATTGGGTTGACTGCCATCTCGACCTGTTGACTTTGGTCCGATGTGGACTCAGAGGGTCTATCTTCAATGATAGGTGCTTCAGCTGACAGCAATGGTGTGTCAGCTGGATTTTCAACTAGCGATGGACTTGGCAAGATTTTCTTGTATCCAGGGGGAAGTCGTTGCGGTGAAACAGGACGGTTATCCAAGACCCTTTTAGCTTCATCTAGGAAAGGACAACGGTGGAGGACATGATCGCCTTCACACAGTCTACAAGGAGATTTAGATATTCCTTTCTTTCCGTTGGCTTCGTTTTCACTAGTTGATGGTGTGCTTTCAACATGATCGTCAGCGGTTGAAGACACTGGATTGTGCAAGCGGGGAGACTAGTCCCTCAGGATTCGTGGGATGCAGGGACAATCTCAATGATAGTGGTCTCCCTTGCAAATGACACATGGAGATTTAGGTTTTGAAGGTGCAGTGTGTGGATTTTTCC
The DNA here is from genome assembly GCA_031772625.1 of Pinus tabuliformis. Classification (NCBI taxonomy): domain Eukaryota; kingdom Viridiplantae; phylum Streptophyta; class Pinopsida; order Pinales; family Pinaceae; genus Pinus; species Pinus tabuliformis. Next base: position 392,698,052 of record CM062818.1, read on the forward strand.
CAGATGATGCACAGCTACCCCCATTTGCTGTTGGATTCTTCTTCTTCTTCTCCTTCCCTTTCTTCTTCTTCTTAGTTACTTGGTTTTTAGTGTTAATAGCTTCACCAAGTGAAGAGGAAGAAAGAGAGGGAGAAACAAATGAAGTAGAAGGTAGGGGAGCAACTTCCGTATCATCTGGTTGCTAATTTGATTGCTGAGGAATTGTGGTGTTTTGAATGACAGAGGTCGAGAAAAGCCATACTGGCGGGCCAATTATGAGTCCTGGAAGGGACAATGTAGCCATGTGTGGAGCACCAACATCCCCCCAAGAGGAGAAAGGAATAGGATTTCCACCAAGGGGAAATCCTTGATTGGTAGACTCCATTTTCCCAACCTAAGACCAATGACAAAACAATGATGTTATTCTGATTAAAATAAATTTTATGACGCTTTGACACAACTTTCTTTTTCAATTTTTAAGAGTCGAGAAAAAGCTAAAGATGATTCTAGTCGCCTTTGATTTTTAATGAGCCTGAAGTTACAAGTGCTCAAATGGACTTTTTCTTTTAGGGAGTCTGAAAAGGAACAAAAGTGACTACTCTGGAAATCTAAATAGAGGGATTACCAAACCGATTGCAAAACTGCAGAATAGTTTTTATGGTACGGCAGTCAATCTTCCCGAATGCTATGTTCAGTGCATTGCGATCGATAGGGCGACAGACCCGACTTCCTAAGGATAAAGGATGAAGCCTATTATGGTCTCCCAATATATACTCAATGGTACGTGGGAGCACAAGTCCATACTAGCACTTGTCGTCTCAAAGAGGAGGAATCACCCAACCTACGATGAAAGTAATAGTTACCAGGCTTTATGACGCCAGAATATGTCTCTAGCCTAGACATCTAAATGTTGTGCATTAGGTTCCAAAGCGTTTTTATGTTCATTGAAGTTTATTTTGCATTTGATCTTTGTTCAGAAGTTTTTATTTAAGGTTCATGCGTGATGTATATATACAATTCCTAAATATGCAATCTAAGATGATAAATAGTTGTTTACTTTCTTTTTGCAATGAAAATCCTAGCTACTAAGGAAAGAGAAATGAGATTCTTTCAACATAGAGTAGAGAGCACACACTAGATGCACTTTTCCTAATGTAGAAATTTTGAATAATTAATCACTTATTCATAGAGACTATCTCGATTATGCACTATTGCGGAATACATGCACAATACATAACCTCCTCTATGTTGATCATCAATTTAGCAGCATTAAAAACAATGAAACATCAATCGCATGCACAAATTAACACAGTATGTAACCCAGGGAAAGCATACAGCTGAAAACCCCACACTATCTGTATATTATAATGATAGAGAACATGTAACAATACATAGTACAATACTCCTCACAAGTACTCAGTACTATCTCCACCTATTACACACAAAACTAGCTCAGTTTTGATCAATCACAGCTCAAATCTCCTCCACTGCTTTGCTTGCCTCCACTGTGCAATCTACAAGAGAAATCATCCACTCTGTAAAAACGAATTCCCTTGGTATACTACGCAAGCCATCATTTGAGATCTCCATCCATGCATGTGCAAATAACATGCACAACTATAGTCACACTGTAGTCACAACTAATAGCAATCTCAACCTCCAACACCTGTCTCCACTGAACTGTACATGCACTGAGTTAACTGATTTATTCTTCAGTTGCTTTATGAGTTAATAATTAGTGAATTAATTAATATTTAATTCGCACGACTCATCACTAGTGTATTCTTTAGTTAGACTAAAATACAACTAGTTCAACCAAGTCAAACTGAACACAACTCCATCAACTCTACAATCAACTCCACCAAACTCAACCACATGAGTTCTAACTGAAGTCCTGCATGCAATAGCTCAACTGACCCACAAGAAAAGCATATTTCCTTCTAACAGCTGCATGTGCCACATCTGTAGCTCAAACTGAAGTGCTCCAAGAGGATAAGATAATGTTTATAATCCAAATATTATTATGAGACAATAATATTCGACTGTTCTATTTTTAGCCTGGCAATCTAAAAATAGAAACCGCCCATATGTCTAAAAATAAAAGTCCATCTATTTTTACCGACATGACCAATCATCCACAAATAGCATCCTGCAACTCATAGACCATGATCCATATGTCTAAAAATAGACATAGTCTAAAAATAGACTTTGCGCCAAAAATAGCCTGCGGGCCCACTTAGTGAAGGCAACTTCTTTCCACTAAGCTCCATCATCTTGTTGCATTCTCAACACCTAAATCAACTTCAGCATGCAATCTTAATGCAAATGCACATGCATGTATTGTTTTTCAGTTTCCTTAATGTGAGAATGACAAAAATAAAACTAAGTATAGATCTGAACTATCTTCTTTCAAAGCGACAGTATTAACAATTTTCTTTTCAAAAAAACGAAAGTAAGGTCAAGTCGACACTTTGTGATTTTGAATTTAAAACTACTTTCGACACTTTAAGTACTAATAATTCAAATCAAATACAATGGCAAAAGTGTAATCGACTATCTAAAAGAGGAACGCTTTGCGACACTCTTTTTCTTGACTGAAAATGACACTTGTGACACTTTCAAATCAAAGGATGACAGCTCGATTAAGCTACTATTTGAAAAGGAGAACTGTAAATGATGAAAAAATACATTAAAAAACATTCACAATTCCTTATGATGGAGGCTGAATAATGCAAAGGAAGATGGTTTCAACAGAGATATACTGTTCATAGAGAGCAAAACTACTGAATAAAGCTGAAGACAATGAAGAAAAACCAAAATCTGGAGGCAAAAACAGTCTCATTTAATCATCGCACCTGTAACATAGGGAAACAAGGATGCGTCTCACCTGCAACACATAGGAGGTGCAATGCATCCAGGTTGCCAAGAAGAGACAGTGCCATGGTCCAAGGACGAGACTGTGCTTGGTTTTCACTCACAGTTTGCAGCTAAGTTTAGGGATTTAGGCTGAGCTAATGATTGTCAGTAAACACAAAGTATAGTGGCTGATCTAATGAGGTTATTTGAGCTACCACTAGGGCACTTAGGATAGTTTTCAAGCTCGATGTTCATTTCATAAACCAACCCGGAGATTGACTAAAGTAGCGTTGATATACTTTGCAGTTGCATAGCAAAAGCAGTTCGAAGGCTAGCTGGCTTGACTTCAGGCTCCGTCTATGGTTTATAAAGCAAACAACAGTAACAAACAAACAAACTATTCGCTCCCCAGTGGAGTCACCATTTTGTTATCGGGAAAACTAGTGTCCATTTAGAGCTGCTAGTCCCACTAAGACGGGTAGCTATCTTAGAAACAAACAAACTAAAGTTACTTGTCTTTTCCTTTATGGGAGATAGATGAGAGACAATTAGAGAGTACCAACCTCAGTCTTTCGCTAGTCTCCTTGCTTGTTTCCTCTCTCCCTTGATAGAGCTTTTGCCACTCCTTTCTCACTTGTCCCACTTCAAAGAACACCTGTAGAGTCAAAGCAGCAAAATACCATCAAAGTAGAGGGATATATAACCATAAACAATGTAGGATCAGATGTACATTAACCATATAAATGCATATACAAATACAAGATTTAGAGATATACAAGCATATGGAGGAAAACTCAAATATTTTTATTAACAGAATTAGTAGAAGAGAGGATTACAACCAAGCTATCTAATCTAGCATCATCCTCCCAGCATGAAATCCCTCTTTGCCTCATACAAAGCAAGATCACCCAACAATGTCTTCAAAGAGAAACCAACAACACTTCCTTGCAAATTACAAAATTCCAGCCTCTAGATCTCTAGGATGAGGGATCCATATATAGATGTTTGCAGGAGAGTGAGTTAGCTTCTAGGATTTTGATTAGTGTCATTTCACTAATAGTTCTTGGTTCCACTTGGAGATTTCATGATCTCTTACTCATCCCTGGGCAAATTCAAAGAGGCAAGTGTCATATGAGAAGTTTCTAGAAGATTCTTTGAGTTTCCACCTAAAAAATTGCTTCTGCCATTTGTCTACTCTTGCTCATTGCACCCTACATAAGGGCTTTTCAGTATGCATTGCACCCCCCGTGTGTAATAGGTGAGATGCATCGCACCACTAGCATGGAGTAGTCTGTATGGTCCAGTTTTGACCAGTTCTGAGTAGTTTTTCAGGGAGAACTTCTGGGAAATAATGTAATCAGCTGACCTTGTTCCTTTAGGGTGTGAAAAAACACTTTTAGGGGTTTAGAAGCCCTTGGTTTATGGACATATGTTATTGGGGTTGCAGTGCCCAAATATGTCTATAATAGTGCCCTAGATCTGCCTTCGTGCAGATCAATAAGCCCTTAGGGCTCGATACTACAACTCTATTCAAACAGTCTTCAAACCTTTGTGAAGGTCTAAGATTGGATTTTACGAACCTTTATCAGTTTATTTATCCACTTACGCGGATCAGAGAACAATCCTAGATTAGTGTTCGCACATATCTATTTAAGTTATTCAGAAAAGATAATAGAATTCAACACAATCTTCGTGAAAGTACTTAACAAGCATTATGTTCATCTACTAAGACTTATTCAAGTGAATTGCACATCATTAGATCAATATTTCATAAACACATTATTCATCCACAGCATATAATGTAAACAAAAGTAAACAAAAATAATAGATATACATAGGATTTCTTCAATAATCTCCTTTATTAATCTTCAGTTCAGGTTTACAGACTCAAAACTACCCTGCGCACATAGCTGCAGGGGTCTGTGCACTCAGTTGTGGACTCTACTTTAGGCCTCCTCACACTCAACTGCAAATATTTTCTCTCCTTCTATCTACCTGCTTCTTACTTGCCCTTCCCTTTGCTCAAGACATAGACATTCCTTAGACGCCCTAAGACACACCTATTTATGCCCTTTTTAAAACAATCTCATGGTCCACGAACCATGGGTGGGTCTCAAATCTGACTCAAATTTTAACAAACAAGGGGCTAAAACCCCTTTGACTCCTAATCCTCCATGCGCTCCACATCCACAAATCGCGGAGACTTTACATTACTTACAAAAAATACATCAAAACTTGGGTTATTTTAACCCCAAAACTGACCCAAGGGACCCCATCCCAATAATACACATTGCTACATGCAACCGAAAATATGCATTAGCAATGCCTAACCAACTACAAATATGTGTAAACACATGTAGTACAACATAATCGATCAGTTCATGCAATCGACCTACAATACTGATACGTGTAATCCAAATATTCAAGAATGTAACCTAACATACAAGGATGTAAGTAGGTGCCATAAAATCAACATGTGAGTGACATATAAATCATATGCAACAAGTCACATGCTCATGAAGATTACTCTTCATGAAATAAATATTAACTTCTCCATGATAACCATACTACAACCCTAATCAGTCATCAAGAAAATGTAACAAGTATATAAGAGTAAGACACACACATGAAATTGACATGCATGCATGACCAACACATTCAACCCATCTAGTCCGAGAGTTGAACCATGCTCTAGTACCACTCTATAACACCCTCATCCCAGGCCTACCCAAAGTAACCATGCCAACCAGGTTAAACATAAGATGAGAGACTACTATGATCATATTCGACCTCCTATGTGACCTTAAGGAAGTGGAATCAACGAGACATCACATACAGTCATCCAACCTCATCAATGGAACCCTAAGGAGATAAGTTAGCCATTGTGACAGCCTGTCCCTATGTCCCACTGTTGTTCTAGACCTCTTAGGCCATAGTCACTCTAATGATATGGGTAAGTGAGTGACCAGACACCGAAAGCTACTCTCAAAAGCTTGCCTACCAGTGACTATGGACCAAAATTGCTAGTTTTGTACGAATGATCCCAGGATTTAAGCCACTTTTTAAGGCTCACAGCCCAGGCCACCGCCCAGAATGGAATGAAAGCTCATAATCAAGTAAAGTACAAGGGAGAAATGATGCAAAAGAAATAAGCTCAATAAGACCTTAACCAAACCCCTACTAGCCATGACAGGAATTTCGTCAAACATATCATCCACATGTAACCTATAGGTGTAAACTACAGAATTAAGTATAGGGATCTCATACTTATCTGAGAATCACTACGAACCATTTTTCCCTCATGCCATTTTCTGCATATTCATCTATTAGTTCATAGACACATTATCCATTCATATACAAGTAAAAACATGTCAAGAGCAATATATAGTTGATGTCATAAAATGTGCATATAACTAGTGTAATAGGAACAAAAATATAATAAACATATCAGCCATCAAAATCCATATATACATTAGTATGTTTACACATGAAATTCAAGGGAATGGATTTCTCATTAATGAATGCAATGAACCAATACGATATGGAACCACCACGTTCCACCCGACTGTAGAATGGCTAAGCCAAATCTCTCTTCATCCATTCACCCTCGTGCCATATTACAAGCATGAATGTGGGATCTCATAGGACACACCAATCAAAAATTCATCGAGGGCTTCCAAAGGCCATGCACCTCAACCCATCAAACAGTGATTCCACTTCACAGTTGGACATCACAAATCCATCATCAAGTTCGTCTCCATCCAAACCTTCTAGGAATTCCAGAGCATTTGTCCAACCAAGGCTTCAAGGACTAGTAACTCAACCAACCAAGGGCTTCCAGAGCATTTTTCCAACCAAGGATTCCAGGAATAGTAACTCAACCCAAGCTGTCACAGGGCTTCCAGAGTGTTTGTGCAACCAGGGCTTCCAGGAGTAATAACTCAACCCAAGTTAAGGAAACATGAGAATCAACCAAAAATAAAACAATGAAAGTAACCCACAATCACCATGGCTATCTAGGAAATGGCAAGGCTAGGAAATCCACTATCGATCTAGGCAATCCTCCATGCTAATGATAGATCACAACCAAGAAACCACATGCATTCCAAAACTAGTGAAGAAATCATACATGCAACTCAGTACCTGCAAGAAAATCTGATGTAGTTGCCAATGTTAATGCCTTCTTGCACTTTCTTACTCTTCCTTTACCTTCTTTCTACAAGAATCCAAGTATTCCACACCCTCCAGGAGTGCTCTAAGAAAAATCTAAGTATCTAAGAGTACGAGAGAGAGAGAGAAAAAAATGAGAGAGTGCTCTAACACTGAATTGACAAAAGGTTACCAACTGATCCTCAAAAGCCTTTTTATGGATGAGGCCTATATTTTCCTTCATTTTCCTCCCCACATGCAACCTATGACCTTTCACCTCCTTTTTCTCCTAATTTCCATTATTTTCATAATTAAATGTGTCAAAAATGCCTTTTTTCCTTTTAATGCCTTATCCATTGCCTTTGTCAATTTCCTTAGCCATAAACAACAAAATGAACACCCCCTAGGACGTCCTGCTCAACATTCAACTTGGAATAAGTGTCCCATTCATTCATGGTTATTGTTTTTAACTTTTATGACATGGAATTTTCACCAGGGTTGTTACAAAGATGGTAGAGAGTGAATCACAGTATCAAGGCGGCCAACCATTATGGTTGTTACATCACTATCTATTATGTCCAAGCAGACTCAACCATTCCCATATTAGTTGTTATGTCATTTTCTTTTTGCCCCTTACCACAATTTATTTTATATATAGTGTTTGACTAGGGCCTTGCACTTCTTGTTGGGTTTCTTATCTAGCTCTCCTTCTAGAGCTCTTTTTTTGTGCTTTCTCACACCCAACAAACCACCAATAACAAACCACAAAAGGAAAGAAGAAAGAATACAAACAAAGAAAACCAAAATAGAATCCTAAGGAAAAATGAAGAGTTGCATGGACATGTTCAAGGTCAACAACAAAAGCAACAAGATAATTAAACAACAAAGGCATGCAAAACATTTCCCCTACACCTCATCCAATAATTCTCAATAAACTCACTCCCTTGAATTCCCATCTCTTTTTGCATTGCGGGTTCTTTGTTCATGTGTTTATAGGTTGCATGCGCTTTTCTTTCATGCAACAACCATGAGGATTTCCCCCCTTACACTCTTGTGCATACCAATTGAATCAACACACATTATGTTAGAACAATTATCTTAAATATGATCACTCCTTCATGTAATATCTTAAGCACATACTCATATCATGCACTTAATCAAGAATTCAAATAATACTTTAAATATACCTATAGTTGAAGAGTCATAATCAGTAATTACTAGAACACTTATATGGAGAAAACCATTGACTAGTATCAATTTCTAATTAATGCACTCACAACATGCATATCAACATGCATAGGTGTCCCTTGTTCAATTCTCTCATCAGCACCATATTTTCCATTGCCTTGGTTTCTCAAGGTCACATACAACAATTTCATTGGATTCCCCACCGGGCTATCAACCTACTCTTGGTTACATGTTTACCATTACCCACTATTAGTCATATGAATAATGTTAGGAAAACAGACTACTCAGAGTCTTTTTGCAGGCATATCCATTACTATATGTACCTAGCATACCTACATGCATCTAGCATCTCATTATTTAATATCTATTTAGTTGAAATGCATCTCTAAACTATTTCATCTCTTTCATTTTAATAATGACTACGATATCATTCATCAACTTATGACATCTTCTCAAACATTAAATAAAAATGATCAAACTATCAAGAGCTAGGTTAAGATTTTCCCCCTCATAGTTATGGCTACATCACTCAGCCATAAAAAAAAAAAAAAAAATTGTTCTGTTGGGCTACTTGAGGGATTCTCGTCAACAAACTTCCTATTTATCTTGCTACATCACTCAAATCAATCTTTAAGTATAGGAGCTATAATTAACAAATATTCCAATTGGTCAAACTTTATTAGCATTTTTTAGTCTAGAAAAATTTAGTTCTTATTTTCTGTAAAGATGTTATAGGATAGGTCATCTTAGAGACACCTTCAATGAACCTATGATAATATCTTGTAATCCACATAAAGGATCTTATGTATGCTACATCTTTAGGGATAAGCTAGTTAAGGATTTATTTGACCTTTCTAGGGCTATTGTGATTCCTTCTTTGGAAATTACATGTAGTAAATAATGAATGCAATTCTAATATAACTTACACTTACTGAATTTGGCATAAACCTGGTGTTCTTTGAGTCTTTGAAGAACTATTATTAAGTGCTTTTCATGCTCATTTGGTGTCTTGGAATAAACCAAGATATCATTAATGAAATTATATACAAATTTATCCAAAAAATGGTTGAAAATATTGTTCATTAGACACATGAATGTGGCTAGAGTGTTTGTGAGTCAAAATGGAAGCACAACAACTCATAATGGCCATATCCAGTTCTAAAAGTAATTTTATTTATATACCCATCCTTAATTCTTAGTTGGTGATAACCAGATCTCAAGTCTATCTTAGAGAAAATGATTTCTCCCCTCATTTGATCAAATAGATCATTAGTTTTAGGTAATGAGTATTTGTTTTTTATAGTTAGCTAGTTCAGTTCTCTATAATCAATACACATTCTAAAAATATCATCTTTCTTTCTCACAAAAAGTATCGTTTCTTGCCTACGTGAGACACTTGGCCTAATATATCCCTTATCCAACATTTACTGAAGTTTCATTTTCAATTCCATCAACTTTGGTACACTCATTCTATACGATGCCCTCAACACTGGTGTGACCCCAAGTACTAGTTAAATGGTAAAATCAATATCTATTTTAGGTGGTAACCTAAGAATTTCATCTAGAAAAACATCCTTGAATTCCTGCACAATTGCATAGTCATCCAAGGTCTTTGCCCTAGTTTATTGTGATAATTCTTCCACTTGTACTACAAACAATTTACAATCCTTTATTGCACATCTTTTTAATTGCAAAGATGATATTTGTTTGGTTGAGATTGGTTTAGGTATACCTATGATAGCCCATACCTCTCCCTCATCATTGGTACAAGTAACAATATTTTGTAGGAAGTTAGTGATTGATTTATGCTTCTCTAACCAGTCCATACCCACTATCATACCATAATACCCTAGGAGTAGAACATTCAAGTTCATTTCTATTTTTAATCGGTCCAATTTAATAGGACGATCTTTAACTAATCTAGTAATTTTCCTTTTTGTACTAGCTGCCAACTATACCAGCCAAGAATTTTTATATTTTTCCATGTTTAGCTTACATTTGTTCATTATCTTTAGATTGGCATAACTTAAACTAGCTCTTAGGTCGACTAAAATTGACATAGTTTGGATGAGAATGTTACCTTCTATTTCAATCATAGTAGATTGGTGTTCATCTTGGTGATCTTCCATGGCTACATGGATTTTGGGAATGTTTCTAACATGTCATTTATTGTGGAGGATTCTTGTACATTGTGCAAAGCTTGACTTGATTTGACATTGTACAGGAAATTTTGAAGAAGGTGAGGCTCTCCACAACCCCAACACTTCAATGGTTCTCTTTCTTTTTCATTAACTCTTTTACCATTTAAACCAATTGATTTTAATCCTATCTCAGACTGATTATTTTGTTGCTAATTATTGTTCTTATTACAAAAATAGTTTTGGTGATTTTTACCAGAAATTTTAGAGGAGAATTTAGACTCTTTATTCCCTTGCATAAATCTTTTTCTTTTTTCTTTTTTCAGATTTTGCTAAGATTTTGAATTTTCATCCTTTTTCTTAGATTGTTAGTAACATATTCTATCCTTTCTAATAATTTCATCCATGGTATTAGGGTTTTCAAAATCAATTTTCTCTTTGAATGAAAGGGAAAGATAATTGATAAATCATTGAATTTTAGATTTCGCCTCGTGAATATATGTTACATATCATAAGAGATGGGTGAATTTTTTAACAAGTTCATCCATGTCCATTTGACCAAGTTTTAGCTCATGAAACTTTTTTTCTCTATCATCATAATATCTTTCTATCAGATACTTTTCCTTGAAATATTTTTGAAAACCTTCTCAACTCATGGTCTTATCTTCAATATTATGTATCATAATAATCTCTTCCCACCACAAGGATGCATTTCCTTGCATTTGGAAAGTGACTAATCTATATTTTATATTTCTAGGATACTCATACACCTTAAAATATTTATTTATATTTAATAACCATGCCTCAAATTCCTCCTTTGATTCACCAATGTATACAGGAAGTCTAATCTTTTTAAAATCTCTCTATAGTTCTACCATTTGTTTCTTCACTTGATTAGGTACTATCAGGGGCATTTTGATTGAATTATGTTCATTTTCCTCTTCATCTTTAGGTCTAATGGCCTCACTCTCATCTGCGTTGTATGGATTTTTCCATTTGTGGGACTCCTCCCTATCCTCCCCATTTACAACTGGTCCTACTATTTTTAGATTTTTAGTTAAACTATTATGAGCCTTTCTTGCTCAACACTAGTTTTCAAAAACTTTTCATTATCTTCTTTAATACTAGTTAATTCCATTTTCATACTTTTATCCTCCACAATATCCCAAGGTTGAGAAGGGAGATGGAAGGAGGTAACCTCAAACCACTTATGGTTCAGAAGCTAGCCCTGCTAAACTAGAGAGGCATCTCTTTATGAATTCATAGTCAATGATGACAGGAATGGAAAAGATGTTATGCTAGACATTACAGCACTAGGGTTTTGCTGGATTAGGAGTGAAAATTAGGGAACTAGGTCAAAAGATCAAAGGTCTTAGCTGCAACAGATGTAAAGGAGTAGGGTAGTTATTATTTTGTGATACTTATGAGTTTTGTCGATGTAGTGTAGGGTGGAAAAGCAAAGGTCAAAATGAGCATGGCAAGCATGAATTCCTTTATCAGAAGAAAAGTGACATAAACATGAAGCTCCTAACAAAACAGAGCTTAAAACTAAGATTTGTGTTTAAAACCTCGTAGGAAAATAATTGAAAAGCATAAGCATGGAAATAAAATGGAATTATAATTCATATAAGACTATAATAGAGAGAAAACATTATCACAAACTCACAACACAAGAATTCCTAAATAACAGCTGCAACTATCCTTTGAATTTCTAAAAAAGTGATGAAGTACAAGCTCCAAGAGTTCTACTCATTGATGTTCAACCTTTTGCACTCTGAAATTCATGAAATATATACAATTAGATCATCCCTGGACTAAGGGAGTCTAGATCAACCATCTCCCTAAATATAGAAACAGTTGCATTAAATTTTACATTCCTTGCTAGGAATAGGGACCAAATTTCTGAAAATAGGGGTCAAAGATTAACTCGTATCTCTTGAATCATGATATCTATTACAAAACTAAGAGAGGTTTCTCTCAAAACACAAGCTAATCTACAAAAATAATGTTAGTTTATGTCAGTCCTGCCAGTCGCTGGCGATCAAATATGCTCTTACAATGTTTTTGTTAGGGTCTTAAGTCAAATTTTTATCATTTCATTAGGTTTTCAAAATAAAATTTGGTCACTGGCTAGTGTGTCTAGGTCTGTTACTGCTCCTTTCAAAATTTTCATGTTCCGGTCATTTCCATCACTCAATTGGATGTGCCATCACTGAAAGTTCATCATCACAATCTCAGTTATATCATCATGGTCCTCATTCAGCTTAGTGTCACCATTATTTCATTAGGGTTAAAGTCATCAAAATCTGTCATTTCATTTATAAATCCAACAAGTGAAGGAGTAGTAATAAGGAATTTTCTCCAGAAGTTTTTGTTTCAAAGTGTAATTTATTTCAAATATCATGTAATAAGTTCTATTTCTCTAAAGCTACATTCAAATGTTCCAAATATACATAGTTTTCAAAGCAAAAGTGAAAAACACATGGTGGGCCACCCTACCACTATAAAGAATTTGACTTTTATAAGCTATAAAAGACCACACAAATTCATTCCTCTCACTCATTGCATCAACAAAGAGCACTTACTCACCAGCAAGTCACTTTCACAGCATTTTCAGATTCAAAGGACACTCCAAAAATTGGTTTCAAGCAGCCACGTTGTGCTTTCCAACAACCACGCTATGCTTTCCAGCAGCCACACTACACTTTCAGGCAACCACGCTGTGTTTTCTCTCCCAAGGCCACAAAACTTGTTTTCAGGAGTTTTCAAGAGGAATTGAAGTATTCATTGGTATTTTACAAGTAATTTCAGGTATCTTGACACCTATATTAGTTTGATTTACTTGTTTTCATGGTGCATACCATCTGTTTGCTCCCACATTGCATTTTTGGAAGTTTTCCTAGTTGAACTGTGTAAAAATTCCCTAGACTAAATCCTACACTAGTTTCCTCCCATTCCACTTCCCAAAGTTCCCTAACATCCCTACCTACTTCTCTAGATTTTCCTACCCTCACTTCCCTTCCCTAAACCCTTCATCCTATCCCCTCATCCAGTTCCCCTATTTTTCCTACTAAGTTTTTCCCTTGCAAGCTGTCAAAATGGAGGAAGAAAATAAATCTTATGATAAGGGATACCAAATAACGAAGAGAAATGGTTTAAGAGTCTAGACTTGGATGTGAAAAACTACAAACCCTTCATCAAAGGTCATTACAAGCACAACATTAAGATGTTGAAAATAATACTGAGAGGGGGGGTGAATCAGTATTATCAAATTCTTTTTCAAAGATTTGTAGATCTAACTATTGAAACTTGCGTATACCTTCCATACTTATAATTTAATTTATTCTTCAGATGTTGATCATTAATCTGTTTGTCAGAACCATATAACAGTAAGTAGGAATAGAAAAGTAGAGAAGACAATCACACAAAAGAACACAAAATATAAGGTGGAAACCCAATGTGGGTGAAAACCACCTGCTGCAATATGTCTCTATCTTCTTTCTATTAGAAACTTCTTTTTACAATTGATTTTGTACTGGTGCAGTCTTATACCAGCACGTAGGCTTCAGAAGGCTACAACCTTCTATTTTCTTCCAGGGACCATGTTTCATAAATTTTCAGACTGGATCCATGAACATCAATCAAACATCAAGTAGATCTGCAATCAACCAACTTCCTTGTAAAAATACTGAAACAACCAATAACTTCTCAAAACACAGTACCAATAACCAGACAGCAATTCAGAACCCTGAACACTACAGTAATAGACAAAAGCAGCTAAAACATATTTCAATAAAAGTCCGCAACTTCAACAATAGAAATCTGTGTATATATGCAGTATTCACTTCTTTAACCTGCGGGTATCTGCGCCTCCGCTGTGTCAAACCTGCGAGTATCTGCGCATGTGCTCTGTCAAACCCGCGTATATCCGCGCCTCTGCTGTGTCGATCCTGTGGAATACGCGTTTGCGCTGTGTCAAACCTGCGTATATCTATGCCTTCATTGTTTTGATCCTGCGGAATACGCACCTGCGCTATGTCAAACCTGCGTATATATGCGCCTTCTCTGTGTCGAACCTACGGGTATACGCGCGTCCATGTATCCCAATCAAGTGGGGATACATGATATAATAAGCACATTACATTATCCATCCCAGGCATAGTGGGGCAACCAAGATAGGCCGTTACATGACCTTGACAAAAGAAATATAGAGACAAAATATCCACAACAAGACTTTGACTAACATCAGCAACTTCTGTCAATCACTATTCAGATCAGTATCCATGTTCTCCTTCTGCACTTGCTCCTCCTGAAATCAAAACAACTGAAGAATTGAACCAAGATCTTCTATGATAATGCCAAAAATGCATTATTAGAAGAATATATGCTCCCCCTGAACCTGTGCCAGATATTCTCTGACAGACCCATATCAGACTCTTCTCATCCTTGCTTTTCTTCAAGTCAACATATACACGATTGTACCCACATAAACCAGCGTATGTACACGTATATCCCATATGAAACTCATGTACAACCAACAATCTTTGAACCAGACAAGATTCAATAGCAAGATGATGCATCAACTACCCCCAGCTTTTGTCTGCAGTATTCAAAGGTCTCCTTGGGTAGTGGTTTGGTGAGAATATCAGCAACTTGTTCCTTAGAGGGAACATACTCCAATTTGACCTTTTGTTCAAGCACTTGTTCTCGGAGAAAATGATACTTGATCAGTATGTACCTTTGAATGCATGATAGGATTCTTTGAAATACTGATTGCACTTGTATTATCAAAGAAAATGGAGACGGGTGGACTACAAGTGATTTGCATATCATGCATTGTTTGCATCATCCAAAGGAGTTGAGTACAGCAAGATGCAGCAGCTACATATTCTGCTTCAACTGTAGATAATATAATATAACTTTGTTTCTTGCTGAACCAAGATACTAATCTAGGACCCATGAAGAATGCACCACCACTAGTGTTTTTTCTGTCATCCACACTTCCTACCCAATCTGCATCTGTATATGCATGAAGTGTGAGATCTGTACCTCTAGGATACCATAAGCCATAGTTTTGAGTTCCTTGAAGATACTTGAAAATTCTCTTGACTGCCTGAAGATGAGTTTCCTTTGGAATTGCCTGAAACCTTCCAACTATTCCCACTGCATGCATAATGTTTGGTCGAGTACCTGTTAGATAGAGCAGACTACCAATCATGGATCTATAGGTTGGTTGATGTACTGCTGCTGATTCATCATTTGTGTTGAGGCTGCATCCTGTCACCATAGCGGTACATACTGGTTTCAAATCCTCCATCCCGTATTTCTTCAAGATCTGCTTGAGATACTTGGTTTGTGATAGAAAAATGTCGTCTTTGTTTTGTTGGACTTGTAAACCAAGAAAATATGTGAGCTCACCCAGCATGGACATTTCAAACTCTTTCTACATCACCAAGGCAAAATTTTGACTCATGTCTTCTTCATTGCTACCAAAGATGATATCATCAACATACACAACAAGTATTAGCAACTTATCATTGTCAATTTTTATGTATAGATTGTTATCAATTGATCCTTTTATAAAACCTTGCTGATGGAGGTACTTATCCAACCAATAATACCATGCCCTTGGAGCCTGTTTAAGGCCATAGAGAGCCTTTTTGAGTCTTCATACAAGTTTTGGATCATTTCCAAGAATAAACCCATCTGGCTGTTCAATATATACTTCTTCATCCAAGTCTCCATTCAGGAAAGCAGACTTCACGTCCATTTGAAATACTTTGAACTTCTGAAAGCTAGAAAGGTCAAGGAACATCCTTATGGCCTCTAGTCTGGCAACTGGTGCAAAAGTTTCTTCAAAGTCTATGCCTTCCTGTTGAGCTTACCCTTTGCAAACAAGTCTGGCCTTGTTTCTAATCACATCTCCATTTTCATTCAGCTTATTTTTGAATATCCATTTTCTTCCTATGACATTCTTATCTTTTGGTCTAGGAACCAACTCCCAAGTGTTATTCTTTTCGATCTGCTCAAGTTCTTCCTCCATGGCTTTTACCCAGCATTCATCTTTGCATGCCTCTCTTAGATTTTGTGGTTCAATGGAGGAGAGCAATGCTAGATATCTTGAAGCTTCTCAAATGGTTCTTCTTGTTTGTACACCTCCCTCTTTTTGCCCCAAAATTAGAGATTCTGGATGATTCTTCTAAACGTACCTGGATGGAGTATTTTCTTCTATCCTTATCTGTTCTTCTGGTGCCTCATGGGTTTCTTCTTCATCATGAATCTGATTTGATGTTGATGGATAGTCCTCATCATCTTCGAAATCTTCTGATTTTACCTGCCTAGGAGTGTTTCCTTCTTCATCAACCACTACATCAATGCTTTCAACAATTTTTCCAAGTCTTTTATTGTAACACTTGTATGCTTTGCTGTGGGGAGAGTAACCAAGGAGAATGCCTTCATCTGCTCTAGGTTCAAAATTGCCAAGATTTTCATCAGTCTTCTTGATGTAGCATTTGATTCCAAAAATTTTGAAGTATTTTACCGTGGGAGTCTTACCATACCAAAGTTCATGAGGAGTCTGAGTGTTGTTTACCCAGACATTTGTCTTGTTGAGAATAGTAACTGCAAAAAATGCGGCTTCACCCCAGAAGGTTGCGAGAGTTCCAGATTCATCAAGCATAGCACGAGCCATTTGTTGAACCGTTATGTTCATCCTTTCCACTACTCCATTTTGCTGAAGAGTCCTAGCAGTAGAGAATTCCCTTATTATTCCATGTTCTTCACAAAAATCAAAAAATTCATTTGAGGTAAATTCTCCTCCTCGATCAGACCTGAGGCATTTGATTCTGCAATCTGATTCGTTCTCCACCAAGGCTTTGAATGATTTGAATTTTTCGAAAGCTTCATCTTTATGCTTCATAAGTCCTATCCAACACATCCTGGAAAAGTCGTCAATGAATAATATAAAATATTCTTCTCCTCGAGGTGATCTTTTCCTAGATGGACCACATACATCAGTATGGACAAGTTCAAGTGGCCTGCTAGCTGATCCTTCCTTCTCAGGGAAATTAGTTCTGGTTTGCTTACCAAATTGACATGATTTTCATATTGTATTGTCTGGAATTCTGATGTCAGGTAGATCACAAACTACCTAATATTTGCATGCTTTCCTTATCTGTGAGAAGCTTAGATGCCCCAGTCTTATGTGTCATAGCTATTGTTCATCATTCTTGCTTAAATAGCAATGTTGTTGTCCTCCATTGAGTACGTATAAGTTATTTGGAGTTCTTATGCCTCTGATCATTGTTTTTCCTGTATCAAGCTCACGAACAATACATCCATTTGATCGAAATATTACCTCAGTTCCTTGATCACACATCTGACTGACACTCAATAGATTATGCTTTAAGCCATCAACATACATAACATTTCCAGCCTTGACTTTTTCTTTCAAATGAACAAAGACTTTACCTTTTATGAATGTAGGGGTGTCATTTCCAAATGAGACCTTATTTTCTTTTTCTAAGGCACTATATGACAGAAGTTTTTCTTTATCACCTGTCATATGTTTCGAGCTTCCACTGTCGATGTACCATTGATTTTCCTGTCCTTCCACATATAAGGCTATCCCACATATTTCTGGTTGCGTTTCCTTCCTTTTCCATGTTTTGGGACTCAATGAAGCTTGCTCCTTCTGATTTGTTTGCTGAAACTTGCTCCTGCATTCAGAATCTTCATTACTGAAGTTGTTACAGATAGAACATTCTATTTCATTTTCAAGAGCATAGAAGTTATTGTAGGTTCTTTTCATGTTTCCTGTCATACTCCTTTGTTTTTGAGCTTCCCTAGTCATGATGGTCTTGTAGGCAACACATTGAGCAGCTTTATGACCAAAGTTATGACAAGAGAAACATTGGCCATTGAAGAAATTCCTGCAATTATCAAATCTACCAACCATATGATTGTAGTTTCCATCCATTCTTGACCCAAATTGAGAATGATTTACCTGTGGTTGGTTGAGGCTTCTGTTCATCCTTGAAGTAGATTTCCCCCGATTTACTTGATAATGTTTGATCATTCTTGAACCAAATTGTCCCTGATTTACCTGGTGATCTGCATTATGCTTTTGTTGTTGATTGTCAACTTGTTCACTTCTCCTTGTTGTATCAAGATAACTTTTGGAGTTGGATGGCTTCTGTGCTTGCTTCTGAGCTTGAGATGCTTCTTTGGAATATCTGAGACCTGTCTTGATTAGAGGAGAACGCTGCACTTTGATAATCTCATCTAGAGTTTCAGATCCTTTAGCAAATCTAAGATTAAGGGCTTTTGTTTTCTCAATTTCTTTTTTAAGTCCCACAATTTCACATTCTAACTCTTCATTTTGTTTATCTTTTTCAGCAATTTGGAATGTTAGAGTATCTATAATCATATTCTTTTCCTCTAAACAAACTTTAAGTTTAGAAATTTCTTCATAAAGACCTTCTTCATTTATAGCATCCAAGAAATCATCATCTTCAAAAGCCATCAAAAGTCTATCATCATTACCTTGTTCATCTTCATCACTATTTGACAATCCATCATTGTCTTCATGCGTGTAATAGCTCTTCTTATTTACATTCTGTTTTCTGTTCCATCTAACAGGTTCCTTACCTTTGTCTAGTTTATCTTTATGAGGACATTTTGCAGCATAATGACTGACTCTTCCACAAGCAAAGCATTTGAAAGGCAGCTTGCCTCTGAATCTTCCAGTTACCCATTGAAGGTTCTTGACAAAATTTGATTCTTCCTCTTCTTCTGACATATGTACTGACTCATAGTAATCTCCTTTTCCTGAAGCCTTGAATGCAGCTTCTCTCCTGTCTAATGGTCCTCCTTTTCTCATTTCTTAAGCAGTTAGAATTCCGTGCAGCTGTGACATGGTAAGGCTCCATAGATTCTGCTTTTCTTCTATGGAAAAAACTTTTGAATCAAACTTAGGAGACAAAGATCTTAGAACCTTTTCAACCAAAACAACTTCTTTTATTTCTTCACTCAAGTTTTTCATACAATTTACGATCTCATCTATACGTAGGAAATAGCTAGCCACACTTTCATCATTATGCATTCTGAGACTTTCATATTGAATTCTAAGAGTTTGTAATTTTTCTCGTTTTACCTGTTCATCTCCTTCATAGCTCAGAATGATCTTGTCCCATATTTATTTTGCACTTTTGAGCTGCATAACCTTGACGAATTCTGATTGAGATAGACTTCCTAATAGAGTATTGACAGCTTTTGCATTTGTTTCATACTGCTTCTTACCAACTGCACCTATAGGAGTTGCTGATGGAAATATGTATCCTGCTTCCACAATATCCCAAACTTCTGTACCAAGAGATTGAAGATAGGCAGTGATTCTTACCTTCCAATAGACGAAGTTGCTCCCATCAAAAATCGGTGGCCTGATAGATGCTTCTTTTTCGTAGTTTCTCATGATGATAGATCTTCCTTCAAGCGATCAAGCTTCTTCTGAAGGACCTGCTCTGATACCAATTGTTGAAAATAATACTAAGAGGGGGGGGGGGGGGGGGGGGTGAATCAGTATTATCAAATTCTTTTTCAAAGATTTGCATATCTAACTAATGAAACTTGCATATACCTTCCAGACTTATAATTTAATTTATTCTTCAGATGTTGATCATTAATCTGTGTGTCAGAACCATATAATAGTAAGCAGGAACAGAAAAGTAGAGCAGACAGTCACACAAAAGAACACAAAATATAAGGTGGAAACCCAATGTGGGTGAAAACCACCTACTGCAATATGTCTCTATCTTCTTTCTATTAGAAACTTCTTTTTACAATTGATTCTGTACTGGTGCAGTCTTATACCAGCACGTAGGCTTCAACCTGCAGAAGGCTACAACCTTCTCTTTTCTTCCAGGGACCACGTTTCATAAATTTTCAGTCTGGATCCATGAACATCAATCAAACATCAAGTAGATATGAAATCAACCAACTTCCTTGTACAAATATTGAAACAACCAATAACTTCTCAGAACATAGTACTAGTAACCAGACAACAATTCAAAACCCTGAACAAAGCAGTAATAGACAAAAGCAGCTAAAACATATTTCAAGAAAAGTCTGCAACTTCAACAATAGAAATCGGTGTATATATGCAGTATTCACTTCTTTAACCTGTGGGTATCTGCACCTCCACTGTGTCGAACCTGCGGGTATCCGCGCCTACGCTCTGTCAAACCCGCGTATATCCGCGCCTCTGTTGTGTCGATCCTGCGGAATACGTGCCTGCGTTGTGTCAAACCTGCGTATATCTGCGCCTTCGCTGTGTCGATCCTACAGAATACGTGCCTGCGTTGTGTCAAACCTGCGTGTATCCACGCCTTCTCTGTGTCGAACCTGCGGGTATACTCGCCTCCACTGTGTCGAACCTATGGGTATAGATCTATAAATGATAATTTATCCCTTTTCTAATCAGAATTCAATTATACCCAGATTATCAGATCCAATCATGCGCCAAAGAGATTTGACCTCTTAGTAGAACTTAACCATCTTGTAATGCTCAGGTTCCTCCTTGATTCAGATCCAGCTACAACTCACCAACCGATCACCAGTGTTTCAGATCTTGCTCTTCTCAAGATATTCAACACAACAGTCTACACCAGGCAAATGATCTCCTTTCCTTTTTATAGTCCAGGTCTTACCCAAACCATGGTCCAAAACCATAGAGATCCAATACTAGGGACCCAATACCTGGGTTCAATACTTTAGATGCAAAACCACGGACCAAAACCATAGGTTCAAAAATGTCAGACTAAATACCATGGACCGACCATAATATTTCCCACGTGTGCGTGCTTTTCTCTGCATGAAAGTGCGTGTACTAGACGTCCACACCTTTTGATCGGTACACCTATGTATATGTATGCACCTTTTGATCGGTGCTCCTGTGTATGTCCGTGGTTTTGTGAAAAGGAACCTGCAGGTATCACATTTTCTTCCATTTTGAGAGCCTGAACTATGATCTTCCATTTGAGTGAGTTGACATCAAGGAAAACACTTATGTCATCAAGCCAAACCTGTGCCAAACCTGTATCATAATGCCAACATAAGAAATTTTTTCCTTTTGGACGGCTCCATGAAAAGTTTGCTCCATTGATGAGGATCATTATGAAGTATTTTACATGTGAGGGCAAATTTTCTAGATTGTACAAGTATCATGTTAGATTGCTCATGCATTTCACAGGGGTAAAACCACTTAACCTACCCTACTACCTCTACAAGAGCTTGGCTAAAATGGCAGAGAAGGTGTAGCATAAAAAAAGTGATCATCAAACCAGCCTTTTTCACCATGCCCTCATCAAAATCATTGTATTGTATCATCTTGCACAAAATAACATCACTTGGGAGAAATTCATTCAGTCAAATGTCTTTTTTCCTTCTGTTAGTCAATCTACAAGCCAAAGTAGACCATCAGCATCATCCAAGCATATGGATATTGGCTCATCTATCAAAACTATAGTTAATAGGAAACCTAGGCCTGAGGTGACTCAAACATATCAGAGAGGAAGGAGGCTTGTGTTTACTCTACACATTGTGGAAAGGGCCAAGCTTACATCAGCAAAACAAGGATCATTGTCACAACATGAGGAAACTTTTAAAGATGAGGAGCCATTCCATATTGACATTGATAGTGTACACTTGAAGGTTAATGAAGAGCATATGAAATTAGAGTAGGCCATCATGGAGAAAGATGTTGAGATCAATGAGCTTAAGGACGGCTTGTCTAAGGCCAATTTCATGATTTCATTCCTAGAGCAGGAGAATAAGCAACTAAAGGTAAATCAACTACACTTGAGTAAGCATAAGGTTGATTTTGGCAAAGAATATGTAAAGGGAAAAGCAGTAGTTGACACAGATGATTCAGATGAGCATCAAGATTAGGTGACAAGGAAGAGGCCAAGGACTAGAGGGATCAAAAGGGCACTTCAAACAGAATAAATGTCCTCAGTTGACCTAATTGCAACAGAAATCAATGAGAATATGGAGTTTTGTCTTGACAAAGTGAATTTCCATTTGGAAAATCTTCTTAAGAAGGCCAACAAAGACAACAAGTTGCAAATACACATGGCTGCTCATTACTACACAAGGAATCAGGTCTCCAAAGTCAAGATCAAGCAGTTGAAGGAAAAACTCAAGGAAACCCTAATTAGGCAAAAAGAGAAGGTCAATTTGGATTTTATAGCTGATTCTTCCTTCATATCATAGTATATAATTGCAGGACTTCATGGAGCAACTCTGGACCAATTATGAAGAAATTTGGAGAATTTTTGGTTTTTGGTGAATTTTTGGAAATTTTTTAGACAGTCACTAGGTCAAAAACCCAGCATGCCCCACGCTGCACTTTTGATGGATGACTCCAAATGACATTTGGTTTGCATATTTAGATTCCTCATCAATTGTACATCACTTCTAGCCTTTGGGAGCAGACCTTCAGCAAGTTTTGGTAGGTGGAAAAGGCTAAAAACTACTGAAAAACCACCTCTCTGCCCTCTTTTTGAAGAGCTCACTACGCTTTTGAGAGCACCTCTAGGAGAATGAAGTTTTGGTGGGCTAGGAGCAACATTTTTCCGTTCTTGAAGATTCCTCATGTAGAAGACATCCACAGATTTCCAATTAGCCATCAAGATCAGGACCTCGGGAAGGCCTCCAAAAATCAATTCTCCCAATTTCACTACACTTTCTCCTGGCACGCTGTGCTTTTGACTGGAATTGTTGCGCTTTTGCCTAAATTAGTTGTTTCTCAATTTTATCAACTAGATTAGAATTACCATGATGTAATTACTTGTCTTGGGTGTAATAATGATGTAATGAAGGGTAAATAGGCTTGTTAGCTTGTTTTTATGTAAACTTAGGCCTCATTTATGAGGGAAGTTCA
The DNA here is from genome assembly GCA_031772625.1 of Pinus tabuliformis. Taxonomy (NCBI): domain Eukaryota; kingdom Viridiplantae; phylum Streptophyta; class Pinopsida; order Pinales; family Pinaceae; genus Pinus; species Pinus tabuliformis. The sequence goes on from CM062818.1 coordinate 392,721,302, forward strand.
GTGAAAGTTTAAATGGAGGATTTGTTGAAAATGGCAACAAGAAATGCTAAAAATAGAAATGCTATAAATAGCATTGCGATAAATAGCATCTCAGGTACCAGCGTTGGAAATAGCAACAAGGAATGATAAAATAAAAATGCTAAAAATAACATTGCTATAAATAGCATTTCGGGATACATTCCAATTTTAGTTAGTCCCTAAACTAAAATTGAGAACTAAAATTCAAATTTGATTGTAGCAGCTGTTTGAAAAATAATTAATTAATTCTTCTTGAGTTAATTAGTTGGATAAAATCAAACATGAAGTCTATGTGAATACATGCAACAGTTTTCCCTTTGATTGAGGAAGTTATCCCTTAATTAAAGTGATCAAGATGAGTTGTACTTTGAGTTGTAATTAGTTAGCTCAGTTAACTGAGTTAAGTCCAGTTAGATTAGTTCCAACAGTTTGTGGAACTGATTGTGAGTTCAGTTAGTCAATGCATGTATGCATGCAACTAGTGTATTTCAGATAATTGAATATTCTCTCATAAATAACTCATGCATATCAGTTCAGTCAGAGACCTAGTTAAGATCAGAGGAAGGAACAATGTACTCTTAGTTGGAGGAATTTTCCTATATAGGAAACTCATCCATGTAGAAGGAATTATCTTCTTCAGGATTGCACAGTTATTTCTGAGTTTGGTGAGTTTTGTGAGAGGTGAATTCACACAGGTGGTAGCCAGAGGATCCAGGAGAAACTGCGCAAGGAAATAAGAGGCTTGGAGGACTAAAGGAAGGCACAGGTGTTGTCTATTTTGTCTATGAGCAACATTGAGGGATTGTACAGAGAGCTGGATAGCTTGTGAGCTAAAGCTTTATGTAATCTAGACATATTTCCACTTGTATGACAATACAGAGATCGGGGTTTTTAGCTGAGGCTTTCCCCAGAGTATTCTTTTTTGTTCATGTGTGATTTATTTCTCATTCTCTATTATATGTGTTCTATTTGATCTTGCTCAAAATCGATTAAGCTTCCACAAGTTTGTTTGTAGAAGTAGATCAAGTATTTTTCTTTAGTATATTGAATTATCTGGTGATCTACAGTGATAAATTCTACATGGTATCAGAGCAAAGGTTATCAAAGCGAAGAAAAATATACAAATAAGGGAGAAGTTCAAATTTTGAAGTTCCTAATTATAGAATTCGAATTCTTATCACATCTCAAATTTCACCAATGGCATTCAATGGTTTGAGACTCGAGTATGGCCTTGATGGTAGCTCGAATTATATAGCCTGGAAGGATCACATGGAAGCGGTATTAGAGGACAATGGTTTGAAGGACTTCATTGATCCAGAAGTCCCCATGTCAGTAGCTGCTAATGCCCAAGAATTGGTGGAATGGAAGAAATGTGTGGCTAGAGTGAGGAGAATCCTTCTGGAAGGAGTTCAAGACCACATTGTCTCGAGTCTCCATGGAAAGGAGACACCATTTTTAATGTGGAAAACATTGAAGGATCTATATCATAACAGCAGCAATCAGAGGAAGTTGGCACTAAAAGACAACCTTCAGAAAATCAAGTGTGAAAAGGGCGACACGATCTCTACATATCTGAACAAGCTCACCACCTGTAGGGATGAGCTTGGAAGTGTAGGAATCACGACAACCAATGATGACATGGTTAGTCTTGCTCTTCTCGATCTTCCTAAGAGCTGGCATAGCTATCAATACTTGGTAAATGGAAGAGAGAAACTACCATATTAGGAACGACTGTGGTCAGATCTGATGCAGGGGGAGATCAGGAGAAGCACCAAAGATGGTTCTTCATCCAAGGAGGATGAAGAAAATTGCGCCTTAGTGAGTAAGGCAAAGAAAGGGCAGGAGAAGGATTCTCATCCCAAATTGAGTTCTTCCCATGGTGGGAAGAAGATTGACAAATTGAAAGTGTGATGATTTCATTGTCATGAGGTGGGCCATTATGCAACAAATTGTCCATTGAAGAAATCCAAGATGGGATCCAAGGAAGGATCTGAAGGTGAGGCATTGGCCTCTTAGGTTGAATTGGATTTTACCCTCATCGCATGCATGGTTTCATCGATGATGGGTTGTGGTTGGTTTCTTGATAGTGGAGCCTCATTCCACATGACCGACAATAAGAGTTTGTTCAATACCTTGGAGGAGAAAGACCTTCAGATACTCATAGCGATGGGTAATAATGAAATTCATAGTGTTTCAGGTGTGGGCATGGTTTCTTTTCAGAGGGAGCATGGAGCTCGCATTACCTCGACAGATGTGAAGTACTTTCTAGGACTGAAGAAAAACTTGGTATCGATCACGATGCTGGAAGACAAAGGCTATGATGTAGTCTTCAGTAAGGGAAAGGTTTTCCTTAGACACATCACCATGAGACAGGTGAAGCAGATTGGTTCACGAGTCAAGAACCTGTATGCTCTTGAGGTTAAAGATGCATGCAAAGCCTTGAGGAGCAAGGAAATTGTTGGAGACTTAATGGTTAAGAGGAGAGTACATTACCTCTCAACATGTAGTGCCAGAAGAAGTCTCAGACAATTATGAAGGAGCCACAATTGGTGAAGCAACTTCAGGAGTTTGTGGAGCAACCACAATTGAAGAAGTCAAGAGGAGATCGAGTGAAGGCATCCACTCATGTAGAGACCTCCAGTAGGGGGAAATTTTGAGCCATGTGGGAAGAGGGATCACATGCATCCATACTTCTAGGTAGGAGGTGGGACGATGTGGAGTGACAGTCTCAAGAAAGTTGAAATATGGGTAGGATCCTTGAGGTACCCAACCTCTTTGATTAGACCTTGCTACGGGAGCCCTGACAAGGAGTAGCAGAACTAGATAAGTGGGTAGAGACAGATGCATATGGAGTGGTAGAGGAAGCTTCAGCATCAGACTGTGTTTCTAGCCCAACAAGGAGGTCATTTGGGAGATCAGTTACTTACTTCTCAGTAACTGAGTTGCAGTGCAACAGTGAGCAGCATGATGCAACATGATGAGAGGAGGTGTAGTGCAGATGCATGCTATGAGATAGGACCAACAACAACATGGATGTGATAGGAGGAATCAGTGTGATTGATGCAGCCGGAGATCAAAGTGACAGAGGCTAGAGCAATCAAATACTGAAGAGCACAGAGGTGCAGAGTTTTCAGTTGACAGAGGCAATAACAGTCAGAGACTTTGATGGCAGACGCATCATTCTAATTCAGGTTGGATTATTTTTATTTCTGGAGTTGCTGGAGCAACAACACTTGAGATAAGTGTTGCATGCAGAACATTCCAAAGGTTCAGGATCGGGTTCGAGTTGAATGCCTTTCTTGTTGAGAGGGAATGTTTAAACTAGCAAAAAGAAATGCTAAAAATAGAAATGCTATAAATAGCATCTCAGGTACCAGTGTTGGAAATAGAAATAAGGAATGATAAAATAGAAATGCTAAAAATAGCATTGTATAAATAACATTTCGGGATACATTCCAATTTTAATTAGTCCCTGAACTAAAATTGAGAATTAAAATTCGAATTTGATCTTAGCAGTTGTTTGAAAAATAATTAATTAATTCATCTTGAGTTAATTAGTTGGATAAAATCAAACATAAGTCTATGTGAAGACATGCAACAGTTTTCCCTTTGATTGAGGAAGTTATCCCTTAATTAAAGTGATCAGGATGAGTTGTACTTTGAGTTGTAATTAGTTAGCTCAGTTAACTGAGTTAAGTCCAATTAGATTAGTTCCAATAGTTTGTGGAACTGATTGTGAGTTCAGTTAGTCAATGCATGCATGCATGCAACTAGTGTACTTCAGATAACTGAATATTCTCTCATAAATAACTCATGCATGTCAGCTCAATTAGAGACCCAATTGAGATCAGAGGAAGGGACAATGTACTATCAGTTGGAGGAATTTTCTTATATAGGAAATTCATCCATGCAGAAGGAATTATCTCCTTCAGGATTGCATGGTTATTTTTTAGTTTGGTGAGTTGTGTGAGGGGTGAATTCACATAGGTGGCAGCCAGAGGACCCAAGAGAAACTGCGTAAGGAAATAGGAGGCTTGGAGGACTGAAGGAAGGCACAGGTGTTGTCTATTTTGTCTATGAGCAGCATTGAGGGTTTTTACTGAGAGCTAGATAGCTTGTGATTATTCTATCTATTTGATCTTGCTCAAAATCGATTAAGCTTTCGCAAGTTTGTTTGTAGAAGTAGATCATGTAGAAATTCACACTATAGATAACCTGATTATGCAATATACTAAAACACAATACCAGTTCTACTTCTACAACACTTTGTGGAAGCTTAATCAATTTGAGCACAGTCAATGAGAACACATATAACTGAGAATGAGAAGCAATCACACATAACATAGAAGAAATAACCCGGGGAAAGCCTCAGCCTAAAACCCCAACTCTGTATTATCATACAAGTGGAAATATAGTCTGGATTATGGCTACATGTGATCCCTCTGCCCACTTGGCTCGAAATTCCCCCCTACTGGAGGTCTCTGGATAAATGGATGCCTCCACTCGATCTCCTCTTAGCTTCTCCAGTTGTGGCTGCGTCACCAATTGTGGCTCCTCCACAATTGTCTGAGACTTCTTCTGGCGTTGCATGTTGAGAGGTAATTTACTCTCCCTCTCAACCACCAAGTATCTAACATTTGTCTTGCTCCTCAAAGATTTGCATGCATCTTGTACCTCAAGTGCATATAGGTTCTTGGCTAGCACACCAATCTATTTCATCTTTCTCGCCGTCACGAAATTTCTTGGAAAAAGAGTTGATTTTAAATCAGCGATATCTCCCTCATCCGAACTCCGATTCAACCGATTTTTTTTTTAATTTGGGTATTTTTTTGCAAGGAATCTATATCTTCTATTTGTTTCTGCAAATTTTGCACAAAATTTTCATATCTGCTCAGAAAACTTGCGGCCCAAAACTCAAAACTTCGAAATCTCCTCTAGTATATTGTTCTCCTCTTTGATCACCTTTGCTCTAATACCATGTAGAAATTCCCATTGTAGATCACCTGATTATGAAATATACTAAAACACAATATAGGATCTACTTCTACAACACTTTGCGGAAGCTTAATCAATTCAAGCACGATCAATGAGAACACATATAACTAAGAATGAGAAGCAATCACACATAACACAGAAGAAATAACCCGGAGAAAGCCTCAGCCTAAAACCCCAACTCTGTATTATCATACAAGTGGAAATATAGTCTGGATTACAAAAAGAATCAGCTCACAAGCTATCCTGCTCTCTCTGCAATCCCTCTGTTGCTCATAGACAATCAAAGGCCTCTCTCAAACCTTCTCCTCTGCCCTCCAAGCCTCCTATTTCCTTGCGCAGTTTTTCTTGGGGTCCAATGCTTCCACTTGTGTGAATTCCCACCTCACACAACTCACTTGGCTCAGAAATAACTACACAAACCTAAAGGAGATAAATCCTTCTGCATGGATGAGTTTCCTTTATAGGAAAAATTCATCCAACTGATAGTACACTGTCCCTCCTCTGATCTCAATTGGGTCTCTGTCTGAACTGATATGCATGAGTTATTTATGAGAGAATATTCAGTTATCTGAAGTGCAACAGTTACATGCATGCAAGCATTAACTAACTAAACTCACAATTAATTCAACAAACTGTTTGAATCAATCTAACTAGACTTGACTCAGTTAACTGAGCCAATTAATTACAACTCAATATTACAACTCATCCTTATCTCTTTAACTGATGGATAAATTCCTCAATTAATGGAGAAATTGTTGCATGTCCCCACATAGAGTTCATGCTTGATTTTCTACAACTAATTAACTCATGATGAATTAATTAATTATTTTATAAACAACTGCTAGGATCAAATTCAAATTTTACTTCTCAATTTTAGTTCAGGAACTAACTAAAATTGGAATCTAACCCGAAATGCTATTTATAGCAAACCTATTTTTAGCACTTCCATTTTTCATTCATTGTTGCCATGTCCAACACTAGTACCCAAACTGCTATTTATAGCAGTGTTATTTTTAGCACTTCTATTTTTAGCATTTCTTATTGCTATTTTCAATAGATCAAGTATTTTGCTTTAGTATATTGCATTATCTGGTGATCTACAGTGGGAAATTCTACATGATTTGTTTTAACCTCCCTAGACATTAGGGTTTTGTTTGAACACCTCATGTAATCAGTTCTTAAACTGAAGGATTTGACCCTGATAGAGGGGAAGATGGTTTTTAGCCTATATTTATTTATTTTTCAGTCATAGAACAGGTTGGACATCAGTGAGTTGAAACCCTTGGAGCTTGTACTTCATCATTTTTGCAGAAATTCAAAGGACAGTTGCAGCTATTATTCAATAATTCTTGTGTTGTGAGTTTGTGATAATGTTTTCTCTCTATTATAGTCTTTTATGAATGATAATTCCATTCTCTTTGCATGCATATGTTTTTCAATGATTTTCCTTAAAGGTTATAAATAGAATTCTTAGTTTTAAGCTTTGTTTTGTTAGGAATTTCATGTTTATGTCACTTGTCCTCTAATAAACGAACTCATGTTTTCCATGCTCATTTTGACCTCTGCTATTCCACCCTTGACTACATCGACAAAACCCCAAAGTATCACAAAAGCATACCTATCATGCTCCTTTATATCTCTTGAAGTTGAGACCTTTTATTCTTTTGACCTAGTTCCCTGATTTTCACTCCTAATCCAACAAAAACCCTAAATTCTTTCAAAACCATAGAGATGAACATATCTGGCCTAACATCTTTTCCCATTCCAATCATCATTGAATGTGAATTCATAGAGAGATCCCTCTCTGGTTTAGCAGGGCTAGTTGTTGAACCCTAAGTGGTTTGAGGTTACCTCTTTCGATCTTCCTTCTCAGCCTTGGGATATTGTGGAGGATAACACATACCTTTCACAAACTATAAGAGTTACATTGTATGTGGAGACGCCGAACCACCTAGTTGTTCCCAAATTTGTTTTTCTCCATCAAGATGTCTTGTAGATGGTTCTACCATGATTGTTCTTTTATTTGTTTCTCACTGTGTAAAACAAATATTTACTTTGTTAAATTATAGAGGTGATTTGGATCATAGGCCTCAATGTTGTAACCTACAACTTTAATACCACATGTAATGTACCTCCAATTACACACTATTTTTATTTATTATTTTATACTTTCCATAGAGATTGGAGTTTGTTGATATTGATGACGATGCATATATCATGTCTTCTTATTTGTTTTCTCAATTTTAACATGATATGAAATTAAGGGTAAGTACAAGACTTGATCCTTAACACATAAAACCTTTTGGTCCCTTACCCCCTTATATCCATTTCAATTCTTGATGTATTATAAGTAGGTATACTTAAGATTTGAATCCACCATTGGGTTCCTATATCACAAGTGTTTGGTAGTTCCCTCCATAATTCTTAATACCTTTACTACACTTTAATGTTGTTGGCTCTGATGTCTGGCCTTAGGCCTTTCATGCCCCTCCATTCACATATAATTTTCAAGGTGTCTTGGTGTGGGTCATATCAATGTTGTGTCATACATGAACCATTTGGTATGGGTTGGTTCACATGATAACCCTAACGTGGATGACTCAGATAATTTGGTACAAGATCCACAACTATCGTTTGCTTGACAAGTTAACTTCATTGAAAGAGTATCCATTCAAAAAATCATTATAGAATTTTATTTATATGTTCCAAGATTTTATCCATGATAGAGTTCAACCAGTACTATTTATCTTGTAAGGAGGCTTTCAACTCCCATGGAAATAGGTTATCTTGTTGCTTTAACAAGTATCTCATGTTATTTTAATAACTTGAGAATCTAGTCCTTGGTTTGACTATTTATCTCTAAGTTTCTTTTATAGTAGTTATCAATCTTCTTATTTTCACTGGTCTTCTTAAGGTTACTTGTAACCTTTTCCATGTTTTTTTAGGTCTTCCGGTATCATTTCATTTGGTAATTATTATTTTTTCCAAGGTCCCTGCAGCCAGAACCACAAACTCGTGGTTTCAAGAACTTTATCTTTAATAACACAATAAACATTTTTCTTTCAAAGCTTTATCCTCGAATTATATGTGTCCCTGAGTTATAATTGTTAAATTCGTTTTATAACAAAATTAAGAATTTTATTACAAACTAGCATAATTCATTTGCTATATATTACAAGTTAACCATTCAACTTTCTTTCATTTGTTAGAAGCTTCCATCAACACTATACTCTAATTTTCCCGGGTATGAGTCTTTATTAATACAATTAATACTTCCACGAGTTTACTCCTTGAAGACAGGGCCAATTCATGACAATCATGGTTATATAATATAGCTTTAGCATCATGGTTATTAAATTATTTTTCCTTTTGAACTTATTACAGTTGAAGTTTAATGATGTTAACGTAGGGTATGCTCTAAGAATCTTTTTGACTACATCACATGTTATAATATAGTTCTTTGTGTAAAATAGGGTTCTCAACCCCATTTTCTACCTATGCTCTTATATTTACATATATATTTCAACAATGACTTTGTTTTCGATATGCCTTTTGTTGTTTCCTATACCTTAATGTTGATAATATTGTCTATGGTTACTTATGTGTTTGATAATATTTAATTTATAAAGAATATTCTCAACATTTCATCGGATTATAATTATTTGGCATTGATCTTTTGATATATTTTTTTTTTTAAGGAAAAAATCTACTAGTGAGAGCATGACTCTATTTAAAGAATCCTATAGCCTTTAATAGAGAAAATTCTCTAAGTTAATTAATTAAGTATACATTGTATGCGTTTCAAATGTTTCGTGACAAAATTAACAACTTGAAAGAACACTCAGTTGATATAGTTCTTTTAAATCAACCACAGAGTAACCTATACAAGTAATAATATGTAGCATTTATATTCCATGTTTGCTATTGCTTTTAATGTACAACTACAACCAATAAATAATTAATTTATTGTTACCATGCTAGTGAAATCATAAGAATACTATGTAGGTTATATCCCTTTTTATATTAGGAATTAAATCTTATCATTAATTAACAATGTGATTCCATGAAACATTCACTTAACTACTCCTTAAGTAACCCTACCCATACTAAAAGTAAAGAGTGACAACACCATGTTAACACAACAATTTACATATCTGAATGTTTTATACTATGGTAAATATAATAGGAACCAACACATTCCACCCAACCAATGAGTTTCAATCCCAACAACTCCCCCCTGAGGTCAAACTTATTCCTCCTCTTTCTGGTTCTCCCAACTTTTTTCACTTAGTGGTATTTGTTTTTTTCATTCCGAATAGATTTTTAGTACCGTCCTTCTATTAAGGTTTGCCCACCTTTTTTTACCTAGGATTCTTTCTACAAAAGAGGAAAAATAATTTATTTTTCCCTTTCTAAGTATGCATTTATATCCATCTATGTTTTATCCTTATCTTTCACCCAATAGAACATTTCTTTCCAGTTATATTGTTTCTTATCTTTCCACTCAACATAACATTTCTCTCTAGCTATGTTGTTTCTTGGTGGCAGTGTTCCTCTCTAGAATCTTGGAGAATTATGGAAGGTTGAAACTGTGACCACTATCACTTTCCTCTTTTTTGTCCACTTGGACTTAACCACTTCAATAGTTTTTTTCCGGAAAACAAAGAAGCCCAAAATAATCACGTGTTGTTTCCCATAATATTTCCAAGAGAAAAACATTTACTTATTATTACAAAATTTATTTACATAAGTCAATCAAACTTAGTCTTAGTCTCATAACCATTGTTTCCAACTTTAATATTTACAAGTAATATAAGGAAATAAAATTTTCAACAAAACAATTACAGTAGAGGTATTATAAGAAAGAAGTGGTTGAAAAGGAAAGGAGGAAAAACCTCTTTGCAACAATTTAATGGGGGTGAGTCTTCTTCAATCAAGAGATACCTCTTAAAAATTAAGTGCATTAAATGTAATAAAAAGGTCACTATGAAAGAGATTGTCCAAAACTGGATTTTGGGAATGAAAAGGGACATGATCAACAACATGGTAAGGATCAATCCAAGTCTCATTAAGGTAATTTTTCAGTTGAAGTTGATGAGTTCTTAAATCAATTTGAATTTTTCTTCTTATTATATGCACTTTTCGCTAATGAACCTTACAAAGATGTGGAGTACATCGACTCCAATGCAAGTAGGCACATGCCACCTCACAAGTAACTATTGGAAAATATGAAAGACATATTAGGATAATCAGTGTTCTTGGGTGATAATCAATCCCATGAAGTAAAAGGAATAGGAATAATTCCTATTCCTATTCCTTTTACTATTTGTATGTTCTTAGTACTAAAAAGTATTTGTTTTCAGCAAGTGTTATTACTAACCAAGATATGGATGTGAAATTTGGAAAATTTAGTTTTCCTTGGAATTAGAGATGGTTGACTATACAAATTGATTACGGGCATTGCTCATCATACAACATTGACTCATGATGATGGATCAATGGTATAAATGTGGCACAATATTTGGTCATCTAAACCTAGACAACCTCAACAAAGTCTAGAATATTGTAAGAGGTATGCCACAATTCCATGTAACCATACGAGGTGCATGTGATGATTATGCCTTGGGAAAGCATCATAGATCATTTCTTCACAAATGATGAAAAAATTGTGAGTAAACCATTTGACTAAACCATTTGACCTTATTCACTCTTATTTATGTGGACCAATGAGTACTCCTATTTATGGCTATTTGTACTTTTTTACCTTCATAGATGATGCCACTAGAAAGTGTTGGATTTATTACATGAAACATAAAAGAAAGGTGTTTAATAAGTTTTGTGAATTTAAATCCTTTGTAGAAACTCAAATAGGCCAGAGAATCAAGACATTTAGGAGTGATAATGGTGGAGAGTATAAATCTAATGAATTTGTTTCCTTTTGTAAGAGGTATGGGATCAAGAGGGAGTATTGTATTCCTTATACTCCCTAACAGAATGGACTAACTAAAAGGAAAAACATGAGCATTGTTGAAATTTATCAATGCATGTTAGAGAAGATTGTATGATGTGATTTTTTTGGGCAGAGGCCTGTCTTAATGATGTGCACACATTGAGTACTTGTCCTCCTAAGTCATTAAGATAAGTTACATCTATGGAGAAATTTCCAAGAGTAAAGCCTTTTGTTGATTATTTCAAAGTATTTGGTTCACCAACATATTCTTATATTCCTTTTTATTTTTGAATAAAACTTGAACCAACCAACAAAAGAGGTGTAAATATTGGGTATGGTAATGAGAATAAGGGATATAGGATTTTTGTTCCTAGTGAAAGAAGAACCACCTTTTATGGTTATGTTATTTTTTATTAATTTGGTTAAAAAATGGAATCTAACACTCTTGGTATCGAAGTGTATCGAGATATGCTAGAATCTAATGATGAAGATGATGAAAAATAAAGTAACAATGTCATGAGTGTTGATTTTCCATGATCTTGGATCTATGATAGAATATCAAAATCTATGACGCTACCAAACCAAGAATCTCAATAGATCTACTTTGCACAGTGGAATATAAACAACAATAATTCACACATGCACATAATATAGACAAATTTTTACACTTTTCAACCCAACTTTGTTATATTAATCAACATATAATTCAACAGTTTAGGACTCCCATGCCATGGATAATGGTCCTCATACATACACTAGTACAAGAATACAAACTGGGGCTTGGTGTCAATACAACGACAACCAATCTGCCCTCAACAAGATACTCTGACTGTCTAGCTAATGTAGAGCTCCTCACAACGACCTTGGTTGTACCCTATACCTACCCAGTTCTTCGACTCATGATTTGCAGCTCCTGCCTCTATCAATGCTCCAAGTCCATCTAGTCATTGAACCTAGACTATCAATATACTCACTACTTATGCCTTAGTCCATCAAGGGCACAACACATTGAGACTCATGTCGAGTTTTTCATAGCTCCACTTGTGAACAAATCTCAATCTTCCCATTAATGCTACTCAGCTGGTCTTCCTTCACTGCTCTATTGAATACCAACATAGGTCACGAAGGGCTACCACCTATCACTGCAATATGTCCATCTCCCATAGTGAACACAGGCCAAGAGGACTTCCCATAATCTACTATAGAAATACTTCTTCGCACACAAGTCTAGGGCTCCACAAATTGCTCCTACTTGATCAGATCCTTGAGTTCAACAACTACCACTCTAGAAATTACTTTTGTCCATCAAAGTATTGCACATCGGGCTCCAACTTGGGCACTATCACGTTTTCCTCCAACCAACCATAAATTCCCAATCCACATCCACACTTGGTCCACTCTCACGTTGCCCTCCAACAAACCATGATAGACCAATCCTCGTTGTAGCATATGCCTCTAGCTAGGGCATCCTCACACCTAGGAAACCCTCCTCTTGGCTGCCAACAAACTCCATCAACTATCCAACCCTTGGACACCCGTCCAAATAGCAATCAACTCTATCAAAAAACATGCCTCAGCAAGTCCTTAAGGGCTAATGAATTCCTTTGCACATCTATTGTTCAGCTGGTGCTACTCAGTTGTTGCTCAACTATTGTTACTCAGCCACTTCTACTACTTTGCCACTGTTGCTACTCGGTCGTCGCTCAATTTTTGTTACTCGGTCATTGCTGCTACTCAGTTGTCACTTAGTTGTTGTTACTCGGTCATATTTTCTCAAGAGGTAAATGCACTTTTTGATGTATATTGTGCCCCACACTCGACATATATTTATATGCATCAAGTGGCTCCAAAAAAAATTTCTTTGGGCACCACTTTGACCTCAAGCCAACTTTCCCAATATAGACAAATTTATCCATTATATCTTCAAAAATTCATATCCCAACTTCTACAACTCAGATTTCAACGATTTTTGTTGCATTGGATTTTCCTCGCCATCCTTTATCATCTCCATCTATCATGTTGTAGCTTATATTGTGTTTAAGCTTATTTATCACTTTTATCACCATGTGTGATCTAAAATCATTGCAAGGGTTCAACCTAAATGAAGCTACCTTACTTTCTTTACATCCGCAAACTCTAAAAGAAATGAAGTATTTTATTTATTATATATCGAAATCACAAAGGAAACAGTTGTTAAAGAATTGGCCCATGTGATCAAGTCAAATCGTGTCAGACCAAGAGCATTATATTGGAGTCGTCGATGGTAGAATATCTACGGTCATCAGAAGCGAATCAATTTGGGGCATTAACCAAGACGAAAGATGGTTTTAAAGCTATAAGCGGGATTTCAAGCGGATGCAAAATGGTAAGTGGTTTTTAGAGGAGAGTGCCCGATTCCATTCAATGGTTGACACATAGCAACTAGAGGAGTGAGAAAAACCACTCATTTCGGGTGGGTAACTCTCGTGCAAGTAGTCCACCTGAAATCGATGCTAGCCATCAGATCCTGGGGTTGAAATCTACGGTGGAGAATAGACCCAATATATATGTGTTAGCGATGTGATTAAATCGCAATCGCAAAATGCAGTGAGCAGTTAATAAAGCGTTGAACAGGTGAACCTGAAACATATATATATTATGTTGTAAAGTTCCAGCGGGTCTGTTGTATAGTAAGGTCCCTCATATATATGCATATGGGTTCCACCGATTGTGAGTTGCGATGACGGACCCTAAAAGATATATATTGTGTTTATAATGCCAGTGGGTCCGCAATAACACAAAGCGCCTTTTATATAGTTTATATGTTATTTTTATAGCTCGATGCGTCCATTGTATCGCAAATCATTAAGGTTTGGGTATATGGTTGTAATATGTGATAGGCCAGACCCGATATTACATATATTATGTTTAATTTTCCCGTTGCATCCATTATATCGCATATCATTAAGTTTTGGATTGATACACCAATTGAAATTCAATTGCGATTTGCAATGGAAAGTCAATAGAGTATTGAACAGGCGGATCTGATGGGTTATCAAACAGAGTTAATTCTTTTTGAGTTCTACTTTTCATTAATTTCGTTGTATAAAGGGAAAATTAGTGTTAAAACCAAATCCAAAGAAAAGGCAGTTGGGCATGTTTTCTTTGTATTTTGTCCAATCAAAACGCCTGATATACATAAGCCCAGTTTTCACACAAGTCAAAGTCTAACGTAGTTAATTACGGTTAAAGCGAATTAAGAATTATTAAAGCATATACAAAAAAACTCAGCAGCCGATTAACAGAGCAAGCCAGTAGTTATCCTCATCTTCTAGTTCAGTTATTTCTTGTTATTTGATGTTTTTGGAGGTGTCTTTTACCCCTTTGTAAAATTCTATAATAGTTTTTACTTCATATAGTTAGAGAAGAAGTTTAATAATTTGACAGTTTTAGAAACCAACAGCTATTCCACAATGTATAAAAAGATGAAAATTTACAAAGAAGAGGTTTGAATTTTGGAGAACTCGGAGACTAGGCGACTGTATTCCTAATATAACTGTTGATTAATGAAATAATTAGAAGTTTCCATGAATTGTTGGGTATAATTTTGTAACTTCTTTGTCATGTTTCATCTTATGTTTTCTTCTTTCAAGTATAGTAATGAAGCTGCAGGTCTTTATTTTCTTATGTAGATAAAGTTAGAATTCCTTAAAAGAGCACTCCTATACTTGAAGTTATAGATAATAGTTATAAATAATAGTTTTTGTGTAAGGCAACATATTATCTTTAACTTCTCCAAGGGTTGCAGATAGTAGTTTCTGTGTCAAGCAACATATTATCTTTAACTTCTCCTTCAAACTTTCTTCATTGATCATTTATACCTAGCAACAAATGGCATTCTGAGATTTTCCGGTCACATATGTATTAAGGGTTAAAGACCAAGTCTTCCCGGTCCTTCATTTGAGAATACAACAAACAATAAAGTGACAAATAAGTGACAACAAACAATAATTATTAATGTCTTAAGCACAATTTATCTACAACCAGGAAATTGATTTCTTAAGGTACAACACATCACATGTAGAAATATCTCCATGGTTTTGGCCCAAACATCGATGGGTGCAAAACCCCAAGCTTGGGTTTCAAGCCCACAAGGCCACTTTTGGAGCTCCTTCCTCCAAACCCTCAATCCTCAAGGCTTGGAGTACCTCCCAAGGTAAAAAAAATCAATAATTAGTGATGGTATAAAATAGGAGGAGTCAAATAATGTGACTATAGTTTACGAAAAACAACAAGTTACAGCAAGGGATACACCTATTTGGATAAAGAGGATTTCAAAATAATTTAAAGATGAGAACAAACCAAAATTGACTCCACCTAGGAGACCTTCTCAACCCAGAGTTCCAAATAGAAGTTGTGTTGCATTGATGAGTAACTTGATTGATTTTGAGCCTAATACATTTGAACAGGCTTCAAGTTCTAAAGAATGGATTGAAGATATGCATGAAGAGTATGACAAAATCATGAAGAATGATGTGAGGGAATTAGTTCCACTTCCTAAAGGAAATAAAACCATTGGAAGTAGATGGATCTTCAAGTTGAAGCATAAATATGATGATTCCATTGAGAAATATATGGCTAGATTTGTGGCAAAATGTTTTAGTCAAAAACCTAATATTGACTATGATGGAATCTTTTCCCTCATTGCCTAATATACAACCATAAGGTGTGTTCTTTCCTTAGATACCAATTACAATTAGAATTTTTTGATGGTGTTGGACCCAACAACATTTAGGGGGGTCTCCCCAATATGAAATCCCAATTAGACCTCACATTGTTTAGAGTAGGAGCCTCATCCAGAATACGGCCCAGTTGTCGAAGCAGTGGGTTTTAATGATTTTCCTTGGCTACAATAGCGCATAGAGTGGTGTATTCATGACTTTGGTGAACAGGTGTATATCTTTGTGGAGGGTGAAGTGTGATGTATTAAAGGTTCTAACACATGAGGGTAAAACGAGTGAGCCCCTTATAATCATGTAATAGTACACAACTTGAAAGGAACACATGAGCATAAAGACATCACATGTTAGCCTGTGAAATTTTTCACACATTAACCATGGTAGAAATAGATAACAACACGCATTCAACAATATTCATAAGAATGTAAATGAAATAGTTCATAAGAATTTGCATAATTGAAATAAAATATATTGCAAACATAACAAGAATAGTCCTACTATATTCACAACATATGCATGAAAATGTGTTGACGCTAAGCTTTTATCAAAGTGAAAGTTCGAATCATACATATACCATTGATAAATCACTAGCCCCAATAGTGGAACATGAAGTCTACCCTTTCTCCTACAAAGAAAGATGCTCCCTCTATGCTACGGAGAAGCCAAGGCTCTCAACAAACTCCCAAGCTCCTAATCCTAAGCTAAAAGCCTAGCCAAAAGCTCAGCTCCCAAAAACCCTTTACATGAGTTATGAGAGCATATTTATAACGAAAGGGGTGACTATTCATCACCCTTTTGTGACTCTTGGACTTATCTCATGATTCTTCAACTTCTTTGCAAAATGACTCTTCACATTCCACAATTGACACTTGGAATTTCACCTAGAAATTTATTACAAAAGAATATTACAATATACTCATACCCATATAGAATAAAATTGGGTAAGGACAACTAGACAGCCTAATAAGAAAAATAAGTCAAGCTTGAGTTTGGGGAAACTCAAGCTCAGCAACTTCGACTTATAGGTTCTTGGTCACATGATGGTGATCAGGTGATCATGTTTTAAATAAAAAAAATGCTCAAATTCTGAATTGCTCGGACTTGGTTGAAACCATAATGACAGGATAGGCCTCGTCAATATGATATTGTAGCCATGAACGGCACTCAAATCTGACATTGCATGTAAAAGTTATTCAAGTTTGAAGTTTACAATTTCCTTCAAAAATCAGTTTGACCAGGGTTGACTTTTGACTTTGGCAAATATTAAAAAAGAATATTCTGGGAATATTCCTTGGAATATTCCCTTCTAGCCAATCATGTTTTGACACTTGGCATTCTGTGGTTGGATATGAGATTGATTGTGTTATTATAAACCAATCAATGGGTGCCATGTGGCTTGCCAGGAGACCGCCACGTGGCCCCTGGTTGGAGAAACAGTGGTAGTGTAAAATTTTTGGCACTCCACAGGATTCGACCGTGGGTCTCTGCACTGCCAACTAGGTAGGCTACAAGTGTTTCATAACCATATTGGGTTCGCAATTATATTTAAACAGTTAGTAGTTGTTGTTTGGGGGTAGACCGCCAGCGGTCCACATAACCTAGTCACACACCGCGGTTGGTGTCGGCAGTTTTGCTAACCATACCGCCAACCAAACCATAACTGCCACCTAATCTACCTATCACATGCGCAGGTTACGCCAACAGTCACACCAATCGCCAACACGAAAACTTAACCACCACCGATAGCCTTGGCCACATGTGCAATTACTGCCAATGGTTACAGTTAGTTGGCATTTTCACTTGGTGGGACTGCCAAAATTAGCGCCATATGCCAAATTTAACTCCAGTTAAGTGGAGTTTGATGGTTTTGGTGGAGTTTCTTTAGGCCAGATTGGACAAAACTTCTATGAGTCATAACTTTCACTAGGGAGAACCTTTTTGAGCAAATTTTTTTTTTTTTTTTTTCGAGTATTCTGAGCATTCTAGAGCCAATGGTATAGGTTGCAGAGTCAATAGAGGTGATCTTCAGGTACTTTTTCAGCAAAGAATCTTGGAGAGCCATCAGGGCCTAGGGAGTGTTGGAGATGTATTGGGCTATGGTTAAACACTGGAGGTGAAACAAAAGCAAATATTTATTGTTTTCTATGTTCTGAACTCATTTCCACAACGTATTTTGCCCTTTTATGCTCTCTTATCACTGTATAACCAATTTGAGCATCTAATAAGAGCAAGGACATGCCCATTTGGGGGCCTTGGACCCAACAGATGTAGCCCAGGAGGGGTGAACTTCCTCATCAGCTGCTATGTTATATTATGTGATTTTATCTTGCTGTGTTTTTCATATTTAATATGATAAATAGTAAAATGAAATAATACTCCTTCACACATAAGACTCAAAAATTTACCAAAAACACTTTGTTTCAATTGCAAGATATGAGTAACTATTTGAACATATAATTTAATGGAAATGAATACCTTGAACAGCAAATACAAGTAGTTTCATTTTCAGATCAGATGGTATCAGAGCTCAAGTTTTGAGTATTATTTTTGTGCAAAGATATATTTGATTGTTTTGCAAGTTTTAATGCTTACTAGGCTTAAACTTCAAAGAGGGAAAGGACAATTGGTTAGAGCACAAGATAATATTCAACCAAGGAGGGCTAGGGTGCCATTATCTCCACCTTCTAATTCACCCTCAATAGCCTTAGAAGAAGATTCAAGTATGTTTGAAAGGGAAGGAGAAGTTCCTGAAGACATGGATCCAAAAGAAGAAGAACGGGTATTCAGGAAAGATTTTTTTGACATGACTGAGATGGTAAGAATATTATACCAGGAAAGGAATGATAGGTTGGTTGGAGAAGGGTCTAAACATTAGAAAGAAGGAGAGGGCTCTACATGAGGAAAGAAAGGTGATGATAATTCAAAGAAAGGACATGGAGGAAATGGTGTTCCACCATCCCCATCGTCATCCTCTTCCTCTACATAGTCATCCTCTACCTCGGTAAATCAAACTCATAAGCTTAAATCTTCTAGAAAAAGTCCATTTTAAAATCTAGAAGTTAAATTTGAATTACCCATGTTTAACGGTGAAGTCAATGCAGAGAAACTTGACAACTAGATAAGACAGTTGGAAGTTTATTTAAGGATACAGAACTTACAAGATGACGACACCAAGATTCAGTTAGCCTCTTTAAGAATGGATGGAGTAGCATTGGTATGGTGGGAAGCCAAGACCAAGGATGAAATTAAGAAACATGGTAAGATTACTTTAATATGGGCTGAATTTATTTCCGCAATTAAGAAGCAATTTTATCCTCTTGCAAAATTTACAAAAGTCTGTAATGAACTGGCAAAACTTTAGACAACTAAAGGGACAAAATGTTCAAGACTACACCCAAGAGTTTAGGAGAAGAGCACTCTTATTAGGGGTAGACTTACAAAGTCAAGACACTTTGCTGAAATATATAGGTGGTTTGCACAGCGACCTTAAACATACTATCCTTATGTTCAATCCTACTAGTCTAGACGAAGTTTGTGTACAAGCTACACATTTAGAGACAAGAGGGAAAAACACTTTTGATGAGGGTAGAAACAAGCCTTTTAAGGGGAAAAACAAAGAGAAAACCTTTAAGGGAAAAGGCAAAAAGAATGCATCTATCAAAAAGGAGGGTGAGAAAGTGATACGTAAGCATTGTTCAAGAGAAGTCCATGAAGAGAAAAACTGTTGGAAACTCTATCCTGAAAAAAGAAATCAGTTTAACAAAAATAAAGGAAAGAAGGAAACTACAGCTACTACAACTACACCTCAAGATTTAGGTGATGATTCAGGGGATGAAACCAAAATTGCAGCCATGGGTTTGAAAATTATGAAGGGAAAGGAAACTGAAACTAAAGCAAGCACTAGTATTTCAAACTGTCATGTACAAGCTCCAAATGAGGAAGAAAGAATTGAATTGTTCCATGTGAGGGTAGTCTCAAAACATACAAAAATTGACACACTATTTGACAGTAAGTCACAAGAAAATCTCATTTCAGAATACTTGGTCAAACAGCTTAAACTTGAGACCATTCCACATCCAAAGCCTTATCCACTTGGGTGGATATGCAAGGATGCAAACTTACAAGTCTCAAGAAAGTGCATATTGCGCTTTGCAATTACTGCACACTTTATTGACACAATTGAACTTGATGTAGTACCGCTTGATATATCAGGAATTGTTTTGGGAAGTCCTTACTTATTTGATAGGAAAGCGATCTTCCATCGCCATGAAAATAAATATCATCTTTTCAAAGATGGCAAGGAGTACATTGTCAGGGCACATCGCAAGAAGGAAAATATAGCGATGGTAAATGCGAGACAGGTAAAAGGCTAGTTAATTCAAGTAAGAGTTTTGTACTTCTTATGATCAAGCCTAAGGTTGATGTGAATCATGAATCATTTGAAAATTGTGATTCCAAGCTTAAATCAGATTTATATGATGTAGTTGATGCACATCATGAGATGTTTCAGGAACCAACAGGTTTGCCTCCTAAAAGGGAGATTCAACATGAAATCCATTTACATCCAGATTGTCCTCTTCCTAACATAGGCATGTACCGCATGTCTATCATGGAGAATGATGAAATCAAGAAGCAAAGTAAAGACTTATTGGACAAATGTTTCATAAGACCAGGCACTTCGCCATGTGGGTCACCGATAGTGTTGATTCCAAAGAAAGATGGAACTTGGCGCATGTGTGTGGACTTCAAGGCATTGAACAAAATAACGGTAAAGAATCGTTACCCACTCCCAAGGATAGATGATTTGTTAGATCAGCTGAAAGATGCTAAATATTTCACTAAGTTAGACTTACGTAGTGGTTATCATCAATTTAGAATTGAAGAAAGTGACATTTGGAAGATAGCTTTTAAAACCAAACAAGGACTCTTTGAGTGGCTTGTTATGCCGTTTGGTTTATGCAATGCACCTGCAACTTTCATGCGGGTAATGGATGATGTCTTACATCATTTTCTTGATGATTTCGTTATTTTCTACTTAGATGAAATCTTAATTTTCAGCAAGACAAGAGAAGAGCATGTCATGCATGTTAAGAAAGTACTTGATATTTGAAGAAAAATCAATTATTTCTTAAAATGTCAAAGTGTGAATTTGGAAAGACTTCTTTGGCTAATTTGGGAAACATAGTAGGAGGAGGTGCTTTGATAATTGATCCTTCTAAGGTAGAAGCTATTTTGAATTGGCCTACTCCCAAATCCATTACAGAGGTAAGAAGTTTTTTGGGTGCAGCTCAGCATTGGAGGAAGTTTATTTCTAACTTCTCTTCCATAGCAGCTCCTATGCATGCAATGACAAGTGTGAAGCGTGATTTTCAATGGGGAGGCAAGCAACAGAAATATTTCGAGTCTTTGAAAGAAAATATAAGTTCAGCTCTAGTTTTTTCATTACCGTACTTGAGACAGCCATTCAAGATTCAGACCGATGCTAGTGATTACACCATGGGTGCAATTCTCTTACAACATGGTAAGCCTATTGCATTTCATTCTGAAACATTTAATGGTGCTATTGTGAATTATCCTACATATGATAAGGAGTTGTATGCGTTGGTACAAAGTGTCAAAACATGGAAACACTATTTTATGGGCAAAGAAACAGTTGTTCATACTGACCATCAGCCTTTGCAGTACTTGCAGTCGCAAAGTAAATTGCAGCAGTCACAACATTTCAGATGGATGGGCTTCCTACAACATTTCACTTGGTAATAAGGTACAAGAAAGGCATTTTCAATAAAGTTGCTGATATGCTTTCAAGGCCTATTATTAGTGCTACTACTTTACTTAAGAATGATTCCATTGTACATGAGAGCTACATAGAACAATATGAATCATATGTTGATTTGAAGGATGTGTATGCTAACTTGAGTGAAGGGAATCATGTTGAGGAGAATGATTATCATTTGCATAATAATTTGTTGTTTCATATGGGCAAGTTATGTTTACCACAGGGAGAGGGACTAAGTATCATGAGAGAAGCTCATTCTTCTCTTATTGTTGGACATTTTGGGGTAAGCAAAATGGTGGCACATTTACAGAGGTACTATTATTGGCCTCGCATGGTAGATAGTGTTTCACGTTTCATTAGAGGTTGTTCATTATGTGCTACAAGCAAGCCTAGCAATAGGAATCTTGGATTATATATGCCATTTCCAGTAGCTTCTAGACCATGGGAAAGTGTTTCTATAGATTTTGTAAGAGGTCTACCACTATCTAGAAAGCAACATGATTATCTTTATGTAGTAGTTGATAGATTCAGCAAGATATGTATTCTTATGCCATGTAAGAAAACTATAACTGCTGAATAAACTGTTGATTTATATTTTCAACATGTATGGGTTCATTATGGCTTGCCTACTTCTATTGTTAGTGATAGGGATTCCAGATTTGTTGGGAAGTTTTGGTCCAATCTATGGAAGATGATGGACACCAAGTTGAAGAAGAGTACTGCTTCCATCCGCGAATAGATGGCCAAACAAAGGTAGTGAACAGAACCATTGTACATCTTTTGAGAGGTCATTGCAGCAAGCATCCCAAGATTTGGGATGAGCACTTGCATTACATTCAACTTGCTTATAACCGGGCCAAGAACTCTTCTACAAATACTTCACCTTTTGAAGCTTGTTTTGGGTATTTGCCTAAGTCACCTTTAGATTTCATTCTTGAGAAGGATGTTGCCATTGATGGGCATAGTGACATTGACAAAGCTCGCATGTTCAT
Source organism: Pinus tabuliformis (assembly GCA_031772625.1). Classification (NCBI taxonomy): domain Eukaryota; kingdom Viridiplantae; phylum Streptophyta; class Pinopsida; order Pinales; family Pinaceae; genus Pinus; species Pinus tabuliformis. The sequence continues at coordinate 392,743,754 of CM062818.1, forward strand.
TGAAATAATTCAGCTCATACATCAGCAAGTTCAAGAACAGCTTGAAAAAAGTCAAGGCAAGTACAAGGAGAGACATGATAAACATAGAGTTGATCATAAGTTTCAAGAAGGAGATGAGGTATGGCTGCATATTAGTAAGGAAAGAATGCAAGGAGAAGGTAAAAAGCTAAAGCCTATTCATTATGGTCCATTCAAGATCCTTAAACAAGTTGGAAATAATGATTTTCAACTAGATTTGCCTTCATATATGCAAATGTATTCCGTTGTGAATGTGGAAAATTTACATTTGTATGAACCTCCTTTAATTGCTGATCATGAAAGTGACATTCAGCTACCATCCATAGATGATTTCTCACCAGAATTTTTGGATGAGCTGAAAGAGGATGCTATCCTTGACAGAAGGGCATGCACTTTGAGGAGGGGAAATGTTGATTATGTTCGGGTTGGTCTTAAAGGCAGCAAACCGAGTAAGGCAGAGTGGATGGAGGTGGAAAAGGTGAGGGAGTTGTACCCTCACCTTCTTAACTAGTAGTTGAAGGCTTTTGGGGTCCAAAAGCTTCCCATTTGGGAGGTGTGATCAGGTGATCATGTCCTAAATGGAAAAATGCTCAAATTTTGAATTGCTCAGAATTGGTTGAAACCAAAATGACAGGATAGGCCTCATCAATACAATCCTATAGCCATGAACAGCACTCAAATCTGACACTAATGTGAAAGTTATTCAACTTTGAAGTTTATAATTTCCTTCAAAAATCAGTTTGACCAGGGTTGACTTTTGATTTTGGAAAATATTAAAAAAATAATATTTTGGGAATATTTCTTAGAATATTCCCTACTGGCCAATCATGTTTTAACACTTGTCATTTTGTGGTTGGATAGGAGATTGAATGTGTTATTGTAGACCAATCAATGGGTGCCACGTGGCCTGCCAGGAGGCCGCCATGTGGCCCCTGGTTGGTAGTGTAAAATTTTTGGCACTCCGTAGGATTCGACCACAAGTCTCTGTGCTGATAGCCAAACAACCTAACTGGGTGGGCTACGAGTGTTTCTTAACCATATTGGGTCTGCGATTGTATTTAAACAGTTAGCAGTTGTTGTTTGGGGGTAGACCACCAACAGTTACTCGCCAGTAGTCCACATAGCCTGGTCACACACCGCGGTTGGTGCCAGCGGTTCCACTAACCATACCGCCAGCCAAACCATAACTGCCACCCGATCTACCTGTCACATGAGCGGGTTACACCAACAGTCACGCCAACCGCTAGCACGAAAACTTAACCACCGCCGATAGCCCTGGTCACATGCACAATTACCGTCGATGGTTATGGGCAGTTGGTGATTTTTCTTAGCGGGACTGCCAAAATTAGTGCCATATGCCAAATTTAACTCTCGTTAAGTGGATTTTGACAGTTTTGGTGGATTTTCTTTAGGCCAGATTGGACAAAACTTCTAGTAGTCATAACTTTCACTAGGGAGAACCTTTTTGAGCGATTTTTTTTTTATTTCAAGTATTCTAAGCATTCTAGAGCCAATGGTATAGGTTGCAGAGTCAACACAGATGATCTTTAGGTACTTTTTCAAAAAAAAAGACCTTGGAGAGCCATCAGGGCCTAGGGAGTGTTGGAGCTGTATTGGGCCATGGTTAAACATTGGAGGTGAAACAAAAGCGAATCTTTACTGTTTTCTGTGTTTTGAACTCATTTCCACTGATTATTTTTCCTGTTTAGGCTTTCTTATCACTGTATAACCAATTTGAGCATCTAATAAGAGCAAGGACATGCCCATTTGGGGGCCTTGGACCCGGCAGATGTAGGACAGGAGGGGTGAACTGCCTCATCAATTGTTGTGTTATATTATGTGATTTTATCTTGCTCTGTTTTTTCAAATTTAATATGCTAAACAATAAAATGACATAATGCTCCTTCACACATAAGGCTCAGAAATTCACCAAAAATATTTTGTTTCAATCATAAGACATCAGTAAAAATTCCCACATATAATTTAATGGAAATGAATACCTTGAACAGCAAATACAAGTATTTTCATTTTCATATCAAATGGTGCCAAGATTTGTACTATGCAATGACTTCCCCAAACTGTGTGATGGGATCAGGCTGAAACCAGACTCTAGTCTCCATGGCATCTAGGTACACTAATTTGGAATCAGTCTGAATTTCCTTCTTTAGCAAGAGCATCATAATATTGATTTGGACAGGGCCACCAATGTACTTATGCATATTATTCATGTTCACTTCAATATCTTCTTTGGTAGTGACCTATATGAACCATTCCAAGTATTCTTCAACCACCTACCTAACCTGATTCCTGCATTTCGCTTTAGTGATTGAGCCAACCGAAGGGATCTAGTGCGATTTCACCATGAAATCCATGTTGTTATACAATTGGACAAATGAGACCTGAATATTAGCGATGAAGGACGTGAGTTGTTTGTTACTCTGAATGATCATCCACACTTTTGCTTTCTCCAACTCTTCATGTTTCCTTGTCTTCTTTGCCAATTTGAATAGTGCCCCTTTTCACTGCATTGACCATGTTATATGGGATCTACGATTGTGGACAAAATTATCCTCCCTAGGTCGGTGGCTAACCTAGAACAACAGAGAGACAAGGAACACAATGTTTTTCCTTAAAGTAAATAGATGATGGAGTGAGGCCTACCTGGAATCCTTCGCACGCTTCACTCCTTCTTCACTTGGAACCTCCAATCCCAATTTTGATTGCCAAAATTAGAGCCTACAGAGCCAAATAACACAAGCCAAGAAACTACGAGATGTATGCAATATCATCTAAGTACTTCATTCAATAGATCAACATGGTATTGAAATAAGTGAAACAACATCACATATAGGAAAACAGTGAATTCATTGCATTACTATAAATGGAAGGAGATTACAACCATAATTAGCATTTGATCTTGTAGAAGAGGTCCTCCAAGTTGTTGACTTGTCCTTTCCTTGTCGCAATATGCACCTCAAATCACCCTAAATGCATGGAATGATGATCACTCACTACAGCAGCATAAGGGCAGAATTATTCTCCAAAATCCAACCCCAAAATTAACCAGGTGCTTGTAGAGTGAGGAAACTTGCTATTGATGTATGCAAGCACCAAGGTACCAAGGGGTGTTTCTAAGTCAACTTCTTAGATGATGTTCTAATGTCAACAATACGTGACCCACCATAGGAGGGCCTTAATGTATCACCCATAAACAACACAAAATTGGTATGATGATTGAGATAGAATGATTAAAATGATGCTAACATGGAATTGGATCAGGAAAGGCAGACTTGAAATGAAGGCTTAAGAGCATTGTAGCAAAAATCAATTGAATGACTTCTCTTGAACACACCGGTGACACTGAATGGAGTTGGAAGCATTGAACCAAAACCAAGATGGAGGTTCTAAAAATAGTATGATAACCAAAATACAAGAAGATTACCCAACCCAATAGCCACACAAATGAAGTGGAAGAGTGTCGTGTCCAAGAGCGACTCTCTGCCATTAGAAAAATGGAATCCCTTGTTTTCCCAACATCCCCAACCATATTGGTCAGTACCACTTTATTTTTTAACAAGATTGAGGAGGATAACATATGCTTGATTTGTAAATCCATCCTTTGGATGAAATCCTCTGAGTATATTTAACAAACCCTGAGAAGGAGTGGTTTGGCCCCATCATGATCGACGAGTCCATTATCGTTTGACATTTTTACAAGTCCATCAAAGGTAAAACTTGACATCTTTTTCATGTTTAGAGAGTTTGAAAAAGAGGCAAAAAAAAAATCCAAATGTTCCTTTTTGTAAGTAGTCCCTTAGGTCCGAAAAGGTAGAAAACGATACACAAGAGAACCTCTTAGCCATATTCGACTAACATATTCCTTTTTCGTAGCTAGTCTATCTCAGTCTACAAAAGGGTTAAACTTATGCTGAGTAGGCATCTTTTCATTAACTTTTAAGAGTTCGAAAAGGCAAGTGCTCAAAAAAAATTTCATATTTTAGGAGTCTGAAAAGAGCTGAAACAAGACTCCACCTAGAGGAATGAGTGGTATAAAGGGTAGAAATTGGTTATGGTCATGATGGAACTTCTCAAAACACGCAAAGGTCAAGAGGCTGGTTAATAAGACCACTCATCACAGCGGTTCCTCGAGAAAGGGTAAAAAACCAAGTGAAAGTGTATGATCAATCAAGAAGATGGTGACGATGGAATGAAAAAACCAAGGCTCCTCTGGCAGAAAACAGGCTGATAAAAATGGCAATCACAAGAGATAGGATGAGAATGGTTTCATTTTTACAGAATCTTGAAACATGGGAAACTATGCTTGAAATTGGTTTCATTTTTACGCAAGATTGAAACATGGGTAACTATGCTTGAAATATGTTTGCATGCCCCCATCACAATGACTCGGTTCAAGGTACATTCCCCCAAAACATCATTTCATTCACCTAAGTAGACTACTAGGTACTAAGAGGTGGATGGAAAGAAGGTTCATTTACAAGATCAATTGAAAGACTCGACTGAGAATTTACGAGATCTAATCAAAGAATCTAATTGGAAGGGGATTTGTTTCATTTTTTAACGAGCTTGACACAGGAAAAGAACTATGCTCATAGGAACCTATTTCATTTTTTAATGAGGTTGACATAGTAAAATAATTATCCTCATAAGATCTTGTTTCATTTTTTAACAAGCTTGAAACAAGAAAAAGAACTTTTCTCCAGGAACCTTGTTTCATTTTTTAAGGAGCTTGACACAACAAAAGGAACTCTGCTCCAGGGACATTGTTTCATTTTTTAACAAGCTTGACACAAGAAAAGGAACTCTTATCAAAGACCTTGTTTCATTATTTAAGGAGCTTGACACAAGAAAAGGAACTTTACTCCAAGGACCTTATTTCATTTTCACCGAGCTTGACACAAGAAAAGGAAATTTGCTTGAAATACCTTGATCATGACCATCAAGAGGCCATGGATTCCAAGATATTCTCATCAAATGGGAGAAAAATGCTCTACAAGGGTTACATATCAAGGGATCCAATGGAAGTATCAGACTCTAATTCCCCTAGTAAATGATAGACTACATCACCTACTACATCATCAGTAGACGTGAGCATGGAATAGGTTGCCACATAATTAACCTGTGGCAGGGGAGATACCACTTGCATATAAGTACCATTTAGGGAATATGGTTGATTGGGAGTCAAATTAGGACCAACAAACGAAATTTGGTCAATAGTCACAATTCTTCTTTCATGCGAGAAATAAATCATATGAAAGAGTGAATAGGCAAGAGCTCCCATGACATAAACATAGTCATGCCTAAGGAGTAAATTAAAATACAAAGGGCCATGGACAACCATCACATTGATATAGAAAGTATTTCCTCCCAAAGTAATAGGAAAATTTGGAAAGATCCCTAATGGTTGGAAATTTCCTCTGTTAAAAGCCAACAGATTTTGGGTAATGGGCACAAGCTGCAGAGAACCTAAAACTTACAAAGTAGTTGAGGAAAAAATACTAACAAATTCCCCTTCATCTATGATTGTGCTAGGTACGAGCACATTCTAATCCTATACTATGATAAGGAAGGGCATGTAAGGAGAAGGACAATAATTAATTAATTAATTAAACAAATAAATGATAACTAGTATGATAAGAGCCGACCTATTTTCTTATTACTCTTTTTTTTGATAACTTATATATATACCCTAATTATAGCTCTTGGATACATCATTAAGATCTGGAGAATATCTATTGACGCATCCCCTGATGATGGACTCACTTGGTAGTCTGAAACATTGGGTTCACAAAAACTCTATAACAGGTCATTCCTCCTCTATCTAAAACTATCCTCACCTGTATGGATTCATTATTTAACAATATCCTATTAGTCGACTCCAATCAAAGTAAGTGACCAAACTACTTGGAGGGGTGTTGTAGGAATGGGAGAACGGACCCCTTGTACTATAGGAATGGGAGGATTTCCCCCTTGTGCCATTAGAATGGGAGGACTATCCCCCAATTCGTTGGAACCTGAAGAAACGAGAGGAACCTGAGCGGTATGAACTTCACTCTCTATAGGAAAGGTACAATCAACTAAAGGTGTAATCGAGTCAACCATTTTCTCAAATAATGGTTGTTCAAGAACGGACTCATGGGATTCACTATCAAAGAGAGCGGGATTGATTGGATTCAGATTCTGATCAATCACTTCATCAACTAGTGGAGGATTGGGAGAAAGCTTCTGGTAACTAGCTGGAAGTCGTGGCTAAGAAGTTGTAAGGTTTTCCAACACTTTTGAGGCTTCATCCATATAAGTACAAAGGTGAATAGGATGATTCCCTTCACATAACTTACAGGAAAATTTGACTTTACCCTTTTTCCCATGGACCTTACTATCACTAGTTGAAGGTTTTTCACCAGCATGATCTCCAGAAGCTAACGACAAAGGTTGATGTGAGCCTATGGACCACACTTCTAATACCTTGGGAATACCAGGACAATCTCTAAGAAGGTGGTCACCCTTACATAACATGCAAGGGAATTTAACTTTGCGAGGCTGATTGGAAGACTTTTCCATACTAGTTGTGTCTGTAGAAATGGTTGCTTGGTTGACCCCCTACTTATTTTGCTTCTTCTTCTTCATCCTTTTCTTCTTCTTCTTAGCTTCCTGGTTACTAGAACCAAGATTTTCACTAGGCGAAGAGGAAGAAAGGGATGAAGAAATAATAGGTGAAGAAGGCAAAGGGTCAACTTTAGGATAAACATGGGGTTGATGTTGTTTAGGTGGATGAGAACCAGGATGAGAAGTAGTCTGGATATTTAAAACCACGGGGATCGAAAACAACCAAACTAGAAAGCCAATGGTAAGTATCGCGAGGGACAATGTTTCCATAAAAGGATCACCAATATTTGGAAATATAGAAAAAGGACCAGGATTCTCGTCATATGCGTTCCCTTGATTGGTAGACTCTGGAACTGTTGCCTAAGATCCACTAAGGAGTTGTTCCACGGGGAGGATGCTTTTTCATGGTCAATTAATTGATTTTAGAAATTAGAAACATAGACAAAACAAGTGGGTAACTAGGCATAAAGTTTTACCATGTAACCATCAACTGCAATATACACCTTGGTCAACTAAGGACTTAACATACATGTAAGAAATCTCCTTGAATGTTGTGTTCGGTGTATCACAGTATACAAGGCAGCCAATTTGGTTACCTATGGATGTATATCAACCTACAAGGGACTTCCAAAATATACTCGATGGTACAGGGGAGTTAGTCCATAGTAGTGTTTTCTAATACGTAACCATTCGATGAGATCATTCCCATTTACTTTTCATGCATGGAGTGCCATCCGATATACCTGAAGGTATATGGAGAATGATCCTATACATTTACGTACGTGGAAAAAGATTTCACCCCCAAGACGAAACGCTGGAAAGCAACGACAACTCCTACATTTAACGACATTGGAACATGTCTCTAGCCTAGACCTCTATGTGTGTAGTTAAATTTCAAATGCTCCTTAGGTTAATTGAGATGAATTTTAAAGTTGATCTTGAATTATGTTTCAGTTTCAAGGCTCAAAATTCGATGTCACCTGAAAAAACCTATGATGCAACTAATACGACAAAAAGAAATCTTTTCATTTTCTAGGAAAGCTATCTAGTGTAGGGAACAGGTGCAAACAATGATGCAACAATCATTTATGTATCCAACAAGAGCTTCCTAACTAGATCTTTCAATTTCACTATTCCAATTCAATTCAAAGCATTAAAATATTCCAAACCATGCGATGTAATCTATCCACTATTCCCATGAAAACTATGCAAATATAATATATGCACAATTTCCTTTCCAGCTGAGAAAATGAGAATTATAACTATGCAAATGTGATCTATGCAAGAGAATTCTTCAAAAGAAACACAAGAATATTCCAATGAAATCAAACATAATCCCGGATTTCATGAACAAAGGATGCAAACTTAAATTGGGTGAAAATTCCAAAAATCAAAAGAGATATCACTCAAAGGCAATTAACAATCATACGCAATTCAACACCACCCCGCCCCCCAACAATTGAGGGGGAAATGTTTTTGCAAAAATATGAAATTTCACACTCGGGAATTCCAATTTCACACACAAAACCCTAAATGAAAATGCAAGATCTTTTCTTTTCACCACGCTTAATTTTTTAAATGAAGAAAAATAAGATGCAAATGTTCAATTACTGATTCGATTTGGACTTTTTAGAATGAGGACTAGAACAACAATTCATCCAAGCGATCGGCAATCAAACAAAATCAATTGACAAGAGACCAAATGATAAGAACAAAGAAAAATAAAAACTAATTATTACCAAAGGAAAAAAACACAAATTCAAACCAAATGGAGGCTTTAAAGAGACCACAAGACACCCAAGGCTTATGGAAGTTCAGCTCGAAGTAGGCTGACCAAAGAGAGGCTCAAGAACCAAGGCAAAAGTTATTGAAAAACAAGGGCCAATGCTGGTTCAGAAGAGGCACCAATGTATTAAAATGTTGGTACAGAGTGGGCCAGGGTTAGGTGCAACACTCTATCGAAGGCACAGGGAGTGTGTTGGGCCTAGGAAAGAGGATTCTGGCACAAAAATTTCAAAAACGGCTCAATGAAATCACTTTATAGGTATGTTCTTGGTTGGATGATACAATGAAGGTATTTCAAGGAGGTAATCAAACACAATGGACAAGGATACCACCAAGGGAATGCTCCACTCCATAGTAGATTCATTAATTTGTTATACAAGATCTACGATTGTGGACAAAAGTATCTCCCCTAGGTTGGTGGCTAACCTAGAACAACAAAGAGACAAGGAACACAATTTTTTTCCTTAAATTAAATAGATTATGAGTGAAGCATAGCTGGAATCCTTTGTATGCTTCACTCCTTCTTCAACTTGGAAGTTCCAATCGCAGCTCTGATTTCCAAAATTGGAACTTGTACAGTCATATAACACAAGCCATGAAACTACGAAATGTATGCAATATCATCTAAGTACATCATTGAATATATTAACATGGTATTGAAATAAGTGAAACAACATCACATATAGGAAAACAATGAATTCATTGCATTACTATTGTAACACCCCCTCCCAGGTCTACCAAAAGTAATCATGTCAACCAGGGTAAACATGAGGAGAGATGCTACTACAATCATATTTGACCTCCTATGTCACCTTAAGGAAGTGTAATTGATGGAACATCACATACAGTTATTTAACATCATCAACAGAACCCTTAGGAGACAAGGCAGCCACTCCAACAACATGTCCCTGGGTACCATTTTTATTCTACAACTCTTAGGTCATAGTCCCTCTCATGCTGTGGGAAAGAGAGCAAACAGAAACCCAAAGTTGCTCTCACAGTCCTACCTTCCAGTGATTTTGGACCAAAATTGCTAGTTTTGTGCTAGTGACCCTGGGATTTAAGCCACTTTTCTAGCCAAGAATCCTCGCCTCTGCCCATAACTTGTTGTAACTTCCAAAATTCATTAAAAACATAATAATAATTCCAATCAATCAAAAATTTCCCTTAGGACTAGGCCTGAGCATCCCCAACTGGGACTGACATACTGTCAAACACTTGGCATCAATGCAACATACAAGTCTAGGATACAAGAAAAAGCATAAACGACTGAAAAAACTTATGAAACATAACCAGAAGGATCACCTCCTTCTCCATTGAACTACTACATCATAAATTAGGGCTTGCATCCATCCATTTTACAGTTACAAATAAATACATGAAATAACCATGACATGAACCAATCATTCAACTATGCTTATAACCAGCATAAAACCATATAAATATTAGAGATATGAAAACCATTAAATCCACATATAAATTAGTGCAAAAGTAAGAGAGCTTAGCTTTTATTTATCATAGGCAAATTTGACCATGTTCAGGACTTCCACATACCACCTGACCATAAACATGGCTGAACCAAATCCCTCTTTCAGCCAGTCACCCTCGTGCCATATTCCAAGCATGAAAGTGGGATCTCATAGAACAACTAATCCAATAAAAACCAAGGGAATCCATAGTTTAAACCACCTCCACCCTCATTAAACCGTGATCACACCAAAACCGGTGCTCTGATCGCAACTGACCAGAACTTGTAATTCCATCTGGAATCCATCACTACCCTTGAGGAATTTTATGTCTCCTTGTCTCTCAGGCTTTACCGCAATCCAAACTTAGATTACTAGGCCCTAAACTAAGACTTCTCCATTAGGCTTTATAGTGTATCCCACAAAAATCAGTCAAGGGATTCCTAGGCCTTTGGGAATAAACCTTGAGACCACCTTCGCCTCAGATTTCGAAATCCATCTGGCAATTCCAAAGATCAAAAAATGAAATAAACATCCCAACATACCATGGAATCCATAAAAAGGCTAGGCTAGGATGAAATCCCTTGTCATAACCTAACAAAACCATGCCATCGACAACAAGAGAACCATACACCAACATGCAAATCCATGCATGTCCAAACCAGCTAGGAAATCACACATGCAAAAGGTTATATGCAACTATTCCTATTGAAGTTGATTGATCCTGCTTTCCTTTCCTTGTTCCTCTCTTGCCTTCCTTTCCTTTGCCTATTTTTCCTTTCCTTGCTCCAAACTAGAGTGCTCCAAGAAAACTCTAAGTGACCAAGAGAGTGAGAGAGAGAGAGAGAGAATAATGAGAGAGCCCCAAACTTGAACTAACAAAAGCCATGAACTGATCCTCATAAGCCTTTTTATGAATGAAGCCTCTAATTTCTTTATTTTCCATTATTTTCCTTCAATTTCCTCCTCACATGCAATCTGTGACCTTTCACCTTACTTTTATCCTAATTTCCTTTATTTTCATAAATGAATGTGCCAAAAATGCCTTTTTGCATTTTAAAGCCTTTGCTAATTTTCCTTAGCCAAAAGACACATCCAATGATGCCCACTAGGATATATTTGCCCAACATTCATCTTGGAATATGAGTCCGTTACTCGTGGTCTTATTTTTCCTTTATTAACTTTTATTACATGAATTGTTTTTCACTAGGGTTGTTACAGAACCCTCACCCTTGGGGAACACCATCCTCAGTACTAAACCACACCAAGACCTCAGTAAAACTACTAAAAAGAAAACATACTACCTATGGAGCTTTATAACTTAGCTCGTTGCAATATTTACAATGAAGAACCTGCTCAAAAGAAAAACATCATGACAACATGACAAGATAATAACCATACTGCTTATTGGAGCTTTATAACTTAGCTCATGGCAGTATTTACATCCATGTAGATACATATACAAATATCAAAACATTAGCAAAACATATGCCAAACATTAACCAACATCGAAACAAAACTACTTTTCCTCAACCAGCAAACATGAAGGATATATGGCCCGCATCTAATCTGCCATCTCCCATGTAGCTTCTTCAGGCCCAAAGTGTTTCCACTACACTTTAACTTTCTCTATGGCTTTGTTTCTAATCATGAGATGCTTCTGCCACAATATGCACTTAGGCTATGGCTGGAACTCTCCTTATTGCTCCATCTGCAATATAGACCGATAAAGTACATGATCAGCATCCTTTATATACTTCTTAAGCAATGAAATAAGGAAAACATCATGGAATTTCATTGTTGGAGGCAGTGCAAGTTGATATGAAACTCGTCCAATCCTCTCAAGGGTATCAAAAAGCCCACAATACCATGGTGCCAACTTGGCACATGAACCAATCCTCAAAGATATTTTCTTGGGCTTGATGTGAAAATACACATGTTCCCCAACCTAAAACTCCTTGAATATCTTGTGTTGATATGCATAACTCTTCTGTCTATCTTGTGCTACCTTTAGATTCTTATTTATAGCCTGCATTTCATGCTCAATTTCCGCCAACATATCTGGTCTAATAAGTACCTTGTTCACTAGATCACTCCATCTAATGGGAGTGTTACAAATCTGCCCATACAATGCCTCGAAAGGACTCATCCTCAATGACTCCTGATAACCATTGTTGTAAGCAAACTCAACTAATGGAAGATACTCCTCCCATTTCTTATGTTGGTGCATCATATACATCCTCAACATATCTTCCAAGATCCTATTGACCCTCTCTGTTTGACCATCTATCTACAGATGATAAGTTGTACTGAAGGCCAATTCTATACCCAAGCCTACAAATAGCTCCTTCCAAAACTTGGAAGTGAACTTTTCATCCCCACCCAACACAATGGAACACCATGTAGTCTCACTATCTCTCTGATGAACACCTATGCTACCTCACTGGTTGAATATGCAGCCTATACTAGAATGAAATTAGCTACCTTTCTCAACCTGTCAACCATGACTATAATATAATCATTTTTCTTCACTGTCCTTAGAAGACCTGTGATGAAATCCATGGAAATGACCTCCCATTTCCATTCTAAAATCGCAATAGGTTGTAGTAGACCACATGGATTCTTTCAATCCGCCTTTACCTGATGACAATCTAAATATTTAGCCATGAACTCTACCACTTCCTTCTTCAAATTCAGCCAATAGTAAAACTTCTTAATTGTCGTCAATGTCTTCTGATATCCTAGATGACCCGAATACAATTTCACATGAAACTCCCTCAAGATAAGATTCTTGAGCTCACTATAATTTGGCGCATAGACCCTGTCTCTAAACCTCACCAAACCATCTACCATGAGACAATAGCCTACATCCTGATCACCTGCACCTATACCTATACATGTGCTTTGTTGTAACTTGTGCATGATCTCCATGTATTTTTCATCCCACTGTCATGCCTGTAAGATCTTATCCTATAATTCTATCCCATAGGAGCTTATAGTTGCTATATGATTTACATGTACCTTCCTGCTAAGAGCATATGCAACCTGGTTCTCCTTCCCTTTGATGTATCTGATATCGAAGTCAAACTCACTAAGGGTAGCCAACCATCTAGCTTGCCTGGAATTTAGATTCACCTAGTCAAACAAATAGCTCAACCCACTGTGATCACTCATCAATGTAAAACTCTTGCCCAGAAGATAATGTCTCCATGTCTTCAATGCATGTATAATCACTGCTAGCTCAAGATCATGCATTGGATAATTTTGATCGTGCTCATTCAGTTTTCGTGACTCACAACACACTACCTACTCTTCTTGCATGAGAAATCCACCAAGTCCCCTATTGCAAGCATCTATACACACTAAAAACTCCTTGTTTGGATTCGCAATCCTTAGCATGGGTGCATGTGTCAACAACTTCTTAAGCTACTCAAAACTATCTTCACATTATGTCATCCATTCAAACTTCTTACCTTTCTGCTGCAATGATGTGATAGGATATGTAATGCATGAGAAGTTCCTGATGAAACTTCTGTAGTAACCTGTCGATCCCATAACTGATTTCACCTCATCTACATTCTTAGGAGTTTCTGATTCCATGGTGGCCTTTATCATTTTTGGATCTATTGTTATTCCTTCCTTAGAGAAAACATGTCCCAAGTAGTGTACCTCAGTCTGAAAGAAGTTTCACTTGCTAAGCTTAGGATACAATTGATGCTCTCTTAGCAATCTCAACACTGCTGCTGTGTTATGAAACCAGCTCAAGAAAAGATAGAAAAGATAGATCAATGCCTTAGAATTCAGCCTCTTCGAGGGGGCAACCTCCTTTACATTACATAAATGAACAATTCTTGGATGATTGAAATGACAAAACCTCCTTTCTATATATAGGAGTCTAAGGAGTCACAATATAATCCAGCCGACCTAACAATAATAATATAAAATTCCACAAAAAATAACAATGGAGGGATTCTATGGGGCACATTAATAACAATATGGGGGCAATAGGGCACAACAATATTAATAAGGGGTATAACTACAATAGTAATGGGGTAATCACTAGTATTATAGGGACCCAACATGCCCCTCTCCTTCAAAAAAGTGTTGTCCTCAACGCTTGAGTAGTTCTGGATAATTCTGCATAAAATTCTCACCCTCCCATGTGGAATCTTCAGCGGATAAGTTCTTCCACTTGATAAGATACTCTGAAATTGAACAATTTCGTAGCTGTCAAGTTCTTGTTTCTGTGACTACTTCCGGTTCCAATATAATTTTTCCTTCCTCGTCAAGTTTTGGCAATATTGTTTGAATTGGGAGCTTTTCGCCTATAACCTTCTTTAAACATGAAACATGGAAAACTGGGTGCAATCGAGAAGCTGCAGGAAGCTCCAATTTGTATGCCATAGTACCAATATTTTGCAACACCTTGTACGGACCATAATACTTTGGTGATCATTTATTATCCTTCTTAGCTTGCTTGAGGGACATTTGCTTATATGGTTGTAGCCGTAGGAATACCCAATCACCTACATCAAAACTTCTTTCACTGCAATGCTGATCTGCCTGTTGTTTCATTCTATTCTGTGCCAACACGAGGTTATCCTTTAAGAGTTGGAGGACTTGTTGTTGATGTCCGATGTGATGTTCCACTGCCTGAACCTTAGAATTTTCTCTTAAATATGATGTGATGGATGGTGGTTGATACCCATAAATTTCCATAAATGGGGTCATTTTTGTTGCTGTATGGAAGGAAGTGTTATACCACCATTCAGCTAGAGGCAACCATTTGACCCATTGTGTCTGTTTATCAGATACAAAGCAACGAAGATATCCTTCCAAACATTTGTTTATTATCTCAGTTTGCTCATTAGATTGAGGATGATAAGATGAGCTATGAGCTAACTTAGTACCAAGACAAGAAAATAATTCTGTCCAAAAATTTCCAGTGAAAATGGGATCTCTGTCACTTACAATAATCTTTGGGTTTCCATGTAGTTTTTGAATTGTTTCCATAAATGCAGTAGAAACTGTACTGGCTTTAAATGGACGTGATAATGCACAAAAGTGTGCATACTTGGTAAGTCTGTCAACTACCACCATGATGACACTCTTTCCCTCAGACTTGGGTAAACCTATGATAAAATCCATTGAAACCTCCTCCCAACGTTGGCTTGGAATGGATAAAGGTTGTAATAGACCCGGTGTCTTAATTGTTTCAACTGTATTTTGTTGGCAAACCAAACATTCAGCCACAAACTTTTGAATATCTTATTTAAGGCCATCCCAAAAAAATTCCTTCTTAACACTGTGGTAAGTTTTTAAAAATCCTGAGTTCCCTCCTAAGGGAGAAGTGTGCAATTCCATAAGAATCTTTTGTTTTAGCTGGGAATTCTTACAGAGGTATAAGCGATATTTGTACCATAACGAATCATTTTTCTAGCTAAATGTACCAGACGTACTGGAATCTTGTTGTAGCTTTCGAATAAGTGTCCACACTTCTTCGTCATTCTTCCATTCCTCCCTTGCTTCGTTTATCCAATCTGGTTGGATAATAGAAATGGCACACAACAATGCTTCCACATCCTCATCCTTTCTTGAGAGTGCATTTGCCAACACATTTTGCTTCCCTTTTTTGTAGATGATTTCAAAGTCATAACCCAACATCTTTGTGACCCACTTTTGTTTCTCTTCAAAGGATAATATTTGTTGTAAAAAGTATTTAAGGCTATCATGATCTGTTTTTACCTTGAAGTGTCTACCCATTAGATAGGGTCGCCATTTCTTAAGTGCATGGAGTATTGCCAACATTTTCTTCTCATAAATAGCTTTGCTTAAAAACTTTCCCTTGATTGGACAACTTTGAAAAGCAATGGGAGTTTCATCTTGCATTAGAACAACACCAATTCCGTTTCCTGAAGCATCACATTCCACAACAAAGGTTTTTGTGAAGTCCGGTGTAGCTAAGATCGGTGCTTGGCACATTGCCTCTTTAAGATGTTCAAAGGCCTTTGTTGCTTCCGGAGTCCATGAAAATGCATCTTTCTTCAATAATGTTGTTAGAGGCACTGCTATTCTCCCATAATTCTTAACAAACTTGCGATAATACCCTGTCAACCCAAGAAATCCTCGCAGATGCTTTATGGATGTGGGGATTTTCCATTCCTTAATGGCTTTAATTTTTCTAGGGTCTACCTTAACTCCTTCATGAGATACAATATGACCCAAATATTCCACCTCCTAGACTCCAAAGAAACATTTGGATCTTTTTGCATATAATTGTTTCTCCTTTAATAATTGTAGCACCTTGTCAACATGTTCAACATGATCCTTCCAATACTTGTTGTAGATTAGTATATCATCAAAAAATACTAACACAAATTTTCTAAGGAATGGTTTGAAAATTGAATTCATCAAACCTTGAAATGTTGAAGGTGCATTGGTAAGGCCAAAAGTCATGACCAAAAATTCATAATGACTCTCATGAGTTCTAAATGTTGTTTTCAGAATGTCTTCAATCTTCATTCTGATTTGATGATATCCTGAATGAAGATCCAACTTGGTGAAGTAAATTGATCCATGCAATTCATCCAGTAATTCATCAATGACAGGAATGGGGAACCTATCTTTAATAGTGAGCTTGTTGAGGTCCCTATAATCCGGACACATCCGCCATGATCCATCCTTCTTGTGCACCAATACTACTGGAGCAGAGAAAGAACTTTGACTCTGTTGAATTATACCAGCCTCTAGCATTTCTGCAACCATATGTTCAATTTCACTCTTTTGGACATAGGGATATATGTACGACATGATGTTTGGAGGAACACTTCCTGGAATCAGATGAATAGCATGATCATGATCACGCATAGGTGGGAGACCTTTGGGAGTCTCAAATACCTTGGAATGATTGTCCAGGAATTTTTGGAGATCTGGAGAAATAGATGATTCCGATGTGGAAACATCTAGTGAGCATAATTGTGCAATTACACCTCTTTGCTCCTCTTTTAGAAGCTTTGTCATACTATTAGAGCTGATTATCTTTCCTGGTTTCCCTGCAATACCCCTTAATTTAACTTCCTTTCCTTCCATAGAAAATTTGATGAAAAGTTCTTGAAAATTAAAAGCTATTGTACCCAGGGATTGTAGCCATTTGACTCCTTGTACAACATCAGCACCTCCCATTGGAATGGAAAGCATTGGGCTAGTCAATACATATTCTCCCATGGATAGCTTGATATTATGGCACTTTCCAGAGCAATTTATTGTTCCTCCATTTTCAATCATCACTTGACACTCTGGTGCTGGATATAGGAAGCATTTCAATTCTTTTGCTACCTTACAATGAATAAAATTATGGGTGCTTCTTGAATCAATCAACACTATTACCTTTTTCTTCTTGATTTGTCCTTCTATCTTGATGGTTTGAGGAGTGGTAATTCCCGCCAATGCATTACAAGATATGGTTGGATTTATTTTTTCTTCATCTAGGCTTTGTTCCTGGAGTATATCCTCTTCTTTTGACCTTTCTTGCTCCTTTTCTTCTTCCTCTTCACAATCTATGTAGAATAATTTCTTCTTAGCACACTTATGACCTTTAGTGTATTTGATATCACAACTGTAACAAAGCCCTTTTTCTCTTTTTTCTTCCAATTTTTGTGGTGTCAACCTTATAGGTTGTGGAAGACTAGGGGAAACAACACTTCTGTCTTTATAGTTGTGACTGGTATGCTTCCTGGTTGCCATAATTTTGCTTTCCATTTTTCTTGCTAACCTGAAGCCTTCTCTAATGAATCAGGTTCCCAAAGGCGAACGTCATGTTGGATATTATCCTTTAAAGACCCTATGAACATATCAATCCTATGCTCCTCTGGAATATCTTTTACCCTTATGTTCAATTTTTGGAACTCCTCAATGTGTTCCATTATTGAACCCTTTTTTTTGAGACTTATCAATTGGCTAAAAAAAGTGTTTCTTTTTGTATCCTCATAATGTGCTATCAATTCTTCTGTAAAAATTGCCCAAGTGATAAATGGTTTACGAGAGCAAAGCCATTGATACCATACAAACTGATTTGGTTCCAAATATAAAGTTTCCATACATACCTTTTGTGTGTTTTTCACATTATTGAGATCAAAGAATTGCTCCATCTGTAATATCCATGTGGCAGGATCCTTGCCATCAAACTTCCTCATATCGATTTTTGGAATATGGTGAGTCTTTGATCCAACATTAGCGTCTATGGAATCATGATTAACATTTCTTTTGTTCTCATCATGAGTTTCCTTTAGTACCCTTTCACCCTTAGGGACCATTTCTTGTAGCAACTTATTCATATTTATCTTCAATTCGTCCATGTTTGTCTTCAAATCTACCTTCAAATCATCCATCTTAGCTTCCACGTCAATCAGCTTAGCTTCTACACCTTTCTTTAAACAGTCCATCTTAGCTTCTACACCTTTCTTTAAACCATCCATCTTAGCTTCTACATCTTTCTTTAAACCATCCATCTTAGATTCTATTCCTTTTTCTGCAAGGGACGGTTGTTGCACTTGGTCTTGTAATTTTGATATATCATGTTGCATTTCTTCCTCTTTTTCATGAGTCATGCTAGAGCTTTCAGGTTCCTTACTAGGTGTTTGCATTTTCTTTCCTCGGGGCATCAGTTACCGATAATAATGCTCTACTATGCCCTTTGAATTCTTTCAAAATAAATTTTCAAACCAAGCTTAAGCAAAAAGTTAAGAAAATCTACACACCTTTTTTCACTTTGTAGGAGCTCAGTATTGCCTCTGATGTATCTCTGTACTTTCCAAACATCTAGTTCTAAATTTGTGAGCTGTAGTAGTCCTTTGTTTCCTCTTTCCAATGCCACAAGTCTGACCCAAATTGGATTCTCCAAGGAAGAGTTATGTGAGATCTTCCATAGTGACTCGCTTATAGACTAGTTCAATAGAGCGAACTTGTATGACATGCCACGAGTCACTGTTTCAACCTTTGGATCTGAAACATGCATACAAGAAACTAAAGTCTGTCCTCTTTTTGTACCTTCTTACGAAAATTCAATCCGATCCCCAGAGAGAAAGTTATGACGATTTTCCCCAAGTCACCTATTTTGAATGTAATTCAGGAGTCTGCAAAAAGACCAACTTCCTCAAATCATATCTCCGCAAATATCATGCAAAAAGCTCTGAAATTTGGACCCAAGGTTCAGCACAATTTCTTCTCAAATGGGTTTTTTTTCGACTTCTGAAACGTCACAAAAAAAAAAAAAGTTATAGTGAAAATGCCACGATGACCTGTTTGGAGCAGCAAAACCCTAGAATCCAAAGCTCTGATACCAAATGTTATGAAACCAGCTCAAGAAAAGATAGAAAAGATAGATCAACGCCTTAGAATTCAGCCTCTTCGAGGGGGAAACCTCCTTTACATTACATAAATGAACAATTCTTGGATGATTCAAATGACAAAACCTCCTTTCTATATATAGGAGTCTAAGGAGTAATAATATAATCCAGCCAACCTAACAATAATAATATAAAGCCACAAAAAATAACAATAGAGGGATTTTATGGGGCACAGTAATAACAATATGGGGGAAATAGGGCACAACAATATTAATAAGGGGTATAACTACAATAGTAATGAGGTAATCACTAGTATTATAGGGACCCAACATGCTAAATGTTTGGAATGTTCTTCCTCATTCTTAGAATATACCAGTATGTCATCAATCAATACAATAACAAACTTTTCCAAATAAGGGCACAACACACTATTCATCAAACACATGAATGTAGTTGGAGCATTAGTCAAACTGAATGGAACAACAAAAAACTCATAATGCCCATACCTAGTCCTGAATGCAATCTTGAAGATATCCTCTTCCTTGATGCGTACCTAATGGTATCCTGATCTCAGGTTGGTCTTAGAGAACACTGCTGCTCCCTTTAGCTAATCAAACAAATCATTAGTCCTTGGCAAAGGGTACTTGTTCTTGATCGTTACCTTATTCAGTTTCCTGTAATCAATGCACAACCTAAGAGTACCATCTTTCTTCTTTACGAACAACATTGGTGTGCCCCAAGGTGATACACTAGGTCTAATGTATCCTTTGTCAAACATTTCCTTCAGTTGCAACTTTAACTCGACTAGCTCAATTATTCTCATCCTATAAGGTGATTTCAATGCTGGAGCTTCCCATGGCACTAACTCAATAGAAAATTCTTTCCCTATGAGGTGGAAACTTTGTAATGTCCTCAAGGAATACATCCTAAAACTACTACAAAAATGGGTACTTGTTAACACATCCACATCCTCAACCTCCTTACCCTTGTCACTGGAAATGTGTACTGCAAACATCACACAACATTTTCTACAACTACGCTTAGCCTGCATAGTGGTAACCATCCTCACTGATGTAGGCTTCTTCTTTCCCTGCAAGGTCCTCTTTTCCCCACTATCATCCACACACTTAATGGCCTTGTCGAAGCAATCCACTTTGGTTCTGTGAAGGTATAACCAATCCATACCCAAAAGCATACTATATGATCCCAATGGAAATACATTCAAATGTATTGTTGTAGGCATAACATTTAAGTAAAATGTGCATGCTCTTGCCCAACAATGAACTTTCTTCTTTGTACCTGTAGCCAATTGTACCAACTAAGATTCTTCATGCACTTCTTTTTCAAACCAATCTTATCCACAAGGTCGAGATTAATATAACTGTAGTTAGATCAAGGATCAATCAAAATAGAAACAACTTGATCACAAAGCTTACTGTCCATCTCAATGATCAATGCTTGATGATCTGCCTATCTATTGTCCACAGTTGCATAAATCAGAGGAATGTTATGACCAACATCACCAACTGTATGTGCCTCCTAAGAATTGTAGATCTGGGGTCTACCACACTCTGATACTGCGAACAATCCCTCTTATGATGATCCTTACCACATATCCAACACTGCAATGGTTCCCTACCACTACCTCTAGGTTGTTGCTCTCCATGTCCTTTCTTAGTTGCATTGAATCTCTTGTAAGGAACTACATTATCTTTCTCACTTGCACCTTCTGGTATCCCTCGCTTTGGTGTCCATTTTCCTTTAGCTTTGTCATTTCTCTTCGAGTCATGCTTCAACTCAACTTTGTGCTTCGATTGCTCATAACAATGCTTCAACTTTCATATGGACTCCTCCAATGATCTAGGCTCATCGAACTCAATCTGACCTTTGTATGCAACTATAAATCCACAGATGAATCTCTAAACCTTGGCCTTCTCTCCAAGGTAAGGCACATATCTCAACAGCTCCAAAAATATGCTAGTATACTCCTCATCTGTCATATAACCCATCTGCAACTCATAAAAATCCTTAGCTATGTCATCATAATACCTCTTAGATAAGTACTTCTTCTTGAAGAGCCTTTCAAACACATGCCAAGTCAAATCATACTCATGTATGTCCTTGACATTCTTCATGTCTTCCCACCAAATATCTGCTTTACCTTTGAGACCGAAAATTGTTATCCTTTCTTTCATGTTTTCTAAGTAATCATGCAATCTAAAGAATTTACTCACGCCAAGAAACCAAGCCTCCACATCTTTCGATTGTTTCATCTCTCCATCAAAGGTAGTTTTCTTTGCCTTCTTGAACTCATCCGGAAAGTATCCCCTATCATTCCTCCTATACAGATGATAATGATGATGATCATAATGTCTATCAAACCAAAACTATAGTAATACTATGTCAACTAAACCAAATCACCATAATTCAACATACCTTAGCATAAATCAGGGAGGATACCTTGTCTACAAGATCATCAAATCAGCATGATGCATGTATAACATAACCATAATAACATATAGACATATATCAATAAGTGCATCAACACATAACCATCATACTAACTAGGGTCCAATCATCAATGCAAGGCCATATCAACAATGCATGCTATGACCTCATGCATGAAAAAAACCATCACTCCAGTATACACATTGCCTCATACAACTATCCACCTGCATAATCAATGCCTAATCAACTACACATACGCATAACCACATGTAGTCGAGCATAAGCGATCAATTCTTGTAATCAACCTACAAGACTAATGCATGTAATCAAATAACCAAGAATGAAACCCAATGTACAAGGATGTAATCAAGCTACATATAATTGTATAACCAATCATATACTCATGATGATGCATTCCATAAAGCCAACATCAAGTTCCTCATGATAACCTTACTACTACCATAATCAATATGATGCAGTGTAATAAGCACATGGAACGCAAGTGTAAGATCCACACACGCAACTGACATGCATGAATGACCAACACATTCACCCATATTTGTAGCACCATATATGATCCAAAGAGAGCGCAACCATTCTCTGATATGAATCTGTAACACCCCCCTCCCAGGTCTTACCCAAAGTAACCATGCCAACTGGGGTAAACATGAGGAGATATGCTAATGCAATCAGATTCGACCTCCTATGTCACCTTAAGGAAGTGGAATCGACGAAACATCACATACAGTCATCCAACATCATCAACAAAACCCTCAAGAGACAATTCAGCCACTCATACATCATGTCCTTGGGTCCCACTACTATTCTGCAGCTCTTAGGCCATAGTCACTCTCATGCTATGGGAAAGGGAGCAACCAGAAACCCAAAGTCACTCTCATATGCCTACCTGTCAACAATTGTGGACCAAAATTGCTAGTTCAGTGCCAGTGACCCCGAGCTTTAAGCCACTTTTCTAGCCCAAAACTTGTTATAACTTCTAAAATTCATTAAAAACATAATAACAATGTTGATCAATCAAAAATCACCCTCAGGACTAGGCCTAAGCATCCCCAACTAGGACTGACATTTTGTCAAACACTTGGCATCAATGCAACCTACAGGTCTAGGATACATGACAAAGCATAAACGACTGAAACAACTTATGAAACGTAACTAGAAGGATCACCTCCTTCTCCATTGAATTACTACATCGTCAATTAGGTCTTGCTTCCATCCATTTAATAGTTACAAGTAAATACACGAAATAACCATGACATGAACCAGTCATTCAGCCATGCTTATAACCAACATAAAACCATATAAATATTAAAGATATGAAAGCCATTAAATCCACATATAAATCAGTGCAAAAGTATGAGAACTTATATTTTATTAATCATAGCAAAATCTGACCAGGTTCAGGAGTTCCATGTACCACCTGACCATAGAAATGGTTGAACCAAATCTCTCTTTCAGCCAATAACCCCCATGCCAAATTCCAAGCATGAATTTCACACAGAAAAACCAATCCAAGAATAACCAAGGGAATCCAAAGGTTAAACCACCTCCACCCTCATCAAATTGTGATCACACCAAAACCGGTGCTCCAATCACAACCAAATAGAACTTGGAATGCCATCCAGAATCCATCACTATCCTTGAGGAATTTTCTGTCTTCTTGTCTCTCAAGCTTTACCACAATCCAAACTAGGATCATTAGGCCCTAAACTGAGACTTCTCCCTCAAGCTTTACCGTGTATCCGCCAAAACCGGTTAATGGATTCCTAGGCCTTTAGGAATGAACCTTGAGACCACCTCCACCCTTGATTATGAAATACATCCAACAATTCCAAAGCTCAAAAACTGAAATAAACATCCCAACACACCATGTCATCTGGAAAAATTCTAGGCTAGGTTGAAATCCATTGTTATAACCTGGTAAAACCATGCCATCAACAGAAAGAGAAACATACACCAACATGAAAATCCATGCATGTCCAAACCAGCCGGGAAATCACACCTGAAAAAGGACACCTACAAGTATTCCAGTTGAAGCTTCTTGATCCTTCTTTCCTTTCCTTGTTCTTTGCTTGCCTTCCTTTCCTTTGCTTTCTTTTGCTTTCCTTGCTCCAAACTAGAGTGCTCCAAGAAAACTCTAAGTGACCAAGAGAGTGAGAGAGAGAGAATAATGAGAGAGCCCCAAACTTGAACTGACAAAATCCATGAACTGATCCTCAAAATCCTTTTTATGAATGAGGCCTCTAATTTCCTCATTTTCCATTATTTTCCTTCGATTTCCTCATCACATGCAACCTGTGACCTTTCATCTTACTTTTCTCCTAATTTCCTTTATTTTCATAAATAAATGTGCCAAAAATGTATTTTTTCCTTTTAATGCCTTTGCCAATTTTCCTTAGCCAAAACACACATCCAGTGATGCCCACTAGGATATATTTTCCCAACATTCAAATTGGAATATGTTTCCCTTACCCATGGTCTTATTTTTCCTTTATTAAATTTTATTACATGATTTCTTTTTCACGAGGGTTGTTACAACTATAAATGGAAGGAGATTACAACCATAAGTAATAGTTGATCTTGTAGGAGAGCTCCTTCAAGTTGTTGTCTTGTCCTTTCCTTGTCATAATATGCACCTCCAATCACCTTAAATGCATGGAATGATGACCACTCACTACAGTAGAAAAAGGGAAAAAATATTTTCCAAAATCCAACCCCAAAACTAACCAGGTGCTTGTGGAATGAGGTAAATATATAGGAAGGAAAGGTAGTTCATGAATTCTTATCCATTTACCATTCTAGGGTAAGATATCGACCTTTGATCGAGGGATAGGATCAAAGGATAAGTGGTGAAAACTCCAATGTAGGGATAGAGAGGATCCGAATGACTTATCCAAGGTAAGTAGTTCTAACAACTTATGGAAACTCCTAGAAGGCGAAGCTTCCGAAATCCCAATCATTCTCCTAGATTTCTAGAAGCAACACAGGTGCAAAGGGGAGCAATCTGTTGGTGAGAAATTCATGTCAAAATGGAGCAATCTGCTAGTGAATGCACCCCAGTAGGTTTACAGAGATCATTGGTCCTTAAACTAGGTCAGATGAAGCAGTTTAGGGCTCAAACTCTTGGAAATGTAAGGTACATTCTTAGGGCTTTGTGAAGTATGGTGACAAGGGGGAATAAGATGTTGATTAATCCCATTAGGAGCCTCATTGATTAAATGTGACAAAATGGCCTATAACAGACAATTCATGCATGAAAATGATGGTTGTATGGACATCCTTAAGAGCTTTAGCATTATCCTTACACTTTTGTTGCATTTTGTGCAAGTGGAAAATTTCTTTATGCACAGTGACAAGTTCTTCATACAAGCTCCGCATAGTTTCACCCAATGTCGATACTTCACCAAGTATGGTTGCCTTCAGTTCTTCCAGATAAACTTGCACGGGAGCTTCATTCTGAACCTCTGCTCAGAGCCATTAAACTTCTTTCCACATAGCCTATCACTACTTTTCCAACTATTTGTTCTCGGACATCATATACTCTATGTTTGACTTTATAGCTCCTGTGAAGGCCAAGTTGGATGTGGAAATGGAATTTGGATTCCTTCTGGTGTTTGTCACAATCACCCTTTCTCTAATGAATGCAAAAGATGTGAGATTGTCCAGAAAATGTTTCTTCCTTTCTTGTACAATCTTCTTTCGAAGCTCGTCCTAAGTCAGATTATATATGTCTATTACCATACCCTCATCAAGAGGAACAACTTCCTCTTCCTCACTTGGATCTAGCACTACTGGAGGAGGAGGGGGAGAATGAATGGTGACTTGTTGAGTGCTCAACATCAGGTCAACATCTTGGTTTAACTACTATAGTTCTATCTCCATGTCTTAGATCTCGATCAACTCCTCAATCTCTTGAGAAATCTCCTTATCCTGCATATTTTTTCTTGCCAAATTCTTTCCAGGCTGTAGTTTTTCCAATTGTTTGTTATGGGCCATCATATACTTTGTGTTTGACTTTGTAGCTTCGGCGAAGGATAAGTTGGCTATGACAATGGAATTTGGATTCCTTTTGTTTTTTATCATAATGACCCTTTCTCTAATGAATGCATTAGATGCGAGATCACCTAGAAAATGTTTCTTCCTTACTTGTACAATCTTCTTTTGAAGCTCATTGCAAGTCAGATTGTATGTGTCCATGAGCAAACCCTCATCAAGAGGAATAATTTCCTCTTCCTCACTTGGAGCTAGCTCTATCATAGGAGGAGGGGGATACTAAATGGTAACCTGTTGAGTGCTTAGCATCAACTCAACATATTTTTTTAATTGCTCTAGTTCCACCTCCAAGTCTTGGTTCTTGATCAACTCCTTAATCTCTTGAGAAATCTCCTTGTCCTGCATCTGTTTTGTCTCCTCCTCTATATGTTGGTTCTGCTCTTAATTTTTCATCTTGTCTTAGTGTGGATTCTTCTTCTTCTACTCTTCACCTTTATTCTTCTTCCTACTTCTTCCGTTCTTCCTCCAATCTCCTCTACTCTTGTTCTTCCCTCTACTTATATTGTTCTTCATGCATCCTTTATTTCCTCTTCTTCTCTACTGCTATGGCTACTTTAAGAATGATTGGATCTGCTTTTATTTTGTAGTTTCGCTCTCCCGCTAGACTGTGTGTAACTTTCCTCTTTCTCTTCTCACTCACTAGGTTGCACCTTTCCATTGGTGCTTCCTTTGGAGTGTTTTACTCGTGTAGAGTAGCGTAAGATGTTCCTGCAAACCTAACTGACTCATGGGACTTGGAGGCATTATAACAGTTTTTCCATGCTTCCTCCTTAGAACTGCAAAAGGTCACGCTTGGCCACTGATAATGAATCCTCGCATAGTGGTATTTACAAACATTCCTTGGATTGTATGGATTGAAGTCCAAATGACTAAATTTGAATTTATCAATTGCCTTTCCTTCACTGTCTACGAATTTTAAGTTCTTGATTTCGTACAATCTGATATGCATAGGAAGAGTGGGCCAAGGTGCTTTCTTCTTCTTATTCAAAATATCTGACAACCCTTTGGAGAGATGACATGCAACTTCTTGCATGACTAACTTATCAGTGACATACCTCGGTAAAAGATGCAGACACTTTTGTCTACCAAACACTCTAAGGAAAGTGCCACCCGGTGAGGCAATCCAATCTATTATCTTTGACACTTCTTACATTACCCCACGTCACATGCAAAGTGGTTCTTCCTCAAAGATCAACTTATAAAATGGAATGAGGAAGTGATCAGTCAACTTTTCCATTACTCCTCTATGGTTGCACTTCGAAGGAAACTTGTAGTAGATGTGTATGGTAGACTCTCTTGGTGTCCAAGTCCAGTTCATGTCAGGAAATGAATTGTGAGTGCAAATTGCATCCAGTAGATATGCACACATGTAAAATCTAGTTTTCTTTCCCTTGGGAGGATTCAGGGCATTAGCTACATGGATCTTTAGTTGTTGAGCCAACAAGTATTACTAGTTGAATTCTCTTCCTTTGTTCACAACCTAGTTCAGTAAGAATTCTCGCCCTTCAAGGAAGGTCTCTGAAATTTGTTGACAATAGATTCTGCAACATAGAACTATCAAGAGTTAATAAGCCCTCCTGAGATATTTTGTCTTGTAGTTTTTGGTGGGTGTCTAACAAAACTTTTTTGGCTCTCTCACCCAACTTTTGACAATGTCCTTTGTGCTCAAGTAGTTGGTGGAAGCATAGAAGTAAGAATCCATGAGTGATTTCGACCTTGGTAAACGGTACATGAGATGGTAATCTGGTGCCAGAAAAGAAGCAAGCCTTTGTCTATTGGCATTGTTTAGAGTCATATTATTTGGATCTATATGATACAATATCCAAATGATAATGTCTGCACATGGGAAAGTCAGGTACTTGCATGCAACCTTATGCAACCCTGGCCTTTGGACATTGATATACATATGTCATCCTCAAGGTCCACTTTGAAGCTTCTTACTGAGAATTCTTCATTCACTTTCTGCCATGTGATATATGATTCTTTCTCTATGAACAATTAAGTGTTTGAGTAAACTAGCAAGTTCACTGGGATGCCCTCAACTACCTCCCGGGTGGTACTTTCAATAGTATCCTTTGAAGCATATCTCTTTGGGACCATGGTGATAGTAACTAAGGAAGAGAAGTGCTCAACAACTGCAATACATGTAGGAGGAAAAGAACTCATGGAAAACATGAATTAGCTTTAGTGAAGTGACTCAAAAATAAATATCACAACATCAACCACATGACTAAAGGGAAATATTGTGCAATTCTTGAGGATCAACATGCAAAAGGAAAAACAAATATGCATGGAGAGTCCCTGAAACAATGACCACTAATGGGAAAAAACAATAAAATTGATGCGACACTTATAAAAGGTGAGTGACAGACCGAACCAGCACTTGTATAAGTTAATATAAGTTAAAACACCATCAACCATGAAAAGAAACAAGCAAAACAACACTCATGGAAGTGAAACGACAAAAAGAGATAGAAAAAGCGACAAAAGAAAAAATCACTTGGAAAAGCACCTCAAACTCCACTAAGGCTCCTTGATCTCCTCAGTAAGGCTATAGATCCATGATTGAATGTAAAAATGATCTCTATGGGCACCCATTGTAACAAACTAGGCTAGTTAGGGTTTACGATGTGCATGCCTAAAATCAAGGAAAAAGCAACACTTGGCAGTATTCCAAAAATAGAAATTTGTGTCATCCTTTGGAAAACTAATTGTCCACTCCCTATTTTATAGGTATGTCTTTTGATATTTTTTATTTTTTTGGAAACCAACCATTCACACTACCAAGAAGTATTACGCAATGCCCAACCACTAGGAAACTTTGCAGTTTCTGAGCTCAAGCGA
Source organism: Pinus tabuliformis (assembly GCA_031772625.1). NCBI lineage: Eukaryota > Viridiplantae > Streptophyta > Pinopsida > Pinales > Pinaceae > Pinus > Pinus tabuliformis. The sequence goes on from CM062818.1 coordinate 392,772,354, forward strand.
AGTTTCTCAACTTAAGGGCAGGATGCCTTCTAGGATTGCACATTTTTTTAGCTCAAGGTATACCTATGACTATGGATTGCATATTTTCTAGAGGCAAGCCCAGCAATGCTGCAAGGTATAGGCATAATTTTTCTTGTGAATGCAAAGGTTCAGATCAGGATCAAAACAAAGAATCACAAGAACAACATAAAATATAAGTCTTGACCACAACATGAATACTTGACGAAAATGAAATATAAGCTCATTTCGACAGAGGGGAGGCTCCAAAATAAAACCATGGGTAAAATTTTGGAGGGTGGTTGTAGAAGCTACAATACTTGGTGACACACTGGTAGAACTCTAGCTCTTTGTATGGGTCTTACTTCATGTAAAATAGGTCTAACTCTTCAAGAAGTATTATTCATCTCATCAATCACCTTAGCTTCTTTACTTAGCTTAAGTTAAAGATATAGTCCCTACCATTCTCTTCATCGGTGGCACACTACAAAGGAAAATCAAACTTAGTTGTTTCAATTGGGGACGGGGAGTATATAGATACACAAGTGAAATGGGATTGTCAGAGTCCTCATTTTTATCTTTGGTGTTGCTCCACTTCAAATAGGCCTGGACAATACCCTAGTGGAGTCACTTCAGGGACACAAACATTTCTCCACTGTCAGCGAGCGTAGATAGTACCATGATGGAGTTGCTTGCTTCACCTCCCCATGCAGGAATCCTTTCTCTTCTTTCACCTATTATTATTTTTTTTCATTTTTTTTTTCAAATAACTGTGCATAGGCACTTATCGATTTGATGAGGCAGAAGAGGGATTCTAACTTATTGAGAGCAAAAGAGGTTTTCCCTTTAGAGAAGGATATTTATACACCTCTGAAATACAATTCACTTGTTAAAGTTTCCTCCCCTCCGTACTCTACTGGACTTAGTTGACAAGACGAACACGAACAATTATAAGATCGATTAGAGTAGGTGGTACTCATTAAATATCAAGCATCATGATTCCACTATGGTTTTCTCTAAAAAAGAATGTATTTTCCAACAGGGTATCATTCACTAAAAGGTGCGAGATCCACTCAAAGAGAGGGAATAAGAAAATAACCAAGCATTGATAGGGACAAAATTTCCTCTTGAACTTCACCATGCTTGCTTCAAAAACCAAACACGATCTCATGCAGAGGCTATCCTACAACAGAAAGGAAAGGAAATGGGTAGGAGGGAAATTAAATCAAAACCAAAACAAAACAAAGAAAACAAACAAACTACTCCTACTCCTAAAGTAATCGAGAATATGTTAGGCTTACGTAAAATGAACTTCCAATGTAACCACTAACACATAGGCTGACCTATATTGGTGAGGGAATCCATATCAAGAAATATATTCAAGCGCAACATCATATAAGAAATATAAATTGGTATATGCCACAACATTCAAAGATTGAAAATGCAAGTAGAAAAATACAAAAAGAAGGCACATGCAAGAAACTTTGTGGATGCATGATTGTGCTTGTGAACATCGCAACAACAAGACATGTAAGAGTGATATTTCAAACTTATAAACTTGGAAACATAAAGAAAGAGAAAAAATTATGTTTCACAACATAGTTTTCCACGTATGACTCGTCCAATGATCGAGCGATAGGATCATGGAAAACAGATGGAGGATGCGAAAATTGAGATACGAATGGATCTTCAATTTGTGCGATCGAATGGTGAGGATCCTTGAAAGATACAAAACTATTCTAATCAAGAATGGAATTTCAATCAATACTGTGAAAACCCATCATAACCATCAGCTCAGGCTGAAGTGCCTCGACAGCTTAGGGTAGTTCCAAGATATTGGAAGGTGAATCATCAAAAACCAGTGGCTTGGAAAGATTGACAGTGGAAAAATCAAAGTCGTGACTATATGAGTCAATTAATAGATCAAGACAAACATGATCACAAATCTCATCATTGAAAACAGAAGAATCCTCTTGATATGATGAAACGTAAAGAGGGGAGGATTGAAAACAAGAAATTTCACACTCTGTTTCTTCAAAATGACCAGATGCTGGCTTGTATGGGCCTGACCTAGGTTTAGAGGTGATTTAGCCAAGAAAATTCTGGTACTACTGGCCCTTTTGGCAACAGTCCGCGGAGCGTGGACTGAGGTCTCAATCGAAGTAGTATGGGAGGGTGCTAGAACCAGGTTTCCACACCCTAGGATGTCTGATGGGCTTCTGGAGGTTCGATGTCTGACCCGTCGCTACGCAAACTTGTTATTCCTTCACAACCGGCATTGTTGTTTCCACGTAGCCCTAATAAGGGTGTGATCCGTATAATACCCCAGTTCCTTGCTAATTAAAAGATTACTTGTCTTGTGTGCGTAATATTAATGGTTATTACAGCATATTCAGTAATCAAATCAGTGCGCGCAATACATAAACCAATATAAACATAAAGAAGACAATGCACAACAAATACACAGAAATAAGAATCAACTTCTCTTTATTAATCTTCAATCCCAATTACAGACTCGACACTACCCTACACACTTAGCTACAGGGGTCCTCTCACTTAGTTGCGGACTCTACTAGGCCTCTGCGCACTCAACTGCGGAGCCTCTTCCTACTACTATGATCCAATACACTTAGAATCCTACTCTAAGCTCGAACTATTCCTTTGCTATTAACTATCTTTACAACCTAGAGCCTCACTCTATTTATACAATCCCATGGTCTGCAGACCATGGGTAGGCTGACATGACTTTTCATTACATTACTTTAATTTAGGGTGGACAGCCCTATGACTTAAACTCTACTTTGCACTCCGTGCCCGCAATTCGCGAAGTCTTACAAAACCTTTGGCTAAAACTTGGGCTTTGAGCCCCAAAACATGTTCTGGGAGGATTCCATGCCCAACAGGCCCCCAACACAATCATCGGGACTCATCCCGAGTCACTCTGTTGGTGCAACGATCATGGCACGGAGCCCATCCAATTATTCCCGTACTACCCGGAGGTTCCCAGCGCACTGTTCTGCGATTTGCTAGACCTATTGCATGCATTCCTCCAATTCTTCTTTGTGAGGATCCGCTATCTGCCTTAGCACATATATCCCCTGCATTTGTGCGAGATTCCCCTCAATCTTGGCCATAATGGTGAAGGCCTCATCAATCCAATGTTGGACGTGTGCTTTGAGAAGTTCCTCTTTCTGTCTTGTAGCATCCACCTGTTCCTTCAGTGCCCTCACTTCTTGCATCTTTGCCAGCCATTAGGTGAGGACGTCTGTCTACGCATTTTCCCTTACACTGTCATACTACTCCTGCAGTTCGTGCGCCTCTGTTTCTAGGCACTGTATGTTGGGGTCCTCCTATAAGGATGTGAGGACGTCAAAAGCTTGATCCAACATACCGGTATAGTCCTGCATTTCATGTCCATTTTATTCCAAGCCTATTTGAATCATGCTAACGCGCTATTCTTTAAATTTCGGAGGAGTGGAAGGCTGCACCTTCATCCGCAGCTCAGCAATCTGGAGGTTTAGCTCTAGCTGTACTCGCGTTATTTCCTCTCGTGCGCTTCAGAATCCACTTGCCAGATAGTGGATCCGCATCTCTGTGGGTAGGTCTGTGGTGATGGACAATTCTAGAACGCGTCAACATGCTTCATCAATGGTTTGCGTGATCTGCTGATTCTGTGACACTAGCTTGTCATGCTGCAGGCTAAGTTGTTTGATGTTGATCTTTTGCTCACTCAATACCTAGATTGTGCGGCCCTCCTTGGCACGTAGCTCTACTATTATGCCCTACTGCAGCTGGTACAAGGTGTCTTGCAAAAGGGTAGCCAAATTCAGGCCAAGTCCCTTGATCCTACCCACCATGTCTCTATCCTCCTCACTCTCCGCTGTTAGCGCTCCTTCCGGTAGCACTATGGTGTTGACCATCTTTGCGCGCAACAACTGCTCACTGCTGATGTACCTATCGCGCCATAGGTGGCTATTGTTCCTTCATATGGGGGCTGCACCTGAAGTTCCTGCAACTATGCCCTTAGGGCCCCCAACACAAGTTGTTGCTCCATCATGGCTTCTTGGAGTGCTTCCTTGGTGACCTCGTGAACCATGTCGCCATGGCTTAGAGGTCACCTTCGGTTAGTGTAATCGGTTCGATGTCCAATTTGGATGCCTTAACCTTTTTCCGTGGACCTGATCTCTTCATGACGTGTGGTTGTTTCAGCTCAGTGGACGTTGTGCTCGGGTCCACACCTTCTACTGTGTCTACTCCCTGTCCTATAGACAAGTTCTGGTCCCCTTCCTCTTGCGTCGTGGTGGCCCCTGTTGCCTGCACTACTACTACTTTTTTGGTGGCCCTTGCCTACTCTGCGGCTACTTTCGCTTCCTTGTGGACAGTCCTTACCTCCACGGTTGCTTGTTCGTTGCATTTTTGCTGGGCCAACTAGGTGATACACGACTTGATTGTAACCTTCTGCTTTTGTGCTATTGTTCTATCCTTCTCCGCCAGATCCAGGGCATGCCACTTGGGAGGCCATGATTCCAGCACTAAGAAGATTGCATCATCAATGGTGATAAAGGGGAACTTGGTCCATGTATGCGTCGGATCTTTACGTGCCTTGACATACACATTATGCATATCCACCTTGAAGTCTGCAAAGCTCTGCAGACTATTGTACACTATGGGGGACAGGCGCGACTGCCTGTTGATCCACATCTAGATGCTCGCCTCCATGAGCACCCAAAAGATAATTGTTTTGCGGATCTGTGTGGCATCCTTCGTAAACCAAAGCGATGCATACTTTGCAGCCTCTGGTAAGTCTTGTTCAAAATTAGGGAACTAACTGTCCTCGGGCAGTACCCCTGTTACCAGCAAAATCAACAATAGCAACCACGCGTAGTGGAAGGTCTTGCCTTGCTCCTAGGCTTATTTGCAGTTAGTTAGGAACTCCTCGTAGAGGAACTCGGCCCAGTTGAATTGGACCCCCTCCACGCATTGTTCTGCCAACGCAACTACTGGCATTGGTACCACATCTCCACAGCATTTTCGCATTACCTTCCTAGCCAGGAGTTGGGTGGCTATGCGCACCCCTTTATCTTTAATTCTACTAATTGCGTAACCCCTCTTTTTCTTTTCCAGTTTGTATTTCTTCTTCATGGCCTCTGCAAGCGCCAAATCTCCACTTTTTTTGGTTATCTCTGCGGGGTCCTTTCCTTAAAGGGGAGCCGAGAAATCCTATAGATAAGATCCATCGTGATGGGAATAGGCTCCTCCAGCCATAATTACCCATCATGCACCATGAAAAGCAACTGCCTGATGATGAAAATTGTGATAGGCACATGGTGAAAGTGAAGAATCCATAGTAGCTGGAGTAGTCCGGCCTTCTCCATGCAGCGCAGTCATTTATGTGGCTCTAGCATTGCAATTGACCCCTTCGTGCTTTGCTTCATGAGGTTCTCAGTCCCTAAATGTGAGAACTTCTCGCTATCCATGAGGTCCTACTCTTCAAACTTCATTGTGGGCACGTGGCCCAGGGCCGAGCCCTCAAACACAATTCCATCGAGGAGGAGCGAGGTTTGGAGTACGCTCTTAGCGGCATCCAAATCCTTGGGTACCTTAGCTTTCCCTTTCCATGGAGGAACTTACTCAGGTAATTTCGCTGCAGCGTGCACCGACTGGATGTCTTCTTCTATGTCTTCTGCTGCTTCTATCTCATCTACGAGAGCTTGTAGGTCCTCCTCTTTGTCGTCTGTCTCAATGGTGATAGCCTTGCCCTTTTCTTCCATGGAGAGTTTACCGAACCGCGGATTCCACGAGGACATGCAGACTGGTCTCACCGCCTGTTAATATTTCTTGGTCCTCGGCGTCTAAGGCGATTTTTGGATTTCCGGTGCGACCCTAGTGTCTCGAGGAACATCATGCACTGTGGGGTTTTACATGGCCTTATCGGTGGTTTCTTCGGCATAGCCCAAACCTCTTTTGGTAGTTGTCATTGCGCTTGAGCTATCTTTGGTTGTTCACAAACTTCAGGGCTCAAATCTCAAATGAAAAAGTGTTGTCTCATGGCTAGCCCTTGGAGTTTTATAGTGCCTTTTGAATTCAAATCCAACTATTCCCCCCATTTCTGGGCCATCAATGCTTTCGTGGCAGCAGATTGCCCTAAATCTAGCTCTTAATTCGTGTCTTAAATGCTCGTCGGCCGCTCCCTTTTGCCTTAAATTAAACATATCATCATGAAGAGTGACACCAACAGTTACTTCCCAGCCTACCCTCACGGCAGTGCAGCCCTCCATGTGTGGGCATGAACCTTGTGCCATGTTGAGTTTGTGTGCACCTCCCTCACGCATAGCTCCCAAACAGACTCTTTTAGAGTCCTGTGCTCTCTTTCAACTGTCTGAACGTTGAGACTGTGCTTCCCCTGGCTATTCAGGTGGTCACACCCCTTGTGCGAGACATCAACTCACCTTCCTGCATAGTCCGCGGAAACTCCTCAATTGTCTGTGTGACCGCCGGCAACGCGCGTTCTACTATGTGCAGTGCGCTCCCCCGATTACTGCATTTAGTGAGGTACGGTCGTAGCCATGGCAGTAGATTCATAAATTATCATGACACTCTTCTAATGCAGTGGTATGGTCATCCATATCTTGCTTTTTCATCCTTGTTTTATCGATGAGACATGCTTGCGTGATCTTGTTTTCCAACATTTTAATTTCAACATCCATCCACATGTTTTTCTTCCTCAATCATACCTGGTCCTTTTCAGTTTTGCGTAGTCTAAGGTTCCCTCGCCGAATGGCTTCCTGAATCCTTATATGTTCGACCTCGTGTAGATGTGTGATTTCTTCCTTCTGGTCATCATGCACTGTCACTACTATAGGGTCCAGTACGTGTGGATTCCTGTTTGTATTTTCTTTAGTAATTATCATCTCCATTCTATTCCGCTCCTTTGGAATTGTCTCCACATTCAAGGTTTTGCACATGGTCTAGTGGGCCCATTGAACCACTGCCACGCGTAAGTCCCAATCATTTAGTCTCACCTAGTGAACCTTGTTCAGTACTTTGCACACCCTATCGAAGGCTTCGTTGTGGAGAATTGGTAGCACACATCACCTTTCCTGCTACTGCGATTTGTTTCGATTCTCTATTCTAGGGCTGGTGTGCGCTTGTGCGGGTTTTACAGCATATTTCTATACCCATCAAGAAAGGTGGGCGCGCAAGTTGTTCTGCCCTCTTGACTATTTTCATTTGAAGCTGGGGTTTTCCAAACCGTAGGCACATCATCCTTCTGCATTCACGCTAGTCTGAAAAATTTCCTTGATGCATACCCTGCCATCGTGCGGGTGTTGCGTGCAGTGCCCATTTCAGCACATCGAACCACTGCTATTCTAGTACTACGCTTTCAAATTTTCTTAGAAATTCATCCACCACTACTAATCCATCATATGTCCGTAGCTCCCTTGCCCCTATTGTCACGCAATGCAATGATCTAATCATCATGTTGCAGTTCAGCGTTGTTACTTCGTGAAGTTGATTCTGCCATCGCTCTATCTCTTCGTCTGAATCCAAAGTGCAGGAGCTTTCGCGCTCCCATGAAATCCTTCCATCTGCAGTCAGATTCACCCAATCGTCTCCTTGCGCATTTATCTTGTAGATACAGTCGAGATCGTCATCACTATTGTCGTTGCGCATCAGCTCAGTGTATCGCACTCCTTTGGCTGGATCTAGCGATACTATTATGCGTAGTGACTTTTCTCAAAGATCATTTTGTGCTTCTTCAGATTTATAACTCCGTTCATATCAGTAGCCCAGTCAATTCCTAGTAGCGCGAGATAGGGATTGTTGTCATCGACAATCTCTATCACTTCAAAATCTGCCTGTGCACTCGCACCTTCAATATCGACTGTTACCCCTTGCAATTGTCCCATGGGAAAAATCTTCTGTTCGTTCGCCATTCGTAACTGAATATGGGACCATTATAACGTGGGTCTGCCCATGCATTCCCATGTTTGCTTTGGTAGTACATTTGCGTCTGAACCCAAATCCAGGATTACCTGATCCATTTCATACTCACCTATTTACGCATTCAACCTCATTTCCCTTCTTGTGCACAATGCATGCTTTCCAAGTTTTCAGACCACACACAGTTCTCCTGACCCCGCGCACCTAGTGATAAATTCCTATAGTCCTTTGACTGCCTGACTATCACACAACAGTTTCATGCATGTCTCTAGAAAGGTAGTGAGCATTGAAGGATCCATCCCTAGTTCTAGTTGATCCTTACAACCTAAAGTGGAGGCCTCCATGAAGCTCTTCTTAACTTCCATGAATGTCTCCTTCATGCGTTCTAAATGAAACTTGGGTTCCTTTGTAAGATCCTTGTGAACCCACGCGCTTTCTTCTGGTTTCTTCCCTTTATCATCTCCCGTGGTCATACCGCTACTGAGCATCATGTTTACATTTGGGTCTTCCTTGCATGACTCAGACCTCATCATTTGTAAATTTTGGGTCGGAGGGGGCTTCAGTACCCCTTTCTGCATATCCTCGCTATCAGCAAAGGGTAATCTTATGCCTCATGATCAAACTGAGTATAGTACCAACATGATATTCTAGTCAGGTTTGTACAATCGTGGGCATAATTCCCTAGCCCTCTGTAATTGCAACAAATTATTTGGTCGTGACCCCTTCCTGGTCCCATTCTACCTCGACCCCAACCGCGCCCCTGAAACCCAAGATGCGCCATCCCTGCATTTAGGTCGAGGGCTCACGTTTCAGTCTGCACCCTGTAGGTAGGAGTCTAATCCATCATTAGTTCATCGCATCGACAGGTGCATTTTTCATGGCCTACCGACCTGCATAAATTACAAAACAATTGTTGGGACGTCTGCGTATACTTCTGCAACAGATGACAATTATTGTGGTGTGTTTTCCTCCTATCTAGTATATCGCGCACCATAATGTAGATGCCGCGCTCGGCCCTGCCTGTACCTCCAGCCTTAATGGCATTGGCCCTCCTCCTGCTAAATAGTTCGCGAACACTGGACAGTGGTCCTTGTCGTACCCTTGGCCTTTGCATTTTATGCACCATACTTCCTCGCACACCTCTGGCCAAGGTATCCTGTCCTATTTCAAACTTTGTATCTCCAGACATAGATTCTGCAATTGCGCATGGATTTGTTGGACTCCCAACCTAGGGTCTTGTATAGGTGTCTCATGCAATCTCATTGCCATCTCCAATGCTTCGCCCTGGGTGGAAAGTTTTTTCTGTGAAAACGTCGTCCTTAAGTGTGGCGTAAGTGAGGCCACAAACCATGCACGATGTTGTGCATCTGTTAACATCCTATTGGCTTCGTGGATCGTACTCTTCAACCATTGATCTAGATACCAAGGGGTCTCACCTCGGAGCATCATGATCTCCTTAAACCCAATTATTGATTGTGTCTCTGATTTTGGCCTGCTAAATTCCATATTCAGCGCGGTGTGGATATCTACAATTCCTATGTTAGGGTGGTCATTATAATGCTTGATATACCACGTTAATGTGTGATCCTTTAGCATGCTCAACAGTATAGCCTTTTTAATATTATCATCCACGATGCCCTGTGATTCCCATACTGCTCTGACCACGAACCAGAATTGGTCTAGATCTTCATTTCCCACTCCTCTAAATACTAGTAGTTTGATCGCACTCGCCATATTAAACTGTGGTGGAAGAGGTGGGGTGGGTGGAGATGGAGGTGAGGAGGGTGAGACGAGTGGCAATGTGGGTGGAGGTGGTAAACGCAGAACTCGCTTCCTTATCAGACTAACCATGCTTCTCGGAGAAACTTTCGGGAGCTCTTCCTTGCTTTCCCACGATGGTGAAATTATGGGACTATTTTCCAACTCTTCACTACTTCCACTCCTGTAGATCTTCCTGCTTCACGTAGTTCCAAACATTAATTTATTTTCATAACCATATTTTCACACAATAGCATCTTAGTCCAAGTGTTCAAAGATTTAATATACTTACCTCGTGGTCCCTTGAGAAAACGTCGCTCTGCCTCACTGTAGCTGACAGTCACGTCTACCACGAACTTAGTGATAAATCCTCCTATTATTTGGTTGAGCCAATGGTCCACAGCTCATGCTATCTTATCTTCCAATGCTTCTAGTCTACGCACTAATTCCAGAGTCCACACTATTGGTTTTTCAAGCCTACACCTTCCCTAGTTGTATGCTAACTTCGTGATCCACTCATACAATTTAGAAGGAGAGGATGCAAAGAAAATTTTGTGGATTTCTATATACAAGTAGCGCTCCAACCACTGTTCCTTAGATACTCGTGGATTTCTATTCTCCTGTGCCGCAAACTCATGAATCTTCTTGTCCAACCACTCTTCAATTTCTTTCTTCATTGGATTCCAGTGGCACGACATCAGAAATCCTTTATGCAAATCCTGGTCCAGGCAACGAAACCATTTGTTGGCTTGTATGGGCCTAACCCAGGTTCAGAGGCGATTTAGCCAAGAAAATCCCGATACTATTTCCCTTTCGGCAACATTCTGCGGAGGGTAGACTGAGGTCTCACCCAAAGTAGTATGGGAGGGTGCTAGAACCAGGTTTCCGCACCATGGGGATGTCTAATGGGCTTTTGGAGGTTCATTGTCTGACCCGTCGCTACATGCACTTGCTATTCCTTCGCAACCGGTGTTGTTGTTTGCACGTAGCCCTACTCGGGGCATGACCTATATAATACCTCAGTTCCTTGATAATTAACTGAATACTTGTCTTGTGTGTGTAAGATTAATGGTTATTATAGCATATTCAGTAATCACATCAGTGCGCGCAATACATAAACCAATATAAACATAAAGAAGACAATGCACAGCAAATACACAGAAATAAGAATCAACTTCTCTTTGTTAATCTTCAATCCGGATTACAGACTCGACACCGCCCTACGCACTTAGCTGCAGGGGTCTGCGCACTCAGTTGCAGAGCCTCTTCCTACTACTTCGACCCAATACACTTAGAATCCCACTCTAAGCTCGAACCGTTCCTTCGCTATTAACTATATTTACAACCTAAAGCCTCGCTCTATTTATACAATCCCATGGTCTGCTGACATGACTTTTCATTACGTTACATTACCTTAGGGCGGACAGCCCTATGACTTGATGTCTACTTCGTGCTCCGCACCTGCAATTCGTGGAGTCTTACAAAACCTTTGACCAAAACTTGGGCTTTGAGCCCCAAAACATGTTGTGGGCGGATTCCATGCCCAACACTAGATGATTGATTGGAAAGATCTAGAAAAGAAGATTCTTCCTCTCCATGTTCAGATGTAAAACTAAAATTTCACGAGTTCTGAGTGTGATCAGCATTAACATTGTCAGAAACTAATTTTGCGATAGATTCAATAGGTGTGATAGAATCAGAGAAGATGTTAGGATAATGAGGGAGAGGTGAACAAGGAGAAACAACAACTTGTATTGCAAATTATTGTTCATAAACAAAATTCTACACATATTCATCGTAGATGATATCACAAGTTGGTTGGTCAATGCTAACTCCATCCTAAATTTGATCCTCATGAACATCAAAAACTATTGAAACTGGTGAATACAACAACTCACAATCGGGAGGACCAAAGGAATCGATGGATGGAGGGTGAGGAGAAAGAACAACACCTAAAAAATCAGACTCACAGTCCAACCTAGCGGTGAAATTTTGAATATGTGGGGATGATGAAGATGGTGAGAGATCAATGGATTGACCTCATGCTCTCTAACCTCAACCTACATAAATGGAGTTGTTTGATGAGGGGAAGACAAAGAGTCACTTGGACCAGAAATTTCCTTCATCAAAGATTTGGAATCTCCATAACTGGTGTATGTTAAGAGACTTTCAAAAGATTCATATTCTTTTGGATTCATCAAAATATGAACAAGAAATTCAAACTTCTCTTTCATTAAATTCCAATCAATATCATATTTGTAAAATTCAAAACATAAATAAATAAAACGATAGTGAAAATCACTAAGAGATGCATTGGGTGGTTTTCGCAAATGTGTGTTTTCTTGAAAATAGATTTATAATCATACCTATCAAAGGGACAGTAGATATCTTTGACAAGATGTTTGCAAGAGTGTATAGAAGAACCTGGAAATGTGTAACACCATTCCTTGACACGTGCTTCGAATGTGAAAATGAACAACTTTCAAGCACCATCCATGCAACAAATATCGTGCTTAGTGTGAAATTCAAGAAAGAGAGTGGTGTGCTTGAGAATGGTTGTTGCACGCTCACCATAAAACTTAAAATTCAAAAAGTCATTGATTATCCCCATGGGCACTTTCATATTTGTGGTTCTGGGAAAACATGTCGAATTTAAGATATGGGAAGAAGCCATTAAATATACGAAAAGTTCAAATGGACTTCACAGGCTCAACTTGTCATTTGGCTCTCCTTTTAGTGCCAAAAATGTTGATGGTGTTGGACCCGTCAACATCCAAGGGGTCTCCCCGATATGAAGTCCCAATTAGACCTCACATAATTTGGAGTGGGAGCCTCATCCGGAATATGGCCCGGTGGCCGAAGCAATGGGTTTTAATGATGTGCTTTGGCTGCAATAACGCGTAGAGTGGTGTATTCATGACTTTGGTGAATAAGTGTATGACTATGTGGAGGGTCTAGTGTGTTGTATGAAAGGTTCTAACACACAAGGGGAAAATGAGTGAGCCCCTTAGAATCATATAATAGTACGCAACTTGAAAGCAACACACGAACATAAATACATCACGAGTTAGCATGTGAAATAGTTCATATGTTAGCCATGACAGAAATGAACAACATGCATTCAACAAGATTCATACTAATGCAAACTAAATAGCTCATAAGTGTTAGCATAAGTGGAATAACATATGTTGTAAACATAACAAGAATAATCCTATCATATTCACAATATATGCATGAAAACGTGCCAACTCTAAGCTTTATTAAAGTGAAATTTTCAATCATAAATATACCATTGACTAACGACTAGCACCAATAGTGGAACATGAAGTTTACACCTGTTGCTCCATAGAAATATACTCCCTCTATGCTATGGAGAATCCAAGGCTCTCAACAAACTCCCATGCTCTTGATCCTAAGCAAAAAACCTAGCCAAAAACCTGGCTCCCAAAAACCCTTTACATGAGTTATGAGAACATATTTATAACAAAAGGGGTGACTAATCATCTCCCTGTTGTGACTCTTGGACTTATCTCATGATTTTTCAACTTATCTGCAAAATGACTCTTCGAATTCCACAATTGACACTTGGAATTTCACTTAGAAATTAACTACAAAATAATATTACAATATACTCATACCCATATAGTTCAAAATTGGGTAGAGCCAACTAGACAAAGTAATAAGACAAATAATTCAAGCTTGAGTTTGGGGGAACTCCAACTCAACAACTTCGACTCGTAGGTTCTTGGTCACAAGATGGTGCCAAGATTTGTACTATATGATGACTTCCCCAAACTTTGCAATGGTATTAGGTTGAAAGCAGACTCTAGCCTCCATGGCATCCCGGTACATCGATTTGGAACTAATATGAATTTCCTTCTTTAGCAGGAGCATCATAGTATTGATTTGGATAGGCCCGCCAATTTACTTCTACATATTTTTCTTGTTCACTTCAAGATCTTCCTTTTTAGCAACCTGTCTAAACCATTCCAAGTATTCTTTGACCTCCTGCCTGACCTGATTCTTGCATTTGGCTTTAGTGAGTGAGCCAATTAATGGGACCTTGTGTGATTTCACCATGAAATCCATGTTGTTGTACAATTATGCATATGAGGCTTGAATATTCGTGATGAATGAGATGAGTTGTTTGTTACTCTGAATGATCATCGCGCTTTCTCTAACTCTGCATGTTGACTTGTTTTCTTTGCCAATTCATATGGTGTCCCTTTGTACTGCATTGACCATTCATGCATGGCAGTGATCGTTGTATGGACATCCTTAAGAGCTTTAGCATTATCCCTACACTTCTACTGCATTTTATTCAAGTGGACTTCTGCTTTATGGACGATGACAAGTTCTTCATACAAGCTCCTCATAGTTTCTCCCAATGCCAATACTTCACCAATTATGGTTGCCTTCAGTTCTTCCAGATAAAATTGCATGGGATCTACATTATGAACCTCTGCTCAAATCTAGTCAACTTCTTGTCAAGCCTGTAACTTATTTTCCAACTGTTTTTTCCCGACCATCAAATACTTCGTGTTTGACTTTGTAGCTCCAACGAAGGCCAAGTTGGTTGTGGCAATGGAATTTTGATTCCTTCTGTTGTCTGTCACAATCACCCTTTCTCTGATGAATGCATGAGATGCGAGATTTTCTGGAAAATGTTTCTTGCTTGCTTGTACAATCTTCTTTTGAAGCTCATCGTAATTCAAATTGTATGTGTCCATGACCAGAACCTCATCAAGAGAAACAATTTCCTATTCCTCGCTTGGCGCTAGCTCTGTCGAAGGAGGAGGAGGAGACTAAATGGTAACCTGCTGAGTGCTCAACATCAGTTCAACATATTGGTTTAACTGCTCTAGTTCCACCTCCAAGTCTTGGTTCTTGATCAACTCCTTAATCTCTTGAGCAAGCTCCTTGTCCTACATATGTTTTCTCTCCTCCTCTAGATGTCAGTTATGCTCGTGTTCTTCATCTTGTCTTAGTGCAGCTTCTTCTTCTTCTACTCTTCACCTTCCTTCTTCTTCCTGATTCTGCCTTTCTTCATCCAATATCCTCTACTCTTGTTCTTCCCTCTACTTTTTTCTTCTTCCTGCATCCTTTGTTTCCTCTTATTCTCTACTCCTATGGCTGCTTTAAGAATGATTAAATCTTCTTTAATCTTGCAACTTCGCTCTCCCCCTGGACTATGTGCAACTTTCCTCTTGCCCTTCTCACTCACTCGATTGCACATTTCCATTGGTCCTGCCTCTAGAGTGTTTTCCTTCTGTGGAGTAAAATAGGATGTTCCTATGAAGCTAACTAACTCACAGGACTTGGAGGAATTATAATAGTTTTTCCATGCTTCCTCATTAGGTTTGTGAAAGGTCACACTTGGCCACTGATAATGAATCCTCACATAGTGGTATTTACAAATATTCCTTGGATCATGCAGATTGAAGTCCAAAGGACTAAATGTGAATTTCTCTATTGCCTTTCCTTCAGTGTCTAAGACTTTCAAGTTCTTTATTTCGTATAATTTGATCTACATAGGAAGAGCGGACCAATATGCTTTCTTCTTCCTGTGAAAAACTAAAGACAACCGTATGGAGAGATGACAGACAACTTCTTGCATGACTAACTTATCGGTGACATACCTCGACAAAAGATGTGGAGACTTTTGTCCACCAAAAAGTTTGAGGAAAATGTCATACAGTGAGGAAAACCAATCTATTATCTCCAACACTACTTCCATTTTCCTACGTGACATGCAAGGTGGTTCTTCCTCTAAGATCAACTTATACAACAGAACAAGGAAGTGATCAATTATCTTTAACATTACTCCTCTATGGCTACACTCTGAAAACAACTTGTAGTAGATGTGCATGATAGATTCTCTTGGTGACCAAGTCCAATTCATGCTAGGAAATGAATTGTGAGTGAATATTTCATCCAGTAGAGAGGCACACATGTAAAATCTAGCTTTCTTTCCCTAGGGAGGATTCATGGCATTAGCTACATGTATCTTCAGTTTTTGAGCCAACAAATCTGACCAGTTGAATGGTCTTCCTTCATTCACAACCTGTTTCAGTAAGAATTCCCACCCTTTAGGGAAGGTCTCAGTACTCTGTTGACTATAGATTCTACAACATAGAACTATCAAGAGCTAATAGGCCCTCCTGAGAGATTTTTGTCTTGTAGGTGTTGGTGGGTGTATGAAGAAACTTTGTTAATCTCTCACCCAGATTTAGACAATGTCCTTTATGATTAAGTTGCTGGTGGTATAATAGAAGTGAGAATCCATGAGATATTATGGCTCTGGTAAATGGTACATGAGATGGTAATCCAGTGCCAGAAAAGAAGAAATAATTTATCTGCTGGAATTACTAAGAGTCATAGTCTTTGGATCTATATGAGACAATATCCAGCTGACAATGTTTGCACATGGGAAATCTAGGTACCTACATGCAACCTTATGTAACCCTAACCTTTGGAAATTGATATACACGTGTCGGTCTTCAAGGTATGCTTTGAAGCTTCTTGCTAATAATGCTTCATTCACTTTCTACCATGCAATGTTTGATTCTTTATCTATGAATAGTTTAGTGTCTGAGTAAACTGAAAAGTTCACTGGCGTACTCTTAACTTCCCCCTCCGTGTTGCTTTCAGTAGTATCCTTTGAAGTAGATCTCTTTTGTGTCATGATGACAGTAACTAATGAAGAGAAGTTCTCAACAACTACAATACTGAAGGGAAATATTGCTCAATTGTTGAGGTGAAGGGAGAGGGACTAGCTACATGAACTACGCATTGTGTAGTCTCAACAACTAGAGGATCAGCTTGAGGCTAGAGACTGCATAATGCAGAGTCCCAACCTGGGCAGACTGAGTGAGAGATTGCACATTCCATAGTCTCAGTGGCCAAGGGATAGGCTTGAGTCCTAGAACTGCACAATGCGCAGTTTGGCTAGCCAGGAACTATGCATTCCGTAGTCCCAGAGGCCAAGCATCAAGCTTGAATCTTGGACTTGCGCAATGCCCAACCAGACAAGGCAACTACTGGCCAAGGGAAGGAAAGATCTTCTTGGAAAGAGTATGGGAAAATGGAAAATCTGAGTGATGGTGCAATTTAGAGTGCAGATCTGACTAAGGATAAATAAATAAGTACATATCAAGTGCATAAGATCAACATGCAAAAGGAAAAAAAATATGCATGGAGAGTTTCCGAAACGGCGACCACTAATGGGAAAAAACAAGAAAACTGATGTGACACTTGTAAAAGGTGAAATACAGACTAAACCATCATTTTTACAAGCTAATATAAGTTAAAACATGATAAATCATGAAAATAAACAAGGAAACAACACTCATAGAAGCGAAATGACAAAAAGAAACAAAAGAAAAAATCACCCAAAAAAGTGTTGTAGACTCCACGAAAGGCTCCTTGATATCCTTGGGAAGGCTAGAGCTACACGATTAAATGTACACATGATCTCTAGGGGCATCCATTATATAGATTAGGTTGGTTAAGGTTTATGAAGTGCATACCTAAAATCAATGAAAATGCGACACTTGACATAATTAAAAAAATAGCAAGTTGTGTCATCCTTCTAGAAACTAATTATCCAATCCCTATTTTCTAGGGATGCTTTTTCTTTTTTCTTTTTCTTGTTTTGGGAAATCGACCATTCACATTGCTAACAAGGATTGTGCAATTTCCAATCACTGGGAAACTTCTTGACTTAATGAATTGTGCATTTTCTAAGATCAAGGGAAGATTTGAGCAGTTTTTGAGCTTAAGGCTGGGCTACCATCTAAGATTGTGCAATTTCTAAGCTCAAGGAAGGCCTTCCATTCTGGATTTTGTTGTTTCTAGAGGCAAGCCTAGCAATGTTGCAAGGTCTGGGCAAAAGCGTGCTTGTGACTACAAAGGTTCAGATCGGGATCAAAACAAGGAATCACAAGCACAACATAAAAGATAATTCTTGACCACAAAATGAATACTTGACGATAGTGAAAGATAATCTCCTTTAGACAGAGGGGAGGCTCCAATCTCAAAGCATGGGAAAAAGTTTGGAGGGGTTTGTATCAGCTACAACACTTAGCGACACACTGGTAGAACTCCAGCTCTCCGTATGTGTCTTGCTTCATGTAAAATAGATCTAACCCTTCAGGAAGTATTGTTCAACTCATCGATTACCATATCTTCTTTACTTAGTTAAGTTCAAGACATAGTCCCTACCATTCTCTTCATCGGTGGCACACTACAAAGGCAAGTCAAAATTAGTTGTTTTGATTGGGGACGAGGAGTTTATAGACACACAAGTGAAATAGGATTATCAGAGTATTGGTTTTCATATTTAGTGTTGCTCCATTGCCTGTAGGTCTAGATAGTACCATGACATAGTCACTTCAGGGACACAAACATTTCTCTGCTTCTAATGAGCCTATATAGTACCCTGACGAATTTTCTTGCTTCACCTCCATGCATAGGAAGCCTTTCTCTTCTTTCACCTTTTATTTGCATTTTTTTGTTCAAAGAACTATGCATAGAAACTTATTGACTTGATGAGGCAAAAGAGGGATCCCAACTTAAACACATGATTTTCTTGAAAACAAATTTATAATCATACTTGTGAAAGGTGCAGTAGAGCGCTCTGGCAAGATGTTTGAAAGTGTGTATAGAAGCGATTGGAAATGTGTAACACCATTCCTTGATGCACACTTCGAATGTGAGAATGATCAACCTGCAAGCAACATCCTTGTACCGAATATCATGCTTCATGAAAAATTCAAGAAAGTGAGTGATGTGCTCGAGAATGGTTGTTTCACCCTCGCCATCAAACCTGAAATTAGACAAGTCATTGATTATCCCCATGGGCACTTTCAGATTTGTGGTTCTAGAAAAACATGACGGGGTTAAGATATGGGAAAAATCCATTAAAGATAAAGAAATTTCAAACAGACTTCATGAGCTCATCTTATCATCTGGCCCTCCTTCTAGTGCTAGAATTTTTTACAGTGTTGGACCCGCTAAAATTCAGGGGGTCTCCCTGATATGAAGTCCCAATTAGACCTCACATCATTTGGAGTAGGAGCCCCATCTGAAATACAGCTCGGTTACCGAAGTAGTGGGTTTTAATGATGTGCCATGGCTGCAATAATGCATAGAATGGTGTATTCGTGACTTTGGTGAATAAATGTATGACTTTGCGAAGGGGCAAGTGTGATGTATGAAAGGTTCTAACACATGAGGTGAAAATAAGTGAGCCCTTAGAAGTCTGTAATAGTATGCGACTTGAAAGGAAAATGAGAGCATAAAGACATTACGAGTTAGCCTGCAAAATAGCTCACACATTAACCGTGACAAAAATAAACAACAACACACATTCAACAAGATTCATACTAATGTAAACAAAACATTTCATAAGAGTTATTGTAAGTGAAATAACATATATTTCAAACATAACAAGAATAGTCCTATTATATTCACAACATATGCATGAAAACGTGTTGACTTTGAGCTTTATTAAAGTGAAAGATCTAATCATACATATACCATTGATGAACCACTAGCCCCAATAGTGGAACATGATGTCTACACCTGATCCTCGAAATAAATATACTCCCTCTATGCTACGGAGAAGCCAAGGCTCTCAAAAAACTCCTAGGCTCCTGATCCTAAGCTAAAATCCTATCTAAAAGCTTGGCTCCCAAAAGCCCTTTACATGAGTTATGAGAACATATTTATAAAAAAAGGGGTGATTATTCATCTCCCTTTTTTGACTCTTGGACTTCTCATGATTATTCAAATTATTTGCAAAATCACTCTTCACATTCCACAATTGACACTCGGAATTTCGCTTACAAATTAGTTACAAAATAATATTGCAATATACTCATACCCATATAGGACAAAATTGGGTAGAGCCAACCAGACATCCTAATAAGACAAATAAGTCAAGCTTGACTTTGGAGAAACTCCAACTCAGCAACTTCAACTTATAGGTTCTCATTCACATGACAGTGCCAAGCTTTTTACTACATGATGACTTCCCCAAACTTTGCGATGGGATCAGGCTGAAAGCGGATTCTAACCTCCATGGAATCTAAGTACACTAATTTGGAATTGATCTTAAATTCATTCTTTAGAAACAACATCATAGTATTGATCTAGACAGGGCCACCAATGTACTTATGCACATTATGCATGTTCACTTCAAGATCTTCCTTGGTAGTACCTATTTGAACCATTCCAAGTATTCTTTGACCTCCTGCCTGACCTAATTCTTGTGTTTGGCTTTAGTGAGTGAGCCAATAGATGGGATCTTGTGTGATTTCACCATGAAATACACGTTGTTGTACAATCATGCGTATGAGGACTGAATATTGGCGATGAATGAGGCGAGTTGTTTGTTACTCTGAATAATAATCTGCACTTATTCTTTCTCCAACTCTATCTGTTGCCTTTTTAATTCACTAATTCAGATGGTGCCCCTTTGTACTGCATTAACCATTCATGCACAACATCAATGGATTTATGGACAACCTTAAGATATTTATCATTATCCTTTCCGCTCGTGTTACATGTCATGCAAGTGGACAACTGCTTTATGGATGGTGACAAGTTCTTCATAGAATCTCCACATAGTTTCTCCCAATGTCAATACTTCACTAAGTATGGCTACCTTCAGTTCTTCTAGCGGGAGCTACATTCTAAACCTCTGCTCGAAGATACTCAACTTCTTTCATTGCAGCTTGTAAGTTATTTTCCAATTGTTTGTTCTCAACCATCAAATACTCCATGTTTGACTTTGTAGCTCCGGTGAAGGAAAAGTTGGTTGCAGTAATGGCATTTGGATTCCTTCTGGTATTTGTCACAAACACCCTTTCTCTGATGAATGTAGGAAATTCACGATCATCTGGATAATGTTTCTTCCTTGCTTATACAATCTTCTTTTGAATCTCATCGTAAGTTAAATTGTATGTGTCCATGACCGAACCCTCATCAAGAGGAACAATTTCCTCTTCCTCGCTTGGAGCTACCTCTACCGAAGGAGGAGGGGTATAATGAATGGTGAACTGCTCAGTGCTCAACTTCAGGTCAACATCTTGGTTTAACTACTCCGGTTCCACCTCCATGTCTTGGATCTTGATTAACTCCTCAATCTCTTGAGCGAGCTCCTTGTCCTGCATATGTTTTCTCTCCTCTTCTAGTTTTTGGTTCTGCTCTTGTTCTTCGGCTTGTCTTCGTACGAATTATTATTCTTCTACTCTTCACCTTTCTTTTTCTTCCTGATTCTTCCTTTATTCCTCTAATATCCTCTATTATTATTCTTCCCTCTGCTTCTATTCTGCTTCCTACATCCTCTGTTTCTTCTTCTTCTCTGTTGTTATGGCCGCTTTAAGAATGATTGGATCTTCTTTCATCTTGTGGTTTCACTCTCCCCCTGAACTGTTCACAACTTTCCTCTTTCCCTTCTCACGCACTGGGTTGCGCCTTTCCGCTGGTGCTGCCTTTGGAGTGTCTTCCTTCTCCAGAGTAACCTACGATGTTCCTGCGAAGCTGACTGGCTCACGGGACTTGGAGGCATTATAACAGTTTTTCCATGCTTCCTCCTCAGGTCTACAAAATGTATTTCTTGGCCACTGATAATGAATCCTTGCAAATCGGTCTTTACACACATTCCTTGGATTGCATAGATTGAATTCCAAACAACTGAATGTGAATTTCTCTATTGCCTTGCCTTCCATGTTTGTAAATTTCAATTTCTTGATTTCGTACAATCTGATTTGCATAAGAAGAGCGAACCAAGGTGCTTTATTCTTCCTATGAAAAACTATTGACAACCCTATCGAAAGATGACAGGTAACTTATTACATGACTAACTTATTGGTGGCATACCTCGGTAAAAGATGCAAAGACTTCTATCCACCAAACACTCTGAGAAAAGTGCCATTCGGAAAGGAAAACCAATTTACTATCTTTGACATTACTTCCATTGCCCCATGTGACATGCAAGGTGGTTCTTCCTCAAATATCAACTTATACAGCAAAATGAGGAAGTGATTAGTCATCTTTTCCATTACTCCTCTATGACTGCACACCAAAAGAAACTTGCAGTATATGTTCATGACAGACACTTTTGGTGTCTAGGTCTAATTCAGGCTAGGAAATGAATTGTGAGTGCAGAATGCATCCAATAGATAGGCAGTCATGTAAAATTTAACTTCCTCTCCCTTGGGAGGATTCATGGAAATAACTATATGGATCTTCAACTGTTGAGCCAACAAGTCTGACCAATTGAATGGTCTTCCTTCAGTCACAACCTGGTTCAGTAAGAATTCCCACCCTTTAGAGAATTTCTCATAACTCTATTGACCATAGATTTTGCTACATAGAACAATCAAGAGTTGATAGGCTCTCCTGAGATATTTTTTCTTGTAGGTGTTGGTGGGTGTCTGACGGAACTTTGTTGGCTCTCCCACCCAACTTTTGATAATGTCCTTTGTGCTCTAATAGCTAGTGACAACATAGAATTCATAATCCATGAGCAATTCCAGCTCTGGTAAATGGTACATGAGATGGTAATCTGGTGCCAGAAAAGAATAAAGCCTTTGTCGACTGGTATTGTTTAGAGTCATAGACTTTGGATCTATATGAGACAATATCTAGCTGCAAATGTCTATAAATGGGAAAGTTGGGTACCTACATGCAACCTTATGTAACCTTGACATTTGGACATTGATATAAACCTATCGGTCGTCAAGGTATGTTTTGAAGCTTCTTTGTGAGAATGCTTCATTCACTTTCTACCATGTGATGTATGGTTCTTTCTCTTATATGAACAGTTGAGTGTCTGAGTAAACTTGCAAGTTGATTGGCGTACTCTCAACTACCTCTCCGATGTTTCTTTTAGTAGTTACTATCCTTTGAAGTAGATCTCTTTGGTTCCATGATGATAGTAACTGATGAAGAGAAGTTCTCAACAACTGCAATACTTGTAGGAGGAAAAATACTCATGGCAAACATGAATTAGCTTCAACAAACTGACTCACAAAGCAAGATCACAGCAAAAAACACATGACTGAAGGGAAATATTATGCAATTCTTGAGGTTAAGGGAGAGGGACTGGCTACATGGACCACAAACTGCGCAGTCTTAGTAGCCAAAGGAGCAACTTGATTCTAGAGACTGCACAATGCACAGTCCCAGGTTGGGCAGACTGAGGGAAAGATTGTGCATTGCACAGTCTCAGTGACCAAGGGAAAGGCTTGAGCCCTGGAACTGTGCAATGCATATTTGGGCTAGCCAAGTACTATGCATTTCATAATCCCAGAGGCCAAGCATAAAACTTGAGCCTTGGACTTGCGTAATGCCAAGTTAGACAAGGAAATTGTTGGCCAAGGGAAGGGTAGATCTTCCCGAAAAGAGTATGGGAAACTGATAGTTTTGAGTGATGGTGCAATTTAGAGTGCATATCTGACTAAGGATAGATAGATCAGTGCAAATCAAATGCACAAGATCAACATGCAAAAGGAAAAACAAATATGCATGGAGAGTCGCCAAAATAGCGATCACTAATGGGAAAAAACAAGAAAATTGATGAAACAATTGTAAAATGTGAATGATGGACATAACCAACACATGTACAAGATAATATAAGTTATGATGCCATGATCCATGGAAATAAACAAGCAAAACATCACTCATAGAAGCGAAACAACAAAAGGAAATAGAAAAAGCGACAAAAGATTACAAAAGCAAAACTCACCTAGAAAAGCACCGCAAACTCCACCAAAGGCTCCTTGATATCCTTGAGAAGGTTAGAGCTCCATGATCAAATGTAAAAATGAGCTCTAGGGCGTCCATTATATATATCTAGGATGGTTAGGGTTTATGACGTACATGCCTAAAATCAAGGAAAAAACAACAATTGGTAGAATTAGAAAAATATCAAGTTGTGTCATCCTTCGAGAAACTAATTTTCCACTCCCTATTTTTTAGGGATTCGTTTTTCTTTTTCTTCTTTTTCAGGAAACCAACCATTCACACTGCCAAGAAGGATTGCACAATTTCAAACCACTAGGCAACTTCTTGACTCAATGAATTATGCAGTTTCTGACCTCAAGGGAAACTTTGTGCAGTTTTTGAGCTCAAGGTTGGGCTGCCATCCAGGATTGTGTAGTTCATGAGCGCAAGGTAGACCTACCATTCTAGATTGTGCGGTTTCTAGAGGCAAGCCCAAAAATGCTGCAAGCTCTAGGTAGAAGCTTTCTTGTGAATGAAAAGGTTCAGATCATGATCAAAACAAGGAATCACAAACACAACATAAAAGATAAGTCTTGACCAAAACATGAATACTTGACGACAATGAAAGATAAGCTCTTGTGAAAAGAGGGGAGGCTCCAAAATCAAAGGATGGGGAAATTTTGGAGGGTGGTTGTAGCAGTTACAACACAATCCTCACCAGATGGATTTGAAGACTTCTTTATTAAATGATGTTTTGCACTAAAAGTTTTACATAAAAAAAACACAAAGGTTTGAAGTAGCTAGCAAATAGGAGTTTGTGTGCAGGTTAAAGAAGGCCATGCATGGTCTTAAAAAAGCTACTTGTGCATGGTACACTTGGATTGATGAGTAGTTTCATGGCAAAAGGTGTAAAGAAATATTATGATCATTCTAATCTCTATTTTCTTTGTGATGGTGATATCATTTTCATTATCATTTTGTATGTTGATGATCCTATCCTAATAGGAAATGGTGATGGTTTAATTCTGTGGTTGAAAAATGAATTGTGTTAGGAATTTAAAATGAAGGATTTGGGTCCCCTTGATTTTTTTCTTGGTTTAGAAATATGGCACAATAAGAGTCAACTTATGTTGACTCAAGACAAATTTGATATGGAGGTCTTAAAACAATTTACATTGGATAATTGTAATTCATCTCCATACCCATGGATCCCTGTACCAAACTACAAGTTGATGATCAAAATGAATAAGTGGATGGTACATTATACTGATTGACACTATTCTTTACATGTGTAATACTCATCCTAATTTTTCATACAATGTGAATGTATCAAGTCAGTTTATGATGAAACCAAAAAAGGTCCATTAGCAGGCACGTAAAAGAGTCCTTTTTTATTTGAGTAGGATCATTTCTTACCGCCTTTTGTATGAAAGAAACAAGGACATTTGTCTTCGTGGGTTTACTAAAGCAAATTGGGACAAAGATGTGAATTCTAGGAAGTCTAGTATAGGTTATTATTTCTCCTTGGGTTATTGAATGGTTTCTTGTAGTAAGAAATGAAGATGTGTTGATTTATCTTCTATAGAGGATGACATGTTTCTACTTCTACTGGGAGTTATGAAGCAGTATGGATCAAGAAATTGCTTCTTGAGCTTGGAGTGATGGAGAACATTCCTACATTTATGTTTTTTTAATCATTTGTCTTGCATAAAGTTGAGCAACAATTTGTTGTTTCATGAGAAGTCTAAACACACTGAGACCATACCACTTATTAAAGACCTCATCCAAAGGAAGGACATGTACATGGAGTATTGCTATACAAAAGACAATATATCTAATATTTTCACCAAAGATCTACCCCAACCAAAATCTGAATTTTGTGTATCTAGAGTTGGATTACTGGTACCTAGCACTATCCTTAGGATGGAGTGTTAGTATTATAATACTTAGTGCTAGGTTTTATTTATAAAATTGGTTTAGATTTGTTTCTTTACATAGTGAGTTATTTGTGGTACTTTTTTTGGAGTTTGTTGGATTTTGGAGATCGAGTCTCTTTCTTTGGGTGATTGTAATATGTATTTGTTAATTTGATCAAGATTTGTTGTATATATATTTATGAAGGAATGAAGTTTTAAGTGAGAAAGTGTGAGTTTTACGTGTGCTTATTTTTATTTTATGTCTATATTTCCTGTAGGAATTTACAGGGTAAGTTCCTAAGACAGAACACCAAAGGACACCGAAAACATTTTCATGTGAAATGAAAGGGGTTCCTCACTAGAATAGATACTCCTAACACAATAGAGCAGTCTTCTCGGCATAAAAGCAGTCAGAAACAAAAGATTTAGGAAACGACAATCGGATGCAGTTATACTAGCTTCAGATTTGGATCACCAATGGATGCGACCCTCAAATAGCTTTGATACCATGTAGGAATTTACAGGGTAAGTTCCTAAAACAGAACACCAAAGGACACCACTAACAAACAGATCACGGATCAATACACCAGTATTCTTGACGTGGTTAAAACCCTTAAAGAGGGAAACAATCCACAGCCTGAGCCAATGTGGCCACTTCATGCAATTTATTAATAAAAGAATGAAAATTTACATAAGCTTCTCTCATGAACGGTTACCCTACAAATGACCCTCCATGCTCTTTAAATAGAGATCATGGATCAATCGGGTGTTAAGCCACGAATCAAGTGTCGGTAATACTGAGGATAGAATGAACCATCAGATCACTTCATGTCTAGAACATGTCGTGACTGTCAAATTGTAAGTTACAAATGTACACAGTAAAGAAACACACTTTACCTAACTCTACACTAGACCAAGTTATACTTAACTATTTCCTATGTGTCGGAATATCCTAACATTCCCCCTTAAGAACAACTTGGGATAGGATTGAAGGATGTACAAATATGACACAATAGGAGAAGGAAGGAGGCATTAGAGCCTATCCCCGCTTAGTGACAACTTCTTGAACACCAACCATAAATCGAAGTTTAGTAAACTTTGCCTCTGTGAGAACTTTTGTAAAGATGTCTGCAACTTGATCATCGGTTGAACAATATTGAAATTCAAGAACATGCTCATGAATGAGCTTTCTGATGAAGTGCGTGTGTAGTTCAGTGTGTTTGATGTGCTGATGTTGGACTCGACCTTTGCAAGTTTAATGGCACTTTGATTATCACAGCAAAGTGTAGTCGGATGTTGTTGCTGAAAGAAAAACTCTGACAAGATTTAACGAAGCCACAGGGCTTCCTTACTAGCTTCTACAACACCACCATACTCTGCTTCTACTGAAGAAAGAGAAATGGCACTTTGTTTCTTGCAAGCCCATGTAATAGGTCTAGAACCAAGAGTAAAGACATAACTTGCAGTAGACTTCCGATCATCAGGCTCACCAGTCCAATTTGAATCAGTGAAACCAACCAATAGAGGAGATGCTTCTGCATTGTAATGAATCCCAAACTGAACTATACCTTGAACATAACGAAGTATTATTTTAGTTGCTTTCTAATGACTTTCATGTGGGTTTTTCATAAATCGAGCAATAAGGCCAACAATAAATGAAAGGTCAAGATGAGTATGGGTCATATACAAAAGTTTTCCTACAAGATGACAGTATAAGGTAGCATCAACTTCAGAGGAAGTACAAGTGACTGAAAATTTAGCTCCAGACTGAAAGGGAGAAGGGGCTAGTTTACAGTCTTCCATGTGAAAGTGGCATAGGTTACAGGCATACTTGGACTAGGAAAGGGAAATACCTTCCTTGGATTGCAAGACTTGAAGACCAAGAAAATAATGCAAGTGTCCTAAGTCTATCATTTCAAATTTCTTTTTAAGGATGGACTTAACATGGTTTATAAGGTTGGGATCACTACTAGTAAGGATAATATCATCAACATAAAGAACAAGAATGATAAGAGACTTACCCACTTTCTTGGTGTAGACAGTATTATCAGAATGATACCTAGAAAAGCCAGTATCTAAAAGAAAGTTATCCATTGTGACATACCAAGCCCTAGGGGCTTGCTTGAGACCATAAAGGGATTTCTTAAGCCGACATACAAGGCTGGAATTTGTTTGTATAAAGCCAAGAGGTTGTTCCATATAGATTTCTTCATGCAAGTCCCCATGCAAGAAGCCAGATTTAACATCCATCTGATGGACTTCCCATTTGAAAGAGGCAGCAAGGGAAAGAACAAGGCAGATAGAGTCCATTTTGGAAACAGGGGAGAAGGTTTCAGTATATTCAATGCCTTCAATTTGTGAAAAAACCTTAGCAATAAGACGATCTTTATGTTTATCAACTTTTCCATCTGCTCCATACTTGGTTTTGTAAACCCAATTGCATCTAACAATTTTTCATCCCTTTGGAAGAGGAACAAGATCCCATGTATATTTGCCAATAATGAACGATATTCTTCATTCATAGATGCATCCCAATCTCGATGGCCTGAAGCTTCTTAAAAGGTGTCAGGATCATAATTTGCTGGAGCTTGAGCCAGTAAAGAAGAGGCTCTATCAAACTGAGAACGAGTGTGACATTGATCTGTAGGATCACCTGCAAGAGCACTTGCTACATCCCGAGTAGCACGAACCCATTTTGGAAGCTGAGGAGCTGAAGGAGGATCCTGAGAAGGTGGGAGAGGATTTTCATCCTCATTGTCATCATCTGAAGAAGAAATATTTTCAGAAGTAGAAGGGATAGAGAGAGGTGGCACATCTGCCGAACTAGGCTCATAGGCCGATATGTTTTCAGCAAACTTTACATCTCTTCTAATGATAAAAATTTTGGACTTAAGTGGAATAAGTCTATATCCTTTGACATATTTAGAATATCCGACAAAAATACATTTTTCACTCTTAGGTTTTAAGGTTTTATGTTTCTCATCTGGAATATGGGCCCATGCTTCACTTCCAAAAACAAGAAAGTGACTGACATCTAGTTTAATTGAGCTCCATGCTTCTTCTGGAGTGATATTCTTTAAAACCTTAGTAGGAGTGCAATTTACTATGTAATTTGCATAGTTAATTTCTTATGCCCAAAAATTAGGACTAGGTCCTTTAGATTGAAGCATACAATTAGCCATTTCCTTTAAGGTGTGATTCTTCCTTTCAGCTACACCATTTTGTTGTGGAGTATATGGAACAGTATGTTGCATTTGAATTCCATGCTCAATGCAAAATTTGATGAATTTGTTGTTAACATGTTCTCTGCCATTATCAGATCTTATCTTAAGAATTTGATGTCCATAATGTTTTTCAACAAAGGCCTTAAGGCCAAGAACATGTTAAATACTTCACTCTTGAGTTTTAAGAAGTATGCCCAAGTGCATCTGGAGAAATCATCAATGAAAGTTAAGAAATACTTATAGCCAAAGAATGAAACAACTGGAAGTGGACCACATAAATGACAATCCACAAGTTGTAAAGGGTATGAGGCATGCCAAGAGGCACATTGTTCAAAACTATCCTGATGATGTTTTACGAGTACACATCTGGAACAAATACCATCTCCGCAAGATACCATAGGAAGACCTATCACCATATTTTATTTACATAGATTTTAAAGGGAGCGATAGTTTAAGTGACCAAATTTCTCATGCCAAAGTTTGCTCACTTCATCATTATGAACAACAAATACCGAGGGAAGAGTTGATGACCCAAAGTTGTTAAACTTATACAACCTTGTAGAATCATCAGCAATGCCAGTAGCTAAAATCTGTTTAGGATCTCTTAGGTCCTTTATTACAACATCATGAGGTGAGAATTCAATGATTTTACCTTCACCTGAATGAGTTATCCGATATACAGATATAAGGTTGTAGAAATTTCACCTGTAGATCAAACTGATATATGCAATGTACTAAAGCATAATACTTGATCTAGTTCTACAAAACATTAAGCAGAAGCGTCATCGGTTTCATGAGAAACATCAAGCATAAACACATATAACTGATCAAGAGAAATAATCAACCACAACACAAGATATATCACTGGGGAAAGCACCAGCATAAAAGCCCCAACATTGTATTATCAATCAAGTGGAAATACTCTTCAGGTTACAAAAAGAATCAGCTCAAGAGCTATCCAACTCTTTCTGCAATCAAAATATGAAGATCATAGACTACCTATGCCTCAATATATAGGCCACATGTCCTCCAATCTCCTATATCATGTAATTCTCTTGGAAATAAATCCTTCTCCATGCAAGGAATACTTACTAGAAATATCCTAGCAACTGACAGTACACTGTCCCACCATCTGAACTCAACTAGGTCTCTGTCTGAACTGACATGCATCAGTTATCCATGAGAGAATACTCAGTTATCTAAAAATAATAGTTGTCACATGCATGCAAGCATTAACAAACTATATCTCATTATTTTAACAACTTGTTAAAATAATCTAACTGGATTTGACTAAGATAAACTAAGTCAACTGATTCTCTCATTATAGAACTCATAATTAATTCCTTAATCAGTGGAGAGAATCAAGGATAAATTCGCAATCAATGGGACAACTAATTGCATGTTCTCACAAAGACTTCAAGTTCAATTTTCCATAACTAATTAACTCATGGAGATTAATTAATTAATATTTTAAACTGTTGTTAAGACCAAATTTGTTTCTACTTCCTATAGTTGGACCAAGGACTACTAAAAATATGAAGGGACCATGAAATTCTATTTTTAGAAGATGTTATTTTTAGCAATTTCAACTCTCACCCAAGGTGGCCAAAATGCTCATTGGCCAAACTGCTATTTTTAGACATGTTA
The DNA here is from genome assembly GCA_031772625.1 of Pinus tabuliformis. Lineage (NCBI taxonomy): Eukaryota > Viridiplantae > Streptophyta > Pinopsida > Pinales > Pinaceae > Pinus > Pinus tabuliformis. Next base: position 392,802,574 of record CM062818.1, read on the forward strand.
TTTTTAGTAGTTCTATTTTTATCACTTTCTAAATTTAGCATTTCTTGTTGCACACTTTTCAACACTCCCTCTCAACAAGAAAGGGATTATCAGCAACCCCGATCCTGTCTCTATGGAACTCAAACTTGCCCTTTGACAATGCCTTTGTCAAAATATTTGCATCCTGTTCCTCGGTCAAAATGTATAGCAACATCATGATCCTCTTGACCACACAATCCCGTAGATGATGATAACGGATATCTATATGCTTGGACCTGTCATGAAACACTGGATTCTTAGAGAGTTTAATGCAACTCTAATTATCACAATATATCACAGTAGGATCCATCATCTGACCAAACAATCCCACTAGAATCTTCTGCATCCAGATGGCCTCACATGCAGCCTGACTCGCAGCCATGTATTCAGCCTCCACTAAGCTAAGTGCAACTGATCTCTGTTTCCTGCTATACCAAGAAATCGCAACTGACCCAAGGTTGAAGATTCCTCCAGAAGTGCTCTTCCTGTCTGATGGACTACCTGCCCAATCTGCATCCGTGAAGCCTTGGAGCTTCACTCCCTCTATCTGCCTGTACCATAATCCATACTGTGTAGTGCCTCTGAGATATCTCAGCACATGCTTTTCCGCCTTCCAAAACAACTTGGTTGGCTGAACCATAGCTTGACTCAGCTGGTTCACCGCAAAGCACAAATCTGGTCGTGTGTTCACCAGATACATGAGTGAACCCACAAGCTGCCGATAAACTGTAGCAGCTACTACCTCACTTGAAGTAGCATCCTCCTTCGTCCAGTTATCTGTTAGAGGAGTCTCCATGGGCTTGCACATCTCCATGTGGAAGCACTTGAGTATCTCACTGGCATACTTGCCTTGAGACACAAATACTTCCCCATCTCTCTACCACACCTCCATGCCTAAGAAAGTAGTGCATGAGGCCCATGTCCTTCATCTCAAACTCTCTTTCAAGGTCCTCCTTGCAAGACTTCATCAACTGATCATCACCTGTCAAAATTAGGTCATTGACATAAAGCACAATAATCAATAGCTTACCTTCTACCATGATGTGGTAGAGGTTTGCATCTGCTTCACTCTTGATGAAGCCCAACCCAGTGAAATAGTTGTCATTCCTGGTATATCAAGCACGAGGTGCTTGCTTTAGCCCATACAATGCTCGCTTGAGCAGGCACACATGCGACTCATGATCGAAGGTCTCAAATCCCTCAAGTTGCTCTATATATACCTCTTCCTCAATTTCCCCATTGAGGAAAGTTGTCTTCACATCCGTCTGATGGATCTTTCAACCCATCTGAGCTGATAGTGCTAGAATCGATCTAATCGATGAGTACCTTGCAACAGGAGCAAAAGTATCATCATAGTCAATACCCTCAACCTGTGAGAAACCACGAGCAACAAACCTTGCCTTGTGTTTCTCAATATTGCCATCAGTTGCTTTCATTACCTTGTAAAGCCATCGAGAAGTAACCACTGACTTGTCCTCCGGTCTAGGGACAACATCCCACACATTATTCCGCATGATAGAATCATACTCCTCTACCATCGCATCCACCCAAACTGGTTGTTGCACTGCCTCCTCGAAAGAAGAAGGCTCAGTCGCTACACACTCCCCAACCAGGGCCATGTAGCCAGTGTATCTATCAGGAGATCTCCTCTGTCTGCGCTAAGAGGATGGCTGCCCCACATTCTCTCTCACATCCTGCATCAATTTGTCAGCTTCCCTTGAGTGTTTTCACCCATCTCTGGAAGACTCTCCAGCAGTGGTGATCTCCACTACTAGAATCTTTTCATGCGGTTGATCCACATCATCAAGAGGCTCCTCCTCCTTAGGAACTAAAAGTTCTTCATCATCACCATGCAGCTTGAGCTCCCTCTCAAGTGACACCCACATGGCTCGCTGCTCATCAAAATTTAGTTTTCTATGCACTACGGTCCTCTGATTGGCAAGTAGAAACACACAATAGTTGTGAGGTGTGTCTGTGTACCCCACAAGTATTCCCAACTCAGCTATTGGGTCTATCTTCTTCCAAGCATATTTGGTCACATGACAAAAGACTGGTGATCCAAAGATGCAGAAGTGACTTACATCTGGTCACTTCCCTGAAAAAGCCTCCATAGGTGTCTTCATCCCCAAAATACAATGAGGACTTCTGTTCTGAAGATACACTGTTGTATTGCATGCCTCAGCCCATAGATGAAGTGGTAGGCCTTGGTCATGAAAAATCTCTCGAGCTACTCCCACAATAGATCTGTTCTTCCTTTCGGCCACCCCATTCTATTGTGGGTTATGAGGTTTCGTGAGTTCCCGTTTAATTCCTTCTGAAGCACAAAAGTCCTTAAACTGCTGGGAAACATACTCTCCACTGTTATCAGTTCGCAAGGCCTTTACTTTCATCCTTGATTCTTTCTCTGCCAAAGCTTTGAACTCACAAAACTTTAAGAAGGTTTGATCCTTCTTTTGCATGAAGTAGATCCAACATCTACGAGAAAAATCATCAACAAAAATAACATAGTACCTATGCTTTGTCGTGGAGGCTGTAGAGAAGGACCCACATACATCTAAATGAACTCGCTCCAGAACTGCTCCTACTCTACTATCCCAATCATGAAAGGAAGATTTTGCACACTTACCCAAAGTGCAACCTTGGCATGTGCTTGTTTCGTCCAGCTTACACTTGTAGAAATTTTGAATAATATGACACTTATTCACAGAGATTATCCCGATTATACACTATTTGCGGAATGCATGCATAATACATAACCTCCTCTAGGTTGATCATCAATTTTGAGGAATTAAAAACAATGAAACATCAATCGCATGTGCACATTAACACAGTATGTAACCGGGTAAAGCATACAGCTGAAAACCCCCAACTATCTGTATATTATAATGATAGAGAACATGTAACAATACATAGTACAATACTCCTCACAAGTACTCAGTACTATCTCCACCTGCTACACACAAACTAGCTCAGATCTTAATCAAGTCACAGGTTCAAATCTCCTCCGCTGTCTGCCTGCCTCTACTACGCAATCCAAAGTGAGAATAGGAATGATCCAAGCTCATTTTCCTTGGCTTGTACTGCACAATCCTCATTGGAAATCTCAATCACTGATTGTGCAAATCTCATGTACAGCTATAGTCACAACTAATAGCAGTCTCACTCTTTCACCCACCTCTAACACTTGTCTCCACTGAACTTTCCATGCACTGAGTTAACTGATGTATTCTTTAGTTGCTTTATGAGTTAATAATTAGTGAATTAATTAACAATTGATTCACATCACTCATCACTAGTGTATTCTGTAATTAGACTAAATACAACTAGTTCAACCAAGTCAAACTGAACACAACTCCATCAACTCCTCAATCAACTCCACCAAACTCAATCACTTGAGTTCTAACTGAAGTCCATCATGCAATAGCTCAACTGACCCATAAGAAAAGTGTATTTCCTTCTGGCAGCTGCATGTGCCACATCCGTAGCTCAAACTGAAGTGCTCCAAGAGGATAAGATAATGTTTATAGTCCAAATATTATTAAGAGCTAATAATATCCGATTGTTCTATTTTTGGCCTGGAAGTCTAAAAATAGACTCCGCCCATATGTCTAAAAACAGAAGTCCATCTATTTTTACCAACATGACCAATCATCCACAAATAGCATCCTGCAACTCATAGACCATGATCCATATGTCTAAAAATAGACATAGTCTAAAAATAGACTTTGCGCCAAAAATAGCCTGCGGGCCCACTTAGTGAAGGAAACTTCTTTTCACTAAGCTCCATCATCTTGTTTCATTTCAACACTCCCTCTCAGCAAGATATGGATTATCTACAACCCCTATCTTGCCTCTAGAATGTTCTGCATGCAACACATTTGCCCGGTCCACTTGCTCCAACAACACTTGGAACAAAAACACTCCCAACTGACCACTCTGTTGGGCTAGGAACATACTCTGATGCTGAAGCTCTACCTGCTGCTGACAAGTGCTCCCTCTCTAACATCTGCGCTACTGCAACATCTCCATGCATCTTGCACCATTGCACACTTCTCTGTGCCACCTAGCACTATGCAAAACACTTGTGCCTCTCGCATTGCTGCAACCTGCTAGCTATGCGCTGTCCTGGGATTCCCTACACTGTCACTCTCTCTGGTGCTCCATCCGCATCTATCTCTACCCAATCAATAAGTTCCTACTACTCCACATCAGGGCTCCCGTAGCAAGGCCTCATCCAAGAGGTTGGGTACCTCAAGGATCCTGCCCCTCCTCCTTTGGACGATCACTCTATATCGCCCCACCTCCTACCTAGACGTATGGCTGCATGTGATCCCTCTGCCCACCTGGCTTGATGTTCCCCCCTACTAGAGGTCTCTGCATGAGTAGATGTCTCCACTCGATCTCCTCTCAGCTTCTCTTGTTGTGGCTGATCCACAACCTCTTGAAGCTACTGCACCAATCATGGCTCCTCCACAATCGTCTGAGACTTCTTCTGGCTCTAGATGTTGAGAGGTAATATACGCTCCCTCTCAACCACCAAGTCTCCATCAGTTGCCTAGCTGCTCAAGGCTTTGCATGCATCTTGAACCTCAAGAGCATACAGGTTCTTGACCCATGAACCAATTTGCTTCACCTATCTAGTGATGATGTGTCCAAGGAAAACCTTTCCCTTGCTGAAGACCACATCATAGCCTCTATCTACCAGCATCACGATTGACACCAAGTTTCTCTTCAGTCCTGGTACATACTTGACATCGGTCAAGGTAAGGCGAGCTCCATGCTCCCTCTGAAAAATAACCGTGACTACACCTAAGACACTATACTTCTCATCATTACCCATTGCTATGAGTATCTAGAGATATTTCTCCTCCAAAGTACTGAACAAACTCTTGTCACTGGTCATGTGGAAAGAAGCTCCACTGTCATGAAACCAACCACTTCCAACCATGGATGAAACCATGCATGCGAAGAGTGTGAAATCCAACTCAAACTGTGAAGCAAGTGCCTCACCTTCAGATCCTTCCCTGGATCCCTTCTTAGATTTCCTCCATGGACAATTTGCAGCATAATGGCCCACCTCATGACAACGAAAGCATCGCACTTTCAATTTGTCAACCTTCTTCCCATCATTGGAAGAACTGGATTTGGAAAGAGAGCCCTTCTCATTCCCCTTCTTTGCTTTGGTAGCCAAAGCGCAATTTTCTTCATCAAATGCCTTTGATGAAGATCCATCCCTGGTATTCTGCCTGATCTCCTCCTGCACAAGATCTGACCAAAGTCTCTCCCACCCTGGAAATTTCTCCCAACCATTGACAGAGTCCTGATAGGAATGCCAACTCTTCGGAAGACCAAGAAGATCCAAGCTCACCAAGTCCTCATCATCGATAGTCACCCCCACACTTCCCAGCTCACCCCTGTATTGGGTGAACTTCGTGAGATACTTGGGCATATTGTCTCCTTTCTCACACTTAATGTTTCTGAGTTTATCCTTTAGCGCGAACTTCCTTTGGTCGCTCTTGCTTTGGAATAAATCTGTCAACGCTTTCCACATCAAGTATGGAGAAGCCTTTCCATGCAAGCTGGACACAATGTGATCCTTCATGCCCTCCAACAGAATCCTTCGACACTTTGTTGTCTTCTTTTTCCAAACCTCAACATAGTAGCATCAGTAGGCTTTGGGACCTCAGCCTCTATGAACTCCTTCAGCCCATTGTCATCTAACACCGCCTCCATCCTGTCTTTCCATGCAATATAATTTGAGCTACCTTCAAGAGCATACTCCAATCGCAATCCGTTGAAAGACATTTCAACTTTGACACCAAGAAAACACTGTTGCAAATTCAAATTCCACCAGCTCAAAACTCAACTGCTTCTGATCTAAAATTCATGAGAAAAAAGTATTTCTCGTACAGAGATTGACTGTATGGGCTTTTACCGAATATCTCACCTTCCAAAAGAAGGATGAATCCAGAGGCTACCTGGCTCGATTACAAACTCTTCCTAAAGAAATAAAATGTAATCACTTTCTGAATAATAGATTTGATGATCAACTCTGCTCTGATACCATGTATAAATTTTGAATAATATGACAGTTATTCACAGAGATTATCTCGATTATACACTATTTGTGGAATGCATGCATAATACATAACCTCCTCTACGTTGATCATCAATTTTGCGGAATTAAAAACAATGAAACATCAATCGCATTCGCACATTAACACAGTATGTAATCGGGGAAATCATACAACTGAAAACCCCCAACTATCTGTATATTATAATGATAGAGAACATGTAACAATACATAGTACAATACTCCTCACAAGTACTCAGTACTATCTCCACCCGCTACACACAAACTAGCTCAGATCTTAATCAAGTCACAGGTTCAAATCTCCTCTGTTGTCTACCTACCTCTACTGCGCAATCCAAGGTGAGAATAGGAATGATCCAGGCTCATTTTCCTTGGCTTGTACTGCGCAATCCTCATTGGCAATCTCAATCACTGATTGTGTAAATCTCATGTACAGCTATAGTCACAACTAATAGCAGTCTCACTCTTTCACCCACCTCTAACACTTGTCTCCACTGAACTGTCCATGCACTGAGTTAACTGATGTATTCTTTAGTTGCTTTATGAGTTAATAATTAGTGAATTAATTAACAATTAATTCACATCACTCATCACTAGTGTATTATGCAGTTATACTAAATACAACTAGTTCAACCAAGTCAAACTAAACACAACTCCATCAAATCCCCAATCAACTCCACCAAACTCAATCACTTGAGTTCTAACTGAATTCCATCATGCAATAGCTCAACTGACCCATAAGAAAAGCGTATTTCCTTCTGGTAGCTGCATTTTCCACATCTGTAGCTCGAACTGAAGTGCTCCAAGAGGATAAGATAATGTTTATAGTCCAAATATTATTAAGAACTAATAATATTTGACTGTTCTATTTTTAGCCTGGCAGTCTAAAAATAGACCACCCATATGTCTAAAAATAGAAGTCCATCTATTTTTACCAACATGACCACTCATCCACAAATAGCATCCTGCAACTCATAGACCATGATCCATATGTCTAAAAATAGACTTTGCACCAAAAAAGCCTGCAGGCCCACTTAGTGAAGGCGACTTCTTTTCACTAAGCTCCATCATCTTGTTGCATTTTCAACAACACTTGGGTAATCCGGTAGAAATTTGTTGCATGATCTTCAAGGCCCCTGATGTAAGTGGCCCAGTTTCCTATGCCATAACTCGCCAATATCTTGGCCATGCACCACCTTTACTTTAGAACTCAATGCAGCACAATCTTCTACCTGTAACTTATAGAGATTCTTAATTCGAATCCCTATCTGTTTGGTTTGTCCATTGTCGATATGCCTTAGGAAAACCTTTCCCAAACTAAAGACAACATCATAGCCTTTATCCTCAAGCATAGCAATAGACACAAGATTCTTTTTCAACCCTGGTACATACATAACATTAGAAAGAGTGAGGGGAAAACCATTCTCCCTCTGAAACACAACCGTACCTTCACCTGAGACACGGTACTTTCTGTCATCACCCATGTCGATCCGTATCTAGAGATCCTTCTCCTCCAAAGTGATGAAAATATTATTGTCACCTGACATGTGGAAAGAGGCTCCACTGTCCAAGTACCAAACACATCCCATGCTGGATGAAACCATGCATTCAATAAGTGAGAAATCCATCTCAAGCTATGAAGCTAGTGCATCACCATCATATTCCTTGGAGGAAACTTTCTTGGACTTCTTCTTTGGAAAATTAGTATCATAATGACCCAACTCATGACAATGAAAGCATCTCACCTTCGACTTGTCAAATTTCTTCCCTCCTTGAGAAGACTTGGATTGAGATGCCTTCCCTTTCCCTTTCTTAGCTTTAGATGCTAAAGCCAATTTCTCTTCATCATCATGTTTTGATGAAGATCCATCCTTGGTGCTCCATCTAATCTCCTCCTGCATCAAATCCGACCATAATCATTCCCAATCTGGCAGTTTGTCCCTTCCATTCACTGAGTCTTGGTAGCTATGCCAGCTCTTAGTAAGGCCGAGTGCTAGAATCACTATATCATCATCAGCTGTAGTGACCCCTACACTTGCAAGCTCATCCCTGTAGGTGGTGAGCTTGTTCAGGATCGTAGAGATAGTGTCACCCTTTTCACACTTGATCTTGCGAAGTTTATCCTTCAGTGCCATATTCCTCTGATCATTGCTATTCTGATATCAATCTTTCAATGTTTTCCACATTGCATGTTGAGTCTCCTTCCCATGGAGGCTCAAGATTATGTGATCTCGAACTCCCTCTAGGATGATTCTCCTAGCTCTAGCCACACACTTCTTCCATTCCGCCAGTTGAGTAGCATCCGTAGGCTTAGGGACATCTTGATCAAGGAATTCCTTAAGGCCGTTATTTTCCAATACTGCCTCCATGTGATCCTTTCAAGCTATGTAGTTTGAGCTGCCATCAAGGGCATACTCAAGTCTCAAACCATAAAAAGCCATCAATGAAATGGATGTGATAAGAACTTGAGATTTATATCCCGAATAATAAACTTCGAATTTCTCTTGCTTGTATATTGTTCTTCCTTGATCACCTGTGATCTGATACCATGTAGAAATTTCACCTGTAGATAAAACTGATATATGCAATGTACTAAATCATAATACTTGATCTAGTTCTACAAAACATTAAGCGGAAGCAGAATCAATTTCATGAGCAACATCAAGCATAAACACGTATAACTGATCAAGAGAAATAATCAACCATAACACAAGATATATCACTGGGGAAAGCACCAACATAAAACCCTCAACACTGTATTATCAATCAAGTGGAAATCCTCTTCAGGTTACAAAAAGAATCAGCTCAAGAGCTATCCTGCTCTTTCTGCAATCAGAAGATGAAGATTATAGATTACCTATGCCTCAATATATGGGCCACAAGTCCTCCAATCTCCTAAATCACGTAATTCTCTTGGAAATAAATCCTTCTCCATGCAAGAAATACTTACTAGAAATATCCTAGCAACTGACAGTACATTGTCCCAACATCTAAACTCAACTAAGTCTCTGTGTGAACTGACATGCATCAGTTATCCATGAGAGAATACTCAGTTATCTGAAAATAATAGTTGTCACATGCATGCAATCATTAACAAACTATATCTCATTATTTTAACAACTTGTTAAAATAATCTAACTAGACTTGACTAAGATAAACTAAGTCAACTAATTCTCTCATTATAGAACTCATACTTAATTCCTCAATCAGTGGAGAGAATCAAGGATAAATTCCTCAATCAGTGGGACAACTAATTGCATGTTCTCACAAAGACTTCAAGTTTAATTTTCCATGACTAATTAACTCATGGAGATTAATTAATTAATATTTTAAACTACTATTAAGACCAAATTCATTTTTACTTCCTATAGTTAGACCAGGGACTGCTAAAAATAGGAAGGGACCATGAAATTCTATTTTTAGAAGATGCTATTTTGAGCAATTTCACCTCTCACCCAAGGTGGCCAAAATGCTCATTGGCCAAACTGCTATTTTTAGACATGCTATTTTTAGCAATTCTATTTTTAGCACTTTCTAAATTTAGCATTTCTTGTTGCACACTTTTCAACAAAGGTTGCAGGATAAGGTTGGAACACATAATACATCATTAAATTGACCATTGTCTAGATGAAAAGTTCCAGTCCCTACAACACTAAGAGATCTATCATCACCAACATATATATTTTTGGTGTTACAATCATTTAAAGAAGAAAACATGGCTTTGTTTTTTGCCATGTGATAAGAAGCTCCATAATCAATGAGCCACTCATGAGAATGAGAAGAAGAAGATACATTTAGTGCATAACCAGATCGAGATGATTGACAACCACATGCAGAAAGTACTATTCCTGAAGATGAAGTTGAAGTTGAAGAATGCTCCAAATGGATGTTATGCTTCTTCATTGATGTTTCCAAAGCTTCCATCTTCTTAAAGCATTTGGATTCTAAGTGGCCATCTCGATTACAAAAGTGGCAATGTCTATCAGTCTTCCTCCCTTTTTTTTTTAACTGCCTTATCATTTTGTTGAAATGATTTTTCATTTTGAGACTGAAATTGCTTAGGACCCTTGTTTGGTTTAGGACCATTCCTTTTAGGATACTGCTTCTTAGGATTCTTTGAATTTGGTTATTGTTGGGCGGCTAAGGCTTTCTTAGAAGAGTTTCCAAGATTAAGAAGAACAAGATGTAAGACTTTTTCTTGTTCTCTTATTAAAGAATCACAAAAGGCATCAAAAGAGGGGTACGTGTAATCTTGTCCTTGAGAAATGAAGGCTTCTCTAGTAGAATGGAAGGTGGAAACAAACACAGAGTAGGCTGGTCCAAAATTAATAAGAATGGAATAGATAAAGCTACCATCTTCTTTCTTAACCTTAACACCTTCCAAGAGAAGTCTAAGAGTCTTGAACTTGGAAAAAAAATCTTCAATGGAAGAAAAAATATTGGGGTCCAACGTAAGAAACTCATTTTTGAGTTGATGGGCTCTAATTTCATTTTTAATACCAAAAATTTTAGTGAGTTGTTTCATTGCTTCATTAGGGGTATCATGTTCTGCGATATGGAATCTAAGGTCTGGAGAAATAGACATCCCTATCAACCCATGTGCTTGATATTGTCTATCACATTTGGTTGCCTTATCTTCATTTTTAGGTTTAATTCTTGGCTTGAGGCTAGTCTGTAAAGACCTTTACTTCTAAGTAAATCCACAATGGAGGACCACCATTGGAAGTAGTTGGTGTTGTCAAAAATAACTTAGCATGGAATTTCCATTTTAACAGAAAATGAAGCTGTAGATGTCGAAACTAGGTGTTCCAATGGAAAGACCTTGAAAAATTAGGCCAATTCAAAATAACAACTCTGAAAATGGCTTCCAGATGAAGAAGTTATGGCTTTTTGAAGAAAAGTTGTTGAAGATGCTGACAAAGTGCGTAAATGTATGGAAATGAATGAAAATGTTATATTTAAAAAAATTCCACCCCTCCCCCCCACCTCTTCTTTCAAACTTAATCTAATTAGCTCACTTTAAAAACATTTTATGTGACCTACTTTTATAAATAAGTGAAAGTCACTTTTACAATGGTAGTTTATGAGCTACTCACTAAATTGTAACTTAAATAAAAGATAAAGAGACTTGAGAATTATAAGTGACTCACTTTTTATAATGGGTGAGAACACTTTTACATAAAGTAACTTTAAAACATAACTTACATGTGCTTTTTGAAAAAGTAACTGAGCAATAAGAAAGACTTGAATGTAGGTTTTAACCCTGTACAGAAATTACCTGCATACGAATTCTTAAACAAAGAAAATAAAAAATGCGAGAGCATAACCCATAAAACACATATGCACAGAGATTTTTCCCTGGATCCCAAAACCGGGACTACCAGCTTGATTTTTCATTATGTTCCTTTCAATGTTACAATACATATTTATACATGCCGAAGCATCCAATACCATGGACTGAAAACCATTGCGTCCAATACCATGGACCGTAAACCATCGCGTCCAAAAAACATGTGCGAAAAACATGCACAAAACCATAGGTGGGTCCGCCCAACCTAACATATGGTCCAAAACCAAAATTTTCCGGGGCACTGCCCCAGACCCCATTAAGTGGGGTTACGGGTGCCCTTCAAACCCCCTATTAACTACATGGAAAGAATATAACACAACCAAACATTGAACCCAAGACCTCTATTCTCATAAAGTAACTTGACCAAGTGAGCTAGTTTAAAAGGTTAGTAATTTTTGGAAAAGAGGAAGAGGGGTGTTTTTTTGGTTTTTTTTTTTTTTTTTGAGTCACTGAAACTTTGGGGTGCGTGCTTACTTGAAAAATATTTTTTTTCCTACAAAAAACAAAACCACACAACCCAACACGGACATGCAAAAAAAAAACCAAACCTTGTGGCTTGAAGTAAGCTTTTACGGGAAAATAAATATTTTCCTCAATGTTTTTGATTTTCCGATATCACACTAAGGTGCAGTGGAAAAGAGCATACGCGTGAGAAAAATCTTTCCTTTTTGTTTCTGATTTTCCCAGATCACACAAAGTCACGGGGCAAAAAGCATACACAAAAATGAAAGGTGTAGATCCAGTAATAAAAAACAGAGAGCTAAATAAACCGAAATAAACAGAGAGATGAATAAGTAAAACTACAAAAAAGACTGTATACCTCCAGACCTTAAAAATGACATAGTTAGGGCTACTAGAAACCTTTTCATGTGAAATGAAAGGGTTTCCTCACTGGAACAGATGCTCATAACACAATAGAGCAATCTTCTTGGCCCGAAAGAATTCAGAAACAATAGACCTAGGAAATGACAGTTGGATGTAGTTGTACCGACTTCGGATTTGGATCACCAATGGATGTGGCTCCCAAATAACTCTGATACCATGTAGGAATTTACAAGGTAAGTTATTTAGACAGAACACCAAAGGACACCGCTCACAAACAGATCACAAATCAATACACTAGTATTCTTGACGTGGTTAAAACCATCAAAGAGGGAAATAGTCCACGGCCTGAGCCAACACAACCACTTCAGGAAATTTATTAATAAAAGAATGAAAATTTACATAAGCTTCTCTCACGAACGGTTACCCTACAAATGACCCTCCATTCTCTTTAAATAGAGATCATGGACCAATCAAGTGTTAAGCCATAGATCAAGTGTCGGTAATACCGAGGAAAGAATGAACCGTCGGATCACTTCATGTCTATAACATACCATGACCACCGGATTGTAAGTTACAAATATACATAGTAAAGAAACACACTTTACCTAACTATACACTAGACCAAGTTATACTTAATTATTTCCTATGTGTCTGAATATCCTAACATCCCCCATCAAGAACAACTTGGGACAGGATTGAAGGATGTACAAATATGATACAATAGGCGAAGGAAGGAGGCATTAGAGCCTATGTTTCTTAATTTATATGTAGTAAGTTTATGGAGGTTGGAGGAGAGACCATGTTCAATACTATATTAGTCTCTATCAATGCTTTAATTTAACAACTCATCATAAATCTATAAAAAGAAATGTTAAAATAGTTAATAAATTTATATTCTTAATGAGTTTATTTTTAATTACAATTTAGGTTTGTATGAGATTATTTATTTGTTAGTGTGATTATCTTGAAGAATAAAGGATTGATTTCATAGGTGATAATTAAATTTGACAAATCATATTGTTGTGATTAAATTAACAATAAATATTAAACAACTTTACATTTAACTAAATATATATTAATATTTACATCATATTTAATTAACTATTAATCGTATATTATAATTAATAGATAAAATGACTTCTTTTTTTGTTAATTTTAACAAAAATCTAGAGGAGATTTTAAAAACTTAAGTTTAAGTTGTTTAATATATAGAATTCAAGTGCCTTGGGAATTCAAAGAGCTAAATTCGTTTATTCATTAAAAATGCATTTTAAATAACAACAAAATCAAAAACTTGCTTGAAATTACATTGTTGAATTCTGGTAAGAAAGGTCATTTCATATATAAGTTAGACTATGTCAATATTATTATTATCTAGTTTTAAGGTCATGGCCAATCCAGACACCAAATTGGTGTATGAAACCCCCTTGTTTGTGGGACAAGGGAAAATGGACCCACCTCCACACAACGATTTGACTACTAATTCTACGAAACCATACATACTCTACCCCCTCTAGTTTTGAGCATTTGACCTCTTGGGAAGAAACACATGCTCTTAACCATTAGGCCCACTGTATTTACAACCATTAGGCCCATTAATATTTACACCATTTAATATGGAATGACTTCACATTTGATATATATATATATATATATATATATATATATATATATACTTTCGCATTTGATGATATATATTGAATACTTTCACATTTGATGATATATATATATATATATATATATATATATATATATATATATAGATATAATAAAGTTATAAATAATTAACTTGAATCATTAAATTTGAGCTTCTTTAGTTATAAGATGATTATTCCTCTTTTGATTTTTATAATCATGTAGAATGAGCTATTAACTTGGTAGGAGATCATTCATAATGATGGTGAAATTGTAATTGAAAAATATATAAAAATTTCTATGAAATAAAGTAAGTTAATGAGTACAAAATAAATTTCATTAAAATAGTTTTTATAAGTTTTTTAATTTATTGTGTCGAGAGGTGCTCTCCACCTTATTATAGAAGAGATGTAAAATCCTATTATATTATGTAAACATTTTGACTCAGTCAAATCACATAAAATAATAATATTATTATTATAATAAATATAATTAATAATTAATGTACTCTAGATCCATCTTAACTCTACATCTACAAAGCGTCCAAAATGAACATATATCTTTTCATTCTAAAATAGGTTTGCATTTCAAGAAATTTGATCTCTCTCCCCCTGATCGGGGTGCGAGCCAGAGGGCGGCCCCATAAAGATAGTTTAAATGATGAGTACGTTAAGGTACAACACCACTACCCCCCACACACTCGAGGCAATGGGTGCGGTGGCCTTCTGCATGTATAAGGCTACCAACACAAAGGAAGGTGGCAAAGGTTTTCAGGTAAGTTTTCTGGCCGGTGGCGAATATAGTGGGAAGGGTGTTGCCAGTCTTTGTGGCCAAGCAAGTGTGGTAGATCATTTTCGATAGGGGGAATTCGTAAACAGTTTAGTGTAGCGTCTCCAAAAGATACAAAAGTTCCACGAGCTCCAAGCGAAGGCAATTGGGTATGTAACCTGTTTTTTCCTCCCCTCCATCATGCTCCCCTATGTCTAGTTTGGTATTTGGGTTTTGCATGGGGGCAATTGGCTGGAACGTGGGGGAAAATTGGGTTGGGGGAATTGTCTGGCGTCAGTAGTCTAGAAGAAGAACGTTAGCCCCATTGGAACCTCTTTGGTGTCAATTTTCTATGAAATTTTCCTCTCTCGCATGGGGTTAATTTGGCTCTGGGGCAGGGGTGTCAACCCTGGGGAATGCTACTGTCTAGTTTGGTTCAAAGACCAGGGGGTTAGGTGTTGGGATACTATTAATGTATGTTTTAATGTTGAAGCTTTCTTTCTTATGGTTGGATGGCTTATGGGGTCGTACATCCAAGGGCTGGGTCGAAGGGTCTGCGGGGTTGCTGTTGCGGGGCAGTCTCATCTAGGGTCTGGGAATTGGCATGAAACTGGAGTTGGCTATGCTAGACTCAGATTGCTGGGTGAAGGTTGTTTGGAAAATGGGTCTTTGGCTGTCTGGTTCTCGGGGTTGTGTAACCAAGGCTTGAGTCGAAATGCCTGCGAGGTCACTATAGAGGGGATGTGTTATATTCTTTCCACGTAGTTAATAGGGGGTTTGAAGGGCACCTGTAACCCCACTTTATGGGGTCCGGGGCAGCGCCCCAGAAAATTTTGGTTTTGGACCATATGTTAGGTTGGGCGGACCCACCTATGGTTTTGTGCATGATTTTCGCACATGTTTTTTGGATGCAATGGTTTTCGGTCCATGGTATTGGACGCGATGGTTTTTCGGTCCATGGTATTGGATGCTTCGGCATGTATAAATATGTATTGTAACATTGAAAGGAACATAATGAAAAATCAAGCTGGTAGTCCCGGTTTTGGGATCCAGGGAAAAATCTCTGTGCATATGTGTTTTATGGGTTATGCTCTCGCATTTTTTATTTTCTTTGTTTAAGAATTCGTATGCAGGTAATTTATGTACAGGGTTAAAGCCTACCGGATGTGCCACCCTAGAGTCTGTAGGTTCGTTGAGGTGGTGTTGCATTACCTGGGTTGGGGTATTGGTCACAAAAATGTTGGAATTAGTTATGAGGGGCTTGGAATTTTCATTTTGGGTTACACTGCTAAAGGGCTTAGGGTTGGCTAGCTGTTAGGGTTTCGTACCCATAGCCTGGGTCGAAGCGTCTCCAAGGGTCATAGTGGGTTCAGGATTTTTAGTTATGTTCGTTATGCAAAAGGATTTGGGGGGCACAAGGTTGCATGCACAATTGGGGTGGCGGACTTTGGTGGGTGGCAGGGCCTGCGGACAATGGAAAGACAAAGTATAATTTTTCATCAATTCTGTTTTATTGATTCCATGAAAGATACGTAGCGAGGTAAGCCTCCCTGGGTGTGAGGGGTTTTGAAGCTTGCCTCCTCACTTGCACAGGGAATTTCCAGTTTTTATTTGATTACCAGGCTTCGAGATTGTGTGGCTATGGCTAGAACAATGAAGACTAGGGGTTGAGGCAAGAGACCTCAGTTGGCTAAGCAGGAGAATGAACCTAGCTCCTCGAGTGAGAGACATGGAATAAATCCAATCATTAACCTCATCAATGAAGCGACCTCAACATACAGGGAGGGGACCACCCGGATGCGGGTGAAAGTACAGATAGTATGGCAAGGCCACATGGCCAGCGAGAGCTGCCACGAGCCAGCCCGTGGAGGGACGAGGCACATCACGCCGGTGGAATAAATGAGGGAGCTCCTGCTCCAGTTCGTAATTGAATTAATGTTGGCAGCCGGTGAGAGAAGAGCGCATTCATGACGCTCAGGTTCCAAGAGAGAGCCATGGATATTAAGGCTGGAGCAAGGCTGTTGCTGCGACATTCTTGGCAAGACCAGTCCGAGGTGCAGGAGTGCTGGAACATTCTCTGCCCACTGGAGATTCTGGATATTGGGAATTGGATCAGTGAAGCGGAAATTCTGGTCAGTTCCTCCGTCCATATGGCCAGAACAAGAGAAAGACAACCATGTCGAAGAGGGCCTGGTCGTGGGGCACCTTCTCGCCCTCCCGCAGCGGCAGAAGCGCATCACCATTGTTGTTGTTGCTACTGTTTTCGCAGAGTCGGAATTCCCCACCTGCAAGTATCTCAGTTCATGGACACCTCCGTCCCGAATGAGGGACCGCCAGGGCCGCCTGCGCTTCCAGCATTTGGCACAGCCGTTTTTAAGTTGGGAAATCTTAATGCCCATATTTCAATCCTCTTTGCCAGAGACGCAGAGAAGGACCATGATGGAGCAAGCAGCAGAGAATTACCCTCTGCGAATCAGTTGGACAAGGTCGAGGAACAAGCAATCGATGCAAAAGGAAAGGCGCCCATCCATATTCAGACGCAGGAGGCGTCGACGTCCAGAGCGGGAGCGGAAGAGGTCCAGGCAGACCCCCAGGAGGGCTTTGGGTACCCGGTCGTGGAGATGGAGCCGGAAGAATTGGAACCAGAAGAATAGCGCCACCATCCATCCTCCTTTCAGGTCCTGTTTTGTGGTCTTCTGTCTCGGTCGCTTGGTCCTGTTTTGCGGTCCTCTGTCTTGGTCGCTTATTATGAATGGGTCTGGTAATCTTTATGTAGGTCCTGCTATGTTTTCAATTATGTCACTTAGTTTATTATGGAAGTCTGCTAATATCCAAGGTCGCCCCTGCGTGGGTAGTGTTTTTGAGTCTCAGCCCCTGCGTGGGCAATGTCAAAGCTAAACTATGACTTTTGATGAGGTTTTGGGGCATCCAAAGCACAATGCAAGCAAATGTCAGCTGCTATACCACAGTGCCATCGCTGGCCTTGGAAAACTTGTTTCACTGCATGTAATTTCTCTCTGTATATAATATAATTTCCTAGAGTAGTCTTACTGAGAAAAAAAAAACATACAGGGAGGGGACCATCGAGGAGATTAGGAGACTGATAGAAGAATGGGAAGCCGATTTGAACTACCAGGCGAGCGCGACTGAGATAGAGATGGAAGACTGGTGAATCCTCGTGCCGGACCCTAAACACACTCAAGGGCGAGTGACACAGTTCAAGCAGACCCTGTATCTGTATTGGCTTATGAAAAGTCTCCTGGGTAGGGCCATGGAGAAAATTTTGGTGAGCATGGCGGCAACTGTATAAGACTTTCCTAATTACAAACAAGATTTCCAGAAGCTGCAATTTCAAATGCAGAAACAAGAAGGGTGTCTCGGCCGCATTGAGAAACACTTCCCTTGTTTGTTCCCATAGACAGAACTGCCTAGTACTAATGCTAAAGATCTAGCTCTGGTCGAATCTGCCTTTGCCGAGCAAGATGATTAGAATGTTTTCTTTTTGTCATTTTCTATTAATATTTATGCGGTATCTTTTACTTTTCAATTTGCAGTGATATATGCTTATATGCAAATAGAGTATGGATGTGGACATGATAATCAAACTTATATAGCTTGGATGGCAAATAGAGTATGGATGTGGACATGATAATCAAACTTATATATCTTGGATAGAAAGACTCAGTATTTTTTTCTACTGGATGACTTATCATGCGGTTAGGTGGCCAACAGACTCGGTTTCCTGATGGGCAAGTTGAGGCCACCTAACCTATTTTATGTGGTTGTAACTTGCTTATAATAATAATAATAATAATAATATCCATTTTTAAGGTCACAGCCAAGCCAGACACCAAATTGGTGTATGAGATCCCCTTGTTTATGGGACAAGGGACCCACCTCCGCGCAACGATTTGACTGCTAAGTCTATGAAGGCATACATACTCTACCCCCCTCTGGTTTTGAACCTGTGACCTCTTAGGAGGAAACACATGCTCTTAACCATTAGGCCCACTGAAGTTGTATTAGACATTTTTATCCATTTAGTATACATTTTAAGGTCAAGCCAGACACCAAATTGGTGTATGAGACCCCCTTGTTTGTGGGACAAGGGACCACCTCCGCGCAGTGATTTGACTGCTAAGTCTACTAAGGCATACATTCCCTACCCCCTCTGGTTTTGAATTTGTGACCTCTTAAGAGGAAACACATGCTCTTAACCATTAGGCCCACTGAAGTTGTATAGATGATTTACAAACAAACAAAAAAGGAAGGAAACACATGCTCTTAAAAGGAAAGATCTACCAAGCTTACAAACAAACAAAAAATGATTTCTCTCGACACTTGGTAGATGGGGAGTTAGGATAGATGTAAGCTAATTTTTAAAAAAATCAAATAGTAAAAATAAATAAATTAATTAATTAAAATTTCATTTTATTAGAAAAATAAACTGGTAAAAAAGAGTAAACTTATAACTTAATTTTATATAAAAATATTACATTATTGGATACATATTGTTTGCTTTATTAAATTAAATTAAATAGAAGGGTACGACTCTCCATAAAAAAAAATTATGAAGGGGTACATCTCTATAATATTTTATTTGGAAATAAAGGTTAAGTAGTATGGGCTTTGAACTAAAATGCCAATTTTATTTTTACAAAAATTAAAAATTTATGAATAGTTGCACATCTTTCTAAATGAAAATAGACTAGTAGTAAAGTTTTAAATAATGACCATACATCTTTAAATAACAAAATGATATAATGTTCATATTTTCTGAAGAAATCACATAGAGAAGAAAGGGTCTACGCGTTTCGAACCTAGATCTTGCTCCTCATCGTGGTCCTAAACGTAGATCTAGGTTCGAAACGCGTGGACCCTTTGTTCTCTATGTGATTTCTCCAGAAAATATGAACATTATACATGAATCACAAAAGCATAAAATCTAGGAACAAAATGATATAACAATTTTGAGAACATGGTATAACAATTCTCGTCCATCTTGACATGAGAACATGGTATGATAATTATTATGCATTTTGAGATGAACATTTGATAGAAAGGTAAAAATTGTATTAAAATATTTCATTTAATTAATGGGAACTTTCGTTATGGATTTTTGTTTATAAGATTTTAGTTTACTTAAAAATTATTGAAATAATCAATATCAAAAATAAATAGAGAAAGTAAAACTTCACTTCATTGGAAAAAAAATAAAAATCTATTTATTAACTTAATTTTATATAAAAATATTGCATTGTTGAATGTATCTTGCTTGCTTTGAGATTAAGAGTTAAATGGAAAAGTATATCTATCCATAATATTTTTTTTGAAAAAAGGTTAAATAGCATAAATTTTAAAC
This sequence comes from Pinus tabuliformis, assembly GCA_031772625.1. Lineage (NCBI taxonomy): Eukaryota > Viridiplantae > Streptophyta > Pinopsida > Pinales > Pinaceae > Pinus > Pinus tabuliformis. The sequence goes on from CM062818.1 coordinate 392,822,626, forward strand.
TAAAATATCTTTTCTTTTTTCTTTTTTCAAAAATCAGAAATTTATAACTGATTACATATTTTTCCAATGAAAACACCCTAATAATAAAAACGTTTTAAATACTTATCTTAAATTTTTTTATAATAATATGATATAATAATTCTTGTGAATCTCAAAGTAAAAATATGATATACATTTCGAAATGAGAACATGGTATCATAATTCTCATGCATCCGGATATTATAATTCTTATACATCTCAAAGTAAGAACATGGGATCATAATTCTCATGGTGTAATTAAAAAAAAAAATTATGAATACATGTTATGATAGTAAAACGTCTAAGTCTCTACACAATATTGTATTGATTTTGATATAAAATATTATTTCTTATTTTTTATTTTATCATATTAAAATTTTAAAAATAAGTACACATTGTTTAAGAAAAAACAATATTATAATAATAATAAAGTTTTAAAAATTATTAATAGAGGATACATCTTTTTATAATATTTTATTTTGGAAAAGATTATGTGATAAAATAAATAAACTTTATTTTGAAAGATTATTTTTGACCAAATTTTGGTTTATCGGACCTAAAGAAACGAATTATTTAGTTTGATTTAAGATTTTATTCCTATGCTCAAAAAGCTTGGAGAGAAGCCTCCCTAGCTCACTGTAATTTTGACAATGTAAAAGGCTAGAAAGGTCACTATTGCAACAAAGATTTTGAAACTGAGATCTAATGTGGTTGTAGGCAGGGCACTCTAAGAGGAAGTGATTTTGGTCCTCGATGTTCGTATTCTCACAGAGATGGCAGAACCTTTCCATCCATGATGTTTTACGCACTACCCAACCACCCGTTTGACGATGGAGCTCATGAAGGTTCGTTCTAATCTTTACTATATTAATTTTCTTCTTTGAGCTAAATAAAACAGAGAAATACTTTTGATCTTAGAGGGTGGAGTTGATGACCTCCTTATAACTACTTATATTTTTTTCAGATTAAAACAAAACAATAATAATGAAATTTTAAATAATTATTATACATCCCAAAATAAAGAAAATATAACTATATTGACTTTTTCGAAAAAAATTTAGATATTTTATTTGAAAAATGTTATTTGACGATATATTGTCTTTTGTTATTTATTATGTATAGTAATTAAAAATTTATAAATGATTACATCTTCCAGGATAAAAATAGACTAATAATAATAGTTTTAAATATTTATTACAAATTCTAATAACATCTTATATTCTATGATAAAAACATATTAATTGGTTACTTCTAAGTTTGTGAAATCGTAGAAGCAACGCAATATATGTTTAAATCTCGGACCCCACAATTTACGGAATAGAACATAAATGTTTACTAGTTCGACTAGTAGTAAAGTGCTAGGTGTTTACTCGTTCCGCAAAATTAAAAAGTAAAATGATGAAAACATAATTTTGTTGGTTGATATTTTTAAACAATTTTTTTGAGATAAATATTTACTAGGTAATAAAATTAATGTTCATAAAATTTTAATGGTCAAAATGAAAACACACTAATAATAAAATTTAAAATAATGATCACATGTTTCAAAAATTATCAATCATTTCAAAAATATGACCATATTGTAAAGATATAATTATATTAGATAATATTACCATATTGTAAAGATATAATTATATTAGATAATACTTTTCAGATTTATAATTTTGTGAATAATCATTGTAGAATAAGTATTAATGTTAATAAATCTCAATTTATACATAAAAAATAATTAGAATGATAATTGATACACAATTACAATGTAATGTTTATATTAATAAAATTATATAAAATTTAGATTAATAAAATTTTAACTTTAAACATAAATAAAATTAATATCTATCTATTAAAATAATGATAAAACCAGAGGCTAAGTAAAATGGTATTCATTCTATACCTTTTATTACTTCGAATGGTATTCATTCAATATTTGAGGCTAAGTAAAATAGTATTCATTCCATACTTTTTACTACTTATAATGGTATTCATTCAATACTTGAGGTTAAGTAAAATGGTATTCATTCCATACTTTTTATTATTACTTATAATGGTATTCATTCAATATTTTTTATTATTTAGAGTGAAGTGAATTGCACGACATTTTTTAAAATATATATATAAGGACTTGTAAAGGATTGGATTACAAAAAGTCAAAAATAAAGAATTCATGGTCTTATAGACTATTTTTAGTCTTGTAGACCTTAAAATATTATTTTATAAAAAATAAATAAACAAAGAAGATTGTCACAAATAGATTTCCTCTATTTTTCCAAGTGACAATTTAGATTGGATGACTATTTCTCTTTAAATTTGTTTTTTTTTTAATAACCATTTCTCGTTTGAATTTAGTCTTTTTCCAAAAAAATCTAACTTTTCCGAATTTTAATGATTTTTTAATAATAAAAATCTGCACCATCAAAAATCTAGAAACACCCAAAACCCAAAATTCCTTAACAAATATAAAATATATTTCCAAAAATTCCATTATTTTCATAGATAACCTATACTGAATATAGATATTGAGGTATAGATATTGGACAGGATTAATAAATAAAACATTCAATATTTTATTTAGTTTTATTTTTATGTTTTAAAATAGAAAAAGGTCCAACTTTATCATTTTTCACTATTCAACGACTTGATTTTATTTTAAAAAATAAAGGTTATTCATTTTTCAATATTCAACTTTGTCTGAGTCTCCTTAAAGTAACCCCTTTGAATACTCTTCAAATATGCCAAAATTTCTGGAATTAAAGATTCTGTAAATTAACATCAAAATCAAAATGGAAGTATAACTTCCGTCAAAATTCCAATCACATTTGCATTCTGTATACAGTATTTTAACCTTTTAACACTGTAAATCCATTTGAATACGATCTGCATTAGACCATCCACTATGGAAATCCTCGGCACGGTACTGGCTAAACACATTTTATGTGAAAAACCTTCTGAAATTCAGTCAGAAAACAATGTAGTTGCCAATCAGCTTTCGCCTCGTCATGAGGAAACCAAACCTGAAAAAGCGGAGAATGAAGCTCCTACTGTTCATCCTGATGAAAGGCCGTCAAAATCTGAAGCTCAGGCCTTTGGAGAGCAAGTTAACAGTTGGCCTGGTACGACTACTGCATTTAAACTACGGAAGACTTTCATGTCAATTGAATCGCCACAATGGCTGCCCAAAGGATGGATCACTGAACTCAGAATTAGAAAGGGAGGCTACAGTGCAGGCAACGCAGATAAGGTACTGATACCCACTTGTTTTCCTCTATGTTTAGCATTGGATTGAAGCCTCTGCTTTTGTTTTCCTCCCTGTTTAGCATTGGATTAAAGCCTCTGTTTTTGTTTTCTTTGAACTGTAGAAGACCAACCATCTTGCATTAATTTATTTTCATTTTAATGGCTGTTTCGCTAAGCTGTTTGAAGTTTTAGAGATAGGGGTCTATTATGTGCAGTAAATATATTTTTAGCTATGTTTAAACAAATCAAAGAATGGAGGTTGTTGCAGTTCAGAACAAAGACGCTCAAAATCAGTGTGGTATCTACAGAATGTGCATCCTACTTACAAGCTATAGCTATATTTGATTCAGAATATTTAATTTTTCAACTTCTTTGTAGGTTGCTTTTAAATCTGAGGTGCGCAAGTACACGAAATTACTGGAGATTTTCATTCAATTAGCATGTCTTCAATGTGGCCTCTGTAAAATTCAACCACTGTTTAGCTGGTGAAAATGGTGAAATTGATTGTTGTTTAGCCCATTGAAGAACAAAAGACTGATTCTGATCATTTCCTTTCGTGGGTTTTCCCGCTTTTCTTTTGTTTAGATTTGGGTTGCAGCCAACTTTGTGAAAGAGTTTGCTCTTTACATCATAGGTACTAAATTTGGCCAAATTACTCTTTGCTCTTTACATCATAGTTACTAAAAGAAAATTTAGAAATTAAATTTGGGCTCTAGTTATCTTGCCAAAGAACTTGCTCCTTATACCACCGTTACTAAATTTGGCCAAATTAGTAAAAAAAATTAGAAAATTATCAATTTATTAGATTCAATCAAATTAGTAAAAAAATTCGAAAATTTGTTAGGCAGAATTTTGAGCAAATTTTGACGAGGGTTCTGAAAATAGATGAGGACTGGTTGGAATGTTGGTGGATTTGGAATTATGGACAAATTTTGATGAGGGTTCTGAAAATAGATGAGGCCTGGGTTGGAATGTTGGTGGATTTGGTTTTCGGTGTACTCACAAGTTCATTTTGTGCTCTGTTTCATCCGCAAATAGTTATTAGGTAAGAAGCCGTTTTTCATACTTTTCAGATTCTCTGCTGTGATGAGATAAATGCTGCTATTAATATAAATGCTATCATCCCTCGCTATACTCCCTTTTCTAGCTTATGCTCCTGGTTTGAAAGCCAATGGCCAACTCTTGGATCTGCCTCCCCTTACTCCCTTCTCCTGCTTATGCTCCTGGTTTGAAATCAATGCCCAACTTTTGGATCTGGTTACCCTTGTTCTTTACTAAGAGAAGGTTCCTAACCTGGTGAGTAATGAATGAAAAATAGTTAAAATAGAAGGGGCAAATTTGAGAGGCCAGGGTTACTGATTTGTTGCCATTCAAATAGCTAGATTCGAAATAGTCATAACACAGATCAGGGGAAAACTTTAGCTCGGCTATGGTAAAGGTCCTCATTTCTTTTCACTTTAGCTGGGCTATGGTAAAGGTCCTCATTGACCTCCTTATAAATCTTTTTCTTCTTTACTCTTTCATTTTCCTTACTATCAGTTTTGGTTCTTCCTCGCCCTCATTCTTTTAGGGAGAAATTCTTCCAGGAAAGAAGTTTTCTGATATCAATGGAAATTTCTGATAAATTACAGAAAATTGATGGAAGGTACTTATTGGGTATGATAGCTCCAAGATTAAACCATTATCAAATCTGTAAAAAAAACTGATCAAGATTAGCAAATCAATGTTAAGTTGAAAATAATTTATATTTTCAAGATTTTTGGATAGGGGAGGGAAAAAGATTTTGAATATAATTGTTGCATCAGCTGTATGTAACACTGTGACTTTGTGCCAAGACTGCTTCCCGTGCAAATTACACATGATATTTTATATTTTGAAGGGTTTGGCCAGTATGTTATTTTGTAACCAATTTTTAAGGGTCTAGTGACTCTGTTATTTTGTACCAACCACCAAGGTTCAAGTCCCCCTTCATGTATTTGGGGCCAATTACAGGTCATCGGTATATTTGGCCTGAACATTTTGCGTCATGCAGAGTTCTGCCCAGAATCATAATCGGCATGTTAGAACCATGATTGTGGGCGCCATTCAGAATTCCACCAATGTTTAAACCATGAAAGTTCAGCGAAAGTATTTGCCAGCGCTTGCTTTGAATTATTATTTTATTTTCATTTCTTCCCGGTAAATCTGAGCGTAACAACTGTTTATTTGCAGCTTTACTACGAACCAGTTAAAGGACGCCAATTTAGGTCCAAGAACGACGTGCTCAGTTTTCTGGAGACTGGAAAGCGGCGGAAAAGAAGACCTAAAACGACATCTGAAGGAAAAGATGGGGATGAAACTAAAGATTTGTCTGGAACACCATCTGAATTTGATTCCAGTGCTTCAAATATTGATGGAACTTCTCTGGAAGCGGGAAAACGTCATAAAGGATGGCCTAAAATGGACCCTCAAAGAGAAATCAGATACGAAACTAAAGATTTGTCTGGAAAAACATCTGAATTTTATTCCAGTGCTTCAAATGTTGGTGGAATTTCTCTGGACGCGAGAAAGCGTTCTAAAGGAAGGCCTAAAATGAACCCTAGAAGAGAAGCCGGAGGTGAAACTAAATATTTGTCTGGAAAAGCATCTAGATTTTATACCAGTATTTCAAATATTGGTGGCTTTTTTCTGGAGACAGAAAAGCTGAATGAGCAAAGGGCTAAAATGAACTCTGATGGACAATTTCGAAATGAAACAGAAGGTTTGTCGAGGACAACATTTGAGATCGATTCAGGTGCAATAAATAATGGTGGTATTTCACCATATGGTGCTACTTCTCCCTCTTTGGTTTCATCCCCTTCCCATACTATGCTTTCCCCCATATCTGGTAGTTCTGACTTGCTTCTTCACAATAACTATTCTGCTTTGCCTTCCAACCCTTTCCCCATTGCTCCAATTGTTCCTCAGTTTATGCCAACTGCTACACCTATGTCAAGCTTTCCTAACTCAGTTGCATCACAGTGTGAAACTGATCTCAGAATGTATGCTACTCGTCCCATTTTGGTATCATCGCCATCCTCTAGTATGCTATCCTCCATAACTGGTAGCTCTGACTTGCTTGTTCACAACAACCATACTGCTTTGCCTTCCAACCCTTTCCCCACAGTTCCAATTGTACCTCAGTCTGCTCCACTTGTATCAAACTTTCGTGACTCGGTTGCATCACAGAGTACATTTGCTTCCATGATGTCAGATACCATGACAAGGCACTTAGCTGGTACTTATGATTTGCTTTTTCCCAATAAACATACTGCTCGTTTGCCTTCCGACCCTCGTCCTATGTTTGGGTTTACCCCTCAGTTGGACTCTGTTCGGTTTGCCACTCAGTTGGAATCTGTTCGCCTTACCCCTCAGTTGGAATCTGTTCGGTTTACCACTCTGTTACAAGCTGTTAGCAATGCAAATATACCAACTGCTCTACCTAGTTCACGCCTTCATTCCTCTACTATATTACAGAGTGCAAATAACCCAGATACCATTTCAACTGGTTTTGATGATCTAGGAAGGATGCCCACAAAATTTCAATCGCTTTTGGATGGCGCAGAAGGATCTAAGGTCCATATATTCACTGAGGAGAAGCCTACTGAATCAAGCAAGAAAAGGAAGCCTTTTATATTCACTGAGGAGAAGCCTACTAGATCAAGCAAGAAGGAAAGGAAGCCTTCTTTGGATCTCAATCTGTAAAACACATGTAAAGGGAACATTTTCTTCATTTTCCATCTTGATCATTCTTTTTCTGTTTCCAAGGCATTTGAGTATAAATTTGCAATCACCATTTCAAAGTAATAATGGTGATCCTGTGCTAAATTATAATTTTGTCTCTATTGCTCAATGACAAAAATTGCAAAAATTACCTTGGAATTGGATGGTATGGCTCAGAATCATAAAGTGCCAGGCAGTATTTGGGAGATTCAACTATTTTGCACAATCAGCTACTATGTCAGTGACAATTCTTTAACTTAACATTTACTCATTACTGCATGTATAAATCTTAGACACAATCTGCATGACTTTGCATTGCTTACATTTATTTGTTTTCCACTGCAAATTCTTTCTGATCAAATATAGGTAGTCTATTTTTATGTGATCCAGTATGGGACAAAGTTTTCATCTATAAAGCTGGATGAGTGTGTAAAATATTCAAATAAAGTAAAATGAAGATGAAAAAAATCTCTACCTAAAGTAAAAAAAAATACCTTTTTCTTATTACTTCTGCCTTGATATCCATGTTATATGGAATAAAAAAAATTCCGAACAAAATACCTTTTTCTTATCACTTTTGCCTTGATATCCATGTTATAGGGAATAAAAAAAATTCTGAACAAAATTAATGCACAAATCTGAAATTTAAACTACTTTGATGCTACTCACAATAAACACAGATTTTGGATTTAACTAATATATATTTTCTCTTGGGCAGCATAAAAATTATTTTATGCCTATTTAAAATATAATATATCTGGTGCCTTGGGCTATGTCAGAACTATTTTTGCAGTGAATATTTTATGCGACTTTCTGAGATTTCACTTGATTGTGGAGAATAATTCATCTTGGTTTTACTTAATGGTTTTTATATTTGAAATTTCAGAGACATTGAAGTCTATATGTATTTATCTGTTAAATCTGAAGTAATTTTATTATCTTTTCCATCTAAGTTCAATTTCAGTAAGTGACTTGTTGAGTTTATGACTTTGAGCCTCGTTGTTAATATGTTATAGGATAGTGAATAAATTAATTTACTTAGATAACAAGGTCTGAAGTCATTACAAGAAATGCTCATTATGAGCTCAACATGTCAGATGCAAGAATTGAACCAGAGTGGAAAAGATAACAACATCTAAATTCAATTGACCACAAAGGTTGACAACTTGACCTTGATATAAGAAAGAGTCATTCTCAAAAACAGTGGCCTCTAAGAAAACCTAAAATATTTACATGATTGTCTTTGACACTGGGATACCAAACAAATTTTTTCATAAATGATTATAGGCACAAGTGATCAATGATTACAATTAAATTCTCATAGTGCTGTCAAAAAATGATCTCAGAAAAATGACATAAAAGATCACCAAGCATATAATGAAATTAAAATTGATGAAAAAAAATCAGTTGGAACACTTCAAGCAAGGACAAAAAAAGTCATTGTGCATTTTTTGAGCAAGGGATAAAATAAACTCAACTAACCCCAACATACACCAAGTTTGTCTTTCCATTATAAAGCATCATTACCCATACACATGCCAAAAACGAAGCAACACCAAAAAAATATATTATTAAGAATTGTCAAAAGCAAACTACTATGACAATCATTATATTAGAAAGAGAACTCAATATTACAACTCTACAATTAATGAAACAAGTTAATATGAAATCCTTAAATACACAAATCTATGTTTAGTATTCAAATGTGCAAAACTTAGATTCTGCTATGATTAATATAAATTATCTTTATATTTTAGGAGAAAGTAATCATTATAACTAAACAATATTCTCAGTAGCAAACTATATGTTATATCTATTCACAATTTATTTAAATACGTCAAAATACATCTCCACTCCCATGACAGCAAATCCAACATTGGAAAACAAACACCATTCACATAAGAGACTTCTTTAAAAGGAATACATAAAAGAAATATTCACAAATGATAATGCTCCTCACTTGTAGAATATAGATATAAAATATCAATAGTAAGTCTTTATTCTGTATGAATTCAAAATGGGAAACAAAATCTTACATATTGAGGAGCCTCGTGACATTTTGACCATGTTTCAGAATCTTTATAAAAAATAATAAGACAAATCATTTTCAAAACAAAATCCAAGATGATATGCAATGTAACACACATTCACAAAGAATATGTTGTTTGTTGGTAATTCTAACCAACCTACAAAGTTGAAAAACACAAGAGACTCATTTATATTATGCAAGGCATAATTAGAATATGCAAAATAATAGTGATAACATATAATAAAGTTAGCATATAAACATACACAAAATTTAACCTGCAAAATTAGAGAATTAACAAAAACAAAAACTCAAAACTAAATAAAGAAGCTCCAAATAAAGATTATTTTTACCCTGAACTAGTTGATTGAGAGATATTCCATATGAGACGCCAACTGTTGTAATGTCATATCTTAGCTAAGATTTTCCGCAAATGTGTGAGGAGTCTCTTGCCATAATAAGATCATTATTAGAGTCATTTGAAGAAATGATATGGTGCCTCAAGTTTGCATTTTTTTGGCAATAAGTTTTACATTTTTATGAACCTTTTTTATTAATGTTTATAGAGGCAGTCCCAAAAAAATCACATTAGATAAGAAATAGACATGTGGTTAGTTTCAAAACACTATAAGCATTTGAAGGGTTTGTTTTTGTTTTTGTTTTTTTTCTATTTCTAGATAGCTTAACTAACATTTGATAGGATCCCCACTAGAAGGCATAGACCAAATTCATATCAATTAGTATGCTTGCAAGGGTGAAAGTATGGATGAAAATGTAGTGTACCTAAGGGGAATAATAGTAGAATAATAACAATGGAGGTCATTCAATGTAGGGTGAACTAAGTCCACTATATTATTAAATAAGGCCCACTATGGTAGTTAGTGTTGAATAAATGTATTGTGACCTCATTAAAAAAGGTCCACTAGGTAGTTAGGAGTTTATCATGGTTAGAGTTTTCTAAAATTCTCTTGATAATTATAAACATGGATGGATAATTCCTTATGGGTTGCAGGAAAATTATTCTAATTGGAGCATTAGAAGGTTCCCCCCTCGAAGAGACAAGTGAACATAAGTGGACTCCTTCCATTAAAGGAATCAAATTGTAAGCTTTGCCCTAGCTTAAGGGTTTGATATTAATAAAAGAGAATTTCCATAATATTCTTGAATCTATTGTGTGCAATTTTATTGTTAGAGGTATATTTTGGTATTTAACATGCAATATGAAAGCCCTTTCCTCGATCAAAGTGGGTCATTTTTTTCTTTGTGGATTATTATTTTTTTTCCAAGGGAAAATTAATGGCCACAAAATTTAAATAATTTGTTGTAGCTTGTTGGCATGAATTCATGGAAACAAGTCGCAGGTCTAAATTCTCTGCAGAAAATACCTGAGTTAAATGTTGTGTCAATCGAAGATCAAGAAGTCAAGATATCACTAATTTCAAATCAACAATTCTAGGGTTTTTTCATGACAATTGCCAAATTGTAAGGCTCATTACTTTTGATAGGGACCTAAACTTTCCATCAAACTATCACCACTGGAAAAAGGATTTTGACCCATTTGATTTGACATATGTTATGTTATGCTTCCGATGAGTATTGAGTAAGATATATCCATTGTAAGTTTTTCCCTCTAATTGCCATGGACATGAATGCACTAAGTTCATAAAAAAATAAAATTCTTAGGTGATCAAGGAGCTGAAAGTCAAGAGACCCGTATTATTTTCCCAATATACCATGACATCAAGGAAAAATACCATCAAGAAAGATATGTCTTGTATGATTGGTATATGAACACCAATCTCACAAAAAACTCTCAAAATCAACCTAATCCACCTTTCTCCATACAAATCTAAGGATTTTTAAATATTTATATGAAATACCATGGAATTTGAATGGAAGAACCTACTCCAAGGATGGCCAAGGGTCTTAACTGCACAAGGAGAAGTCCAAATGTGAACCCCCTTAAAGGGGTCCTTTGTATAGTCCACCTAATCCTCTAGCATCACACTCCACTCTCAAGATCACATTTTTCAAAGTCTCATGACCACTACTTACACTTAATATCAAAATGTTGTAATTTCAATATTACAAATTATTTTATTACTATATTATGAAGACATCAAGATAAAAATATAATGTGGTTGTCACTTTCTCTTGTCAAACATTGTGAATATATTAAGTCAGTTTATGATGAAACCAAGAAAGGTCCATTGGAAGGCAGGTAAGAGAGTCCTTTTTTATTTGAGTGGGTCCATTTCTTACAACCTTATCTATGAAAGAGAAACGGATGTTTGTCTTCATGGGTTAACTTATGCATATTGGGTTAGAGATGAGAATTCTAAGAAGTCCACTAGAGGGTATTACTTCTCCTTGGGTTATGGAATGGTTTCTTTTAGTAAGAAACTAGCATGTGTTGATTTATCTTCTACAGAGGCTAAGTATGTTGCTACTTCTACTGGGAGCTATGATGCAACTCTAGAAATTGCTTCTTGAGCTTGGAGTGATGGAGAACATTCCTACATTTCCCTTTTGTGATCATTTGTCCTACGTAAAGTTGAGCAACATTTCATTGTTTCATGAGAAGTTTTGTCACACACCCCAAGGTGAATACAGATGAAGAATTATATTGTAAATATTACATGTCATTGCTATGTTAAGTCATAGACAATACAAAAGTTCTCGTAATTTAATGCTTCATGAAGTTCTGCACAACTGGAAACATTATAAGTTAAAATTTCACATTTAAAATACTTATTGCATTAAAGTAATCATATGACCTTATTATAAGTCCTACATATCATAAGGATGTTGTGAGAATAAATATTTTAAAGCATTCAATGCAGAAATTACATTACATAACTCCGCAACCCTAGTTGTCTCAATCATGGTTATTACAAATGTTCGAAATCCTCCAAACGCAAGACCTAACCATCCACTTGGTAGCTTCTCTATGTAATCTATCTATTGATCGACAATCCTCCGGAATTGGGCCCATTGGACGGTGTAAGTTGATCGGGGCGTTTAGAGAGGAATTAACCCACCCCTTCCCCATCGATGAGTCTCATTTGCTTGCTCAGTTGTTCCAGTCTTAACTCTCTGCTCCGTTGGGGTTTGCTGGTTCAATAGGGATTCAAATAGTGTTAACCGCTCAAATCTCCTGTCCCTTCTCTAGACATCCTATCTTCTCTAGGGCCACATCTTCGGTCCAGCTTCATTGGTGGCCTTGTTTTATTGTGTCTTTCAACAGAGAAATTACAATACAGGGACTCAATATGAGTTCTCCTGAAGCAAATTTTGCTTGGCAGGGTGGTTCTTGGATTCCCCAAGCCACTTGGAGTACACAGACTCTTGTTCTTCCTACTAGCTCTGTGACCCTCGCTCTACAGTGGAAAGAGCCAACTGTGATGCTCAATCCGAACAGATTCCTCAATGGGAAGGCTTGAATCTTCAAGCTCTCGGGTGCTCGATGCTGCCTATGGTTAGCTCGGACCTCTGTCTCCTCTGCTTGGCTTTACTACTCTTTGTGTTCAGTCCTCCTCTCAGGGTTCACTATTCATTGTCTCTCTTGGTCACTTGGACTCTTCGCTCTCTGGTGCTCGATTCGGCTATCTCTATTCATGGCTTTAGCCATTCGACCTCCATGCCCATTCGGTTCCTCTCCTGCCTGCGTCAATTCTCCTTCTGCCTATGTGCTGCGAGTTCCCTATTCGGTGTCAGCATAAACGCTCGGAAAGTAGCCACATGTCTCCATCGAAACAGCGCCAGCCTTGTTACAGGGAAAAGTGTCTACTCAGAACTGCTTATCCCACTAAGGTGTGATAGCTACCTTAGAAACAAACAAAGTAAAGCTACTTTCATTTTTCCTTTATAAAGTATAGATAGAGAGGAACAAAGAAGACCAACCTCTGTCTTGCGCTAATCTCCTGGTTTGATTCCTCTCTTCCTTGATAGTCTTTCGATACTTGTTCCCTTGCACGCCCAGCTTCACAGAGTACCTGTAAGATCACAGTAGCATAGCACTATACAAAGACATAGATCTATAATCATAAACAATCTAGGATCAGATGTAAATTAACCATACAAATGCAGCAAACATGAATGACACAAAAGTATGGAGGAAAACTTGAATAGATTTTATTGATAAACAAGAAAAAACCAAGAGGAGTTTCTGACCCAGCATCAACCTCTCAGCAAGGAAGCCCCTCTTCACCTCATACAAAGCTTAGATCACCCAACAATCTGATGTTTGTCTCAAGAAACCAACAACAATTCCTTACAATATGCAAAATTCCAGCCCCTGGATCTCTGGGATGAGGGATCCATATATAGATATATGTAAGGGACATGAGTCGGCTTATGATTTGATTAGTGTATTCCCTCTGATAGTTCTTGCTTCCACTTGGAGATTGATGATCTCTTACTCATCCTTGGTCGAATTCAGAGAGGCAAGTGTCACAGGAGAAGTTTCTGGAAGCTTCCATTGCCTCTCCACCTCGTGGAATGACACTGTCATTTGTCATTTCTCGCCCATCGCACCCCATAGAAGGGTTTTTTGAAATGCAACGCACCCACATAGTGTACTTAGGTGAGATGCAATGCACTTGGCCTGTGGAGCAGCTGAAATGATCCTGTTTTGACCAATTCTGAGCAGTTTTTCATGGAGAACTTCTGGGAGAATCTGTAATCAATTGACCTTGTTCCTTTAGGGGTTAGAAAAACACTTTTAGGGACTTAGGAGCCCTTGGTTTATGGACATTTCATGCTTGGGGTTGTAGTGCCCAAAAATGTCTATAACAGTTGCCCCCTAAAGCGTGAGGTCGTTAATCTTTTGATGTCGGGTGAAATGCTTTATTATGAGGATCTGAAGTTCTTTCAAGCTGGGAGGAGACCTGTAATAAGATACAATACAATACATTATCTTCATAATATTTTCATGATCTAGCTGAGGCGGGCATTCCCATGCTCAGCTTTATAAATTCATTTTCATGTACATAAGACAGACAATCGTCTGAGTGTAGACTGATGATTCTGATAGAGCCATCATCCCTTTGATTGGATGATTATCTGTGCAGCAATGATGTACATTTGATGTCTTTATTTTCCTGAATATATATCGCAGCCCGGATGGATGAAACTAGATCCGGGGTCTTCAATCTCGTTCGATCTTCACTCGAAGTACAAGTCTATCCATGTGAGAGATGTTCTGGAGTCGAACATGGAAAGACATCGCTTGATTACCAGCCAATGATATAAGCTGTTAACAAGCACGAGAGGAATCACCGATAATGATAATGACCCTCAAGGTACTGCAGTACAATTCACGTGGTGTGAATAAAGGACTTGGCGTCGAACACCACGCAAAATCTTTCAGTCGAAGGTCATTGATGTAAACCTGTCGCCGGAAGTGAGAAACTTGCCATTGAGGCATGCAAGCTTCAAAGTACTGAATGGGGTGTTCCTAGATCAACTTCTCGGATAATGAGCTGATGTCGACAAGAAGTGATCCGTCACAGGAGGGCCTTAATGAATCCCACATCAATGACATGGAACGGAGCAAATGATTTTAATGGAGGTGAAAACGATCTGGTGATATAAGGTTCAGGGCGGCGTCATGAAAGAATGGAGTATAAATGTATTGTAGTGGGTGAGACACAGGTGAATTCTCTGAATGACTTCTCTTGAACATATCGGCGACACTGACGTGATGGATTGGTAGCATTAACCCCGAATGTGGATGGTATGATGGGACCACAGTGATGTGACCGGTGAATGAAACAACCCAACCCGACTTGGATGCGGAGTGAAAGTGTCATGTTCAAGAGAAACTTTCTACCAACAAAGTTTCTTCAAGTTTTCTTCCCAAATTTTCTCCAGTCATTGCTGACCAATACCTATTTATTTTTATCAAGCTTGAGGAGGATAACATATGCTTTTTCTATAATTTGCCCTTCGGGCAAACCCATCGCTATGTTTTAACGAGCCTAGCGATAGTGAAACTCGTTCTCGTCTATAGACAAGTTTGTCGCTATTAAAGTTTTAACGAGTTTAACGACAAAGATAACTCGGTCCTTTTCAATTTTAGAGAGTCTGAAAAGGAACGTAAAGGAAACTCCAATATTCATTTTTCGTCATCTAATCCCTTAAGTCCGAAAAAGTATTAAACAATACAGAAGGGATGAATTTTCGATACTTTTAACGAGCCGAACAAAACAAGCGCTCGATCTTTTTGTGTAATAATCCTTCAGGTCCAAAAAGATTAAAATTTAGAGGAGGGATAGCACTTCCGGTCCCTTTAACGAGCTGGAGAGGCCAATGGCTCGGCAATCTTTTCATATTTTTGGAGTCAATTGAAAAGAGCTTAAAGGAGACTCGTCTTTTGAGGAACGAGTGATAAAATGGGTAGCAACTGATTCCAAGTAAGGTTTGGAATTTTCCAATCACGGCAGTGTTACAAGGATGGCTAACATGGTCACTCTTCGCAGCTGTTCCTCAAAATGGGTAAACAATCAAATGGAGGTGAATGGTCGGCCAATGCAAAAGTGGAGGTGACGGTGCAAACACGACCAAGGCTTTAAAGGCTGAATTATTACATTCACGATGGTTATTTACCGGAAATTGGTTCATTTTTTAATGAGCTTAAACTCTGGAGGAACATGTGCTCATTGCTTATGTTTATTTTTTAACGAGCATGAAGTCTGCGCTAAAACTGCTCGATTAAATGGTCTCTTTTTGACTTTACCATAAATGGCTTTGTTCTTTCAAAGATTGTACTGTATTTTCAATTGCTTCATCAAACTAGTCAGAAATGAACAATATATGCTTGAAAAATGAGTTAGAACACTAATATTTTACTTTGAACTATGTAAAAAGTAATGAAAAAGTGCTTTTACCTCTCATTTTACCATTTCATTTGAACTTTGGTTTGTTGGAGCTTTGGAGGTGCTTTCCCCCTTTGATTTTCATCAGTTGATTTCGGGAGATTCTGTGGATGATTCTCGGCGCCGTCTAGACCAGGTAGGAGCTAAACTTGAGCTCTTTCATTTCATGCTTTCCATTTTGCATTCTGAACTTGATTCCTGGTTTTTCTGAGCCTCTAGGGTTTGAAAAAATCGCTCTGCCTCCAGCGCACCCTCTGTGTATCGAAAGGTGCGTTGGATGTTGGCTTGTCTACTGGCCATTTGACATGCAACGCACCCAGAGCACTACTGTAGGTGCGATGGGTGCCAAGAAGGAATTTTATGCACAGTTTTTGATGGAAATTTTTCCTGTTTCTTACCAAAATCAGGATCTAACTCTTCTCTTGTTTGTTTTTCAGAGATCTTTGGATTAAGATGACTATTACATGGCGAGAATGTGAGCATGAAGAAGAGGACATGCTTGCCCTACATGATCCGGTTACAGTAAACGCACTGCGGAACTGTGGCTTGCTGAAGTTTTTTCGCATCTCTAGCATGAGACAACAGATCAACTTACTGCAGTATTTGCTCGATGCTTGGGATCCTACCAACCAGGTGTTCCAGATCAGGAGAAAATCCATCCCCTTGACTGTAGTGGACATCTATTTCTTGACTGGCTTGTCGAGGCGGGGTGCCCCCATCTCTTTATCAGGTTCGGCCCGAGGAGGTGAATCTGTGAGAGATTATGTTCGCTGGTATTGCAGAGAGGGATCTCAGCCGAGTAAAGACGGCAAGATCATCATCCGTGATGTCATTGACAGGTCCCTTAGGACTATTCTGTTTACTTTTGGCAGGATGGCTGGTGGTGCGGCTCTTCATGTAGCCAACGGATCTTATATGCAGTATGCCTTCGAATGCCTCCAACCGAAGGTGTTCAACTGGTGTGATGCAGTACTTCTTGTGATGAAAGAACAGTTGACCAAGGTAAAGAGTGGGAGGTTGAAGAAATTTGGGTATGGTTCTATTTTGACCGCCTTTGCCTTGGAAAAGATACCACTGATGCAGCCGCAGTATATTGCACTCAATTTACCTTCACCGACTGAACCACGTATGCAGAGATGGGTTGACCATATGTCTAGGCATGCTGGTCAGTCTCAGATTTCATTTTCTGATACCTTCTTTGGGTGGTTTGATCGTCAGGAGATGGTTTATTCTGAGTATCCATATGCTGGCATGGACTTCCGGGGTGATCCAGATTTAGTACTGCTGGATGGCGAACAGTGGGGCGCCATTGGTAAATTCTTTGACCATATTCATGTTTATCGTTTTTCATTTATAATTTCCTTGTGCTTTATTCTGTCAAGACTTAATCAAACTCATGTGTTCATGCAGATGTTGGTCCCGTTCGGCCAGTAGTACGCCTGAGAGTGCCAGCTGCCGCCCCAGTAGGAGAGGCTATTGGAAGGGCTATCCTTCGCGACCTCGATGTGGCCAAGACTCTTACAGCATTACAGGAGCAGGTTGAGGGCCTCACTCTTGGTATTCCAGATGTGAGGACTAACGAGATGCCCTTGAGTTTGCAGCGGCATACTACTGGTGTGCCAAGACGATGGACTCAACTCTTACGCATGATCGCACAGGCTGTGACTTGCTATCACGAGCATCATTAGACTAGGGTGCCCCCTAGCGTTTTGATTTTTTTGGTCATTTGACCAATTTTGTCTTGGTTACAGAACATTATGTGTAAACCATAAACAATTATATATATTTCTGATTTTCGGAGTTTTATTTTGGTTAAGTTACATGATCCAAATGCAAATATTGATGGTATGCTTCTTTTTATAAATGTTGCAAATGTCTATCTAACACATAATTTGCCAATGAGTCAGTTAATGTGTTTAAATTTCTGGAAATATGTTGATATTGAATAAAATCAAATTGCCTTTCCAAAATCTTAACCCTTAGGAACATGCGATAAATAGCTGGATTTCGAATAGAGTAGATACCAGTGAGTTGTAGTATGACGAGTTGTGAGTCTAGCCTGACAATCAATCGGCGTATACCATGTGTGATGGCATCAGAGAGAAGTTCTATCAACGCGCTATATTCAGCGATGTTATTCGTTGATCGACCAATACATACCCCTCTGAAACTTACTAACTCGCCGCTTGGATCAAAAATGGCCCAGGCCGCGGAAGATAGGTTCCGCGAAGTACGACTCGCTTCGTCGGCATATCCAACGCATGACTCCAATAGGTTTGACATCTGCAATAAATGTAAAAAGTGGATTACTTGACCAAAATAAACACTTTAGCGAAAACAAAAACATAACAAAAGCATACAGGTTACCATACTGAATTACGCATAGTAACGCTTGAGGTACAACCCGTTACGAGGTTGCACCAGTGGAATTCCATCATAATCCATTAACTCGTAGGCTCCTTTTGCTAACACTCGCTTAACAATATAGGGGCCCATCCATAAAGACTTAAATTTACCTGCTCCCAATTTATCGGATTCTTGGTCATAAAGCAAGACCAAGTCACCTTTTGAGAAGACACGAGGTTTGACATTTTTGTCAAACTGCGCTTTGACTCGTTTCTTATGGGTTTTGTTAGCCAAAGCGGCATCACGACAGGTTTCATCCAATTGGATTAGTTCCAAGAAATGAGCTTCTTCTTCTGAAGTTCTGGGGAGGAGATCAATTGCGAGTTTGAGGGATGAGATTTCACACTGGATTGGTAAGACTGCTTCCAGGCCATATACCAGTTGGAAAGGTGTAAACCCGGTTGCATTCCTTACCGATGTTTTGTAAGCCCATAAGGCTGAGTACAGGATTAGGTGCCATCTTCTTTTGTGAACTCCAATCATCCTTTGCAACATGCGCTTCAGGACCTTGTTGATTGCTTCAACTTGTCCGTTGGCTTGCGGGTAATATGGAGTAGAGCTGCCGTGAGACAACCCTAGTTTGGCAGCTAATTCGACCATCATGTGATTGCGAAAATGCGATCCATGATCTGTGACTATAGCTTGTGGGACGCCGAATCTGGCGACTACATGATTGAAAAAGAAGAGGGCAGTTGTTTCACCAGTATTATCTAATGTAGGCATCGCCTCGGCCCATTTGGTAAAATAGTCAACTGCGACTATGATATACCCATGCCCCCCGGTCGAGGTGGGGTTACATGTCATGAAATCGATGCCCCATTTGGCGAATGGCCCAACAACAACTATTGGTTGCAGAGGTGCGGGTGGTCTTTTGGTTTTGCTATCAAAAATTTGACAAGCATGGCAACTTCTGACTGCGTTTATGCAATCTTTAAACATTGTTGGCCAGAAGTATCCTGCTCGTAAGATTTTTTGCGTTGTAGCATAACCAGATTGATGCCCCCCACACGAGCCTGAATGGCAATCATTCAGGACTTTTTCGACCTCCTCATGCGTGAGGCACCTTCTCAGAACTGTATCGATACTGTGACGGTAAAGTGTATCACCGACGATCATGTAGTCTTTTGCTTGGTATCGAATACATTTTTGTTTGGAGCGAGAGGTATTTGGCCTATATTTTTGGGTTTGGAGATAAATGATTATATCCCCATACCACTAATTGCTTGAAGATATCAGAAACAAACTTTCGTCCACGATCGTTTCTTCGGATGTTTCATCGTTGGACGATGATGGGAGATCGCATAATAATTCTGCGAAAACCAGAGCTTTCTTTAACTTGGATTTTACAAATTCCAGATCAAACTCTTGTAGGATTTCTATCCATTTTGAATATTTGCCCCCCAGCAACTGTCGCGACAATATATAAGTCATGGGGTTGCAATCTAACAGAATGGTAGTTTTTCGAAAGAGGACATAGTGTCAAAATCTCTGTATCGCTTGAACAGCTGCGAGCACTAGCTTTTCAACATAAGAATATTTGCTTTCTGTATCATTTAAGTTCTTACTTAAATAATATATAGGATGTTCGATTCCGTCATCTTCTTGAACTAAAACCATTGCGATGGTCGTATCCGTTGCAGCCAGATATAGGTTAAAATCTTTTTGATAATCAGGAGCGTACATTAATGATGCTTTCATTAGGGATTCTTTTAAAGCATCAAAGAAAGCTTGCGCAACCTGATACCAGACAAAGGGTACTTCCTTTTTAAAAACATGCGTATAACCTTTAGCAAGTTCGGCGTAATTTGGAATGAACCTTCTCAGAAAGTTTGCTTTCCCTTGGAGTTTCTGAATCTGAAGCAAATTTGAAGGTGGAGGAAAATTTATGATTGCCTAAACCTTGCATGGGTCAAGATGAATCCCGTCCTTTGAGACTACAAAGCCAAGTAAACGACCAGAAATGACGCAAAATACACATTTGTGTGGATTGAGTCGTATCTTGTAGTGTCGGCAACGTAGAAATATCGCTCTTAAATGCTGCAGATGATCAGTTCGCTTTCGCGAATGAGCCGGAAGGTCGTCGAGGTATGGTTGAATGATGTTTTTGAGGTCATGGAAGGCATAATTCATTGCCCTCTGAAATGTTGCCCCTGCGTTCTTTAAACCAAAGGGTAATTTTCGATATGCGAATGTGCCCCACAGACAAATAAATGCAGTCTTTGACTGGTCCTGTGGGCAGATATTTATTTGATTATACCCGAAGAATCCATCCATAAATGAAAAGATTTCGCATCCGGCGCATTCATCAATTATCTGGTCGATGAAGGGTGTAGGGTAGTTGTCTTTTGGACAAGCTTGATTTACATCCCTATAATCGACGCACACTCTAATTGTTCCTTGTTTTTTCATAACAGGGACAATATTCAATACCCAATCGGTTAGAGGAACCGGGTAAATGAAACCAGCATGGAGAAGTTTCTCAACTTCTGCCTTAATGGCAGCGACTTTCTTGGGGTGCACCTGCCGTAGCCGTTGTCGTACTGGTTTGACATCTGGATACATCTTAATTTCGTGTTCAACGATACTCGAGTCAATGCCTGGCATTTCACTATATGACCAAGCAAAGACATCTCTGAATTCGCAAAAAAGAGCGTTATATATTTCCAGTTCTGAAGGAGAACAACATTTGCCAACATAAATATTCTCTACAACATCTGTTTTGGTCGAGATATTTATGGCGATAGTCTCTTCAATGTTGGACAAGTTTCGCTCGAAATCCACCGTGTTTACAGTATTTGATAGAAAATCAAAAACTGAAGGATGATAAAGGTCATCAGGAGTATCTTCTCCACAAATCGGAAGAAGGGAACGATGGTGGTAATCATCCCATGGTGCCCCTTCAGTTACCATTGATTGAACAATTCCTTCATCGGTGTCATGCACTCTCGACCAAGGATCTGAAGGGGTGCCATATTCCTTAGATGTATCTATCCAAACACTCGATGAGCGTTGATTTGGGTTTGCCACCCAGGCTAGGAACATTGATTGCTACAATATTTCCATTGGGCTTGGAGGCAAAACCACCGCATGATCCATGTCGATATCGTTTTCTGAGATCTTTTTAGAAGATATCATGTTGCAGGTTCCTACTGACGCTACTTCCGCCAAATTGATTGGAGGTGGAAGGGAAAAAGTTCCCATTAATACAGGGTCTTTTAGTAGGCCTACTCCGATATTTTGAAGTGAATGGGGGCTTCCATGGATCATAGGAATGCTTCTCGTAACTTGAGAACTATTGGGGAGGAAGTTTTGTTGATCGACGATTGTAATACCTCCTTGAAAGGGAAATGCAATCTTCCTAAAATAGGTCGACACCACAGTAGCCATGGCATATATCCATGGCCTTCCTAGTAGGATTTTGTAATTGAGATTTCCGTCGATTACCTCAACATCTATTTCTACTGTTTTCCCTCCTAGTTCAACCTTCAAGTTACTTAGAATACCATATGGGGTATATGTTCTTCTGTCGAATGCTTTTAATGTCGTCGAAGATCGCGACAAGGTTGGAGATCCTAAAGTTTTCCAGCAACTCATCGACATAATGCATGTAGATGCCCCCTCATCAATAATTGTTCGATGAACATTTTTGTTGAGGGCTTTCACTTGAACAAGGAAAGCTAGTTGAGCTGGTAATTGAGGATTGTATCCTTTATGATCGAAGGATACAAGATTGGAATCCTTTGGGTCTATCCCACCAATGGCTGATAATAAAGCCTGCTTTTGGGATGGGCAATTTTGTAGTACTTCAAGAGTCGACATAGCGGATGGCGATTGGGCCAAATCTTCCACTATATTATAATGTTGTGCTGCTCTAGCACGAGGATTAAATGTCGATTTGTGTACTACTCCCTTTGGCGGTTTTATTGTCAGTTCAGGAATGATGGGCGGCGCAACTTCTGTCGAAGTTGTTGTCGAACTACTAGGTTGATCTTTATCCTTGTTGTTCGACAGCTGTGGATTCCCATAATCTTTGTTCCTTGTCAATATCAAAGCATCATTTTGCTGTTTTGAAACCGACAACATTAGCACTTGAGACGGGGAAGCATTTCCACTGTCAACGAGATTTGTTCCTGGATTTGGAAATGGATCAGTTAACACTGCGGAGGTTTTTGAATTCTTGAAGAATTTTTTAAGCTCAGCTCTGTGTGGACAATCTAGTGTCCGATGATCCTCATTGCATATCATGCATGGAAATTTTTGTTTCCTATTTCCAGGAGGGTTTGCAGAAGATTTTTCAGGAGATGATTCTTCATGTTTCTTCTTCTTCCCTTTGCCTTTCTTCTTGCCCCCTGGTTGCTTGGTTTCTTTGCCTTTATCTGTCGATACGGGTAGAGATATCACAGCTGAATGCTGCAATATCTCAACCTCCCTTTGTTGAGATACAATGTGAATAAAATCATCCTTGCTGATGGGCTTATGATAGAGGCATTTACTTCCGAGGCAAGAAGTTCATCTTTTGCATTTTGACCTGAAATATTACGGGCCTTTTTGGATGTAGCCTTTGTCGATTTCGTGTCTGTTGCGCCAATCACGCCATCGCTGGCATGAGAGTCATTGTTTGATTTAGGAGGACGAGGAACTGAGAATTTCGGTCTAGGGGCGTCAGGTATTTTATCGTAGAGCGTGCCGGACTGAGTGTAAATCAAGTCCAAATATTGCGCACGAGCGATAACTTGCTCTTCTGTGACGACTCCCCCTTTTTCCACATCTTCTGTGATGGAAGGTAGTAATGACTTGATAAACCATTCAGCTAAGAGCTGATCGGGAACATACGTTTTTACCATTCTACGATGACGTCGCCACTCATGTATATGATCAGATATGTGAGTGGTCGTCGTTTGTTTGAAGTTGGTAAGGAGTTCCGTTCCCGTTTCGTACCTTATCGGTAATTGAAAATGGGTTAAAAAGGTTGTGGCTAGGGTACCAAAGTTGTCGAATGAAGCTCTAGGAAATTCGATATACCATTTTGCTGTCGGACCATTTAACGTCCTCTGAAAAAGGTGAAGCCTAATCGAATCATCATTTAGGGTGTTTGATGAACACCACAGATGAAAGGTCATCACATGATTCGACGGATCTTCACCCGTATTTCCATTAAATTTAGGAATATCTGATGGAAGTTTATGCGGAATCGCTGGCCACCAAGGGGCGTAAGCGATTGGAACGTTTGTTAACCGATTTAAATCAGGTAACTCTAAAGTTGCCACGAAGGGTAACTGTTCATTCAGGTTAGGTGAAGCATACCCAGGATAAGATTGGATTGCCTGAGCAGTTGGTCTTTGCATACCAGCATAATGCATTTGATGCTGGTAACTTTGGTAAGGTTGGTGGGCATGACCATTGTAAAATGGTTGATTTTGACCGCTTTGAATATACGGCTGCCCACTATTTGCAAAGATTTGTTTCTCAGAACCTTGGTATACTTGTTGGAATTGCGGTTGTTGGTATTGTACTAGCCATGGTTGTGAAGCCATGTGTTGTTGCCCGATACTAACTGTTTGACCAAGATGAGGGGTAATTGTACCCGTTTGAACCTGTGTCATTGCACCAGTCGGCGATTGTGGTTGAGTCGCAGGGTCAAGGGGCTGTCGCATTACAACCTGAGAAACTTGAGGTTGACATACAACAGGTAGCGCTTGAACTTGCGACACCGTCACATTAGCTGGCGTAGTTGGTATACTTGACATAGGTAAGCATTGTTGCATCGAATATACAACTCTTGGTTGTTGAGGTAGTATCGGTACCCAACCGCTTGAAGTAATTCCAGCATAACCCAAATTTTGTTGTGAACTCCCGTATGGTTGTCCTCCCGGAGGGGATAATGAAAGGGCATTCTGCCCCCCATACGGTGGTAATCCAGAACTCAAGGGAATGGTTTGCCCTTGAGGGCCGGACTGCCCAAATTGACCTCCAAATGGATCAATTTGTTGAGACTCAACATAAGAGTTTCCGGATATTATTCCGGATGAACAAACAGGAACATACCATACCGTCAAAATGGCCCCTGAGTGGGCTCCTTCTAGTGATTGAGAGCTAGTTGGGACATATGGTATACCGGCGAACATTGTTGGAGTGATAACAGGGAGTTCTGCTATCGCTGTGTCAGACGACACAGTCCTAGATGTTGACGATTGTTCAGATATTTCTAGTCTATCCAAAAGATTACCTAGCGATTCTACAGGAGCTTCCGCTGGCGGTAGACTAAATTCTGATGAAGAAGGATACAGAGTGATCCCGACTCCAAATTGCGATGGAGTAATAGATGGAGGATCTTCCACAATCTCTTCTATGGCAATCAGACCAGGTGGAAGGGGTAGACCGTCAGGTCCGTAGAATATTTCTGGTGCCGAAGAAGGTATGGAATCGGCAGCGACAGATGTTTGAGGAGCAAGACTCTCCGAACCGGTTGTAAATGGAACTGGTTCGGTAACACAAGTGTTTACCCTCAGACTAGGATTAGTACCACTGTCCTTCTGTGGCTGCTGAACTTCTTCTGTAGAGGCAGGGATACCAGAAATGTTTGGAGTAACCGGAGTCTTTGATGTTGTTGGAACACTTGTTCTAACTTTAACAGGAGATTTGGAACCGGTTAAACGAGTTCACTTTGTCCGTATTAGCTTCGATTTCGGAGACAAAGACGGTTGACTCGTAAGCCTCCGCGAACGATGGGGTTTCAATTGACTTTCTTCCACAATTGCGGATTACTCGATCAACTAAAAATAAAGGGGAAGTATGTTTCCGAATTAAATGAATTTTAGACGCTTTGACAAAACTTATTTTTTCAATTTTTAAGAGTCGAGAAAAAACAAAAGATGACTCTAGTCGCCTTCGATTTTTAATGAGCCTGAAGTGACAAGTGCTCAGATGGACCTTTTCCGTTAAAGAGTCTGAAAAGGAACGAAAGGGACTGCTCTGGAAATCTAGGTAGAGGGATTACCAAACCAATCGCAAAACTGCAGAATACTTTTTACGGTACGACAGTCAATCTTCCCGAATGTTGTGTTCAGTGCATTGCGATCGATAGGGCGGCAGACATGGCTTCCTATGGATAAAGGATTAAGCCTATCGTGGTCTCCCAAAATATACTCGACGGTACGTGGGAGCACAAGTCCGTACTGGCACTTATCGTCTCAAAGTGGAGGAATCACCCAACCATCAATGAGAACAACAGTTACCAGGCTTTACGACACCGGAATACGTCTCTAACCTAGACTTCTAAATGTCGTGTGTTAGGTTCCAAAGCGTTGTTAGATTCATTGGATTTATTTTATAGTTGATCTTGTTTATGAAGTTTGCCTTTCGGGTTCACCGCGAGATGTAGATGTAATTCCTAAAATGCAATCTAAGATGATAAACAATCTTTTTATCTTCTTTGTGCAATGAAAATCCTAGCTACTAAGGAAAGAAAGACAGAATTCTTTCACAAAGAGCAAAGAGCACACTCTAAATGCACTTTCCTAAATCAAACCAATCAGACTGTCTAAATGCAAATGCACATGCATGTATTTGTTTTCGACTTTCTTAGTATATGAATGATAAGAAGAAAGTTGATGCACAAATCTGAATTTCTTTTCAAACGACAAATATCAACAAGTTTCTTTTCGAAATAAAAATGGAGACGATCACAACACCTTACGATTTTGAAATGAATACTTGTTTTTAACACTAGAAAAATTACAAATTCAGACCAAAAAACAATAGTAACAGGATAATCGACTATCAACAGCAATCAAACTCTTTCCTATGATTGAAATCAACACTTGCGACACTTTCAAATCAAAGGACGACAGTATGATTACGCTACTCTTGCAAAGGAGAACTGAAAATGACTCAACAAACACACAAAAACATTTACAATTCTTTTGTACAAAGGAGGCGGAATAAGAGCAAGGAAAAGGGGTTTCAAACAGAGATATACTGATCATAGGCAGCAAAATTCATGAATAGAACTGGAAAGAATGAATCACAGAAACCAAAACTGTACAAAGCCTAGCCTGATCAGCGCACCTGTAACACAGGGAATTTGAAATGCAGTGCACCTTCTACACTTGGGAAGTGCGCTGAATTTTAGAGTCTCAGAACAGTACCTGCGCTGGGCCAGAAACGAGACTTTGCTTGGGTTCTGGGTCACAGTTTGCAGTTCAGTTCATGGGTTTTGGCCGAGCAAAAGGTAATCAGTAATTCAACAATCAGGGGTATATCTAAGGAGGATCTAAGAGCTATCACAAGGGCAATCAGAGAGTTTGTGAATCAGTTGTTTAAATCATAAACAGATCCCGGAGATGGACTGAAGTGGCATTTATCTACTTTGCATTTGCTATGGAAAATGCAGTTCGAATGCTACCTGGCACGACTTCAGACTCCGTCTGTAAGTTTATGAAATAGACAACAAGGAAGATAAACAAACAAACTAATTCGTCCCCAGCGGAGTCGCCATTTGGTTACAAGGAAAAGTGTCTACTCAGAACTGCTTATCCCACTAAGGTGTGATAGCTACCTTAGAAACAAACAAAGTAAAGCTACTTTCGTTTTTCCTTTATAAAGTATAGATAGAGAGGAACAAAGAAGACCAACCTCTGTCTTGCGCTAATCTCTTGGTTTGATTCCTTTCTTCCTTGATAGTCTTTCGCTACTTGTTCCCTTGCACGCCCAGCTTCACAGAGTACCTGTAAGATCACAGTAGCATAGAACTATACAAAGACATAGATCTATAATCATAAACAATCTAGGATAAGATGTAAATTGACCATACAAATGCAGCAAACATGAATGACACAAAAGTATGGAGGAAAACTTGAATAGATTTTATTGATAAACAAGAAAAAACCAAGAGGAGTTTCTGACCCAGCATCAACCTCTCAGCAAGGAAGCCCCTCTTCACCTCATACAAAGCTTAGATCACCCAACAATCTGATGTTTGTCTCAAGAAACCAACAACAATTCCTTACAATATGCAAAATTCCAGCCCCTGGATCTCTGGGATGAGGGATCCATATATAGATATCTGTAAGGGACATGAGTTGGCTTATGATTTGATTAGTGTATTCCCTCTGATAGTTCTTGCTTCCACTTGGAGATTGATGATCTCTTACTCATCCTTGGTCGAATTCAGAGAGGCAAGTGTCACAGGAGAAGTTTCTGGAAGCTTCCATTTCCTCTCCACATCGCGGAATGACACTGCCATTTGTCATTTCTCACCCATCGCACCCCATAGAAGGGATTTTAGAAATGCAACGCCACCCACATAGTGTACTTAGGTGAGATGCAATGCACTTGGCCTGTGGAGCAGCTGAAATGATCCTGTTTTGACCAATTCTGAGCAGTTTTTCATGGAGAACTTCTGGGAGAAGCTGTAATCAGTTGACCTTGTTCCTTTAGGGGTTAGAACAACACTTTTAGGGACTTAGGAGCCCTTGGTTTATGGACATTTCATGCTTGGGGTTGCAGTGCCAAAAAATGTCTATAACAGGCCTGTTCGTCGATTCGTTTCTTTCTCCACCGTGGCGGTCAATGGATTCCAAATCCCCTTAAATCGCGGCTTAATTCCCTGGCGATTCCGCTTCTATCTATTGGGCACAATCTCAGCCGTCTGATCTGGGCTCCTTAAGATCCGACGTCATTTGCATGTCGAGCGCGGTTGACTTGCTCGACCGATAAGACGTGATCACAACGGTTTTTCTCTCACCTCCGCTGCCACGCGTCGATCGTTGAGTGGGATCACTCCGCTCTCCTCCATAACCTCTTACCGTTCAAGGGCACCCCAATCAAACCGTCAGTTTCTAGGTTGTGGGTCTCGCCTTTGTACGATGGCACTTTTCGTTTCTCCGCCCACGGTCCTCTAGCTCCCAACGTGATCGAGTGCTTAAGGCTCTACCATTTCAGTCTTGTTCACCCAGCAATGCGTGATCAACTCCTTTTCCCATTTCGGGGCTGCTAGGGGCTACATTGACCTCCTGCGCAGTCTCCATGGGCCTCGATCAGTGCGCTTTGACGAGGTCCTCGTCGTTTCGTGCCAACTGCCATGGCCACTGGTTCAGGGTGTTTTCGTTTACTGTTTTGGATTCTTCAAGGATTTGTTTCGTCCCGATATAGTCATGGTTCTATGACAGTCATTTATGGATCCGATTCGGATCACAACCTCCCTACTGAAAATATTTTGGACCACCAAAATTTGGTTTTCTTCAAGCATTGACTAAGTGAGGAAACTATTGTCTCACTTGTCCAATCTCAATCCACTTCGCACTGCTCGGCCTCGAACCTTTAAGCCCAATTATGAGGTATTCCACCTTTCCACTGCGTGTCATCCTTAACTTCCTATCTAGCACTGTATCTTCCTGCAACTCATTAAGATATTCAGGTAGTAAGTCATCAACAGAAGGCAATTGACTCTGATCTTCAGGGTCCTTAATCATTGAGGGTTCAAACAATCTCAAGCAATTTGCGTTCACGACTAACTAGATGTGCATGTAAGCTGGCAAATCAAGGTGAAAAGCATTCTTACCAATCTTCTCAAGTATCCTGAAGGGTCCATACCTGATAGGTTTTAGCTTCTTACCTTCACCTTGCATCCTGTCCTTGCTAATATACAGTCAGACTTGGTCTCCAACTTGAAAACTATGCTCCATCCGATGCTTATCATGCCTAGCCTTGTACTTGGCTTGGCTTTTTTCCAGTTGTTCCTATATTGCCTGGTGGATCTCCTGGATCTATTCAATGAACCTAGTCCACATCACTGTGTCCCTCAACCATGGTATCTTTACCGAAGACGAAATCCAAGGGAGACCTTGGTATGAAACCAAAGCAGGTCTCAAAAGGAGATCTCTGGGTAGAAGAGTGTTTCATCTCAAAGCTTAGGGTGTTTGTTGCAATATCCTCTCAATAACTGGATCACTGTCTTGTTAACTACTTTTGCTTGGCCATATGTTTGTGGATGAAAGGATATGCTTTTCTTTAATTTGGTGTCCATTAGTTCCCACAGACTGGACCAAAACTTTCCCACAAACCGGGTGTCTCGATCAGATATAATAGAAGTGGGTAATCCAAAATGAACCCATACATGTTCAAAGAATAATTTTGTAGTTTGTTCAGTTGTAATCTGTTTACTACAGGGTATCAAAATACACATTTTTTTGAACCTATCCACAACAACATATAGATAATAATGACCTTTCCTAGATTTAGGTAGTCCTCCAACAAAATCCATGGAAATGCTTTCCCAATGGTGAGAAGGAACTAGAAATGGAGTGTACAAGCCTAGTTTCCTGTTGCTGGGCTTGCTCTTAGCACACATAGCACACCCCTTTACATATCTAGAAACTGTCTCACTCATTCTTGGCCAATAGCAGAACCTTTGCAGCTGTGAAACTATTTTACTTACCCCAAAGTGACTTGATATCAGAGAAGTGTGTGCTTCCCTAATTATCTTTGCTCTCTCAGTTTGTGGAATGCAGAGTTTCCCAAAATGATATAAGAGTCGGTCCTTCACATGATAGTCCAATCCTTCTACTCTTTTGCCTTGACTCAAATTTGCTGTTGAGAATGCAACAAGATGATGGAGCTTAGTGGAAAGAAGTCGCCTTCACTAAGTGGGCCCGTAGGCTATTTTTGGCGCAAAGTCTATTTTTAGACTATGTCTATTTTTAGACATATGGATCATGGTCTATGAGTTGTAGGATGCTATTTGTGGATGATTGGTCATGTTGGTAAAAAATAGATGGACTTCTATTTTTAGACATATGTGTGGTTTCTATTCTTAGACTGTCAGGCTAAAAATAAAACAGTCGAATATTATTAGCTCATAATAATATTTGGACTATAAACATTATCTTATCCTATTGGAGCACTTCAGTTTGAGCTACAGATGTGGCACATGCAGCTGTCAGAAGGAAATATGCTTTTCTTTTGGGTCAGTTGAGCTATTGCATGCAGGACTTCAGTTAGAACTCATGTGGTTGAGTTTGGTGGAGTTGATTGTGGAGTTGGTGTAGTTGATTGTGAAGTTGGTTGAACTAGTTGTATTTTAGTCTAACTAAAGAATACACTAGTGATGAGTTGTGTGAATTAATTATTAATTAATTCACTAATTATTAACTCATAAAGAAACTAAAGAATACATCAGTTAACTCAGTGCATGTACAGTTCAGTGGAGACAGGTGTTAGAGGTTGAGATTGCTATCAGTTGTGACTATAGTTGTGCATGAGATTTTCACATGCATGGATGGAGATTGCCCATGAGGCTTGCGTAGTATAACCAAGGGAATTTGATTTCACAGAGTGATTGATTTTCTTGCAAGATTGCGCAGTGGAGGCAGGCAAACAGTGGAGGAGATTTGAGGCTTCAGATCTGAGCTAGTTTGTGTGTAACAAGTGG
This sequence comes from Pinus tabuliformis, assembly GCA_031772625.1. Classification (NCBI taxonomy): domain Eukaryota; kingdom Viridiplantae; phylum Streptophyta; class Pinopsida; order Pinales; family Pinaceae; genus Pinus; species Pinus tabuliformis. The sequence continues at coordinate 392,853,359 of CM062818.1, forward strand.
AGATAGTACTGAGTACTTGTGAGGAGTATTGTACTATGTATTGTTACATGTTCTCTATCATTATAATATACAGATAGTGTGGGGTTTTCAGTTGTATGCTTTCCCCTGGTTACATACTGTGTTAATGTGTGCATGCGATTGATGTTTCATTGTTTTTGATGCTAAATTGATGATCAGTGTAGAGGAGATTATGTATTGTGCATGTATTCTGCAATAGTGTATAATTAGGATAATCTCTGTGAATAAGTGTTTAATTATTCAAAATTTCTACATGGTATTGGAGCTGTTGATCATCAGATCTACTATTCAAAAAGTGTTTACATTTTATTTCTTTAGGCAGAGTCTGTAATCGGGTCAGGTAGCCTCTGGATTCATCCTTCCTTTGGAAGGTGAGCTATCCAATAAAAGCCCATACGATCAATCTCTGTATGAGAAATACTTTGTTCTCACGAATTTTAGATCAGAGGCAGTTGAGTTTTGAGCTAGTGGAATTCAAATTTGCAGCAGTGTTTTCTTGGTATCAACGTGGCAATGTCTTTCAACGGATTGCGATTGGAGTATGCTCTTGAGGGCAGCTCGAACTATATTGCATGGAAGGACAGGATGGAGGCGGTGTTAGATGATAATGGGCTGAAGGATTTCATAGAGGCTGAGGTCCCAAAGCCTACTGATACTGTGCAAGTTGATGCTTGGAAAAAGAAGACAACAAAGTCTCGAAGGATTCTGTTGGAGGGCGTGAAGGATCACATTGTGTCCAGCCTGCATGGAAAGGCTTCTCCATACTTGATGTGGAAAGCGTTGACAGATCTATTCCAAAGCAAGAGAGATCAGAGGAAGCTGGCGCTCAAGGATAAACTCTGTCAATGGTCGGGAGAAATTCCCAGGACGGGAGAGACTTTGGTCAGATCTTGTGCAAGAGGAGATCAGGCAGAATAGCAGGGACGGATCTTCATCAAAGGGACCTGATGAAGAAAATTGCGCTTTGGCTGCCAAAGCAAAGAAGGGGAAGAACAAGAAAGCTTCTCATTCTGGTGCGAAAGGAAAGAAGCAAGACATGTCCAAGGTGAAGTGCTTTCACTGTCACTAGCACAGACACTATGCCACTAATTGTCCACAGAAGAAGAAGAACAAGCAAGCTGCTGGATCTGTAGCGGGAGAGGCCTTATCCTCACAGTTTGAGCTTGATTTTTCATTGATCGCATGCTTGGTTTCAAGTGTGATGGGATCGGTATGGTTCTTGGACAGTGGTGCGTCTTTTCACATGACAGGAGATCGAGATTTGTTTTCTGATCTGGAGGAGAAATATCTTGGAGTGCACATCGAGATGGGCGATGATGGTAGCTACAGTGCGACCAGTATCAGTACCATTTCCTTTGAGAGGGAGTCTGGTAAACCCTTCGTATTGAAGGAAGTGATGCATGTTCCAGGATTGAAGAAGAATCTTATCTCTGTGGTGATGTTAGAAGACAAGGGATATGATGTTGTTTTCAGCGAGGGAAAGGCTTTCCTGCGCAGTAAGACAACTGGAGAAACCCGGAAGATAGGGGTTTGAGTCAGGAACCTTTATCAGTTGCATGTAGATGGTTGTGCAGCAATGGCATGCAAGGCAGAAGGATTGGTGAGCCGGGATGATGGCGAGCTGTGGCACAGGAGATTGGGTAACCTTCACCATGGAGCCTTGAAGATACTGCAACAGATCACTATTGGGCTTCCTAAAGGCACTCTTGTACAGTCAGATCAGTGCAAGGGGTGTAATTTGGGAAAGTTTGTGAAAGCCACCTTTCACGAGAAGGATAGTCGTGCCACGACGATCCTTGAGAGAATTCGCATAGACGTGTGTGGACCTTTCTCAGTAACTTCGACAGCAAAACATAGGTATTATGTGATATTTGTTGATGATTTCTCTCGAAAGTGTTGGATCTTCTTCATGCAGAAGAAGAGCGAGACATACTCTAAGTTCTGTGAGTTCAAAGCACTAGTCGAGAAGGAGTCGGGGAAGAAGGTGAAGGCTCTTAGGAGCGACAATGGTGGTGAATACATCTCTGGCGAGTTCAAGGATTTCTGCAGCGCAGAAGGGATTCGAAGAGAGCTCATAGCTCCCCATAACCCACAACAGAACGGGGTTGCTGAGCAGAAGAACAGAACGATCGTGGGTGTTGCATGGGCGATGTTGCATGATCAGGGCCTACCCCTTCACTTGTGGGAAGAAGCATGCAATACAGGAGTATATGTGCAGAACCGTTGTCCTCACAGGATACTTGGCATGAGTACACCCGAGGAGGCTTATTCTGGTAAGAAGCCCGATCTTTCTCATTTGAGGATTTTTGGTGCTAACGTTTACATGCATGTGACGAAGGATGCCGGGAAGAAGTTGGAGCCGACCACAGAGGTTGGGATATTTGTGGGGTACACTGATACGCCCCACAACTATCGTGTTTATTTGCCAGACACTGGCAAGACTTTTGTGTGACTGGATATAAAATTTCAGGAGGAGAAAGCCATGAAGTGTTCGCTTGAGAGGGAGCCACACTTGCATGCAGATGAGGAGCTATTAGTTCCTAAGGATGAGCTTCAGGACGTGGATTAGCCACAGGACAAAGTTCATGGAGTGGAAGAGACCACTCATGCAGCGCCAACCATCAGAGGGCGAAAGCGCTTGACAGAAGCTGAGCGACTGGCTCAAGATGCAGAGAAGGTTGTAGGACCACCTACAACTCAACGTAGACAGAGACAGTCACCTGATCGGTACACTAGATACATGGCTCTTGTGAGCAAATGTGTTGTGACTCAGCCATCCTCTTTCGAGGAAGTTGTGGAGGATCCCGCATGGGTAGATGCCATGGTGGAAGAGTATGATTCGATTGTCAGAAACAGTGCATGGGAGATTGTCCCAAGACCGAAAGGGAAATCAGTGGTGGGTTCGAGATGGATCTACAAAGTTAAGCAGGCAGCTGACGGGAGTGTGGAGAAGTACAAGGAAAATCTGTTGCCCGAGGCTTTTCACAGATAGAGAGGATCGATTATGAGGAGACCTTTGCACCTGTCGCAAGGTATTCTTCCATACAGACGATTCTTTCTCTCTTAGTGCAGATGGGGTGGCACATTCATCAGATGGATGTGAAGACTGTGTTCCTCAACGGAGTCATTGAGGAGGAGGTGTACATAGAGCAGCCTGAAGGTTTTGAGATCTTCAACAGCGAGTCACGTGTGTGCAGGCTCAAGAGAGCGCTGTATGGGTTGAAACAAGCACCACGTGCTTGGTACACACGGATAAACAATTATTTCACCGGACTTGGATTCTCCAAGAGTGAGGCAGATCCTAACCTATACCAGATTGTGGTGGAGGGTAAGTTGCTTATCATTTTACTTTATGTAGATGATTTGATTCTAACAGGTGATGAGCTGTTGATACTTTCATGCAAGGATGATCTTGCTAAGGAGTTTGAGATGAAGGACTTGGGCCTCCTTCATTATTTCTTGGGATTGGAAATTTGGCAGCATAGTGATGGACTATTTGTTTCTCAGGGTAAGTATGCTCGGGAGATACTGGAGAAGTTCAACATACGTGGCTGCAAGCCTGTTTATACTCCTCATCTTGGAGGTTGGAGGAAGGAGGATGCTACTATTTATCAACACTTGGTGGGGTCGCTTATGTATCTGGTCAATACACGACCCGATATATGCTATGCTGTTAACCAGCTTTCATAAGCTATGGTTAAGCCAACCAAGCTCTTCTGGAAGGTAGGCAAGCATGTATTGCGTTATCTCAGAGGTACATCGGGATATGGTTTGTGGTACAAACAGGAGGATGAGGTGAAGCTATGTGGCTTCACGGATGTAGATTGGGCAGGGAGCCCAACGGACAAAAAGAGCACATCAGGAGGGATCTTCAATATCGGGTCGTCAACAGTTTCTTGGTACAACAAGAAGCAGAGATCCGTGGCACTCATTTCAGCAGAGGCCGAGTATATGGCAGCAAGTTTGACTGCATGCGAGGCTATATGGATGAGGAAGATCCTGGTCGGGTTGTTCGGTTCATACTTGGAGCCTACTGTGATTTACTGTGATAACCAGAGTTGCATTAAACTCTCAGCTAATCCAGTATTTCATGATAGATCTAAGCACATTGACATCAGGTACCATCATATCAGAGATTGTGTGCAGCGGAGAGTCATGTTACTTTCATACATTCCAACGGAGGATCAAGATGTTGATATCTAGACGAAGGCGCTCACCAGGAGCAAGTTCGAATACCACCGAGGCAGGATAAGGGTTGCTGATAATCCATCTCTTGTTGAGAGGGAGTGTTGAGAATGCAACAAGATGATGGAGCTTAGTGGAAAGAAGTCGCCTTCACTAAGTGGGACCGCAGGCTATTTTTGGTGCAAAGTCTATTTTTAGACATATGGATGATGGTCTATGAGTTGCAGGATGCTATTTGTGGATGATTGGTCATGTTGGTAAAAAATAGATGGACTTCTATTTTTAGACATATGGGCGGTTTCTATTTTTAGATTGCCAGGCTAAAAATAGAACAATTGAATATTATTAGCTCATAATAGCATTTGGACTATAAACATTATCTTATCCTCTTGGAGCACTTCAATTTGAGCTACAGATGTGGCACATGCAGATGTTAGAAGGAAATACGCTTTTCTTGTGGGTCAGTTGAGCTATTGCATGCAGGACTTTAGTTAGAACTCATGTGGTTGAGTTTGGTGGAGTTGATTGTGGAGTTGGTTGAACTAGTTGTATTTTAGTCTAACTAAAGAATACACTAGTGATGAGTTGTGTGAATTAATTATTAATTAATTCACTAATTATTAACTCATAAAGCAACTAAAACATACATCAGTTAACTCAGTGCATGTACAGTTCAGTGGAGACAGGTGTTAGAGGTTTAGTTGTGACTATAGTTGTGCATGAGATTTGCACATGCATGGATGGAGATTGCCCATGAGGCTTGCGTAGTATAATCAAGGGAATTCGATTTCACAGAGTGATTGATTCTCTTGTAGGATTGCGCAGTGGAGGCAGGCAAACAGTGGAGGAGATTTGAGGCTTCAGATCTGAGCTAGTTTGTGTGTAACAGGTTTAGATAGTACTGAGTACTTGTGAGGAGTATTGTACTATGTATTGTTACATGTTCTCTATCATTATAATATAGATAGTGTGGGGTTTTCAACTATATGCTTTCCCCGGGTTACATATTGTTTTAATGTGTGCATGTGATTGATGTTTCATTGTTTTTGATGCTGCTAAATTGATGATCAACGTAGAGAAGATTATGTATTGTGCATGTATTCCGCAATAGTGTATAATCAGGATAATCTTTGTCAATAAGTGTTTAATTATTCAAAATTTCTATAGTTGCATATACATCTTTAAAGTCCATAGCCTAAGCATACTGTTCTATGTAGCTTTCATGTAGCACAAAATTATGCTTAAGTATGGTAGATGCGTTTATAATGGGTCTAGATAACATGTCTGCAACCTTGTTATGTATTCCCTTTTTATATTTGATGACTAAATGAAACTGTTGTAGAAAACCCATCCATCTGTAATGTCTTGATTGTTGCAGCTTAGTTTGGGAGTGTAGATATTGAAGTGGCTGATGATCAGTATGTATTACTGTTTCTTTGCCCATTAAGTAATGTTTCCAATTTTTCACACTCTGAACTAATGCATACAATTCATTATCATATGTAGGATAGTTGACTACTGCAGGGTTAAAAGTCTCAGAATGATAACAAATGGGTTTACCGTGTTGTGTCAACACTACTCCCATGGCATAGTCACTGGCATCAGTTTGGATCTCAAATGGTCTTTGTAGATTTGGCAGTGCTAGTACATGTGTTGTACTATTTTTTTCTTTCAAGGTGTCAAAGGCTTTCTGCTATTTGCCTCCCCACTGAAACACCTTGTTCAATCCTGTCAAAGCATGTAAGGGAGCTGCAATTGAGGAAAAAATTGAAATGAACTTCCTCCAATACTGTGCTGCTCCTAAGAAGCTTCTCACTTCTGTAGTAGACTTGGGTTTAGGCCAGTTTACAATGACTGCCACTTTAGAGGGATCTATTTTCAATTCACCTCCCCCTACTATATGACCCAAATAATTTAGAGAGGTTTTGCCAAATTCACATTTGGAGAGTTTAACATAAAGTTTTTCTCTTTTCAAAACATCTAATGTCTGCTTAACATGATTTAAATGTTCTTCCCACATTTTACTAAAAATCAAAATGTCATCCAGATACACAATAACAAAATCATCAAGAAAAGGTCTAAGTACATCATTCATTAATCTCATGAAAGTAGCAAGGGCATTGGTCAAGCCAAAAGGCATAACCAGCCATTCATAGAATCCCTGCTTTTTTTTGAAAGAAGTCTTCCATGCATCTTGCTTTGCAACTCTGACCTGATGGTATCCACTATGCAAATCTAGCTTGGTGAAATAAACAGCTTCCTTCAATTGATCTAAAAGATCATCTATGTGAGGAAGGGGATAGCGATTTTTGATTGTTATCTTATTCAGTGCTTGGTAATCAACACACATTCTCCATGAGCCATATTTCTTTCTCACCAAAACGATTGGTGACCCACATGGTGATGTGCTAGGCCTGATGAATCCTTTCTCGAGCAACTCCTGCACCTGCTTCTTGATTTCAACATTCTCTAAAGTAGATAACTTGTACATCCCAATGTTAGGCAAAGGAACATCTTGCTGCAAAATAATATCATGTACTATTCCCTTTTTGGGTGGCAGACCTTGAGGTTATTGAAACAAGACATCATACTCTAAAACAATATTTTCTATATCATCTTGTTGATCAGAATTACAGCCCTCAAATACATTGGTTTTACCAGTTTTCTTTTCCTTTACAACCATCAGTAAAAACTGTTTGCATGAATTTATCATTCTTTTCATCTGTCCTGAGTTTATGAGAGTATAATTATTCTTGAGCTTATGAGCTCTTACAAAGTATTCGATTCCATCTTTAACAAGCAGATCCTTGTTCTCGGCTCTATAGAAAATAGCCTTTCTATCATACAAGTAAGGACTTCCTAAAACAATTCCACATATATCCAAAGGAATTACATCTAACTCAACCTCATCTACAAATGCAGACCCAAAAGAAAACTTGAGTTTGCACTGTCTAGTCACTTGTAGTTGTGCTTTATCATTCAACCATCCTAATGAGTATGGCTTCTTATGAGGTGTAGTTGCTAATCCAAATTTCTTTACAATTGCTTCAGAAATCAGATTTACTTGTGAGCCACTATCAAACAAAGTATCAATCTTTTGATTTTGGAAACAACTCGAATATGGAAAAGCTCATGCCTTTTTCTCTCATGTTCTTCATCAATGACAGATTGAGAAAAATTACTAGTAGATGCTTCAGAATTCTTACCTTTTATACCTGTGGCTGCAATGATTGTTTCATCTCCCGAATCTGACCCCAAATATTTCTGAATAGCTACAACAATCTTCTTCTTCTTGCCCTCGGACTTCTTAGGTCTCAACTCTGGATGCAGAATCCAACAGTGCTCATCATCATGCCCCTCCTTTTTACAGTGAGTGCATGAGGCTTTGCCTTTTTGTGCAGTGTTAGCCTTCCTTACTTTCCACTTCTGCTTTCTTTTCTCCTTGCTCTTGCTTACAGTGGGTTGGGATGGTCCCCCAACTTCTGGACTTCCATTCTTTCCTCTAGCTTCTAGGTGAGTAACTTGTACAGATACCTCACCTATACTAGTGGGATTAAACATGAGGATGGTATGCCTCATGCAGCTGTGTAGACCACCAATTTGCTTCAAAAGAGTTTCTGGTGAGTCTAATGAAATACCCAACATCAATGCTCTCTTTCGGAACTCTTGAGTATACCCTTGTACACTTTTCCCTTTCAACTGCCGAAGATTTTGCCAACTCATCATGGCTTGTTGCATGTAGGCCAATGGATAGAACTGCTTTTTGATTGCAGTAACAAATTCACTCCAGACAGAGATGGTCTTACCATGCTTCCTCATATCAGCTTGGGTTCTGCCTTCCCACCAAACCAAGGCAGTGCCCCCTAGGCGAAGGCTTGCTAGCTGAATCTTGCTCTTGTCTGAGTCTATATTTGGTACTTTGCAATACACATCAATTTGTCTTATCCAGTTGTCCAACTTTTCAACATTTAGCTCTCCATCATATATAGGCAAATCAAATTTAACATCTAACTTAATCAAGGATGCTTCCTTATTATGCACAGGGCTACTAGGAGGTGTAGGGAAGCTTTCTTCTTTCCCCTTTCCTTTGGAGTGGTCATGGGAATGAGATTCATCTTCTTCTTTATCTTGCTTAGAGCCTGATGAATCTTCACCCTTATGCTTTCTAAAGTCCCTATACATTTCTTCTACCATGGACTTTATAACTAGGAAACTTTCTATGAATTTAGGGTCTGGCCCTATAGAAATATAGTAAGCAACACAAAAGTTCACCCTATTCTCCAGGGCTACGTCTCCGGTCTAGCTTCAGTGGTGGCCTTGTTTTATTGTGTCTTTCAGCAGAGAAATTACAATACATGGACTCAATATGAGTTCTCCTAAAGCAGATTTTGCTTGGCAGGGTGGTTCTTGGATTCCCCAAGCCACTTGGAGTACACAGACTCTTATTCTTCCTACCAGCTCTGTGACCCTCGGTCTATAATGGAAAGAGCCAACTGTGATGCTCAATCCGGACAGATTCCTCTATGGGAAGGCTTGAATCTTCAAGCTCTCGGGTGCTCGATACTGCCTATGGTCAGCTCGACCCTCTGTCTCCTCTGGTTGGCTTTACTGCTCTCTGTGTTCAGTCCTCCTCTTAGGGTTCACTGTTCACTGTCTCTCTTGGTTGCTTGGACTCTTCACTCTCTGGTGCTCGATTCGGCTGTATCTATTCATGGCTTTAGCCATTCAACCTCCATGCCCATTTGGTTCCTCTCTTGCCTATGTTGATTCTCCTTCCGCGTGTGTGCTGGGAGTTACCTGTTCGGCGTCAGCATGAACAATCGAGAGGTAGCCATGTGTCTCCATTGGAACAATGCCACCTGTTCGTCGATTTTTTTCTTTCTCCACCACGGCGGTCAACGGATTCCAAATCCCCTTAAATCGCGGCTTAATTCCCTATCGATTCTGCTTCTATATATTGGGAGCAATCTCATCCATCCGATCTGGGCTCCTCAAGCTCCGACGTCATTTGCACGTCGAGCACGGTCGAATTTCTCGACTGATAATGTGTGATCATGACAGTTTTTCTCTCACCTCCGCTGCCACGCATCGATCACTGAGTGGGATCGCTCCACTCTCCTCCAAAACCTCTTACCATTCAAGGGCGCCCCGATAAAACCGCTGGTTTCCAGGTCGTGGGTCCCGCCTTTGTACGATGGCACTTTTCGTTTCTCCGCCCACGGTCCTCTGGCTCCCAACGTGACCGAGTGCTTAAGGCTCTACCATTTCAGTCCTGTTTTCCCAACGATGCACGATCAGCTCCTTTTCCCATTCCGAGGCTCCCAGGGGCTACATAGACCTCTTATGTAGTCTCCATGGACCTCGGTCAACGTTCTTTGACTGAGGTCCTTGTCATTCCGCACTGGCTGCCATGGCCACTGGTTCAAGGTGTTTTCGATTGTTGTTTTGGATTCTTCAAGGATTTGTTTCGTCCTGATATAGCCATGGTTCTATGACAGTCGTTTATGGATCTGATTTGGATCATATTGTTTGAACATAACCTGCCCTGATCATTTTATAACACAGGATTGACTATTCCAGCAGGGTTCCTCCCATTCAAACTACCAGGTCAGGGTTATTCTTTGTATGGGTTTTTATTTTTTTTAAATAATCCTCAATTTCAAACTAAGCTTATCCTTTCTACTATTGTTGTATGACACAGGTATGCCACAGTTTGGGTTATGCTGGGAAATTTGTTTAGTTATACTTTCACAAATTCTTATCTGCTCTCGCTACATGGTTTCAGGTGTGAATTTTCCTCTCCCAGATTCCAGATGCGAAGAAGTTTGTAAACTTGCAATTTTTGTTTTTCAATGAAGAAAACCCAATAGGGAAATTTTCTAGGTTTCAAAGTTTTATTTTTTATAAATTTTGAGGATAGACTATGTAGGTTTTAACCTCGTACAGAAATTCCCTGCATATGAATTCTAAAAATAGAAAATAAACAATGGTGAGAGCATAACACATAAAACAAATATACATAGAGATTTTCCCCTGGATCCCAAAATCGGGACTACCAGATTGATTTTTCATTATGTTCCTTTCAATGTTACAATACATATATATACATGCCGAAGCATCCATAAACCCCAATCCATTAACCCTGGATTAGAACATAATCGTAGTTCCCTTGACCGGATCTACAAAATACCATGGACCGAAAACCATCGCTCCAAAACCATGTGCAAAAACCATGCACAAAACCATAGGTAGGTCCGCCCACCTAATATAGGGTCCAAAAAAAAATTTCCTCGAGCCGTTGCCCCGGACCCCATAGAGGGGGGCTAACTTCCCCCCTCAAACCCCCCTATGACCCCCCCACTGCACAATGAAGGGAATATAACACAACCCAACAAACTATAATAGTCTCCACTAAAAAAGCACAACCCTTTGGGTTCAATCTGTATTGTTCATCTAATTATACATTCATACCCTCTGTAGGAGAAGGAAAGAATGTGTTAATACAGATAATCTCTTTAAGTTATTTAAATTGTTCTCTTTTCTGTTAAGAAAGCGTATATAATAATTAAGTGTGAGTATCTTTTTATCAATATAGAGATACAATTTTCTTATGAAATTTGGTAGAACATTTTTCTTGTTCTTGTTTACCTTTTATTGTCTATTTTTGGAAGAAATTAGTGAGATTATTCCCTTACAGTTACTGTTTGTATTGAAGCACTTAAAACTCGCACTTATGCATGAACATAGGAATTACTGTTTATATTTAATGTTTGTATTTAAGAATCGAATATTTGTATTTATGAAAGAATATCGAGTATTTCCCTTTTTCGTTTTTACAATATAACACCACCAGTATGGATTTGTACTCTCTTGTCATGGACAGTTTAGGGATTGTTGCTTGGTTTACCATTTCCTGGATCGGACCAAGGACTAACTCTTCTCCTCCATGGCCTAATCATTGTAATATTGAACTGTGTATTTCAAATAACATAGTTAATTATTTTTCTAATTCTTGTTTTGTTTCCTTGATTGGTTTACTAAAACCCTAACCTAACTGAGGACTGTCAAATGACAACATGCTCTCTAAAGTTATACTAAGATTACGAAGTTTTTCTTTCTTTTGAATACACTTTCCATACTCTCTCTCAGAGGTTATTCCCTCCTGTGAGATCAATAAATTTTCCATATCTAATTGTTGTTCTATTAAAAGCATTATATTCAAATAATAAATCTTCACATTCCAAATCTATAATCACATTCAGATACAGGGTTAGCAAAAATACTTATCTATTATTCTTCTAAAATCCTTATTACTGCAACTATTGCGAAAACAATGCTCCTCCCAACCTTGAGACCATACTTTTCCAATGCACCTCCCCCAAGCTTGCTGCACACCCATGAATCTTACAAGATAGTTTAATAAACTTTGTTTAGGCTATATGATTCTAACCAAACGTAGCCCCAAACTATAAGTTTGAGCTTTAAAGCCTCAGATAGACTCCACTGGCCAACTAGCTCAAGAGTCTGATTTCTCTATCTATTTCCTCCTCTTGCCTCAGGTTCACACAATACCCTCTTGGCCTTCTCTTGGAAGTTTTTATTTCCAATGGAGGAGTTTGGGTAGGTAACTACCTTGCCCATAACTTTCCAACTACCTGGGGTAAGCTTTCTCTAACATTGCTTCCCAATCCTTGTTCATAACAAGGAAAATACATTATGCATTTTTAATAAAATCAAACATGCATTCATATATGTCCATTTATATGTTTTAGCCTTTTCATCCCACAATTAAAACCACATTCTTTTAACTTCGGTAAATAGTAAAATATTAAATTTCCTACCGTTCATAGAATTACTAAAGTAAAAGTATACTATTTTCTTTTCACTGGGGGTGTTAAATCTTCCCCCTCTTGAGAGAAACACCGTCATTGGTGTTTCCTATTCTTCAACACAGGCTTGAATTTTCTTATGCATAAAACATTTATTCCCATCTTCACAGGTAATATTTTGATCAAATGCTCAAAATAATAGCTCAAAATTCGAATTTGTCAGATTAGTGTGGAACCTAGATGACCGCATAATGCTCTTCATCCTGAATCTGGCCTAACTTGTTTCAAGCGAAACAGACACTGTATGCTCCCACAATCATGTTCTTTTCACTTTCCCAAATAGGCGAATTTTTGTAAAAAATTGACAGGCCAATCAACAATCTATACTGCTGATGTGGCACTAACTGGGAAGGTCTATGTGGCACTTTGACTAGTCAACAGGCTCAACGAATGGTATTGTGCAAAGTGGCACATTCTCATTGGGAAAAATTCAATGTTTTTGATTGGCTGGATTAGTGGTCAACCACAGGCTGACATGTGGCTAAGCCGAAGGCCGCCACGTGGCAACCCAGGGGCCACCAAAATTATGGGTCGAAGTTTGCGCAACAACAACAGGGGTCGAACATGCGACCTCACAACACAAGTCCAAAGCCTCAACCATCACGCCATGCATGTAGTTCTTAACTACATAAGAACTCCGCTCATATTTAAATTTCACAAACGCGCCATTTGGGGGGTAGGAACAATGCATGGGGGTAGGTCCTTGGTCGTGCACTATCATATGACCACTATCGGGGGGAGCGGGGGTCTGTCTGGTGGGAGCGGGTCATTGGCCTTAGCCCCAGGCACGTGGTCCCCCACATGCCCAAAATTTTCAGATATAAGGCGTTAGAGGACATTTAAAACGTCCAACAATTTCCCCTGAAATTCGGTGAAATTATCTCTCTGTTAGCGCATTTTGGGGTAAATTTGTAGGATGGTGCCAATTTTGGGGAATTTGCGGTGCGATTAGCAAAAGATTGGGAAAGGCCATGACTCCTTCAGTTGTTGACCAAATCAGGAGTAGAAAGAGGCTACATAGGCATTTTTGGGCATTCTGGAGCCACTGGAACAAGTTTTAGAGCTTTATGAGCATTGTAAATTGATGTATTCACATTTTTTAGCATAATAAAGAGGGCCAAGCCATTGGAACTAGACCAAGGATACGTAGCTCAGAAGGGGTGAACTCATTCATCATGTGCTATTGTGATACTATTTATGGTGATGTTTATGTCTATTATATGTTGTTGTTCAATCATTTGTTTATGTTAATTTGCACATAAAATTTACATAAAAGCACTCAAAACCCATGTTTAAACTTGCAAATAATCTCATGAATCCTCAAGCATATTTAACATATTCTAAAAAGGAATTTTAGCACATCAAAACTAATTTTCCCAATCAGATCATGTTAGGTATCAGAGCTCTTGGTTTTCTTTGTGCAAGAAGGATTTAACTGTTTTGCAAGTGAATATCATGCTTACAAGGTTGAAGCTTAAGAGAGAAGGAGGAAATCTAGTTGAAAGCCTTGAAGTTGGGTCCAGGAGAAGGAATGCAAGGTTGCCACAATCTCCACCACCAGTTCTTCCTCAAATTGCAGTTGAGACTTTAGTGAGCATGTCTCATGAAGGAGAGCCTACAAACATGATAGAGGATGAGAAGGTCTTTAGGAAGGCTTTCTTTGATATGACAGAGATGGTGAAGGTCCTCTATGAAGAGAGGAATACTAGACTGCAGGGTGAAAGCTCCAAACCTCCCAAAGGAGAAGGTTCTTCAGGAGGACGAGGTAATGGAAATGGAGGTAAACCTCCACCCTCTCCACCATCTTCTTCATCTTCTTCTTCACATGCATCTTCACCCTCTTCCACTAACACAACCCTTACCCATACTCATTAGCATACCTCAAAAGGAACTGCTAAATCACCCTTGTTATAACTTGATGTTAAATTTGAATTGCCCATGTATAATGGTGAAGTGAATGCAAAGAAATTTGAAAATTGGATTCATCATTTGGAGTTCTATTGTAGAATTCAAAACCTTCAAGAGGATGACATAAAGATTCAATTAGCTTCCTTGAGGCTGGAGGGTGCAGCACTACTATGGTGGGAATCAAAGACACAAGAAGAGATAAAAAACATTGTAAGGTCTCAATTTCTTGGTCTAATTTAACTGATGCAATTAAAATACAATTATACCCTCTAGGATATATGAAGAAAGCCATCATGAATTGGCAGAACTTTAGACAACTTAAAGGTAAAAATGTGCAATAGTACACCCAATAATTCAGAAAAAGGTCTCTAATGTTAGGTGTAGATTTGCAATCACAAGACACGTTGCTAAAGTACATTAGGGGATTACACAATTATCTCAAGCATACTATCCTTATGTTTAATCCGAGTAATCTAGTTGAGGTGTGTGTTCAAGCCACTCATCTTGAGGCAAGAGGGAAAAACACTCCAAAAGAGGGTAGTAAAAATCCATTTAAAGGTAAAGGAAAAGGAAAAGGTTTCAAAGGGAAGAGAAAGAAAAATGCATCCATTAATAAGGAAGGAGAGAAATTAACATGCAAGCATTGTTCCAAAGAGGGTCACGATGAAGCTCATTGTTGGAACCTTCATTCCAAGATGAAACCAAATAAATTCAACAACAAGGGAAAACAAAAGACAATTGCAACCACTCAACAGGATTTGGGATCCAATTCAAGTGATGAAACTAAAATTACAGCCATGGGTATGAAAGGAAAAGAATCCATTGCTAGCACTAGTACTTCAAATTTACACAATGAAACTCCAAATGAAAATAAGAGGATAGAAATTTTTCACATAAGGGTAATCTTAAAACATAGCAAAATTGATACTCTTTTTGATAGTGGCTCTCAAGTCAGTATCATCTTTGAAAACATTGTCAAAATTTTAAACCTGGAAACCATTCCACATCATAAACTACGTCCACTAGGATGGGCATGTGATAATGCACAATTGTAAGTAACTAGAAAGTGTAAACTAAAATTTTTTCCATTACTGCAAATTTCATAGATGAAGTAGAGCTTGATGTTGTGCCATTAGACATATGTGGTATAGTTTTTGGCAACTTGTATCTCTATGACAGAAAATCTATCTTCCATAGACATGAAAACAAATAACATTTGTTCAAAGATGGATTAGAATATATTGTGAAAGCTCATAGCAAGAAACTAAATCTTTCACTTGTTAATGTGGGGCAGATGAAAATACTAGTGAATTCAAGCAAGAATTTTGTGCTTCTAATGATCAAACGCAAGAGTGATGTTGATAATGAAGCTTTTCAAGGTTGTGATTCAAGATTGAAATCTGAATTGGTTGATGTTGTTAACCAATATGATGAGATTTTTTAGGAGCCAAAAGGGTTGCCTCCCAAGAGAGGAATCCAACATGAGAGACAGTTGCATAAAGATAGTCACCTTCCTAACATTGGCATGTACGGGATGATGTCGGTGATGGAAAGTGCAAAAATTAAAAAGAAAAATCGAGAGTTGTTGGATAAAGGGATCATCAGGCCAAGTTCTTTGCCATGTGGGTCACCTATTGTTTTGGTGCCAAATAAGGATGGAACATGGTGCATGTGTGTGGACTTCCGTGCATTGAACAAGATTACGGTAAAGAATTGTTACCCACTGCCTAGAATAGATGATTTACTTGATCAATTGAAAGATGAAAAGTATTTTACTAAGTTGGACTTAAGGAGTGGCTACCATCAAATTAGAATTGCTGAAGGAGACATTTGGAAGACAACATTAAAAAAAAAACAAGGTTTGTTTGAATGGCTAGTTATGCCTTTTGGTTTATGTAATGCTCCTGCTACCTTCATGTGTGTGATGAATGATGTGTTGAGGCCATTTCTTGATGAGTTTGTTATAGTCTACTTAGATGACATATTAATTTTCAGTAAATCTTGTGATGAACATGTCATGCATGTGAGAAAAGTACTTGATGTCTTAAAGAAAGAACAGTTGTATTTAAAGATGTCAAAGTGTGAGTTTGGAAAAACTTCTTTAGTTTACTTGGGTCATATTGTTGGAGGAGGTGAGTTGAAAATAGATCCCTCCAAGGTTGATGTCATTTTGAATTGGCCAAGGCCCAAGACAGTTATTGAGGTAAGAATTTTTTTGGGAGCAACCCAATATTGGAGGAAATTGATTTCTAACTTTTCTTCTATAGCAACTCCTTTGCATGCATTGACAAGTGTGAAAACGGTTTTTCAGTGGGAAGGCAAACAAAAAAAGGCCTTTGATGCATTGAAGGAAAATATCAGTTCAGCACTAGTACTTGCACTTCCAGACTTGAGACAGTCATTTGAGATCCAGACTGATGCTAGTGACTACGCTATGGGTACAGTCCTCATGCAACATGGTAAGCCTATTTGTTTTAATTCAGAAACTTTGAATGGTGCAGTGATTAATTATCCTACCTATGACAAGGAATTGTATTCATTGGTGCAAAGTGTGAAAAAGTGGAAACACTACTTGATGGGTAAGGAAACAATCATTCACACTGATCATCAACCATTACAATACTTGCAATCTCAATATAAGTTGCAACAATCAAGGCACTTCCAATGGATGGGTTTTCTTCAACAATTCCACTTGGTAATATAAGAAATATATCTACAATAAAGTTGTTGATATAATTTCTAGGCCTATTATTAGTGCAGCTACTTTACTCAAGCATAATTTTGTTTTGCATGAAAGTTATATTGAGAAATATGCATTAGGAAATGACTTTCAGGATGCTTATGCAAGCTTGAGTCAAGGTAACCAAGTAGAGGAATTGGATTATCATTTGCATGGTAACTTGTTGTACCATATTGGAAAGATTTGTATTCCATAGGGAGAAAGATTCAACATCATAAGAGAGGCACATACTTCTCTTATTGTTGGTCATTTCGGTGTAAGTAAGATGGTGGCACATCTACAGAGGTATTGTTATTGACCTTGTATGCTTGAAAGTGTGTCATGTTTTATTAAATGATGTTCATTATGTGCAGTCAGTAAGCCTAGCAGTAGGAAGTTAGGATTGCACACACCACTTCCGGTTCCTTCACGATCGTGGGAGAGTGTTTCTATGGATTTTGTAGGAGGTCTTCCATTGTCAAAAAGAGGTCATGATTATTTGTATGTAGTTGTGGATAGGTTCAGCAAAATGTGTATTTTGATTCCATGTAAAAAGAAAATTACAGATGAACAAACTGCTCAATTATTCTTTTTATAATGTATGAGTGCATTTTGGATTTTCCACATCCATTGTTAGTGATCAAGATTCTCGCTTTGTTGGGATTTTGCGGTTAAGCTTATGGGGATTCATGGACACCAAATTGAGAAAAAGTACAACATTTCATCCACAAACAGATGGTGAAACAAAGGTGATGAACATGACAATTATACATCTTCTTCATGGGTATTGCAACAAGCATACTAAGTTGTGGGATGAACCTTTGCACTACATTCAACATGCTTACAACCGGGCCAAGCCCTCTTCAACTCAAACATCGCCATTTGAGGCATGTTGCGGATACTCGCCTAAGTCTCCTTCGAATTTCATTTTTGGAAAAGATGTTTCTATTGATGGTCATAGTGACATAGACAAAGCAAGAAGGTTCATTGAACAAATCCAATTGGTACACCAAAGAGTTCAAGAACAGTTGGAAAAGAGCCAAGGCAAGTACAAAGCAAGGCATGACAAGCATCGTGTAGATCATAAGTTCCAAGTTGGTGATGAAGTTTGGCTTCACATTAGCAAAGAGAGGCTCCAAGGAGAAGGTAAAAAGCTAAAACCAATTAGATATGGTCCATTCAGAATTTTGGAAAATATTGGTAACAATGCCTTTAGGTTGGATTTTCCTTCATATATGCAAATTTATGTTGTTGTTAATGTTGAAAACTTAAGGTTGTATGAGCCTCCTTTGATTGAAGATCAAGGAGAAAATGTCCAAATTCCTTCCATTGAGGATTTTTCTCTTGAATATCTTGATGAACTACAACAAGACACCATTGTTGACACAAGAACAAGGTCTTCAAAATGAGGAATGTGGATTACCTTCAAGTGGGACTCAAGGGAACAAATACTTCAAAAGAAAAATGGATTGAGATTGTAAAGGTGAGGAAACTGTACCCTTACTTGTTAGACAACTGAAAGTGATCTTTTGGGGTTCAAAAGGCTTCTAGTGGGGAGGAATGATCAAGTGCTCAAAAAAATACCTCAAAATTAAAAGTTGTTAAATTGGTATGAAACCTAGACGACCGTGTAGTGCTCATCATCTTGAATCCGACACAACTTGTTTCGAGCGAAATAGACACTATATGATCCACGAATCATGTTCTGTTCACTTTCCCAAACATGCGAAGTTTTGTAAAAAATTGACAGCCTAGTCAACAATCTATACTGTTGACATGGCACTGACTAGGCAGGTCTATGTGGCACTTTAACTAGTCAACGGGATCAACGAATGGTATTGTGCCAAGTGGAAAATTCTCATTGGGTCAAATTCAATGTTTTCGATTCGTTGGATTGGTGGCCAACCATGGGTTGACACATGGCCAACTTGGAGGCCACGACGTGGCAGCTTGGGGGCCACCAAAATTATGGGTTGAAGTCCGGGCAGCAGCAACGGGGCTCGATCCATTACCTCACAACAAAAGTCCAAAGCCTCAACGATTGCACCATGCATGTAGTTCTTAACTATATAAGAACTTCACCAAGATTTGAATTTCACAAATGTGCCATTCGGGGGTAGGGCTAGCCCACAGGGGTCGACCCTTGGTTTCACACCATCGTATGACCAATACTGGAGGGGAGTGGGGGCCCGGCCGATGGGGACAGTCCATTGGCCTTAGCCCCGAGCACATAGCCCCCCACGTCCCCAGATTTTTTTGGATATAAGGCTTTAGAGGACATTTAAAACGTTCAACAATTTCGCTTGAAATTTAGCGAAATTATTGCTCTGTTAGTGCGTTTTGGGGAAAATTTGTAGGATGGTGCCATATTTTGGGGAATTTGCGGTGCGATTAGCAAAAGATTGGGAAAGGCCATAACTTCTTCAGTTTTTGACCAAATCAGGAGTAGAAAGAGGCTACGCGGACATTTTTAGGCATTCTAAAGCCATTGGAACATGTTTCAAAGTTTTCTGAGCATTTTAAATTGATGTATTCACATTTTTGAACATAATAGAGAGGGCCAAACCATTAGAAGTTGGACCAAGGAGACGTAGCCCAGGAGGGGTGTTCACCTTCATCATGTGCTATTGTGATACTGTTTATGTTGATGTCTATGTCTGTTATATGTTGTTGTTCAATCATTTGTTTATGTTAATTTGCACATAAAATTTACATAAAAGCACTCAAAAACCCATGTTTAAACTTGCAAATAATCTCATGAATCCTCAAGCACATTTAACATATTTTGAAAAGGAATTTTAGCACAACAAAACTAATTTTCCCAATCAGATTAGCTTTCCCTACTGAAGTACCTTTGTCATATTTAATGCAATAACTACTTGTTCTATAGCACCATTTCCTCTAAATGAGAACACACAGAGGTTCAATTATGGTCATCCTTTCTAGTTTGACTTACATTCACCACCCTTGTGGTCATTAGTTTCTCATCAATACTTATTTAAGATCATATATACATATATTTTTTCAATCTTCATTACTACACTATCAGTTGTTATTTATATACCCATCAAATATCATTAGCACACATCACAATCTGGCAAGAGTTAATAACCTACACTCATTATAAGTTACTACCATCATTATAACCACATCATTGTAAATTCTTTTATTTACTCAATTATTTCACCAATCAACAATACTACTCCAAATAGTTCTACTACAAATTTGAGTCCACAAAGGTATCAACCTTGTTTGTGCTACTTGCGAATCAATAATAATATGCTTGGAATTCAATCATTCTTGTCCTTGATGAGAAATTGTGCTAATTAGCACTACTATGCCTTTATCTTCATTCAAATGTTTATGCATACTAGTTTTACATGAGTAATGTTTAGGATGGCTTCTATTCTTTTCCTTTAATATAAGGATGTCTACTTGTCCAAGTAGCTTAATTATGTTCATCCTGGATTTCCCCCTTTTTATCTAGTAATTGAATTATTTGGAATCCAATGCAACACCAAGTCCACTTTGCAACCTACATTCAGTTTTGGCTTTTTTCCCTGTCACATTGCAAGTGATGCATAAACATTGTACACAATTTGCTTCCATGTATATCAAGGGATATATATATATATATATATATATATATAACTCACTTCATTCAGTCAGCATGTTACTTAATTCATGTAGCCTTTAGGTTCATGTGGTTTGGTAAAAGGATTAACATTCTTAACTCTTCGCAGTAGTCATTTTGCTAACATTTTTTTTTTCTACTTAAGTGGACATGATTTCGTCCACATTATTTATCCGCTTACCACTTACCATTTCACATAGAATTCTTAATCAAAGTTTTATAATTCAATTAGTTTTTTTTAAAGGTTCCCTCCTTTACTTCTGTTCTTATTTATGCTTAAAAGCACATAATAGTGATAATAGAATCAATATGGTGACTTAAGGGAACTACGTGAAATAATATATTATTATTAAAATCGTCAAAGTCTTGCAACAATATTTCTCAATACATTACCTTGGTGTAGTTATCTCGACATGGTATTTGTAAGCAATAGTTCTAGTCAACCATTTAACTCAACTCCATTTGTATCCACAGGGTTGTGATTGAGTTATTTATTCCATGTTAACAATTGTGAATACTACTTATGCTAATGTGCCATTAACATTCTCCTTTCTCGATTTTAAATTTGGTTAAAACTAGGTGCCATATCTTACTCAATGATTTATTCATTTCTAATCATGGGTTTACTTGAACCCACCATCCATAGGCATGTTAAGACAACGAAATGTGATATACCCATTCGTTGTCGAATGTTTCTCATAATCTTATACATGTACATATATGTGTATTGCCCTTTTCAACTTATGATAATAGCCATAATTTTGAGAAAAGGCATCAAACTAGCAACGTTTTCATCATAATTACATTTATATCATTTGATCTTATTATGTAATGTCTTGCAGTTTTAGTATATCACTCTTGAAAATCAACAGACTTTTACTCTTGTTTACTTTATTATATCAACTTATCTCAAGGTGCTAAGGTGTTAGATACATATTGTTTGCTTTGTGATAGTGAATCAAATAAAATGGTACACCTCTCTACTTTTACTCTTGTTTACTTTATTATATCAACTTACCTCAAGGTGCTAAGGTGTTAGATACATATTGTTTGCTTTGTGATAGTGAATCAAATAAAATGGTACACCTCTCTATATTTTTTTATATGAAAGGGTATGTCTCTTTATAATATTTTATTTGGAAAGAAAGGTCATGTCGCATGAGATTTGAACTAAAATGTTATTTTTATTTTTTAAATTAAAAATTTATGAACAGTTTCACATCTTTTTAGATGAAAACGTCTGTAAAGTTTTAAATAATTATCATACATTTTTAATGGACGAAATGCTATAATAATTTTGAAAACATGGTATAATAATTCTCATACATTTTGACATGAGAGCATGGTATCATAATTATTATGCATTTTGAGATGAAAAAATGATATAAAAATAGAAATTTTATTAAAAAGTTAAGATTTCATTTAATTAATAAGACCTTTAGTTATGGAATTTTGTTCATAGATTTTAGTTTATTTTTAAAAAATCAAGAAAAAAAGAATGTAAAAATTCACTTTACTCAAAAAAGTAAATCTATTTATTAACTTAATTTTATATAAAAATATTACATTGTTGAATGTATCTTACTTACTTTGTGATTATGAGTGAAATAAAGGGATAAATATCTATCCATAATATTTTATCTGGAAAAAGGTAAGTGGCAAAGGTTTTGAACTAAACCGTCTTTTTGTTTTTTGTTTTTTTAGAGTTAGAAATTTATGAATGATTACACATTTTTTTGTTTTTTTTAGAGTTAGAAATTTATGAATGATTACACATTTTTCTACGTGAAAACAAGGTAATAATAAAAAAGTTTTAAATAATTGTCTTAATTTTTCATATAATAATATTATATAATATTTTTTTTGCACCTCAAGATGAAAACATGGTATAACAATTCTCTTACGTATAGAAATGAGAACATAGTATTATAATTCTCATGCATCATAATATTATATTCTCGTACATCTAAAGATGAGAACATGGCTTTAGAATCCTCATGCATATGAGAACATGATATAAACATATAATTATGTTGGTACAATATTTTTAAGAAAAAATTATGAATGCATGTTTTGATAGTGGGAGGGGTATGTTTCTTCATAACATTGTATGAATTTTGATCAAAATATTATTTTTTACTTTTTATTTTATTATATTAAAATTTAAAAAATAGTTACACATTGCTTAAAACGAAGATAATATTATTATAATAATAATAGTAATAAATTTTAAAAAGTTATTATTTTGTATGAGGATTTTTTTTTAATATTTTATTTAAGAAAAAATTATGTAATAAAATAAATAAACTTTAACTTAAAATATTACTTTTCATTTTTATTTTTCTATAATAATTTAAAGGCTATAAATAATCACATATCTTTCCAAATGAAAACCTAACAATAATAAAAAAATTAAATAATTATCATACATATCAAAATAAAAATATTATAAAGATATAATTATGTTGACTTTTTCCAACATAGATATAATTATGTGGACTTCATCAATTCTAAAGATGAGCCAACTTACATCATCAATCCTAAGGATGAGCCAAAACGCATCCACCCAACAATTTGAATGTGATTTTTTACCAAAAAACTTTATCGAATATATTATTTTTGTTTTTTATTATTTATAGTAATTGAAAATTTATAAATAACTACACAATTTTCAAGATGAAAATCAGAATATGATTTTTTAGCAAAAGGCATTATTGAATATATTATTTTTGTTTTTTATTCTTTATAGTAATTGAAAATTTATAAACTAGCAATTGTCCCAAAAGGTACAAAGAGAGGCCGATAGGATTATTAAATTGGAATTGTTGAATTTTTCTAGAAGAGTTAATTGGTTTGTGGAAAACCTTGTTTTCTTGGACTGGATCATTGTGCAATTACTTTTCAGGAACACATTGAATGTCTTATTTCATTTTAGAGTAAGTTAATTACCCAAAATCAAGAGGTTAAGTTAATTACCCAAAATCAAGAAACCTTTATAGATGGCCAAGCATATACGAAGAATACATCTCATTCATATGCAATACCAAATCCATCTTTTCTTTTCTCTGAGTAAAATTTCAAAAGCATGAACACATGCCATTTCATATGCACAATAAACCCAACTTCTGAAATTTCAATGCTTGGATGCATCCCATTCATATGCTACAGTAAACCCATATTTTCCTTAAATTTCAATCCATAAACACATCCATTCATGAGCCATAACAGAACCACAAAAAACAAAACCAAGCCCTGCAATGCCAGAGCATTATCCCCATTCAAAAGCAAAGAAGTAGCAAATATAAACGCTAGTGTTCCACAGTCTTGACTGCGCAAACCAATCATTGCCATCTGGAAAATCAAGAAAATAAAGACGATGACCAGTTAAAGAGATGATAGTGACCCTTTTTCTGGCCTTCTTCGGCCGCCTTTCGCCTGGGAGGCTTCATGCTCACACACATAACGAAGAATGTCGACTTCAAAAGCTGCAACGTTGTCCTGCGGTGGAACAAAATTGGACAACCCAGTTCCGGAAATGGGATCTGCCTAAGATTTCCCCCAGTGGCAATTTGATCAGATTTTTTGCATAATAGGGCCAGGTACTTTATGCGCCCTCTACTTTATAACCCATATACAATTTGTGCCCCACCCCTAAACCCTGGAAAACCTTGTTTTACCCACAATTAGGTCATTTTTTTCCTGAGAATATACACATCAATTTCTTCATACGCATACTACGGATGCAAATCCTCATGGGGTACTTTCTCCACTGTGAAATAATTAGGACAAATCTGCCAAAAAAGCTGATGGGCTTCTGGAGATCGTATATGATAACCTAATAGAATTACAGTATTCGTTCCAGAAAGGGCATTCATGGTGGAAATCAAAGGCTCCACAGTATTCTCCAAATAAAAAACATCTGTGACAACAATGAAAGCAAATGGAGGCTTCAGTACCTGAATCTGCTTCTCGTTGTTCCAATAGAGCTGAGAAATCTTCACTCTTCCAACGTCGGATCCCTGTTTTTCGGCCAAGGCGAGGGAGGTCGCCGCCGTGTTTTTCTTCACGTTGCGTTTGAGGGCGAGCAGAATGGGGGCGATGTCGGTCAAGACCACGTTGAGGCCGAGCAGGGCTAGGCCCATTCTGGCGATGCCGCAGCCAGTCCCGAGTTCGATTCCGTGTTTGTTCTTGAATTGGAAGATTTGGGTGTATACGGGATTGGGGTTCGGGGTTGGGGTGAGGAGGCAGCGTTCCACGAATTTCACGACGATGAGGGAGCAGGGCCAGACGGAGGTGCCGACGTGCACAGCAACAACAACTGGCAGACCAAAGAAACAATTAACTCTGAGGCCAAGAGTGACATAAAAGAATGGGAAAAAGTAGTAAAAATATCTTGTGAAAAGAAGGCAACTCAACTGATATTTGGAAAAAGCAGTCACACTTCAAATCAATGGTTGAAAGTGTCTCACCTGATCGAACGGAGCAGGGTAAAAGTGTTGACGATTGTTGATGCATAGGAAGGCCTATCGGCCTAATTATATACAAAATATAAAACTGAATTAAAATAAAGATTATATGCAAAATATAAAACTAAATTAAAATAAGTTAGACATTTAGACATATTATAGCCAATAAACAATTCTAAAATTAAAACATAAATAAATTATATACAAAATATAAAACTAAATAAAAATAAAAATTATATACAAAATATAAAACTAAATTAAAATAAGTTAGACTACAAATAAAGTTTAAAACAAACTAAAAGCAAAAAGCAGTGAAAATATCTTGTGAAAAGAAGGCAACTCAACCGATATTTGGAAAAAGCAGTCACACTTCAAATCAACGGTTGAAAGTGTCTCACCTGATCGAACAGAGCAGGGTAAAAGTGTTGACGATTGTTGATGCATAGGAAGGCGTATCGGCCTAATAACTACACAATTTTCAAGATGAAAATATACCAATAATAATAAAGTTTTAGATAATTATCACATATTCCAATAATATTGTGTATTACAAAATAAAAATATAATTATGTTGATACTTTAAAAAAAATAATTCTTAGAGATAAATATTCATTGTGGAATATAATTAATATTAAGAAAATCCCAACTAAAAACACATCCATATTAATAAAATTTAAAATAACTATCATACATTCCAAAAATTATCATACATATAAGATAAAAACATATTATAAAGATACAACTATATTAACTAGTACTTTTTATATCTTTATAAATAATCTCAATGAAATAAGAATTAATGTTAATAAGCTCATGGGGCTTTGGATTGACCATGAATAGGTGCACTGTTAAGGCACTTCTTGTGATAGGTCACTAGTTCAAATCCTCATGGGTGGTTACCTACCAAAAAAATGTTAAAAAAATATCAACTTAAAAACAAAAAAATAATAATTAGAATTATAATTAATACATAATTACAATGTAATGTGTTATATATATTTTTATTAAAACAGTGGGAAATCATTCATATATATTGTTTTTTAAAAGTATATATATTTTTATATTAAAAATTATATAAAATTTAGATTAATAAAACTTTAATAGTAACACTAAATAAAATTAATATGTATTTATTAAAGTAATGAAAAATAATGAAATAATGATAAAACCAGAGTAAAATTGTATTATTCATTGCTTTTTACTTACAATAAAGTGAAGTGCATGGTATATATGAAAAAACACAACAAAAAAATACAATAAAGATTTAAAGAAAATAAAGAAAAATTAATCAAAGAGGTGGATTTCCCACACTTTTCTAGTAAAGCACTTTTTACTTACAATAAAGTGAAGTGAATCGTATTTTTTAAAAAAAAAAAACACAAAAAAAAACAATAAAGATTTAAAGAAAATAAAAGCGGAAAAATTAAACAAAGAGGTGGATTTCTCACACTTTTCTAGTAAAGCACAATTTCATCTGTAATGTTTTTTTTTTAGGAATTTGATATATATATATATATATATTTTTTTTTAATTTTGATTAATTTTTTTTTTCAAAACTTTGACTGAATCGTTTTTTATGGTGTAAATGAATCAGCTTCCATCCAAAATTTAAAATTCTCATATTTGATAGTTGTAACTCAAACTCCCAAAAATGTCCCCCACATTTGTCAGGGATTTTATATCTTTTTTCAAAACTTTGACTAAATCGTTTTTATGGTGGAAATGAATCAGCACCATCAAAAACTTAAGCTACACCCAAAATCTAAAATCCTAATACTTGACAGTTGTAACCCAAACTTCCAAAAATATACATCACATTTTATCAAAATCTTACCAGAAATTCCATTATTTTATAAAAGAAATAGTAAAATATAAATTCTAAAGTGAATAGATAAATAAATAAATTCCATATTAAGTTTTGTTATTTATTCATTTTTCAATAAAGCAACCTATTTGAATCTTCTTCATATTGTATACTGTAATTTTAACCTTTTAACACTGTAAATCCACTATGGAAATACTCCTTTTAACACTGTAAATCCACTATGGAAATACTCGGCACGGTACAGACTAAACACATTTCATGTGAAAATCCTTCTAAAATTCAGCAGAAAACAATGTGGATGCCAAGCCGGCTTCACCTTCTCATGAGGAAACCAAATCTGAAAAAGCTGACAATAAAGCTCTTACTGTTCACGCTGATGAACAGACCTCAAAATCTGAAGCTCAGACCACTGGAGAGGAAGTTAACAGTTGGCCTGGTACGACTACTTCATTTAAACTACGGAAGCCTTTCATGTCATTTGAATCGCCACAATGGCGGCCCAAAGGATTGATCACAGAACTCAGAATTAGAAAGGACTCAGAATTAGAAAGAGGCATTGATACCCCTTGCTTTCTTCCATATTGGATTGAAGCCTCTGCTTTTGTTTTCCTCCGTGTTTAGCATTGGATTAAAGCCTCTGTTTTTGTTTTCTTTGAACTGTAAGAGGCCAACCATCTTGCATTAATTTATTTTCATTTTAATGGCTGTTTCGCTAAGCTGTTTGAAGTTTTAGAGACAGGGGTCTATTATGTGCAGTAAATATATTTTTAGCTATGTTCAAACAAATCAAAGAATGGAGGTTGTTGTAGTTCAGAACAAAGACGCTGAAAATCACAGTATGGTATCTACAGAATGTGCCTCCTACTTACAAGCTATACCTGTATTTGATTCAGAATATTGATTTTTGTAACAGCTTCTAAGGTGCGCAAGTACAAGAAATTGCTTACAATTTTCATTCAATTGGCATATGTCTTCAATATGGCCTCTGTAAAATTCAACCACTGTTAAGCTGGTGAAATAGATTGTTGTGTAGCAATTTGAATTTTGAAGTACAAAAAAGTGATGCTGATAATTTTTTTTATTTAGATTTGGGTTCCAGTTATCTTTGTGAAAGAGTTTCTTTACATTATGGTTATCAAATTCTGCCAAACTGTTAAAAAAAAAATAGAAACTAAATTTAGGCTCTGGCTATTTTTGTGAAAAAAATTGCTCTTTATATCATAGTTCCAAATTCAGTCAATTTTTTAAAAAAATTCAAAAAATTGTCAATTGGTTAGATTCAATGAAATTGGTAAAAAAGATTTTGAAAATTTGTCAATTGGATAGATTAGGCAGAATTATGGATGAATTTTGATGAGAGTTTTCCAAATATTTGAAATTTGTTTAGCTCTAGGGTTAGTTTAACTGGTCAAGTCCCTGTTACTAAATCACCTCTGGGATAAAGAGGTCACACATTGAATTCCCTATATACTCTAAGAGTTAGGCTCTATGGTTGAGCCAACAGAAAGTGATCCTTTTTGGAAAATCCGTCGGATACAATTATTCTAAACTGTGAAGCTTGGTAGTGGATTGGAATGTCTAGTGAATTGGGTTTCTCATTGTAAAATAACCTAAGTCACCGGATTCGTCCTAAACCCCCTGCGAATCCCGAATCCGGCGAATCTGACACGATTCGGTCCGGATTCGTGTCCAAATCACAAGACACGTCGTGTCCATTTCGGACACGTCGTGTCTGAGGGCATGTCGCAATTTTCAAAAGCGTGTCGCGATTTTAGGACACATGTCCGGTTTCCAGGACTCGCTAAGCTCAGCGCGGGAATGCAAAGGGCGTGTTTGCTCATTAAAATTGTCATTTGGCAAGTGATTTGTGCTGTTGGCAAGTGATTTGTGCTGTTGGAGCAAGGAGTAAAGCATTTTGGCAGCTTCATGATCAAGTCTAGGCCTTAGTATTGATATGCTATTCATGGTAATGTTAAATTCTTAAAGTAAAAGTGAGATCACTTTTACTTAAATTTTTAACATTACCATGAAATAACTCAGGATGTTTGAGAATGGTTCCGGCCTCATTGGATTTCATATGGAGAAAGTAGAATTTTAGATTTCATTCAAAATCCATCAGACTTATCAGTTTTTCAAGATTTTAGGATTGGGGGATTGCAATGTTTCCATTGAATTTTGTCATGTATTAGGGTATGGAACTCGTATTTAATAAAGAGCACCAAACCAAGAGCTTCTGAATATGTCGCTCCCGCTCCCCACTTTCGCTCCCGCTCCCAAGTAACACTGTTCCTGATGATATGGGTCTGGACACCACTGTTGAGTTGGCATTGGCCAACATGGATCTCAATGATCCAGTGCTAGAGCCTGTTAGATTTGATGACTTAGAGGGGTCAACCTCCATACCAGCAGATGCAAAGGCGACTATGGATACAGCGGAGTAGGAGGATGTAGAGGAGAGCAGTGGGGACCATGATGATTGGGGCAATGATGTTGATTTATATTTTCTATTTCTATTTGCCATTGGCATTGCACCAACACTACCTATGTAACACATTTTGATTTGATGATTTAATGAGAAAACTACAGTTGTCAGTGTGTTTATCTTACTATCTTATAGTTGTAAGTTGTCTTTCAGTGATGAATTATGAATCATGATTTAAATTTTTAATAGATTTATCATTTATGTGACCAGTACCACTGACATTTATTTGAATTTTGTATGTACTATGCATGCTAATAGCTATAGATAAAATCTATGTTTGAAATCAATAAATTTGTATCATTAATTAAAATTTGTGTAAGAAATATGATAATATCTAATTTTTAATATATATGTATATTTTTTAAATATATATATATTTTAATAAAATAATGTATAATGTGTCCTAACGTGCTCTGTTCCGGGGGTCAGCATGTCAGAATCCAACACCCCGTGTCAGGTGACTTAGAAAATAACTATTAAGCAGACTGTTTTTGATACTTTTCAAATTCCCTTCTGTGATGAGATAAATGCTTGCTCCCAGGAGAAATGCTATAATCCCTTTTCGAGCTTATGCTCCTGGATTGAAAGCCAATGCCCAACTCTTGATCTGCCTCCGCTCAGTCCCTTCTCGTGCTTATGCTCCTGGTTTGAAAACCAATGCCTAACTCTTCGATCTGCTTACCTTTATTCTTTACTTAGAGAAGGTTCGTAACCTGGTGAGTAATGAATGAATAATAGTTAAAATGGAAGGGGCGAATTTGTGAGGCCAGCGTTACTGATTTGTCTGGCCACTCAAATAGTTAGATTTGAAATATTCATAACATAGATGGGAGGAGAACTTTACCTGAGCTATGTTAAAGGTGCTTTTTTCTTTTCTCTGTTCTGGTAAGGAAAAGTGTGATGTTTTTATCAAATCTATGAACAGGAACAGAGTGATGTCTTTATCAAATCTAAGAAGTTTTCTTCTTTACTGTTTCAGTTTCCTTACTTTCAGTTTTGATTCTTTCTCACTCTCATTTTTTAGGGAGGAATCTTTCCGGAAGAAATAAATTTTCTGATATCAATGAGGATTTCTGGTAATTTCCAGAAAAATGATGAGAGGTAGTTATCGTGTATGATAACTTCTAGATTAAACCATTTTCAAATTTGTCAAAAAAAAATTGACAATCAATATGGCAAATCAAAGTTAAGGTGAAAACAATTTATATTTTCAACATTTTTGAACAGTAGAGGAAAGAGGATTTTGAATCCAATGGTTGCATCTGTTCTATGTAACTGTGATTTTGTGCCAAGACTGCTTCTCATACGAATTAAACCAGCTGTTTTATATTTTGAAGGGTTTGGCTAGTGTGTTATTTTGTAACAAATTTCGAAGAGTCTGGTAACTCGGTTATTTTGTACCAACCACCAAGGTTTAAGTCCTGTATAAATAGGGCTGGCTTCATGTAATCGGGGCCAATAACAAGGCATCCGTATATTTGGCCTGAACATTGTGCGTCATGCAGATTTCTGCCCAGAATCATAATCGGCATGATTGAACCATGAGCGTGTGGGCCATTCAGAATTCCACCAGGTTAAAATCATGAAAGTCAAGTGAAAGTATTTGCCAGTGCTTGCTTCGAATTATTATTTTATTTTCATTTCTTTCCGTAAAACTGAGCGTGACAACTCTTTATTTGCAGCTTTACTACGAATCAGTTAAAGGACGCCAATTTAGGTCCAAGAACGAAGTGCTCAGTTTTCTGAAGACGCGGAAACGAAGATCTAAAACAACATCTGAAGGAAAAGATGGAGATGAAACTAAAGATTTGTCTGGAATACCATCTGAATTTGATTCCAGTGCTTCAAATATTGATGGAACTTCCCTGGAAGCGGGAAAACATCATAAAGGAAGGCCTGAAATGAACCCTGAAAGAGAAATCGGAGATGAAACTAAAGATTTGTCAGGAGCAACATCTGAATTTTATTCCAGTGCTACAAATGTTGGTAGAATTTCTCTGGACGGTGAGAAAGCGTTCTAAAGGAAGGCCTAAAATGAACCCTGGAAGAGAAATCGGAGGTAAAACTAAAGATTTGTCTGGAAAAGCATCTCGATGTTGTACCAGTGTTACATTGGTGGATTTTTTCTGGAGACAGAAACGCTGAATGAGCGCAGGGCTAAAATGAACTCTTACGGACACTTTCGAAATGAAACAAAAGGTTTGTCGAGGACAACATTTGACATCAATTTCAGGGGTAATAAATAATGGTGGCATTTCACCATATGGTGTTACTTCTCCCTATTTGGTATCATCCCCTTCCCATATTATGCTATCCCCCATGTTAGGCGCCCGAGTCATCACCTTCGTACTTTGGCGTCCAACCTGGGCGTGTTTAACTGACGAGTTGGCGGATGAGTCAACGGGAACGTTTCACTGATGAGTTGGGTGGGTGCGCACATAACCGACGAGCGGATGGGCTCATTTAATTGACGAGCTATGGTGGGTGCGTTTAATTGACGCGTTGGAGCGAGCGCACATAATCGACAAGCCAGGGGCGCGAAAAATGACCAAGTGTTGGGCACGTGCAAACGAGTTGGTTTATAAGCGGAGGTCGTTAGGCGATGGGTTGACGTAAACAGGCCGGCGTGAACAATGGGCCAATGTGAACGGGTGAGAGTCGACGCAATATTGTGTTGGAGAAGTGTGAGTCATGGGTCGGCTTGACATGAGCTGAGCCCTCACCCATGGCCAAGGCAAAGTATATTTCGGGTAGAGGCACCACTGCAAAGAACAACAAGTGAACAACAAAACACAATGCAAACAGAGCGTCGAATGAAGGTTGGGCAGAGATGAGCCCATGGGTCGTGTGGTTCTGAACGCACCAGAGAGTTGGGCGGGTCACTGTAGGTGGGTGGGTCGACCCGACATAACTCAGGGTGAGCGCGGACAGGCAGAGTGCGGTGATCGCAAGTGGGTGGGTCTGCATGGGTTTGCACGACGGCGAGTTCGGACATGCAAGGCACAGTGACAGTGGGTGGGTGGGTCTGCATGGAGGTCTGCACGGTGGATAGGCCGCAGGTAGGTAATGCGGGCCGCACGATGGGTGGGCCGAGCTGAATGAGGGCGGCTGCGGTTGGGTCGTGTAGTAGGCCGACTGACCAGGCAACACACCTGGGACTGTAACTTTTATGAAACGGGTTGAGTTTGTCTCCCCGAGAAAAATTGTAAATTAAAGATTTTACATAAACTGAGTTATTACATAAAGAATGTGTCTTTTGCATTGAAATGATGTTGTCATTGTTTTAGTTAAGTAATTTTGCACTTCACTGTTTAATAATGGTGAATGATGAAGTAGGCGTAGTCTGGAAAATGTAAAAGAAACTAATGGGTTGAGTCATTTAGCCGGTGCCACACGTAGCTCAATTCGGGAAAAAAGAATTGGGGCCATGACAGATGGTATCAAAGCCAGTGCAACAACAAAATGTAGAGACTAAGTATGTATGCAGTGTGAAGTTTTTGAAAAGAAATCTTGAATACATAGTTTGAGGTTTCTCAACTTGGAAGTTCATGGCAAAACTATCCAAGCTTTGGTGGACACAGGTGCCACACACAACTTTATGACGATGAGATTGGCAAGAGAAGTTGGGTGGAAAATTGTTCCAACTAATGTGGAAGTCAAGGCAGTGAACTCGAAGGCTAAAGTGTCGAGATTGATGGATAAAGTGCCAATTCGAATAAGAGACTGGCAGGGTTGATTGGACTTCACGATGATGGAGATGAACGACTTTGATATGATATTGGGCAGGATTTTCTGAAAGGCAATAAGGTGATTACTATCCCATTTTGCAATGAGATTATGTTGATTGGAGGCTCACGAACTTGGACTTTGCCAACTCATAAGCAAAGGAAGGAAGTGAAGGTGCAACGTGTTTCTGCACTAAGCTTGAGGAAGGCGATGCGGGATTCAGAAGTGGAGACATATGAGACAGTGATCAAGGGAGTTGAAAGCGATGATGGAGTGGGGACACATGTTCGAGCTGAGATTTCCAATGTTTTGGACAAGTATGCAGATTTGATGCCTAGTGAGCTACCGAAGACACTTCCACCAAGGCGTGCAGTGGACCATAGCATTGAACTAGAGTCAGGGAAACAACCTTCGAAAAAAGTTCCTTATCATTTATCAGGGCCGGAATTGGAGGAGTTGAAACGAAAATTGAAGGACTTGGCTGATGCAGGTTTCATATGACCTTCAAGGTCCCCATATGGTGCTCCAGTATTGTTCCAGCAGAAGATAGATACAAATGAGCTATGTATGTGCTATGACTATCATGCTCTCAACAAGCAAACGATAAAGCACAGATATCCTTTGCCACTTGCTGCAAATTGCTTCGATAAGCTTGCGAAAGCCGAGTGTTTACCAAGCTATACTTGAGGCATGGTTACTATCATGTGTGGATAGCGGAAGGAGATGAGAAAAAAATTGCGATTGTGACAAGGTATGGAAGTTTTGATTTCCTTGTTATGCCTTCCGGGTTGTGTAACACTCCTGCTAGGTTTTGCACTTTGATGAACGATGTACTACATCCATATTTGGATTTGTTCGTAGTAGTATACTTGGATGATATCGTGATATACAATGATAACATGGAGGATCTGTTGTAACGGCTACAACCACCCTCCAAAATTTTGTCTTAGCCTTGTTATGGAGCCTCCCTTCCAACCTTCATAGCAGCTTGCCTTGCTTCGTCAAGTTCACTAGCTTTAGTGTCTTTCTTGCACAAAGGCAACCTCTCGGTCATAGCTTGATCCATTCCCCTCACAGGTTGTTCACCCGGACTTGGTCCAGTTGCAGGTTGAGCAACTTCCCCTTGAAAATTGCGCATTTCTAGAGGGCAACCAACATTCCCTCCAGAAATTGTGCAATCCTCTCTGGCAGCCTGCTAGGCTCTAGGGTTGCGCAATCCTGCCAGCTAAAACTCCTAGCAGGATTTGTGCAAATTTTCCCAGCAGAGGTTGTTCAACACAGAATTTGCGCAAATCTGGGCAGCAGTCAGTTGCTCTGCCCAGAAATTGTGCAAATCTCCTGGGCAGTCAACCCAGCTCCCAGCCAGAAATGCGCATTTCCTTCAAGAAGTCGAGTAGTGTCTTGCATATGCAGCTGAGTTGATTGGTTCCCTCAGGGACCAAGCAAAAATGACTTGCATGCATGGGCTGCTTCTCCTAAGGCAACATGCAAATGCATCCCTTGTTTTAGGGATCTATGTTTAGCAGTTGGAGGTTACATGCAAGGATCATTCCTCCCACCAAGTGTTACTTCCTCTGGATTCCTGGCATGCGCGTCACAACCTCGATGTTGTCGAAATTCATCAACCAGATGCTGCAGAGCTCATTCCTCACATCAACCTTGCAGCTCTGACATCCCACATCACATCTAAGAGAAGTTGGCACATTTAGCTCAATTGTTTTGGGGTAAGCCCGCTTCCCATGCCTTGTGTTGCATTTCTGTCACTTTTTGTGTTTTCGCTTGTGGGAGTATTGTTTGCTTGATTTATTTGAACGCTTGTTGTCGTTTACATGTATACTAGCTTGTCCTAACTTTGTTTCAGTTTTCGTTGCTATCTCACAGTTGTCGCATGCATAAAACTGTTTTGCACGGACATTCGCCCAACCAGCGAACTGCCTCACTCACATGCGTGTTGATCTGTTTGTTAAATATTTCATTCATGTTTTGCATGCACTATCAATCACTTCTGCTATCACTTAGTGTCTCCATGCATTTATTGTCTTAGTTGCTTTCAGTTGCTCATCAGCGAGTTGAAGCAACTTTGGCCCGGACTCTACCTTCACCAAGGATGCATTGCACAATCTGGGGAAGGAAGGCTCACCTTCCTCTCCAGATTTGCACATTCCTTCATAGCACTGGCCTCTAGGACTGTTTTGCGCATTTCTGGAGGATAGTGGCTGCTTGGCCCAAGAAATTGCGCAAATTTCTCCCTAGGCCAGCGATCTTTCCCAACTGGAATTGTGCATTGCACAATCCCAACAGTCAGCAGCCAGACTGGACTGTGCATTGCGCATTTCCAATAGTCAGTTAATCTCCCAGCAACCCAGACTATGCCTTGTGTAATCTTGGTAGTCGATCTCCCGACCTCCCAGCTGAAATTGCACAACCTTCATGATCATTCACCTAGGTATGTTGCAAGTCAGTTCTCATGTTCATTTTGGTTTTCCACTGACAGATTACTTGCCATGAGTGTTGCCATGTTTCCAGATATCGCAGATGTTCACCTGCCTCTCAACAGTACATGTACAATGGTTTCAAGGAGAGCAGAGACGAAGACACCATTCAGGGCACACTTGGGGATGCAGTTGATCAAATGTCTATGGATTTGCCTACCCACAAAGACATCAAGCTGTTCGTAGACAAGGACATCAAGACATGACAACAGTAGCATCACAACAAGCATCATCATGAACAACAGCTGAAGATAGCGTACCAAATGCAATGAATGCAAGAAGCGGGTAGGCAGAACAAGGTTGCAAGCTCAAGCAGGTCCATTGATGATGAAAGCAACTTTGGATACTCTAGCTATGAAGTGACAACACGACATGAAGATCGCACGAATGCAGAAGATGGAACAAAGAAGGAGTTGCATGTGCTGAAGCAACAACTTAGGAAGAACATGAGGCTGCACAGACAGATGAATGAGTTTCAACAAGAACAGGAAAAGTAGTGGCCGCAACATGCACTCATGGATGAAACTGCGCCCGTACAAGTTGAAGATCCATTCTAGCAGCTGACACAGAGCAGACATGGTGAGAAGTGTTGTTAATCGCATGCAAAGGATTCAACATTATGCATATCGCTAAGCACGCACATGCAATCCAACCCAATCAACACACTCACCAAGGCGAAGACAAGAAGCAAGTCCAACTAGAGCTGAACATGTACTTTGGCAAGTTGATGTGCATGATCACTAGCACACACTTGAAGATCAACACGGACACTATGCATCAGTGTGTTGCTAGTTCAGCCGCACCTAAGAAGACCATGCACATATTAGCAGACGAGTTGGATGAAAGAGCCGAACCAATGCACCGGTTGCAATGGAGGCAAAAGTTCACTTCAACAAGATGTCACCATGAGGTGCATGCACACCATCACGGACGACCAAGCTTGGCATCAATACACCACCTTCACCATCATAAGCATGTCAAAGAGTTGGTCTCATCACAACAGATCGAGTGTCAGTGATGTCTTGCAAGGGTTGCTCAAGCCATGTTGTCTCACATGAGTACATGTGCATTGTAATGTTGAGTCGTGTCAAGTGTAAGTCAAGTGTCAATAGTTGGATGTAACAATCATAGAGTAGGCAAAGAGTCATGAGGGTAGTTGAACTGTCATAAAAGGGAATGTCAAGGGTCACCCCACCCTTTGCTATAAATAATCCCTCATAACTCATTGTAAGTGATTTTGGTCAGCCAAGCTTCTACTAAGACTATCTTGAAGAAGGCCTGGACAGTATTGTAACGCGCTTTGGCTTCTCCACTGTACGGAGCTGGTGCATCTCTTTGGAGGAGAAGGGAGATGTGGCTGTAACGATCCAGTGTTGACTAGCAGGTTTACATGGATGTATTGTATGATTGTGACTTACACTTCTTTATATAATAAGAGCCAACACATTTTCATGCATATGTTGTTATTGTAGTTACACTGCTCCGGTTTCCTTAATGATATATGTCGTTTAACTTACGTACTTGTGTATGAGCTGATTCACATGCAATTATATGAATCTTGTTGTTAATGTGTTGTATATGTTGTTAATGTTTTCGTCTGTGTCGATTGCTCTGTCAGACATTAGATAGACCTTTCACTTGAACCTTGGTATAACAACTGTCGCACTCGTCTTGAACTGATCTATGAGTGTTGTACATGTTATCTTACCTTGTATGATGTGACTGCCACATCTGAGTGGACTACTCCGCCGAAAGCTGTGCATGTCCTTTGTATTGTGTGTTCCTACCCAAGTTGGGACTAATCCCTTTCAACTTGGAACTCACCTTCACCTCCTCCCCCCTTCTAAGTGTTGGAACCTCTCATACACCTTCCTTGACTCACTGCATCAGTCACACCCTTGCTGCTGACAAAGTTATCCTACTTTCCTCTGTGTGACATCGTGGTCAAGGCATTACCTTACGACCCACTATTTGATCTGAACTGATCATATATTAAAAATTAAGTAGAATTGATCACGCCAACAGTGAAATGAATGTTAATTGGAAGCGCTGAAACTGTGAAAACTGCTTGAGAAGAAAGACTTACGATAGATGATAAACATAAGAAAATGCAAAACAGAAGTGAAAACAACAAATACAGAACGATACCAGACAACAAGATTGATTACGGAGTTTGTCCCTGATGGACTACATCTTCGGGTCTGCTTTCAAGATGGGCGACTACTTTATTAGGATTGAATCCGAGAAGGTCGATTATACAGCAAATTGACCAAACTGAATGTGCACGTAGGCACTTCTGGTCACTATCATAAGAAATCTCTCTGGACGAGCTTTCCAACGCCTGTCACGGTTCCCAATTCTGACTCCGGATGCTCTTGTTACATTGAAAACAAAACATCCTCTAACCTCTAGAATCTGCACACAAAACTTCAAAATCACTCCATCCTCTCTTCAATGAGTAAAACTGCCTTTATAACTTCCTAGATGCATTCAGACTCTCTCAGGATAAGTTTAGGCATGAATAAGCTGATTTTTGGGGTTAAATTAGGGTTTTGGTTAGGCTTTAATGTCATATTGTGGCATTCACCACTTGATTTAATTTGTTTAACCGAAATTGAACAATAAAACCAAATTTAGAACTTTAGGATAGCCACAAAACTGCCAATGGTTTGCTAACCGGGAGAAGGGGAGATAGCCAGCATGTGACTACCACGGTTGAACCACAGGCTACCACCTCCGCGTTGATCCCCAATGATTCCAGCTTGCAGTGTGGCACATGTGACCTGACTCTCGGCGATTATGGTTAGGTGGATTCCTGTGGGTTAGCTTTCGTTGTTTGTAACCTGACTGTGAGTTAACTCTTGTTCACATGCCTTCTATCTCCTTCGCGGTCTCCATACCTACGCAGTTTAGCAACTATTTCATGTAACCTCCCAACCTGTTCACATGAGCTTGCTGCCACAGTTGACTCCCCGCGCAGTTAAGGTCCGCGGTTTATCATTGTTTTAAGCTTTATGCAATGTTTTGTAATGTATTACATAGGCTGAGGGTTGATAACATAGGGTTAAGGTTTTTAATTTATTTTTAATACATGGTTTTATAATGTAGCATGGTCCGAGGGTTGTAGACTTAGGGTTGTGATTTTCTATTGCATTTTTTAATACATGGGTTAGGTTTAAAGGGTTTAGATTTGTACCATAGCTTTTTAGGGCTAGGACTTAGGTTTAGATTTTAGTCATTAGGACTTTACATCATTTTGTTCTTAAAACAACCCCTTTTTTACAATCATTTGTCACAATGTGACATTAACCCATGTGAAGAAAAACCCTTATCGACAAACAAAATCTGCAAGGCGGATGACCAACCCACGTCAACAACCATATCCTGGCGGAACTGACGACAATCACATGTCGACAATTAGGTACCAAACTATATTCGACGAACACTATGAAAACCATATACTTTATCGGACAACCTGAACCATAAACATCACTGTCGAAGCTGATGACATCGGAGACTGAACACTGACGATGAAACTTGTTGAAAAGTGTGCAACAAGAAATGCTTGTTGAGAATGCAACAAAATGATGGAGCTTAGTGAAAAGAGTCGCCTTCACTAAGTGGGCCCGTAGGCAAATTATGGCGCAAGTTCTATTTATGGATCCCAGCAGGAATGATCACAACAGGAGTGACCACAGCAGGGATGATCACAGCAGGAGTGACCACAACAGGAGTGATCACAGCAGGAGTGATCAAGGTCTATTTTTAGACTTGCTGTCAAAAATAGAAAAGTCAAATATTATTGTCTCATAATAATATTTAGACTATAAACTTGATCTTATTCTCTTGGAGCACTTCAGTTTGAGCTACAGATGTGGCACATGCAGCTGTCAGAAGGAAGTACGCTTTCTTTGTGGGTCAGTTGAGTTGTTGCATGGATGACTTCAGTTAGAACTCAATTAGTTGAGTTTGGTGGAGTTGATTGTGGAGTTAATGGAGTTGTGTTCAGTTTGACTTGGTTAAACTAGTTGTAATTAGTCTAATTGCAAATAGAATAATGATGAGTTGTTAAACTAATTATTAACTCATAATGAAACTATAG
Organism: Pinus tabuliformis; assembly: GCA_031772625.1. Classification (NCBI taxonomy): domain Eukaryota; kingdom Viridiplantae; phylum Streptophyta; class Pinopsida; order Pinales; family Pinaceae; genus Pinus; species Pinus tabuliformis. Next base: position 392,892,805 of record CM062818.1, read on the forward strand.
AATACATCAGTTAACTCAGTGGCATGTCAGTGCATGTTTAGTTCAACATGGACAGGTGTTAGAGGATCAGATTGCTATCAGTTGTGACTATAGTTGTGCATGATGATTTGCACAATCAAAGGGATTGAGTATGCCAATGAATTGGCCAATACCAAGTATTATAGTCTCTGCTCACGTCTTTCCTAGTGTGAGTGATTCTTTGGAGGTTAAATACGAGTTTGGTAAACCATTCTCATTCATTCTTAGTAGGTATTGTGCAGTGGAGGCAGGCAAGCAACATAGGAGATTTGGAGAATAGATCTGAGATGTATTGTGTGTAACAGGTGGAGATAGTACTGAGTGTTGTGGGGAAAAATGCCTATGCAGGACGATCCTATCCACCTAAGGTGTGACAGTGCCTTAGCAACAAACAGAGACAGCTATTCTAGTATTCTTCCTTTATGAATTAAGAACGAAGAGAGATGGATGGACTAACCGGTGTCTTCCGTTTGTCCCTCGATCCAGATCCTCTTCTCTTTGGGTGTTCACAGCTACTTGCCTTCTCGCTCGCCCAGCTTCAACAGGTTCCTGCAAGATCACAAGAGAACAACTACTTGCGACAAGAGAACAGCTACTTGCGACAAGAGAAGAACACTACACAAAGACAGATATTCACATTCATAACTGATTCAGGATTAGAAATAAACCAAATACACTAATGCAATCATACATCAAAGATACATCAGTATATAGGAGAAAACCAAGATAGCTTTATTGATAAATAACAAGGTTCAGGAAGAGATACAACCCAAAGGGCTCCAATCCAGCATCTCCTTCCCAGCAGAATGGAATTCTTATCTTCACCTCCCTTCAAAGCATTAAGCACCCAATGATTCCAGTCTCAAACCAACAGCAATTCTTTGCAATAACAAAATTCCCGCCTCTAGATCTCATGGAGGAGAGATCCATATATAGATGTTTTGGAGAGAGGATGAGTCAGCTTGAGATCTGACTAGTGTCCTCTCCCTCTGTCAGTTCTTGATTCCACTTGGAGGTTCTTGCTTCCACTTGGAGATTTGGAACCTCTTACTCATCACCAGTCAAATTCCCTGAGGCAAGTGTCATTTTGGAAGCTTCCTGGGTTTTGACACCTTGAGAAATGAGCCTGCCGACATGTCCACTCTCGCTCAGCGCAGGTAGCCAGTGTTGGCTTTGACATTCAGCGCAGGTAGCCAGTGTTGCCATTGACATTCAGCGCAGATGGTCAGTGGAGCCATTGACATGATCCTGAATTGACTTGTTTTTGAGCAGTTTCTGGTGGAGAACTTCTGTGAATTGCTGTGGTTTGTTAGCCTTGTTCCTCTAGGGGTAGGAACAACATGTTTAGGAACTTTGGATCCCTTAGATTATGGACATTTCATGCTCAATGCTGTAAGGCACAAAAATGTCTATAACAGTTGCCCCCTAAAGTATGAGGCCGTTTATCGGGTGAAATGCTTTATCCAGGAGGGTCCGAAGTTCATCCAATTGCTGGGAGGAGACCTGTAATAAGATACAATACAATACATTATTTTTCATACTGCTTTCATGATCTAGCTGAGGCGGGCATTCCCATGCTCAGCTTTATAAATTCATTTTTGTACATAGAGCAAACAATCGTTTGATGGTAGACTGATAATTTTGGTGAAATTATCATCCTTTGAGTAGGATGATCATCTGCTGCAACGATGTACTTGTCAAATGTCTTTATCTTTCCTGAATATATATCGCAGCCCGGATGGATGAAACTAGATCCGAGGTCTTCAAACTCGTTCGATCTTCACTCTAAGTACAAGTCGATCCATGTGAGAATTGTTCTGAAGTCGAACATGGAAAGACATCGCTTGATTACCGGTCAATGAGGTAAACCGTTAACAAGCGCGAGAGGAATCACCGATAATGATAATGACCCTCAAGGTACTGCATTACAATTCACGTGGTGTGAATAAAGGACTTGGCGTCGAACACCACGCAAAATCTTCTGGTCGAAGGTCATTGATGTATACCTGTCGCCGGAAGTGAGAAACTTGCCATTGAGGCATGCAAGCTTCAAAGTACTGAAGGGGTTGTTCCTAGATCAACTTCTTGGATAATGAGCTGATGTCGACAAGAAGCGATCCGTCAAAGGAGGGCCTTAATGAATCCCAAATCAGTGACACAGAACGGAGCTAATGATTTTGATGGAGGTGAAAACGATCTGTGACATATGATTCAGGGTGGCGGTCATGAATGGATGAAGGATAATGTATGGCAGTGGATGGGACCTGGTTGACTCTTTCTGAACAACTTCTCTTGAACATATGGCGACACTGATGTGATGGATCGGTAGCATTACCCCAATTATGGATGGTATGGCGAGACCATGGTGATGTGACCGATGAATGAAACAACCCAACCCGATTGTGGTACGGAGGAAAAGTGTCATGTTCAAGAGCGACTTGCTACCATCAAAGTTTTCTTGAGTTTCTCCCAAATTTTCCCCAGTCATTGCTGACCAGTACCTCTTTATTTTTGTCAAGCTTGAGGAGGATAACATATGCTTGTTCTATAACCTGCCCTTCGGGCAAGCCCATCGCTATGTTTTAACGAGCCTAGCGATAGTGAAACTCGTTCTCGTCTAAAGACAAGTTTGTCGCTATTTTGTGATTTTAACGAGTCTAACGACAAAGATAACTCGGTCCTTTTCATTTTTAGAGAGTCTGAAAAGGTACATAAAGTTAACTCCGAAAGTCCTTTTTTGTCATCTAATCCCTTTAGTCCGAAAAAGTATAAAACAATACAGAAGGGATGAGTTTTCGATAGTTTTAACGAGCCGAATACACAAGCGCTTGATCTTTTTGTGCAATAATCCCTCCGGTCCAACAAGATTAAAATCTAGAGGAGGGATAGCACTTCCTGTCCCTTTAACGAGCTGGAAGGCCAAGGACTCGGCAATCTTTTCATATTTTACGAGTCAGTTGAAAAGAGCTTAAAGAAGACTCGTCTTTTGAGGAACGAGTGATAAACAGGGTTAGCAGCTGATTCCAGGTACAGGTTGGAATTTTCTAATCACGGCAGTGTCACAAGGATGGCTAGGTGAAATCACTCTTCACCGCTGTTCCTCAAAATGGGTAAACAATCATATGGAGGTGAACGATCGGCCAATGAAAAGTGGAGGTGACGGTGCAAACACGACCAAGGCTTTAATGGCTGATAAAGTTACATTCACGGTGGTTATTTACCGGGTGGTGCTTATGTTTATTTTTTAACGAGCATGAAGTCCGCGTTAAAACTGCTCGGATCTTGCGTTTATTTTTTAACGAGCATGAACTTTATGCTAAAACTGCTCGATGCTTATGTTTATTTTTTAACGAGCATGAATTCCACGTTAAAACTGCTCGATTATACCAGTCATATGATAAGAGTGTCTCATTGAGATTCTATTTTTTATGGAGCTTCATCTCACAAAGCTATGCCCTGCACCTTTCGTTATGCAAGTTCGGAAACGATTACTCCTACGAGTTTAAAGGGTTAGAGGTCCTAAAAATTTAAAAAATAAATAGCCGCCCCTTGCTTGCACTCCAAAAGGTTTGCATGCCCCTAGGTATAAAGTACGATTTCAAAGTTACCTCTACTTCTTTTTCGTCAAAACATTTGTTTTAACGAGAGAGGCTTACCTCTTTCAGGTTACCCAAAGATTGTCTCGTTCGCGGCTACGAATAAAACACTTCTTCGGCGATGTCTACCGAAATAAACAAAGGTGAGTGACGATGCCTGCCAACTCACATAACTTTGACAAAAGAATCTTATTCTAGAACAACCCCTCTTCCAATCACGGATGGGGTACGGACTAGTCATATTCTCCTGCGGAAATCTACTCTATACCCAAAGTTTTCCTGCCGAAGCAGACCAGGACGCATGCCCCCTGGGTTCCAGTCATATCCTCCCGGATTACTCGCGCTCATCAGGAGGACGGACCGTGGGTTGAGACACTTCTTGCGTGAATAGACCATTTAGGGATGGTACATGACTATTTGCGATGCGTGATCCGGGAAATGAAAGTTGGTCTACGAGCTTGACCACTCTTCCTTCATGCGGAAAACACATTACTCTAAAGAGTGAGGAGACGATAGCTCCCATGCAATATATATAGTCTCGTCCAAGGAGTAGGTTATAATCCAAGGGTCCTTGAACGACCATCACGTTCATTTGAACGGTCTTCCCTTTCAATGTGATTGGCACATTTGGGAGGATCCCTAAAGGGCGACTGGTTCCTTTATCAAAGCCTGATAGATTTCTCATTTCAGGCAAAAGCGCAGGCGAACCAAGCATTTTCCAAGCAATAGAGGAAAGGATACTCACAGATGCCCCTTCATCAATGATAGTGCCAGCCATTACCATTCTGTATATTTGAACGATAATTCTGAATGGTATACTGGCTGGCAACCGGGGTCTGCCTAGTTGGTTCCAATCGAACGAGACAACTAGGTTTCTTGGTGGTGGGACCGAATAGACGGCCGGATATCGCTCTGATGAACTTCCTTCCTGCGATAAAGGAATGGTGGCATTGCCCCCTTGTTCATCAGAGTCAGTGTTGATGAAGAGAATTTGGACGGTGTCGTCTTTATTCTCCTCTGTGATGGTATCATTCGAAGATAGAGCCTCTGAAGGCAAAACCGGGTCAACTGCCGTTTCAACCTTTAGACTTTCGTCAGGTATGGATTCAGACAGTTCATCTTCAATGACAGGTGCTTCGGCTGACCACCTGGGCGGGTCAGCCGGGTTCTCAACTAGCGAAGGACTTGGCAGGAGTTTTTGATATCCAGGAGGAAGTTGCGCTCGTAAAATCGGGCGATCTTCCAGAACTCTTTTTGCCTCGTCTAAGAAGGGACAACGGTGGATGGCATGATCGCCTTCACACAGTTTGTAGGGAAATTTAGCTTTCCCTCTCTGTCCTGGGGCTTCACTCCCACTAGTTGACGGTGAGTAGTCAACATGGCTATCAGAGGTCGACGCTACCGAATTGTGCAAACGGGGGGACCAGTCCCTTAGTATTCGAGGGATACAGGGACAATCTCTGTGGAAGTGGTCTCCCTTGCATATGAGACATGGCGATTTAGGCCTAGTGAGTGCTGTGTGTGGATTTTTGTCAGACGACACTGGTTTGCCCCCAGTCGCCTTTGGCTCCTTCTTCTTCTTCTCTTTCTTCTTCTTCTCCTTCTTCTCCTTAGGAACTCGGTTTTTTGTTCTACCAGTTCCGTCAAGCGAAGAGGAAGGAGAAGAGGAAGAATTATATGAAGTCGAAGGCTGGTGGGCAACTCTTGTCTGGTCTAACTGTTGACTCGACTATTCAGGAATCGTGGTGTTCTGAACGACATTGGTTGAAAAGAGCCAGACTGGTAGGCCAATTGTCAGTCCTGGAAGCGACAATGTGGCCATGTGGGGTGCACCAACATCTCCCCAAGAGGAGAAGGGACTAGGATTTCCACCAAGGGGAATTCCTTGGTTGGTGTGCTCCATCTTTTCAACCTAAAGATCAACGCGGGAATAAAGGGTGATTGTTCCGTTTAAAATAAATTGTTAACGACGCTTTAGACACAACTTTCTTTTTCACTTTTAAAGAGTCGAGAAAAAGCTAAAGATGACTCTAGTCTCCTTCGATGTTTTAACGAGCCCGAAGTGACAAATGCTCGGATGGACTTTTTCTGTTATAGAGTCTGAAAAAGGCCAAAAGAAACTGCTCTGGAGTTCTAGGCAGAGGGTGTGCCAAACTTTTCGCAAAACCGCAGAATACTTTTTAAGGTACGGGCGGTCGATCTTCCTGAATGCTGTGTTCAGTGCATTGCGATCAGTAGGGCAGTCGACACAGCTTCCTAAGGATAAAAGTTATATTTCTATATGGGTCTCCCAATATATACGCGACGGTACGTGGGAGCACAATCCGTACTGGCGCTATCGTCCCTCAGGAGGAATCACCCACCTTCCACGAGATCGACAGTCACCAGGCTTAACAACGCCGGAACACGTCTCTAGCCTAGACCTCTATGTTGTGCGTTATGTTGCAAAGCGTTGTTAGGTTCATTCAGTTTATTTTAAGTTGATCTTTTTAGAAGTTTGCCTTTTTGGATCACCACGAGATGTATGGTACAATTCCTAAATGTAGTCTAAGATGATAAGCAAGCTTTATTTCTTTTCAACTTTGAAAATCCTAGCTACTGAGGTAAAAGAAAGACACCATCTTTTCTCAAAGAGCAATCAGCACACTCTAATGCACTCTTCCTAAATCAAGCATGCAAACTTATCAAAATGCAAATGCACAATGCAGGTGTTTGTTTTCCACTTTCTTAGTATTGATGCCTACAAAGAAAGCTTTTTGTACAACTTTGAATTTGCTTTTAAATGACAAGTACAAACAAGTTTACTTTTTCGAAATCAACAAGGGTAGAAGAGATTACAACACTTTGTGACTTTTGAAATGAACACTTGTTTCGACACTTAAAAGAGACAAACTCAAACCAATAAGCAAAAGCAAATGTATAATCAACTGTAAACAGCCAATGAACTCTCTCCTAAGATCACAGTCAACAGATCTGAATCAAGGGCTACAGGATGATTATTTCACTCATGCAAAGGAAAACTGTAAATGACGCCACAAACACATAAAAACAATCACAGTCTTTTTGTACAAAAGGAGGCGAAATTTAAGCAGAGAAAAGGAGTTATCAGACTGGTACCTATGCTGGTTACAGGCTGCAAAAATCAGAGATCAAAACAGGGCAACAGAGAGCAGAGAACCCCAGCTGCACAAGGCAAAACTGGTTCAACGCAACCTCAACACTGTGGTTTTGACATTCAGCGCAGGTAGCCTTCACGGGACCTGCGTTGAAATGCAGAATGCCTTCACAGCAGTTGCGCTGAAGGAGAAACTCTCGTTTCTCACTGGGTTCTGGGTCACAGATTGCTAATTAATCAACGGTTTCAGGCCAAATCAAAACCACAAGCAAGGTACAATCAAAGGGATGCTTTGAGGGGGTACTAAGATCTATCACAAAGGATCATCAAATCATTTGTGAGTCCATTGTTCAGATCATAGACAAAATCCAGTGAAGGATCAAGGCAGCAATTGTCTACTTTCCAACTGAGAATAGCAGAAGTAGTTCGATTGTTGTTGTTGAGTCTATGAAACAAACAATGATAGAAACACAAATAAAATGACTAAAAAAATCTCCCCAGCGGAGTCGCCAATTTGTTGTGGGGAAAAATGCCTATGCAGGACGATCCTATCCACCTAAGGTGTGACAGTGCCTTAGCAACAAACAGAGACAACTATTCTAGTATTCTTCCTTTATGAATTAAGAACGAAGAGAGATGGATAGACTAACCGGTTTCTTCCGTTTGTCCCTCGATCCAGATCCTCTTCTCTTTGGGTGTTCACAGCTACTTGCCTTCTCGCTCGCCCAGCTTCAACAGGTTCCTGCAAGATCACAAGAGAACAGCTACTTGCGACAAGATAAGAACACTACACAAAGACAGATGTTCACATTCATAACTGATTCAGGATTAGAAATAAACCAAATACACTAATGCAATCATACATCAAAGATACATCAGTATATAGGAGAAAACCAAGATAGCTTTATTGATAAATAACAAGGTTCAGGAAGAGATACAACCCAGAGGGCTCCAATCCAGCATCTCCTTCCCAGCAGAATGGAATTCTTATCTTCACCTCCCTTCAAAGCATTAAGCACCCAATGATTCCAGTCTCAAACCAACAACAATTCTTTGCAATAACAAAATTCCCGCCTCTAGATCTCATGGAGGAGAGATCCATATATAGATGTTTTGGAGAGAGGATGAGTCAGCTTGAGATCTGACTAGTGTCCTCTCCCTCTGTCAGTTCTTGATTCCACTTGGAGGTTCTTGCTTCCACTTGGAGATTTGGAACCTCTTACTCATCACCAGTCGAATTCCCTGAGGCAAGTGTCATTTTGGAAGCTTCCTGGGTTTTGACACCTTGAGAAATGAGCCTGCCACATGTCCACTCTCGCTCAGCGCAGGTAGCCAGTGTTGGCTTTGACATTCAGCGCAGGTAGCCAGTGTTGCCATTGACATTCAGCGCAGATGGTCAGTGGAGCCATTGACATGATCCTGAATTGACTTGTTTTTGAGTAGTTTCTGGTGGAGAACTTCTGTGAATTGCCGTGGTTTGTTAGCCTTGTTCCTCTAGGGGTAGGAACAACATGTTTAGGAACTTTGGATCCCTTAGATTATGGACATTTCATGCTCAATGCTGTAAGGCACAAAAATGTCTATAACACTGAGTACTTGTGAGGAGTATTGTACTATGTATTGTTACATGTTCTCAATCAATATAATATACAGATAGTTGGGGTTTTTAGCGAGATGATTTCCCCGGGAAAACACTGTGTTGATATGTGTGATTGATGCTTCTATGTGCGCATGTTATTGTTTCTGCTTCTGTAAATTGATGATCAACATAGAGGAGGTTATTTATTATGCATGTATTCTGCAATAGTGTATAATCGGGATAATCTTTGTGAATATGTGTCATATTATTCAAAATTTCTATATGGTATCAGAGCTGCTTGATTTGTAGAAGAGATTTTTACAGGATATCAAGCGAGGATTGATCATCGGATCTATTATTTAGGAAGTGTTTACATTTTATTTCTTCAAGCAGAGTCTGTGATCTGGCCAGGTAGCCTCTGCATTCATCCTTCTTTTGGAAGGTGAGATATCTGGTGAATGCCCAGACAGTCAATCTGTACAAGAAATACTTTGTTCTCACGAATTCTAGATCGGAAGTGGTTGAGTTTTTTGAGCTGGTGGAATTCGAATTTAATTCCAAAGCAAGAGATAAAACTCAAAAACATTAAGTGTGAGAATGGAGACAGTATGCCCTAGTATCTCACGAAGTTCACCCAATGCTGGGATGAGCTGGGAAGTGTGGGGGTGACTGTTGGATGAGGATGGTGAGTCTAGCACTCCTTGAACTTCCTAAGAGTTGGCATAGCTACCAGGACTCGGTGAATGGAAGGGAGAAACTACCAGGATGGGAGAGACTTTGGTCGGATCTTGTGCAGGAGGAGATTAGACGAAGCACCAGAGATGGTTCTTCATCCATGCAGGATGAGGAGAACTGTGCCTTAGCGAGTAAGGTGAAGAAGGGGAAGGAGAAGGGTTCTCTTTTCGAATCCAATTCTTCCAGTGGTGGGAAGAAGGTTGACAAATCGAAAGTGCGATGCTTTCATTGTCATGAGGAGGGTTCACGGGTCAAGAACCTGTATGCTCTTGAGGTTCAAGATGCATGCCAAGCCTTGAGCAGCGAGGCAATTGATGGAGACTTGGTGGTTGAGAGGGAAGGTATGTTACCTTTCAACATGCAGAGCTAGAAGAAGTCTCAGACAATTGTGGAGGAGCCATGATTGGTGCAGCAGCTTCAGGAGGTTGTGGAGGAGCCACAACAAGGGAAGCTGAGAGGAGATTGAGTAGAGACATCTACTCATGCAGAGACCTCCAGTAGGGGGAAACTTCGAGCCAGGTGGGCTGAGGGATCACATGCAGCCATACCTCCAGGTAGGAGGTGGGGTGATATAGAGTGATCATCCCAAGGAGGAGGGGTAGGATCCTTGAGGTACCCAACCTCTTGGATGAGACCTTGCTACAGGAGCCTTGATGTGGAGTAGCAGGAACTGACTGATTGGGTAGAGACAGATGCGGATGGAGCGGCAGAGAGAGCAGCAGTGCAGGGAATCCCAGGACAACACATAGCTAGCAGGCTGCAGCAATGCGAGAGGCACAAGTGTTTTGCATAGTGGTAGGCGGCACAAAGAGGTGTGCAATGGTGCGAGATGCATGAAGATGTTACAGTAGCGCAGATGTCAGAGAGGGAGCACTTTTCAGCAGCAGGTAGAGCTTCAGCATCAGAGGGTGTTTCTAGCCCAACAGGGAGGTCAGTTGGGAGGTGTAGTGCGGATGCAATGCTGGGAGATAGAACTAGCAGCAACACAGATGCAGTCAGAGATCAAAGTGACAGAGGCTAGAGCAGTCAGATACTGAAGAGCACAGAGATGCAGAGTTTTCAGTTGACAGAGGCAATAGCAGTCAGAGACTTTGATGACAGAGCAAGTGGACCTGCCAGATGTGTTGCATGGAGAACATTCCAGAGTTACAGGACCGGGTTTGAGAGGAAGCCTTTCTTGTTGAGAGGGAGTGTTGAAAAGTGTGCAACAAGAAATGCTTGTTGAGAATGCAACAAGATGATGGAGCTTAGTGAAAAGAGTCGCCTTCACTAAGTGGGCTCGTAAGCAAATTGTGGCGCAAGTTCTATTTTTAGATCCCAACAGGGATGATCACAGCAGGAGTGACCACAGTAGGGATGATCACAGCAGGAGTGACCACAACAGGAGTGATCATAGTAGGAGTGATCATAGCAGGAGTGATCAAAGTCTATTTTTAGATTGGCTGTCAAAAATAGAAAAGTCAAATATTATTGTCTCATAATAATATTTAGACTATAAACTTGATCTTATTCTCTTGGAGCACTTCAGTTTGAGCTACAGTTGTAGCACATGCAGCTGTTAGAAGGAAGTACGCTTTCTTTGTGGGTCAGTTGAGTTGTTGCATGCATGACTTCAGTTAGAAATCAATTAGTTGAGTTTGGTGGAGTTGATTGTGGAGTTAATGGAGTTGTGTTCAGTTTGACTTGGTTAAACTAGTTGTAATGTTAAAATTGGAAACCAGGGAAAAAATTCATGTGGGTCATATTATTCATGGCTAATAATATTTTTATTAGATTCCTCTCATCGAGAGGTGTAGGATTGATATAAAGATCATCCAATTTCGATAAGTATTGATGGAGATATGAATTTATTTTGATTATGGAATTATTATCAAGCCGACCTACAACTCATGTAGGCTCAGAAGCCCAACAGTCGCATCTATTCACCCACCAACGTTGTGTATAAATATAAGAGGACTTTTCCTCATTTAGACTCACTCATCTCATCACATCTCTCTCTCTCTACTGCACAGATATGAGTCTCTTCTCTACTGCGCTGAAATGGGTCTCTCTCTCTCACACATGTGAAGCCAAAAGCTGTTGAATTTGAAGCTGCAACTGCAGAAGTAAAGATTGACTTGCGTGGCCTAGAAGATCTCCTCATCTGAACTGCGTTGTAGATTCATCTGAATCTCCTTTGAAAGCCACAACTTTTGGTGGTGGAATGAAGTCAATCCGACGAACGGTTTGCAAGATATCGACTGCCCTAGTTTGAAGCCAGAAACTGCTGAAACTGAAGCTGCAACTGCAGAAGTAAAGGTTGACTTGCATGGCCTAGAAGATCTCCTCATCTAAACTATGCTATAGGTTCATCTGAATCTCCTTTGAAAGCCGCAACTTTTGGTGGTGGAATGAAGTCAATCCGACAAACGGTTTGCAAGATATCGACTGCCCTAGTTTGAAGCCGGAAACTGCTGAAACTGAAGCTGCAACTGCAGAAGTAAAGATTGACTTCCGTGGCCTAGAAGATCTCCTCATCTGAACTGTGCTGTAGGTTCATCTGAACCTCCTCTGGAAGCTGAAACTTTTGGTGGTTGAATGAAGTCAATCCGACAGTCGGTTTGTGAGATATCGTCTGCCCTAGTTTGATAATGAAACCGCTAATGCTGATGCTACTGATCTAGGGTTTGCTACTGCTGATATGAATCAGATTTATTGTACTATTTCTCTCTACTGAATTATTGAAGATAAAAGAAGATTTGATCAAAGGGTCTCCCCACACATTGTGGGGTTTGTCCCTGGCTAGCCGCCACATCTTGTGTCTCTTGTCTTGGCTTGTTTTCTGTCGATCGTTTAATGTTCTATCTGCACTTTACTTTATGTACATGTGATTGCTAATCGGTGGAATATAATAAGAAAAAGAAGTAAACTGTTATAAGCATAGAACATACCATAACTTAACATGGTATCAAAGCTGAGGTGAAGACAAAGCCTGAGCAAGAGCAAGAGCAATCATTGAAGAGAAGATTGGCAAGGCTATCCTAAAAGAACTATGGGGTCCTCAACACTCTTTCCCGCCGAAGACAAGCTCCGTGAGAAAGTTGACTATCACGGATGGAAGATGTCTATCGATCTAACCCTTGAAGATCAAGGAGTGCTGGACCATGTAAGAGGAAATATTGTTGAGCCTTCATCAAATGCATCTGCTGTTGCCTGGAACAAATGGAAAAATGGAGAAGTCAAAACAAAGAAGATCATCCGCGACTCTATCGACAAGCGCTTGGTGGCCTACATCTCTGAACTGGACACCTCCAAGGAAATCTACGATAGACTGGTGAGTTTATTTAAAGTTAATGATGCAAATCAAGTTTTGTTTCTTAGAAACAAGCTGAGGGAAATCAAGAAGGGTAAAGATGAAAGTATGCAAGCATACTTCTTAAGAATCACCGAGATCAAGAACGATCTCCTATCTATTGGGGAAACTATTACTGACAGAGAAATGGCACTCACAACTCTTGGAGGATTGCCATTTGAATGGTATGTGTTCAGGACTACTCTTTTGAACTATAATGTAATTCCTGGTTTCGAGGAATTAATGGCTAGATGCATTCAAGAAGAAACAAGGGAAGAAAGAGCAAGAAATTCCCATGCCTAAAGGTCCTCCTGCTGCCTCTTCTTCTCAATCAAAAGGAAAGGCTAGACCTAAGGGTGGAAGAAAAGGACGATGCTACATATGTAATAAAGAAGGTCACTATGCAAGGGAGTGCCCTGATAGAAAGGACTCACACCGGGACAATGATCAAAATCCCTCTGATGGCAAATCAAAGGGATGGAAAATTTAATAGCAAAGGTAAGAGGAGAGCTGGGAATCGAGGAAGAGGACAACCATTCAAGAAGGCTAGAAAGTCCAAGATGTATTAAATGCACCTGACCTCGCAAAGAACCTAGTGTCCATCTCGACAATGGAAGACAGAGGCTACAAGGTAACCTTCAGCAATGGCAAGGTATGTATATGGAAAAATAATGTTAAAGATGCCTTTACTCTTGGGTTTAGTGTTGATTCATTATATTAGGTCGATGGAAGTCCGCTAGGTGTCATGTCTTGTGACACATCTGTTTAGTCTGAACTTTGGCATCGGAGGTTTGCCCACCTTCATTACAAAGCTCTACCCGATGTAAGACAGATGGTAACAGGGATGCCCGAATTCCAAGTAGAGAAAGAAGGTGTATGTCCGGGATGTGCCGAAGGAAAGCTCAAAAGGGGACCATTCCCTTCAAGCCAAAGCAAGACCTCCGATATATTAAAATTGGTTTACTCAGGCATACCTGAGGTTGGCATTAAGAGGGAGACTTCTACACCACATACTCCTGAGAAGAATGGTGTGGTGGGAAGGAAGAACCACACGATGATGGAAGCTGTCCGGGCCATGCTACATGATCAAAGACTTCCAAAGTTTCTATGGGCTGAAACTACAATCACCGCCGTATATGTACAAAATCGATGCCCTCATCAAGCATTGGGTTCCAAGACTCCTGAAGAAAAATTCATCGGTAAGAAACCTGATGTTTCTCATTTTAAAATTTTTGGAAGCCCTGTATACTTTCATGTGTCGAAATAGAAAAGAAATAAATTGGGAGCATCTGGAAAGAAGGGAATTTTCGTGGGCTATGGTGAAAATACTAAAGGCTATAGAATCTATGTAGCCAGTCAAAGGGAAGTCATAATTAGTCATGATGTCACCTTTGACGAAGATATGGCTCTCAGCAAAGTGATCAATCTTCTGACTTTGAGGAGCTCTCAAGAAGCTGACACCAGGGAACCGAAAGAAAAGGATGATGAATCAATGCCTAATGTAGAAGAACCCATGGATCCGATTTATCCTCATCTACATGAGCCTTCCTCTTCTAGGAAGAGGCCTTCATGGCTTAGGGGGATACTTGATGATGCTAAAGGACATGTTGCACCCTGAGGAACCTTCCATCAAAGTAAGAAACTTAATAGGTATCAAGGATACCTGACCATAATGAGCACGATCATACAAAATGAGCCTTCGTCATTCTCAGATGCCGTCAAGAATCAAGTATCGAAGGATGCTATGACCGAAGAATATGAGTCTATCAAAAGAATGATGTTTGGGAAGTAGTTCCCAGACCCCAGGACAAGACTGTTGTTACTTCCAAATGGATTTACAAGATAAAGCATGCAGCAGATGGAAGCACGGAAAAGTATAAGGCTTGTTTTGTTGCTCGAGGTTTCTCCCAAAAGGAAGGTATAGACTATGATGAGATATTTGCACCTGTTGCTAGATATACGACCATCCGCTCGATCATAGCCCTTGCCGCTTCACAAGGATGGAACCTACATCAGATGGATGTCAAGACTGCGTTCTTGCATGGCTCGATCAAAGAAGAGGTCTACGTGGAGCAACCCGAAGGATTTGAGATTTATGATCGAAAATCTCATGTATGTAGGTTGAAGAAAGCTCTCTATGGGCTGAAGCAAGCTCCCCGAGCATGGTATGAGAGGATCGATAGCTACTTGATGAAGCTGGGATTCACTAGGAGTGAAGCCGATCCTAACCTTTACTTTAAGGTTGAAGATGAAAAGCCTCTCATACTGGTGTTGTATGTGGATGACCTCTTTCTAACAGGTGCAGACCCTCTCATTCACAAATGTAAGAGGGAGATGGCTTCTGAATTTGAAATGAAGGACCAAGGACTTGAAGTATGGCAGAAGCCAAGGGAAATTTTCTTATCTCAAGGAAAATATGTGGTAAAGATATTGGAAAGATTTGGTATGATGGACTGCAAGCCTGTGACTACCTCGAGGATCTTAACTTTTAGAAGTTATATGGTAGTGTTGTCGGACCAGACTTGGGAAATGCCTCTGAGTTTAAAAAAAAACTCATTCGCATTGATGTTCTTGGTGAACCTCCATCCGAACATATGTTTTGCAGTTAGCATTGTGAGCTCATATTTGGTTGAGCCTCACTGGATTGATGCCAGGAATCTTCTGAGATGTCTTCAGGACACAATCTCTCATGGATTAAGATACATTGCCAGAGATGTGAGACTACTTGGATATACTGATGTTGATTGGGCAGGCAGTGTGGTGGACCGTAAGAGCACTTCCGGGTACTGTTTCACCTTGGGATCTGCTTCGATATCCTGGATGAGCAGGAAGCAGAAGTTGGTGGCTTTGAGCACCGCCGAAGCAGGATATATTGTTGCTAGCATAACCTCGTGTGAGGCAGTCTGGTTGCGAAAGCTCTTCAGTGAGTTGTTTGGATTTACATTGGATACCACTGTGATTCTCTGTAACAACGAGAGGTGGGATTCGATTATTGAGGAATCCCGTATTCGTCAATTACTCCAGCAGATAGACATCATCTGGGATATGGTAAGTCGATGAGCAAGGAAGCTCCATCACATTAAGATGATGTACAGGTTGATACACCTTGTCAAAGCCCCGAGGAAAGATCTAATCTGTGATTTTCCCAAACGACTTGGAGTCAGCAAGAAACCCTTGTACAAGGGTCCTGCATGTTGCATACATTGAGCTCTGGGAGCTCTGAGGGCTTGCGGTTCCTACTGGAGCAACAATGACCACAGGGTGACTCACCCTCCCTTGGTGGTGCACACTGGAACAAGATGATTCGCTCTCTTGTGGGACAAGATGATTCGCTCTCTTGTGGAACAGGATGATTCGCTCTCCTGTGTAGCAGGATTGATGTGTTCTCTTGTGAGGCCTGGATTGATGTGTTCTCCATGGCAATTGTAGCAGGATTGATGTGTTCTCCTATGAGGACAGGATTGATTAGTTCTCCTATCGAGGCATCCTACCCATGCAGTCTGGGACTCATGGGAAGTACCTCTCATCTGATCAATGAGCAGGGAAATGAAGTTAGGTACCATAGTAGTACCGATGGATGCATCGTTGTAACTACCGTACTCCCTATGCTAGGATGACCTCCATTGATCTGGGATCAATGATACTGGTCTGGGACCAGTGGTAGGAGTTGTACCATACTATGACACTGACTTCGGGTTGGTTGAGACTGGTCTGGGATCAGTGGTACATACTCTGAGACTGACTTTGAGTCAGTGGAGGATGATATTGTTCTGGGACCATTGGAGTTGTACTCACTATGACGCTGACTTTGGGTTGGTTGAGACTGGTCTGGGACCAGTGGTACATACTCTGAGACTGACTTTGAATCAGTATGATACATCCTCGATCATTTCTTCTTCTTCATAATTCGGACAAAAGCAGAGCAGAACAGAACAATGCAAGAGCAGAGCAGAACAGAGCAAAATAGTACAGATCAATGCAGGGCAGAACAAGACAAAGCAGATCAGGCAAAATAGAGCAGAGCAGGGCAAGGGTCAGGATGTACAAGGCAGTGCATTTGATGGATGAATAGTAACGACCGATAGACAGATTGCAAATGAATTTCTCCATGGTTCAGGGGGAGTGTTAAAATTGGCAACCAGGGAAAAACTTCATGTGGGTCATCTTATTCATGGCTAATAATATTTCTATTAGATTCCTCTCGTCGAGAGGTGTAGGATTGATATAAAGATCATCCAATTCCGATAAGTATTTATGGAGATATGAATTTATTTTGATTATGGAATTATTATCAAACCGACCTACAACTCATGTAGGCTCAGAAACCCAACAGTCGCATCTATTCACCCACCAACGTTGTGTATAAATATAAGAGGACTTTTCCTCATTTAGACTCACTCATCTCATCACATCTCTCTCTCTACTGCGCAGATATGAGTCTCTTCTCCACTGCGCTGAAATGGGTCTCTCTCTCTCACACATGTGAAGCCGGACGCTGTTGAATTTGAAGCTGCAACTACAGAAGTAAAGATTGACTTGTGTGGCCTAGAAGATATCCTCATATGAACTACGCTATAGGTTCATATGAATCTCCTTTGAAAGCCGCAACTTTTGGTGGTGGAATGAAGTCAATCCGATGAACGGTTTGCAAGATATCGACTGCCCTAGTTTGAAGCTGGAAACTGCTGAAACTGAAGCTGCAACTGCAGAAGTAAAGATTGACTTGCGTGGCCTAGAAGATCTCCTCATCTGAACTACGTTGTAGGTTCATCTGAATCTCCTTTGAAAGCTACAACTTTTGGTGGTGGAATGAAGTCAATCCGACGAACGGTTTGCAAGATATCGACTGCCCGAGTTTGAAGCCGGAAACTGCTGAAACTGAAGCTGCAACTGCAGAAGTAAAGATTGACTTGCATGGCCTAGAAGATCTCCTCATCTGAACTGCACTGTAGGTTCATCTGAACCTCCTCTGGAAGCTGAAACTTTTGGTGGTGGAATGAAGTCAATCCGACGGTTGGTTTGTGAGATATCGTCTACCCTAGTTTGATAATGAAACTGCTAATGCCGATGCTACTGATCTAAGGTTTGCTACTGCTGATATGAATCAGATTTATTGTACTATTTCTCTCTGTTGAATTATTGAAGATAAAAGAATATTTGATCAAAGGGTTTCCCCACACATTGTGGGGTTTGTCCCTGGCTAGCCGCCACATCTTGTGTCTCTTGTCTTGGCTTGTTTTCTGTCGATCGTTTAATGTTCTATCTGCACTTTACTTTATGTACATGTGATTGCTAATTGTTGGAATATAATAAGAAAAAGAAGTAAACTGTTATAAGCATAGAACATACCATAACTTAACATGTAATTAGTCTAATTTCAGATAGACTAATGATGAGTTGTTAAAATAATTATTAACTCATAATGCAACTATAGAATACATCAGTTAACTCAGTTGCATGTCAGTGCATGTTCAGTTCAGCATGGACAGGTGTTAGAGGATCAGATTGCTATCAGTTGTGACTATAGTTGTGCATGATGATTTTCACAATCAAAGGGATTGAGTATGCTAATGAATTGGCCAATACCAAGTATTATAGCCTCTGCTCACGTCTTTCCTAGTGTGAGTGATTCTTTGGAGGTTAAATACGAGTTTGGTAAACCATTCTCATTCATTCTCAGCAGGTATTGTGCAGTGGAGGCAGGCAAGCAGCGGAGGAGATTTGGAGATCAGATTTGAGCTGTATTGTGCATAACAGGTGGAGATAGTACTGAGTACTTGTGAGGAGTATTTTACTATGTTTGTTACATGTTCTCAATCAATATAATATACAAATAGTTGGGGTTTTTAGCGAGATGCTTTCCCCAGGAAAATAGTGTGTTGATATGTGTGATTGATGCTTCTATGTGCGCATGTTATTGTTTCTGCTTCTGTAAATTGATGATCAACGTAGAGGAGGTTATGTATTATGCATGTATTCTGCAATAGTGTCTAATCGGGATAATCTCTGTGAATATGTGTCATATTATTCAAAATTTCTACAAAACTAACCTTGTGCAACTGATCAGACGAGATCCTCTTGGATCAATCCTCTCCACTTGAAAGCTTTTGGACCACAAAAGTTTGACTAGACAGATAGGAAATGAGGGTAGATCTCCATTACTTTCCACCTTTCCCTGATGATGTACCAATACATTCGATCAATCACCTAAAAGTGATGACTTGATGATGCTGACCATGGCACATTTTGAATCGGTGACCTGTTCCATCCATCTGCAGTATGTACAACTTGCGAAGATGGTTAAACAACATGTTATGAACATGGCAATTGACTTCTTTCCGCGAAGTACCATGAATTAGTGATTCATACACATCTTTGAAAACAATCTCTATAGGATATTGTTTAATACTATTGACATGTATTAACAATCTATATTGCGGAATGACAAAGGAAATCAAAGGCTTTTTTGACATCATATCGGCTACTTGACTTGCGATACTTTCCTGATTCCTGATTACTAAGTGAACTTGCTACAATAAACCCATCAAACTGTAAGGTGAAAACTACTGCAACTTAGTTTGTCTTTGAAAGTATTGAAATGTCGGATAATTTATTTGAATCACTGTTTCTTCATTTATTAAATGATGTTTCCATTGATTATCGCTTTCCCCTAATGCATAAGTTTTCCTTAGATGTATTGGATACTTTGTCACTGCTTTAGAAAAGGCTTTGATATGAAAACAAATAGGCTTCCTCTCCACTTGAAAAGAGGCTTCCAAACTGTTTGAAATATGAAATGGTGACACAATACAAGAGAAATTTAACACTGACTTTCCCCAATACTGACCTGCATCCTTGTAACTTATAACTTCCAAACTTGGAATCAATTAATTCATTCTGACATTAGGAATAGGATCTTTACACATCAACTGTAATTGATGTTGTATTCCCTGCTTATGAGTAAGATGTTTGGTTTCTTTAAATAGAACTGGAAAAGTTTCTACCTCTTTGATCAAACTATCTTTAAGCTGAGACTCATAACTTAAACAAACATCATGTCAATTCTTATGTTGTTTCTTTACACACATGATTACAAATCTCTTATTTGAACTTATTAATCACTTCATCTAATTAGCAACAACTAAATTCAAGTGCTTTTTAATTTTATGTTCCTTGACAATAAGTTCAACCCCATGTTTCTTAAGATGATATTTATGCTCTCTCCTATAAAATACTACATCATGATCATAAAGATAAGGACTTCCTAAGACAACTCCACATATGTCTACTGGAACCACATCTAATTCCAGTTCATCAATGTAATTAGCTGTAATGGCAAATATTAATCGACACTATTTTGTGACTTTCCTCTGAGTTGATTTATTTAGCCATCCTAATGGGTAAGGTCTTGGATGATTCTGTGTGTCCAAACCCAAATTTTTAACCAAATATTCTGATATTAAATTGGCCTGTGATCCACTATCAAACATTGTATCTATCTTTGTGTGCGTAGAAGTTATCCTTATGTTAAATAATTTAACTCTTTTATCCTCATTTGAAGGATTTATGTTTGATGAAGATGCAATAGAATTTGAACTTGAACCAGTGTCAGAAGTTTTACCTATCGAAACTATGACAATTATCCTCCTTTCATCACTTGAATCGGAACCAGATCTTGCTGGACCATTGCAATTGCCTTATTTTCATCCTTCTCTTTAAGGAACTTTTTGGGTTTAAGTTCTGGATGAAGTTTACAACACTTAGATTCATCATGATCGATTATCTGGCAATGAGAACAAGTAGGTATTTCCTTCTGAGCTATCACTGATTTCTTTCTCTTCGAATTATTCTTCCCCTTACTGTCATTGGAATATTTGATAACCAACTCTTTGGACAATTGCGGTGAAAACTTGAATGGTTTGCCACCTAATTCAATATGTATGGCTTGAACACACACTTCATCAAAATCATCCGGATTAAACAATAATAATGTATGTTGTAAATATGAATGTAAACTGACGATGTATTTTAATTAAGTTTCACGTGTATCCAATGGCATACCAAGTGCCAATTCTTTCTTGCTGAACTCCTGAACACTCTGCCCTTTACCTTGCCTCAAATGCTGCCAATCAATAACAACTTGTTGCATGTATTATAAAGGATAGAATTGTTTCCTAAGAGCTTTTAAAATATTATACCATGAAGAGATGACTTTACCTTTCGCTTTACATCTATCTGAGTTTTACTTTCCCACCAGATTAAATCTATTCCCCCCATTCTAAGTGTAGTTAACTAAATTTTCATTTTATCGTTAAAAATGTTCTGAGTACGGAAATACACTTCTAATTGCTTAATCTAGTTAACTAGCTTTTTAAGATTCATTTCGCCATCATAAATAGGTAACTCAAATTTTACATCAAGTTTTAAAAGAGATGTTTTCTTAGGTTGGTTTGTTTGTTTGTTTGTTTTGTTTTGTTTTTTTTTTCCTCAGATTCTGCACTAGAAGAAGAAGAAGAAGAAGAAGAAAATGATGATGGATATGATGGAGGTGAAGGTGGTTTATCAGCCTTGCCTTTACCTTTGTCCTTCTTCGATGCCTTTGAAGAAGAAGCTACATCTCTCACCTTCTTATCTTTGTAGAGTTCTCCCAACATCTGTTGCATAGTAAAAAATGCTTGCCGAAATTGTTCATCGCTCATCTTAGTTTCTGGCGTTTCACCTGCATTAGATCCTGTCATGGTTGACTTATGAACGACTCTTCGCTTTCCAATCTCTAGATCAATCTCCTCGATGATTTCTTCTCCATGTTGTAACTTTGACCTGGTTAATATTCACTGACAAATTCTACAAATGCAGCCTGCTTTGATACCAAATTATATGATCTGAAATGGTCATATATTAAAACTGAAGTAGAATTCATTATGCCAATAGTGAAATGAATGTTAACTGTAAGTGCTAAAACCATGAGAATTGTTTGAGAAGAAAGACTTACAACAGATGATAAACATAAGAAAATACAAAACAAAAGTGAAAACAACAAATACATAGTGATACCAGACAACAAGATTGATTACGAAGTTCGTTCCTGATGGACTAGGCCTCCAGGTCTACTTTTAAGACGAGCGACCACTTTATTAGGATTGAATCTGAGAAGGTCTATTAAACAACAAGTTGACCAAAATGAATGTGCACACGGCACTTATGGTCATTGCTATAAGAAATCTCTCTGAACTAGATTTCCAACACCTGTCATGGTTCCCAATTCTCACTCTGGATGCTCCTGTTACACTGAAAACAAAACAACCTCTAACCTCCAGAATCTGCACATAAAACTTCAAAACCATTCCATCCTCTCTTCAATGAGTAAAACTACCTTTATAACCTTCCAAATGCATTCGAACTCTCTCAGGATAAGTGTAGGCATGAATAAGCTGATTTTTGGCGTTAATTTAGGGTTTTGGTTAGGCTTTAATGTCATATTGTGACATTCGCCACTTGATTTAATTAGTTTAACTTAAAACTGAACAATAAAACCCACTTTAGGACTTTAGGATAGGTGAAAAAATACCAACAGTTTGCTAACCGGGCGGAGGGGAGACAGCCAACATGTGACTACCGCAGTCTAACGGCAGGCTTCCACCTCTGCGTTGATCCCCGACTGTTCCGGCTTGCGGTGTGGTGCATGTGACCTGACTCCTGGTGGTTACGGTTAGGTGGATTCCTGCACGGTTAACCTTCGCTATTTGTAACCCGACTGCGAGTTAACTCTTGTTCACATGCCTTTTGTCTTTGCCACGGTCTCCATACTTACGCGGTTTAGGCACTATTTCATGTAACCTCCCAACCTGTTCACATGAGCCTGCTGCCACGGTTGACTCCCTATGCAGTTAAGGCTCGTGGTTTATGACTGTTTTATGTTTTATGCAATGTTCTGTAATGTATTACATAGGCCGAGGGTTGATAGCATAGGGTTAAGGTTTTTAATGTATTTTTATTACATGGTTTTATAATGTAGCATGTTTTGAGGGTTGTAGACTTAGGGTTATGATTTTTTAAATGGTTTAGATTTGTACCATAGATTTTTAGGGTTAGGACTTAGGTTTAGATTTTAGTCATTAGGACTTTACATCATTTTGTTCTTAAACAACCCCTTTTTTACAATCATTTTTCACAATGTGACATTAACCCATGTGAAGAAAAACCCTTGTCGACAAACAAACTCTGCAAGGCGGATGACCAACCCACGTCGAAAACCATATCCTGGCGGACTAAAAACAACATGTCGACAACTATATCCTAGCAGAACTGACAACAATCACATGTTGGCAATCAGGTACCAAACCATATTCGCCAAACCCCATGAAAACCATACACATTATCGGACAACCTGAACCATAAACATCACTATCGATGTTGACAACACCGGACACTGAATGCTAACAACGAAACTAAACCTGTGCAACTGATCAGACGAGATCCTCCTAGATCACTGCTGGGACTCCTACACCAAATGGTCTGAGGTCTAATTGGGACTTCTTACCAGGGAGATCCACTTGACATGTTGGTAGGTCCAACACTGTCAACATTTATGGTGCTAGGAGGGCCTGATGACAAGTTGTGTCCTCTCATCCAATTTTGAACCTTTGCATATCTTTCATGGAGTCTTGCACTCTTCTTCCCTTGAGGTGTTTTTTGAATCATGAAGATTTCTCCATCTCAGGGAAGCTTTTCAATCTCTTGTCTACTCACACGTATGATGGTGAAGGCGAAGTGGCCTGGCCTGAGCACTTACATAACTTTCTTTCCATGATTCATGAGGAAGATGAGTTTTTTATGAATAGGCCAGTTTGTTGCTTGCATACACACTTCGTGAATCTCCATTTTGTGTGGTGATCAGCTTACCAGCTAACACCGTGCACTCATTTAAGCACTTCTATGATCTTATTGAAGACACGTTCTATCATTTTGATCTAGAACATCTTGACCGGAAACTGTTACAACAACGGAGGGCTCCGCATGAATTCGTTATTGATTTTTGGCAACGCTTTCGTGACTTACAGTTTCAAGCTCCGAGGAGCCAGATGGAGTTTGCTTATCTCTGGGACCAACTCGAGTATTTCCTTAAGAAATCTGCCTATCCCAAGAGAAAGCTTGAGATTAGCCTCGCTCAACCTTCTTTGTTGATGGAACTGCGCAATCTCATGTGGGATCAGGCACTGTCTCAACTGACTGTTCGTCACCCTCTCAATCAATAGCTCCACCATTACCCAGTGACGTTGAGGATCATGCTTATAGACTTGTTCAAACTTCGCACTCTCCCAACTTAACTCCAGTCAATTTTCGTGCAGATTTGGTTGTGAGTCCTTCGAGCTCTCATAGGCTTTATTTTCTACGGCCTCCATCTTTGCACCTGGGTGTTCCTCCAGATGATGTTGTCTTGTGTTCATCCATTCCAGACTCTTCACTTGTTGTGAACGAGGGACAACCCACTGACAGAGTTCGTGTTGCACAACCAACATGCACTGCCCTTCATGAAGAGTATGAGTGGGAGCTTGAGTATCAACACTTGGCAAAGGTTGACTCCCTTCCATCCGAGACCCCTCCATTCTTTCCTAATGTCATTGGCGAACCTTCCATCCATGATTTTTCATGTGTCTTCATCCATGGATGCACCCATTGTTGATTTTTCCCAGGAAACATTGTATGTTAACCCATCATCCAAAAATGGAGAGGACCAACCATTCATTGAAAATCCACTTGATCTTTCATCTGCTCTTGTTGGAAACACAGAGGGTGAACATCCTTCTTGCTCATCTACCCCTCTGTGTGATTCATCAAATCACGAGGATGCCGACCAACATCCTGGATTCTCTGATCTTGGTTGTTGTGATCTTTTCACCTCATCATCCGATCTTGATGTTGAGTCACTCGTTGTTAATCCATCTAAGTGACTAGTCTATGAAGATCCATCTGTCAATGAAGTCGAAACCCCACAGACTGTCGAGGCACTTTAGCCTGAGCTGATGGTTATGTCAGGCCCTCACTGTCCTGAGGTTGGTTTCACTTCCGATCAGGAAACCGTTCAATCACCCAAGGCTCCTCATCACTCATCTATATGCATTGAAGATCCATCTCACAAAAAGATCACAATTCCTCCACTCGAACTGCACGATCCCATTTCTCATGCATTGGAGGAGTCTTACATTGCAAGCACTCATGCGCGATACAAATGATCTTTGTTTCTTTCGTTTGCTTGCATGTCATAGTCAACCATGTGCTTATACTTCAAAGTTGCACATAGTGTCACACATCACCATGATAAGTCCACAGACTACCTGTCATGCACATGCACTCACTTATGTCCTGTGGGCACTTTGAATCACGAAGTGTGGTTGTCTTCATTGTTATATCTTTCTTGCTTGCTGGTTTGCACAACTGGGTTGCTCATGGACCAAGCCTTCAACAACATGGGTCTACCAATGCGTTGATCGCTGCATTGGAAGTATCACTTCACGTGATCAGGCCCATGCATCGTTATTGTAGGAGTAGGAGTAACGTTTTCTTTCAGTTGTTTGCTTGCATTCTTGTTTGCTTACATGTTTTGTTTGCTTGTTTGTTTACTTGCTTCGCTTTCATTTTTGCTTCTATTGATTTTCTTTGTTGATTGTTAGTTCGTTCACTTGTTTTGTTCATAGGCTAGTTTTGCATGAAACCATGTGTGACTCTTGAAGCGAGTTGGGTAAAGTACAAGAGGGCTTGTAGAACTATCACTAGTTGGTTATCTGTCATCTTGCCTCTATATGATGAGCTTGTTACTTTAGTCCATGATAAGTCAAAGGAAAATAAGTATTGTTCGAAGTGAACCTTTGTGTAAACACAACACTTGCATGGTAACTAGTGTCACCTTCTCTATTTGATTGTTTTTGGATTAACCCTTGTCAGCTCAGTCAAGTAGAATAAGGTAAGGGAGAAAATCTTAATAGGGATCCCTCTTCCGCCTATGAAATGAATAAGTGCTATGCACAATGGAAAATGAAAAAATGAAAAGTCAAATTCAAAATGAAAAATGAATAAGGCGAAAGAAGAGAAAGGCTTCCTGCGCAGGGAGGTGATGTAAGTAACTCTGTCGGGGTACTGACCAGGCTCGCTGGCAGCGGAGTCATGCTTGTGTTCCTATGTGACTCCACCGGGGAAATGTCTAAGCCTGCTGGCAGTGGAGAAACACCAGAGATGAAACTAAGACTCTGATAACTATATTTCTTGTGCACCTATATACCCCTCAACCCCAATCAAAAGAAATTGTGTTTCCTTGGCTTGGAATGTGTGTCAATCGACTAATGGTTTGGAAGATGCTACATCTTACAATCAAGTTAGTGTGAAACTAAGATGAGATGAAAACCAAACAATACTTTCGGAGGTGTTAGACTTGATTTTGACGAACAAGGTCCATTCAGAGAGCTAGAGTTCTACCAGTGTGTCGCCAAGTGTTGTAGCGGCTACAACCACCCTCCAAAATTTTTCCTTAGCCTCGTTTTGGAGCCTCCCTTCCAACCTTCACAGAAGCTTGCCCTGCTTCGTCAAGTTCACATGCTTTAGTGTCTTTCTTGCACAAATGAGGTCACAGCTTGATCCATTCCCCTCACAGACTATTCACCTGGACTTGGTCCAGCTACGGGATGAACAACTTCCCCTTGAAAATTGCACATTTCTGGAGGGCAACTAGCCTTCCCTCCAGAAATTGTGCAATCGTCTTTGGCAACCTGTTGGGCTCTAGGATTGCGCAATCCTGCGAGCCAACACTCCCAGCAGGATTTGCAAAAATTTTCCCAGTAGAGGCTATTCAGCCTAGGATTTGCACAAATCTGGGCAATAGTCAGTTGTTTTTCCCAGAAATTGCATAAATCTCCTTGGCAGTCAGCCCAACTCCCAACCAAAAATGTGCATTTCCTTCCAGCGGTCGAGCAATATATTTCATGTGCAGCTGAGTTGATCGGTTCCCTCTTAAACCGAGCAAAAATAACTTGCATGCATGGGCTTCTTCTCCCAAGGCAACATGCAAAGGCATCCCTTGTTTCAGGGATCCATGTTTAGCAGTTGGAGGTTACATGCAAGGATCATTTTAGAAACCTCCCACCAAGTGTCGCTTCCCCTAGATTTGTGGCATGTGCATCACAACCTCGATGTTGTCGAAACTCATCAACTGGGCGCTCCAGAGCTAATTCCTCACATCAACCTTGCAGCTCTGACATCTCACATCACATCTAGGAGAAGTTTGCACATTCAACTCAGCTGTTTTGGGGTAAGCCCGCTTCCCATGCCTTGTGCTGCATTTTTGTTGCTTTTTGTGTTTTCGCTTGTGGGAGTACTATTTGCTTGATTTCTTTGAATTCTTGTTGTCATTTACATGTATACTAGCTTGTCCTAGCTCTGTTTCAATTTTCGTTGCTATCTCATTGTTGTCGCATGCATGAAACTGTTTTGCACAGACGTTCGCCCAACTAGCGAACTGCCTCACCCACATGCATGTTGATCTGTTTGCTGAATCTTTCATTCATGTTTTGCATGCACTGTCAATCACTTCTGCTATCACTTAGTGTCACCATGCATTTACTGTCTTAATTGCTTTCAGTTGCCCATCGATGAGTCGAGCCAACCTTGGCTTGGACTTTAACTTCACCAAAGCTGCATTACGCAATCTGGGGAAGGAAGGCTCACCTTCCTCTCCAGATTTGTGCATTCTTGCCCAACATTGGCCTCCAGGACTTTTTTGCGCATTTTTGGAGGATAGTGGATGCTTGGCCCAAGAAATTGTGCAAATCTGTCACTAGGCCAGTAGTCCTTCCCAGCTGGAATTGCGCATTGCATAATCCCAGCAGTTAGCAGCTAGAATGTACTGTTCATTATGTAGTTCCAATAGCCAGTCAGTCTCCCAGTAGCCTAGATTGTGCCTTGTGTAGTCTTCGTAGTCGGTCTCCTGACCTCCCGACCGAAATTGCGCAACCATCATGATCATTCACCCAGGTATGTTGCAAGTCAATTCTCATGTTCATTTTGGTTTTCGACTGATAGATTGCTTGCCATGAGTGTTTCCATGTCTCTATGTATCACAGATTTTCAGCTGCCTCTCAACAGTACAGGTACAATGGTTTCAAGGAGAGCAAAGATGAAGACACCATTCAGGGCATGCTTGGGGATGCAGTCGATCAAGTGTCTATGGACTTGCCTACCCATGAAGACATCAAGTTGTTCGTAGACAAGGACATCAAGACATGACAGCAGCAACATCACAACAAGTAGAATCATGAACAACAGCTGAAGACAACATACCAAATGTAATGAATGCAAGAGGAGGGTTGTTTACAACACGGAGGCGGAACAAGGTTGCAAGCTCAAGTAGGTTCATTGATGATGAAAGAAACTTTAGAGACTCTGGCTATGAAGTGACAACATGACATGAAGATCGCGTGAAGGCAGAAGATGGAACAAAGAAGGAGTTGCATGTGCTGAAGCAACAACTCAGGAAGAACATGAAGCTACACAGACAAATGAATGAGTTGCAACAGGAACATGAACAACAATGGGTGCAACATGCACTCACGGATGAAACTGCGGCCATACAAGTTAAGGATCCATCCCAATAGTTGATGCAAAGAATACATGGTGAGAAGTGTTGTTTATCGGATGCAAGGGATTCAACAAAATGCATGTCGCTAAGCGCACACATGCAATCCAAACCATTCAACACACTCACCAAGGTAAAGACAAGAAGTAAGTCCAACTGGAGCTGAACATGTACTTCAACAAGTTGATGTGCATGATCACCAGCACACACTTGAAGATCAACACTGACACTATGCATAAGTGTGTTGCCAGTTCAGTCGAACCCATGAAGACCATGCGCATGTTAGCAGACGAGTTGGATGAAGGAGCCGAATCAATGCATTGGTTGCAACGGAGGCAAGAGTTCACTTCAGCAATATGTCACCATGAGGTGCATGCACACCATCACGGACGACCAAGCTTGGCATCAACTCACCACCTTCACCATCACAAGCATGTCAAAGAGTTGGTCTCATCATAGTGGGCCGAGTGTCAGTGATGTCTTGCAAGGCTTTCTCAATCCATGTTGTCTCACATGAGTACATGTGCATTGTAATGTTGAGTCATTTCAAGTGTAAGTCAAGTGTCAATAGTTGGATGTAACAATCATAGAGTAGGAAAAGAGTCATGAGGGTAGTTGAACTGTCACAAAGGGGAATGTCAAGGGTCACCCCACCCTTTGCTATAAATAGTCTCTCATAACTCATTGTAAGGGCTTTTGGTCAGCCAAGCTTCTACTAAGACTATATTGAAGAAGGCTTGGACAGTATTGTAATGCGCCTTGGCTTCTCCGCTACACAAAGCTGGTACATCTCTTTGGAGGAGCAAGCAGATGTGGCTGTAACGTTCCAGTCTTGGGGCTAGCAGGTTTACATGGATGTATTGTATGATTGTGACTTACACTTATTTATATAATAAGAGCCAACACATTTTCATGCATATCTTGTTATTGTAGTTAGATTGCTCCAGTTTCCTTAATGATATATGTCGTTTAACTTACATACTTGTGTATGAGCTGATTCACATGCAATTATATGAATCTTGTTGTTAATGTGTTGTATATGTTATTAATGCTATCACCGCCCGTGTCGACTGCTCTGCCGGACATCAAACAAACCTTTCACTTGAAACTTTCTATAATAACCATCACACTCATCTTGGATTGATTGTGAGTGTTGTATGTGTTATCTTACCTTGTATGATGTGATTGCCACATCCGAGTGGACAGCTCTGCTGGAAGCTGTACATGTCCTTTGTGTTGTGTGTTCCTAGCTGAGTTGGGACTAATCCATTTCAACTTAGAACTCACCTTCACCTCCTTCCCCCTTCGAAGTGTTGGAACCTCTCATACACCTTCCTTGACTCATTGCATCAGTCACACCCTTGTTGTTGACAAAGTTATCCTACTTGTCGTCGTGCGACATCACGATCAAGGCATTACCTTACAACCCACTACTAGGACTCCCACACCAAATGGTTTGAGGTCTAATTGAGACTTCTTACCGGGGAGATCCCCTTGACATGTTGGCGGGTCCAACACTGTCAATAGGATCATAAAAAACACTTGTATTTGGTTTTTGATGCGCTAAAGAAGAATCAAATGTACTTGAAGAAGTCAAAGTGTATGTTTGCCCAGATCGAGATTCTGTTCCTTGGACACATTGTGGGTCAAGGACATATACTGATGGATCCAAGTAGAGTGAAGTTGATAGAGGATTGGGCCGAAGAATGTCCACGATATGAGGGTGTTTTTTGGGATGACAAACTACTAACGTAAGTTTGTAGAGGGGTACTCCAAAGTGAGATCACCATTGACAAACCTTTTGAAGAATTAAAAGGGATGGAATTGGATGGAGAAGTGTCGTACAACATTCGAAGACTTGAAGAAGAGGATGGTTACAACACCGATACTAAAGTTACATGACTTGGAGAGACTGTTTGAGGTGCACACAGATGCTTCAAATTTTGTGATAGGAGGAGTTATTATGCAGGATGGGCATCCAGTGGCATTTGAGTGTCAGAATTTGTAGGATAGGGAATGACGGTATCCTTTTCATGAGAAGGAGATGACTGTGATCATCCACTATTTATAGGTATAGAGGCATTACTTGATTGGGAAGCCTTTTATTTTCAAGACTAACAATGTTGCAGTGAGTTATTTTGCATCACAACCGAAGCTGCTAGCGAAGCAAGCTCGTTGGCAAGACTTCTTGGCAGAGTTCGACATGACTATTGAGTATAGGCCGAGTAGACTCAATGTAGTTGTAGATACCCTTAGCAGGAAGGGATAGTTAGGTGCACTTGAGGAGGAAGAAGACCAGGCATAATGAAGTAGGAGTCGAGTACAAATGACTGATGATATGGAAAATAGACTTCAAGCGACCATAGAGATAGATACTCAAGCACAGATCATCTTGAAGTAGGTGAAGGAAGGGAAGACACAGAGGTTTTTTCTATGAGATGGACTCTTGTTCTTTGGGAACCGGCTTTACATTCCCAAGTCATTGGGACTTAGGAGGAACCTCTTGAAGGAGTGCCATGATTCTCCATGGGTTGGCCACCTAGGGCAACATCATTCTTTGGAATTGTTGGAGAGAGGATTCTTTTGGGAGAAGATGCGGGAGGATGTAGAGGAGTATGTACATACATGCATCATTTTTCATAAGGAAAATTGGATAACCAGAGGCATGGAGGATTGTTGTAGCCTTTATTGATTCTAGAGAGACCATGGATGAGTGTTTCTATGGACTTCATCACTTAGTTGCCGCAGGTGCATGGGTATAATGGAGTTATGGTCATGGTCGATCATTTCTCTAAGTTTGCCATCATCATTCCAAAAAAGATACCAGGTGGAGCCTAGAAGACTGCTGAGCTATTCTTCAAACATGTTGTCAAATATTGGGGAATGCCATTGAGTATTGTATCAGACCGAGATCAGCAATTTACAGGTAGGTTTTGGACCAATTTGTTCAAGTTGGTCGGGACAAGTTTGCTGCAGAGTTCGAGTTACCATCTGCAGACAGATGGGCAGACTGAACATATTAATGCATTGTTGGAGGACTACTTGAGACACTATGTGATGGCTGATAAGAAGAATTGGCTCGAACTCTTGGATGTGGCTCAGTTTAGCTACAATATGCAGAAGAGTTCCACAAATGGGTATAGTCCATTTGAGTTGGTGAATGGATAGGTGCCAGTTGCTCCACACACCCTGTTATTGAGGGGATTTATGAGGAGTCCACATGCGAATATATTCTTGATAGCATGGGAGGAGATCTTGGAGTTAGCATGGGTGCACTTACATCAAGCTGCAAGGAGGATGAAGAAATGGGTAGATAAGGATAGACTGGACGCACACTTCAGTGTTGGGAATATGGTTTTCTGAGGATCATCGGAGATCATTTTTAGCCACTGAAAGAGACTCTGAGATCTTTGATGAGGAGGTATGAAGGGTCATTCCAAGTAACGAAGTGAGCTAGAGAGGTTGCCTACAATTTGGAGCTTCCAAACCACATGCATTCAAAACATCATGTATTCCATGTGAGTCAACTCAAGAGATGTTGACTTGATGCGCATCAGCCTGAGAGGATAGAACCAACGAGAGGACGAGCCATGATTGTGGACAGATCACACCTTGTTCTAGAGAAGATTCTAGATCTTCAGACTATGGGTGTTGGGAACAAAACACGACGGGAGTTCTTTGTTAAATGGAAGAATGCACCGGAGGAGAGTATCTAGGAGACGAAGGATTCACTATGAAGATGGAGGAAAGAGATTGTTGAGAATGATGCTGAGTTGATGAGAATAGCCAGATTGCCAGGGACGATAATGAATTTTGGTGGGGGAGGGTGTCAAGCCCCCAAGTCATCACTGTCACACTTGGGTGCCCAACCTAGGCGCATTTAACCAACGAGTTGGAGGATGAATCGATGGGCACATTTAACTAACGAGCTGGGCAGGCATGCACAAAACTGACGAGCTGATCAGCACATTTAACCGAAAAGCTGTGGTGGGCGCATTTAATCGATGAGTCAAGGCGAGTGCACATAATAGATGAACTGGGGGTGCCAGCACAAAAATGACTAAGTGTTGGGCGTGTGCAGACGAGTTGGTTTATAGGTGGAGGTCGTTAAGTGATGGGTCGATGTAAATGGGTAGACGTGAATGATAGGCTGATGTGAACGAGAGAGATCCGACGCAACATTGTGTTGGAGAGGTGTGAGTCATGGGTCGAATTGACATGAGAAGAGCCCCCTCCCAGGACCAAGGCAATGTATATATCGGACAAAGGCACTACCACAAATAACAAAAAGTGAACGACAAAACACAACGCAAACAGAGAGCCGAACAGAGGTTGGGCAGAGATAAGCCAGCAGGTTAGGCCATTCTGAACACAATGGTGAGCTAGGCGGGTGACCCAGGTGGGTAGGTTAGCTTGACACAACTCTGGGTAAGCGCGGATAGGTGGAGCGCAGTGAATGCAGGTGGGAAGGTCTGCATGATGATGAGTTTGGACAGGAAGGGCGCAATGACACGTAGGTGGGTGGGCCTACACGAAGATCTGCATGACGGACATGCTGCGGGTAGGAAGTGCAGTCTGAGATGAACGAGGGTGGCTGCGGTCGTGTCGTGTAGCAGGTCGACCGACCAGACAACATGCCCAAGACTTGTAACTTTTATGAAACTGGTTGAGTTTGTCTCCCTGAGAAAAATTATAAATTACAGATTTTTAGATAAACTGAGTTATTACATAAAGAATGTGTCTCTTGCATTAAAATGATGTTGTGATTCTTTTAGTTAAGTAATTCTGCACTTAACTGTTTAATAATGGTGAATGATGAAGTAAGTAGGCGTAGTCTAGAAAATGTAAAGGAAACTGATGGGTTGATTCATTTAGCTAGTGTCGCACGTAGCTGAATTCGAAAAAAAGGAATTGGGGCTATGACACCCCATATCTAGTAGTTCTTACTTGCTTCTTCACAATAACCATTCTTCTTTGCCTTCCAACCCTTTCCCCATTGCTCCAATTGTTCCTCAGTTTATACCAACTACTATACCTATGTCAAGATTTCCTAACTCCATTGCATCACAATGTGCAATTGATCCCAGGATGTATGCTACTTGTCCCATTTTGATATCATCCCCTTCCTCTAGTATGCTATCTGCCATAACTAGTAGCTTTGACTTTCTTGTTCACAACAACCATACTGCTTTGCCTTCCGACCCTTCCCCCACGGTTCCAATTGTTCCTCAGTCTGGTACACTTATATCAAGCATTCATGACTCGATTGCATCACATAGTACATTTTCTTCCATGATGTCAAATACCATGACAAGGCACTTAGTGGGTACTTATCATTTTCTTTTTCGAAATAAACATACTACTCGTTTGCCTTCCTATGCTCGTCCTATGTTTGGGTTTAACCCTTAGTTGGAATTTGTTCGGTTTGCCACTCAGTTGGAATCCATTCGGCTTACCCCTCAGTTGGACTCTGCTTGGTTTAGCACTCTATTGGAAGCTGTTAGCAATGCAAGTATACCAACTTCTTTACCTAGTTCATGCAATTATTCCTCAACTATATTACAAAGTACAACTAGCCCAGATACCATTTCGACTGGTTATGATGATCTAGGAAGGATGCCCATGAAATTTCAATCGCTTTTGGATGGCGCAGAAGGATCCGAGGCACATAGGTTTTCCAAGAGAAGCCTATTGAATCAAGCAAGAAGAAAAGGAATCCTTTTATATTTTTTGAGGATAAGCTTATTGGATCAAGCAAGATCGAAAGGAAGCCTTCTTTGGATCTCAATCCATAAAACACATGTAAAGGGAACATTTTCTCATATTTCATCTTGCTCATTCTTTTTCTGTTTCCTCGCGATTGGAGTATGAATTTGCAGTCACCATTTCAAAGTAATAATGGTGATAGTATGCTAAATTATAATTTTTCCACTTTATTGGTCAATGACAAAAATTGCAAGAATTCCCTTCGAATTGTATGGTATAGTCCAGAATTCTAAAGTGCCAGGCAGTATTTGGGAGATTCAACTATTTTGCACATTCAACTAATATGTCAACGACAGTCCTTTAATTTCACATTTACTCATTACTACATGTATAGATGTAAGGCACGATTTGCATGAATCTTCATTGCTTACATTGATTTGCTTTCCATTGCAAATTCTTTCTGACCAAATATAGAAAGTCTAGTTTTATGTGATCTAGTATGAGGCAAAGTTTTGATTCATTGGTTTGTTTTCCACTGCAAATTATTTCTCATTAAATATAGATAGTCTAGTTTTATGTGATCCAGTATGAGGCAAATTTTTGATTCATAATGACAATTTAATCTATAAAGTTGGGACAAGTGTGAAAAATATTTAAATAAAATAAAATAAAAATGAAAAAATCTCTACATAAATTAAAAAAAAAAATCTCCTCTTATTAACACTTATCACTTCTCACCTTTGCCTTGATATCCATGTTATATGGAATTGAGAAAGGAACGAAACACATCCTAACAAAATTGTAGCAAAAATCTGAAATTTAAACTACGTTGATGCCACTCACCATAAATATAGATTTAGATTTAAGTAATACATCTTTTTTTTGGACAACATAAAAATTATTCTAGACATATTTAAGACATAATCTATCTGGTACATTGGGCTATGTCACAACTATTTTTTCATGGAACATTTAGTGTGATCTTATGAGATTTCACTTGATTGTGGAGAATAATTTCTTGGTTTTACTCAATAGTTTCTATATTTGAAATTTTAAATCTGTTTATTCTAGGAAACATTGAAGTCCACATGTATTTATTTGTCAAATCTAAAGTGGCTTTATTATCCTCTTCATCTAGATTCAATTTCAGTAAGTGACTGCTTGAGTTTACAACTTTGAGCCTTGTTGTTATAGGATAGGGAATAAATTAATTTACTTAGCTAACAAGGTTTGAAATCATTACAAGAAATTCTCATTATGAGCTCAACATGTTAGATGAAAGAATTGAACCTGAGTGGAAAGGACAACAACATCTAATTCCAATTGACCACAAACATTGACAATTTTACCTTGATGCAATAAAGAGTCATTCTCAAAAGAAATCACCTCTAAGAAAACCTAAAATATTTACATGATTGTCTTTGAAACTGGGATACCAAACAAAAGTTCTCATAAATTATTATAGGCACAAGTGATAAATGATTAGAATTAAATTCTCATAACACTGTCAAAAAATGATCTCAGAAAAACGGCATGGAATATCACAAAGATTAAAATGAAATTAATGACATATAAGATCACAAAGAATATAATGAAATTAAAAGTGTTGCCAAAAAAAATGGAACACTTCAAACAAGGACAAAAGAAAGTCATTATGCATTTTTTGAGCAAGGGATAAAAAACTTCAACTAACCCTCCAAACATACACCAAGTTTATCTTTCCATTATAAAGCATCTTGCCCATACACATGTAAAAAAAAAGCAACACAAAAAATATTATTAAGAATTGTAAAAAACAATCTACTATGACAATCATTATATTAGAAAAAGAAATAAATATTACAATTGTACAATTAATGAAACAAGTTAATTACGAAATCCTTAAACAAGCACAAAAATCTATGTTTAGTATTCAAACATTCAAAACATAGATTTTGTTATGCATAATCTAAATTATTTTGATATTTTTGGAGAAAGTAATCATAATAACTAAACAATATTCTCACTATCAAACTACATGTTATATCTATTCACAATTTATTTAGATACCTCAAAATACATCTCCACTCCCATGATAGGACATCCAATATTATAAAACAAACACCCTTCACATAAGAAACTTCTTTAAAAGGGAATACATAAAAAAAATATTCACAAATGATAATGCACCTCACTTGACTATATATATAAATATCAATAGTAAGTATTATTATATATGAATTCAAAATGGAAAATGAAATATCACAACATATTGGAGAGCCTCATGACAATATTGCCATGTTTCAGTGTCTTTATAAAAAAAAATATTTTTTTTTTTCCAAAAGAAAATCCAAGATGATGTGTAATGCAACACTTTCACAAAGAATATGTTGTTTGTTATGTAGAAATTATGGTGTAGAATTGCAACTGCTCATGAAATTTTAATCTAAATCACAAGACACAATCTTACTTTACTGCTCTGCAGAATTCAATTCACAATTTAGAACCACAATCAGAAACATGTGATAAGAAATAATCCACATTCATACAATATTTTTCTAGTGGAAAGAAACTGCTAAAAACCCCCTTATATTTTCTTGAATTAATCGGATGAATAAAGAAATATTACAATTGCTTTCTCGCTCTGAGCACAACTTGCAAGTGAATAACCTATCTCTCTGCTCATTGAGAGGATTTGACCCAAAATTAGTCAATTTATGCATCTTCTTGAGCCCCTATTTCCTTGTGCATTTACTTGATAAATTAGGCCCATATTATTTATGAAATTCCTCAAATTGATTGCATAATTCCCAAGGTTGATCCTCTGATTGCATGTAACACCTATACACACTTGACTAGTCTACAACTGATGTTACACTGCCTTAAAATATCCACCACAGTTGGGGAACTCGAATTCTCTACATGCACTAGCTATTTTCGGCTGATTGATTAGTTAACTGGATGAACATTGAGTTTGACTGAAGTCCCACTGATCAACTGGCTTCCACTAGTTCCTCCAACAGTTAGAACTAGTTTAATTGAAAACAAGTTGAAATAACTAACCTTGATTGCTATAAATTAGCAATCACACATGCTTAACTGAACTCTAACTCCTATAACTCAAATTTACTGATCTAACTGAGTGACAAGAGCCAGGTCACCTCAATTAACTGCATCAAAGTTGTCTGCTAATGTGGAAATTCGAATTTTCTCAATATAATCAAAGGCAAAATCAAATTGAGAATTTCTTGTTGCATTGTTCAACACTCTCTCTCAGCAAGAAAGGGATTATCAACCACCTCTATCCTACACCTGTGGAACTCGAACTTCCCTCTTGACAAGGCATTTGTCAAAATTTCAGCATCCTGTTCCTCTGTCGGAATGTATTATAGCAACATCATCTGCCTCTACAAACAGTCTCGTAAATGGTGATACCAAATATCTATATGCTTGGATCGATTGTGAAATACAAGATTCTTAGAGAGCTTGATGTAAATTTGATTATCACATTAGATCATAGTTGGATCCATCATCTAACCAAATAGTCCCACAAGTATATTTCTCATATTGCCTCACATGATGCTTGACTTGCAGCCATGTATTATGTTTACGCCGAGTTGAGTGCCACAAATATTTGCTTCTTGTTGTATCATGAAATAGCTGCAGACCCATCACTGACAATTCCACCTAATGTATTATTTCAGTCTAATGGACTCCCTGCCCAATCTGCATCTATGAAGCCACACAATTTCACACCCTTTGACTCTCTATACCATAGTCCAAACTGGGTAGTGCCTCTGAGGTACCATAAAACATGCTTAGCTTCCTTCCAAAATAATTTGGTTAGCCTAACCATAGCTTGGCTCAACTAGTTGAATGCACATCACATATCTCATTGTCTGTTCATAAGGTACGTCAGTGGACCCACTCGCCGTCGAAAAATGGTAGCATCCACTTCCTCACTTGAAGTGGCATCCTCCTTCCTCCAGTTGGTCATTAGAGGTGTCTCCATGGGTTTGAAACTCTCCATGTGAAACCTATGAAATATCTCATTTGCATACTTTCCTTGAGAGACAAATAGTTCCCCATCGCCATGGAAGGAAGTAGTGCATGAGACCCATTTCCTTCATTTCAAATTCTCTTACAAGGTCCTCCTTGCAATATCTGATCAACTTCTCATCACTAGTTAAAATCAAATCATCAACATATAAGACAATAATAAGCAATTTAGCTTCTACCAAGATGTGATATAGGTTTGCATCTGCTTCACTTTTGGTGAAGCCCAAACCAGTGAGATAGTTATTGATCCTGGTGTACTAAGCACTAGGTAAATGTTTGAGACTGCACAATGCTCGCTTGATTCTTCACACATGAGACTCCTAATCAAATGTCTCAAAACCTTCTGGTTGCTCAATGTACACATCCTCCTCAATGACCCCATTGAGATTTTTTTTTTTACATCCATTTAGTGGATCTTCCACCCCATCTACACAACCAATTCAAGAATTGATCTAATGGATGAGTGCCTTGCTACAGGAGAAAAGGCCTCCTCATTGTCAATTCCTCAACCATAGAGTATTCCTTGGGCACAAATCTGGCCTTATACTTATATATGCTTCCAATTTCTTCCTACTTAATCTTGAAGATCCATCTTGAACCCACAATTGATTTATCTGTTGGTCTTGGGACCACTTCCGAAACACTGTTATTTATAATGGATTCATATTCCTCCACCATTGCATCAACCCATACAGGTTTCTCTACTGCTTCCTTGAAAGAGGATGGATCAGTCTCAACAAGCTCAATCATTAGAGTCGTGTAGCCAGTGTATTGACCAGGTGACCTTCTCTTCCTGGGAAATTTGAAGGAGCTCCCACATTATCCCTCGCATCTTGCACAAGTCTATCAGCTTCCTTGGTCCTTTTTCTTCCATCTTTGGATGGTTATGCTTGAGTGGATGTCTCCACTCTCTTCTCCTCAAATTTTGGCTACTCCACAACTTCGTGAGGCTTCTCCTTTGGAGCTAAAAACTCCTCTTCTAGTGGGATATGAACCTCCCTCTCAAGAGAGCACCACATCGCTTTCTCCTCATCAAATTTTATATCCCTTCTCACAAATTTCATTATGAGGGATGACAAGTACACAAAATAGTTGTGAGGAGTTTCTGTGTAACCCACAAAAACCCCCAATTCTGTTGTCGGCTCAAGATTATTTCTTTATTATTTGGAGACATGGCAGTAGATAGAAGCTCCAAAAATCCTAAAGAGCGACACATTCGACTTTCTCCCCGAGAAAACCTCCTTTGGTCAAATCATGCTGATAATCTGATGAGGACTCTGGTTCTGCAAATAGAAAGTTGTGTCATATTCCTCTGTCCACAATGCAGTGGTAGGCCTTGATCATGCAACATAGCCTTCGTGACACCCATAATGATATGGTTCCTTTTTTCAGCCACCCCATTTTATTGTGGGTTGTGGGGTGTTGTCAACTCTTGTTGAATTCCTTCTTTCACACATAAATTTTTGAATTCATTCGACATGTAATCACCTCCATCATCTCTCCTGAGACCCTTCACCTTCTTATTGATTTATTTCTCAAGAAGTGCCTTGAGTTCGAAGAACTTGGAGAATGTCTCATATTTCTTTTGCATGAAGAAGATAGAGCACTTCCATGATAAGTCATCAATAAAAATGAAAAAATATTTGTGTTTGGCAGTGGAGGCTGTTGAGAAAAGTCACTACAATTCTCGAACAATTATGTCAGTGCTTTCCACATTGCGAAGGAGTTTCTTTCCCATGGATATTTTTGGGACAATGTGATCCCACAATCCTTCCAATATTGCTCTCCTCGCCTTAGCTACATATTTCTTCCACTAAGCAAGGTTCTAGGCATCGTATGCTTATGGTTTTACAACATCTGTCTTGATGTATTCCAACAATCCATTTTCATCCAATACTGCCTCCATTTGATCCTTCAATGCAATGAAATTATAATTTCCTTGGATACTCTATCCTCAAACTATTGAAGTTCATCTTCCCAACTCTCTAGAGATCTTGCTGCACTGAACTGCAAATTCAATTCTCCTGAGAAACAACTTCGAAATTCCTGCTCTAATGTGAATCTTGCTCTGATACCATGTAGAAATTATGGTGTATATTTGCAACTGATCATGAAATTTTAACCTAAATCACAAGACACACTCCTACTCTACTACTCTTTGGAATTCAATTCAAAATTTAAAACCACAATTAGAAACATGTAATAAGAAATAATACACATGCATGCACTATTTTTCTAGAAGAAAGAAACTATTAAAACCCCCTTATGACTGCTTGCATTAATTTGATGAATAGAGATGAATTACAATTACTTGCTCACTCTGAGCACAACCTGCAAGTGAATAAATTATCTCTTTGCAAACTGAGAAGCTTTGACCTAGACTTAGTCAATTTATGCTTGTGCTTGAGCCCATATTTCCTTGCGCAATTCCTTGAGAAATTAGGACCCTATTATTTAGGAAATTCCTCAAATTGATTGAGTAAATCCCAAGGTTGATAATTTTATTTCATGCAACACTTGTACTCTCAAATGCAACACCCGTACACTTAAAACTAGTCTACAACTGATGTTACACTGCCTTGGAATCTCCACCACAACTGGCGAACTCGAATTCTCTACATGCACTAGCTATTTTGGGTTGATTGATCAATTAATTGGATGATTACTAAGTTTGATTGAAGTCCCACTACACAATTGACCTTCCACTAGTTCCTCCAATAGTTGGAGCTAGTTTAACTGAAAACAACTTGAGATAACCGACCTTGATTACTACAATTTATAAATCACACATGCTTGACTGAACTCTAACTCCTTTATTTCGAATTTATTGAGCTAACTGAGTGAAAAGAAACATGTCACCTCAGTTAACTGCGTTCGAGTTGTCTGATAATGGGGAAATTCTATTTTTCCTAATTTAATCAAGGAAAAATTAAATTGAGAATTTCTTGCTGCATTTTTCAACATGTTAATAATTCTAACCAACATACAAAGTTGAAAAACACAAGAGGCTGATTTATATTATGCAAGGCATAACTAAAATATGCAAAATAATAGTTATAACATATAATAAAGTTAGCATATGAACATGCACTAAAGTTAACATGCAAAAGTAGAGAATTAACAAAAACAAAAACTCTAAACTAAATAAATATTATTTTAACATGAACTAGTTGATTGATATATATTCCATATGAGGCCCCAAATGTTGTAATGTCATATCCTAACTAAGATTTTCCTCAAATGTGTGAAGAGTCTCTTGTCATTATAAGATCACTATTAAAGTCATTTGAAGAAATGCTATGGTGCCTCGAGTTTGCAATTTTTTGGCAATAAGTTTTACATTTTTTATGAACCTTTTTATTAATATTTATAGAGGCATTCCCAAAAAAATAACATAAAATAAGAAATAGGCGTGTGATTAGTTTCCAAACACCATAAGTTTTAAATTTAGTTTTTTTGTTTTTCTAAATAGCTTCACTAACATTTGATAGGATTTCCCTAGAAGTCATGGACCAAATTCATAC
Source organism: Pinus tabuliformis (assembly GCA_031772625.1). Taxonomy (NCBI): domain Eukaryota; kingdom Viridiplantae; phylum Streptophyta; class Pinopsida; order Pinales; family Pinaceae; genus Pinus; species Pinus tabuliformis. Next base: position 392,934,069 of record CM062818.1, read on the forward strand.
CAATTATTATGCTTGCAAGGGTGCAAGTATAGATGAAAATGTAGTATACCTAAGGGGAATGATAATAATGGAGGTCATTCAATGTAGGGTGGAATAGGTCCACTATATTATTAAATAAGGCCCACTATGGTAGTTAGTGTTGAATAAATGTATTGTGACCTCATTAAAAAGGGTCCACTAGGGAGGTAGGAGTTTGTTACAAAGAGGTGAACATAAGTGGACTCCTTCCATAAAACGAATCAAATTGTAGATATTAATATAAGAAAATTTCTATAATATTCGTGGATCTATTGTGTGAAATTTTATTTTTAGATATATTTTGGTATTTAACATGCAATATCAAAGCCCTTTCCTCAAGCAAAGTGGGGCAACTTTTTTCTAGTTTGTGGATTATTATTTTTTTCCAAGGGAAATCAGATGGCCACAAAATTTAAATAAATCTATGTAGCTTTCTGGGATGAATCCATGGAAACAAGTTGTACATCTAAATTCTCTGTAAAAAATATCTGAGTTAAATGTTGTCTTGATTGAAGATCAAGAGTTCAAGATATCACTAATTTCAAATAAACAATTTTAGGGTTTTTTTTGTGACAATTGCATAATTGTAAGGCTCATTACTTTTGTTAGGGACCTAAACTTTCCATCAAAAATATCACCACTGGAAAAAGGATTTTGACCCATTTGATTATGATATATTATTCTTTTGATGAGTATTGAGTAAGTTATATCCTTTGTAAGTTTTTCCCTCTAATTGTCATGGACGTGGATTTGCTAACGTCATACAAAAAATTTCTTAGGTGATCAAGGAGCTACAGGAAATGATATATCAAAGTCAATAGACCCATATTATTTCGTCCATATACCATGACATCAAGGAAAAATACAATCAGGCAATATGTCTCGTATGATATCAAAGATGCTTGTATTGATTGGCATATGAATACCAATCTCACAAAGAATCCTCAAAATCAACCTAATCCACCTTTCTCCGTACACATTTAAATTTTTTTAGATATCTAGACGAAATACCCTAGGATTAGAATGGAAGAACCTAATCCAAGGAATGCAAGGGTCTTAACTGCACAATGAGAAGTCCAAATATTAACCCCCTTAAAAGGGTCCTTTGTATAGTCCACCTAATCGTCTATCATCACACTCCACTCTCGAAGGGCCACTACGTCACCGTTATTTATTTATGTTATTGAGTTCTGACTTATTCACTCATAGATCTATCTTGATGATGAACCACAGAGGATGATTCAAAACATCGATTCCAAAAACATGAATGCGATGAATTTGGAAGATAACACCACACAAAGTATAGATCAAAAAAGCCTCAAATGAATAATTATGAATGTATTAATTAAGTCATTTTATGATGAAACCAAAAAAGGTCCATTGGCAGGAAGGTAAAAGAGTACTTTGTTATTTGAGTGGAACCATTTCTTATGGATTTATGTATGAAAGAGACAAAGATGTTTGTCTTCTTGGGTTTACTAATATAGATTGGGTCAAAGATGTAAATTTTAGGAAGTCCACTATAGGGTATTGCTTCTCCTTAGGTTATGGAATGGTTTCTTGTAAAAAGAAACTAGCATGTGTTTCTTTATCTTCTACAGAGTTTGAGTATGTTTCTACTTCTACGAGGAGCTATGAATCAATATGGCTCCAAAAAAAGTTGCTTGTGCTTGGAGTGATGGAGAACATTTCTACATTTCCCTTTTGTGATTATTTTTCCTACTTAAAGTTGAGCAACAATTCATTGTTTCATGAGAAGTTTATTAAACACATTGAGACCATATACCATTTTGTGGGAGACCTCATTGGCAAGAAGTAGATGTATGTGGAGTATTTCTCTACATAAGGCAATATAGTTGATATTTTCACCAAGGATCTACCCAAACCAAGGTTTCAATTTTGCAGATCTAGACTTGGATTGTTTGTACCTAGCACTATCCTCGAAATTTAGTGTTAGTATTATGATGATTAGTCCTAGATTTAATTTAGAAAATTGGTTTGAATTTATTTCTCTACATAAGGAGTTAGTTGTGGTAAATTTTTGAAGTTTGTTGGATCTTGGAGGTCCACTCTCTTTCTTTGGGTGATTTTATCCGAACTAAAACATGGATGCAACAAATTACAGATATAACCATAAATACAAAGATGCATCAGAAATAACACTTTGTTTCGTTAATATCAAAATACTGAAATATGCTTACAAACATAATGGAAATAAACTAGCTTGGGCGATCGTAGCTTATATCTTAGAAGAGTTGTGGTGGTTACATGCCTCTGAATAGTGTTACAATGAGGCTCAAGGGCCTATTTATTATTGAAAAACAAGGGAAAATCCTATACAACCAAAAACCTAACCCCAAGAGATGGAACACCAAGGTTTTGTGGGCCCCGTTGGGGTTAGTTGGGCATCCAACTTCGTAGAGTCGTAACTTGGTCATAATATCTCTGTTTGGAGCGTACACTACCTTATTGGAAAGGTCTCTCTGAGTAATATAAGATTTGTGGAAGGATTTAGGCTTGCTGCAGACCTCAAAAACACGCCGTTTAAGGGGTCAAAACTGCTTCGAAAGTTCAAGACAAAAAAAACTACTAAAATTAGTAAATGTTGAAGTAAATGAGGAAACATATTAAACCGATTGTAGGTCTAAGTAGAATAGGTAGGTGGCCACCAATATACACCTGGATCAGTTCTTCCTCCTTAGGAAGCAATGGTCCCCATTGCATACACAAGCTCCATGAGGTGTGGAAATTTTTGCTGAACCTGGTCCCTGGTGAACCACTTGCCTTGGCAAAGGAGTTGGCCTGCTTTGACAACTTGATATAGTTGCATCCTTTGTTGGCCAGTGTTATTGATCTACATGTCCATGAGCTGATTAGTTGTGGCCTATTCCATGCAGTCTGGGTTTAGCTCTGTTGGTGTGAGTTATTCTGAAACATCGGATGTGTCCAAAAATGGTGGAAAGTATGGCCAAATGCAGTCTACATTGAACACTGGCTGTAGACCAAGGAACGGTGGGATGCTGAGCTCAAAGGAATTTCCACCTATAGCCTTGGTGATGGTGTATGGACCATATTGGAGAAGACGAATCTTGCGGTGGGGTCCAGCGAGGGGCTCCTTCTACAAATGTGGCCAAATTTTGTCACCAACCTGGAACTTGTGCAACACTTGATGGTTATCATGGCGATGATTGTAGCTAGCACTGGCTTTGTCCAATATATCATGGATCTACTGATAGACGTGTTGAATGAGATCAAGAAAGTTGTTATCCCTATCAGCCTCAGGCTAGACGTGAGTCGAGTCTTCCTAAGTAGCTGCAAATGGTATGGCCACATCAATGAGGCATAATGGATGAAATCCCAGCCCTACCTAAAAGGGGCTACGACCCGTTGAGCTATGAAGAGCTCTGTTGTCGTTGTGTTGGACATAGGGGAGACTTTCATCCCATGTGCGTGGATGCTTCGAGCTGTACATGCGCAAAATGTGTAGGATAATCATGTTGACGACCTCTGTTTTGCCATCAATTTGGGGGTGGAACGTCATGGACTTAGTGAGTTTGGTATCCAACATGGACCAGAGACTTGACCAAAATGCACTTAGGAATCTGTTATCTTGATCTGAGATAATGGACTGTGGGATCCCAAAGTGTACCCACACTCACTCAAAGAAGAGCTATCCAGTGGCCTCTGTTGTGATACTCTTCTTGCAGGCCACCATGATGGCCATCTTAGAGAATATGTCGATGACCACGAAAACATAGTCATTGTCATGCTTAGTAGTAGGAAGGCCCAACATGTGATCCATGGAGATGGATTCCCAAGGTTGACTAGGAGTAGGTAGAGGAGTATATGGGCCTTGCTTCTTGATTGTTGGTTTGGAAATTCTGCAGGAAGTGTAGGATATAATGTACTTTCCCAACTTCCTGGCGAAGTTTCGGCCAACAAAAATACTTCTGCAGTACCACCACTATTTTCTCTACTTTAAAATGTCCAATGACCCCACTGTAGTGTGCCTCCCAAATCACCTTGGAACACTCACTTGAAAGAACATAAATGTGTCCCAAGTGGCATAATAGTGCATCTTGGAGGTGAAAATTTGGAACTTGCTTCCCTTCCAGGAGTGTCTAGTATGTGCTGCCGAATTATGGATTTCTCTTGTAAATATGTGGCCATTCCGAAGTCTCGTGCCCACAAGAGTCGAGCACAGTGACCAGCACCATGACTTGTGGTCTGCTGAGGCAGTCTGCCACATTATTGGTGTTTCCTTTCTTGTACTTAATGTTCAAATGGAATTGTTGCAGGTATGTGGACCATTTCTGATGGTGATCATTCTGCAACTTACCTTATGTCCATATGAATTGCAAGGGTCAGTGGTTTGTGTGGATGAATGTTTCCTTCCCCATAATGTAATTATTTCATTGACGGTAGGATTGCACAATGGAATACATTTCTTTCTTGTAAGTGGGATACTTTCAGACTAAAAAAGTGTCTCATTGTGGTAAGCCACTAGATGCCCCCATTGAGTAAGGACTACACCAATATCATAGTCGAAGGCGTATGTCTCAATCTCAAATGGTTATTGCAGGTTTGATATTGTGATCACTGATACATAGCAGAGGTGATGCTTCAATTCAACAAATTCATTCTGCTTGGTTTTGGACCAAAAAAACTTTTCTTTCACTCTGCCCTTGGTGACTTGACTTGAAGGCCAAGTGATATGAGAGAAACCCAACACGAACCTGCGGTAGAAATTGGCAAGACCCAGAAAGCTGCGGAGGTTTGTTATAATGGTTGGGGTTGGCCAATCCTGAATGACTTGTAACTTGGTTGGGTCCATATGCACACCCTTCTCATCAATGATGTACCCCATATATTGAACATGGATCATGCCAAAAGTGCATTTCTCCAAATTGGCACACAACTTGTGTTGTCACAGGGTTTGAAGGACCTGTCGAATATGGTGGAGGTTCTCTTCCCAACTCTCCCTAAAGATCAAGATGTCATCTAAATACAAGAAAGACTTTGTGCCTATGCATCAGGTGAATTCACACCCAGCTAGAAGAATTATTTCATAGCAGAAAAAGAAACACTAGCTATATTCAATGGGATACAAAGGTTTGAGTTATACCTTACACCTATGAAATTCTTAATAATAACAGACTCCAAGAATTTCAAATATTTTTTATTTGCCAAGATATCAAGACAAATTACAAAAGGAAGAATTCTTGCATGAAAGATCTGGTTCCAACAGTTTGATTTTGAAGTCGAATGGATCCAAGGTAATTCAAATTATTTGGCAGATTCATTAACCAGGGATATGAATAAAGCATTCATTACTTGTCCAGGTTCATGTTTTACCATTCCAGGAAAAGGACCACAAGACAATAGTTTTTATACATTTGTTGATATATTCAGAATGCTTGAAGGACATGCAAGCCATCTTGTAGAAGAAATCAAGAAAGTTGTGGGAATGAGACTGAGAAGAAACACTTGGATCAAAAAATTCCAAGCCTGGCAATCCAAGAATGTAGGTATGTCTTTAGGCCTAGATGCTGAACTGGTAAAGGTATATCCTTTGCCTAACATGAAAGTAAAGTTATTTTTCAGAAGTCTCTCAGATCTATGGTCTAGTGAATATACTGAAAAAATGATATGGATCCTAAAGGTTTTAAACTTTTATCAACTTATTGGAGGAATTGATTTTGGTCTCAGCATTTTCACAGGAGCAAAAATTTTAGATCTTGAAGCCATTCCTTTTAAGCCTGAAGTAGAGAAATTAATTCTATCTAAAAATCCCAGACATTTTTGAGGAATTAGAAGCATCCTTTCTGCAAAGGTTTGACAAGAATTATGCACCAAATGACACTTTTCCTCAATATGAAATTTTTGAAGGATTTGCTAACTGGGAGATAAAAGATGGTTTCTGCAGAAAAAAGCCAACCACTAGGATATCTCAGTGCATTCAAAGGACGTTGCAATATCTCAGAACTTTCTCATCTCCATGGGATTATCATAGTCTCAGACTAAGGGAAAGTATCACTCCTAATCCTTTTGCACAAGTTTTTAGTCATGAGCAGATCGGAGAAATCCAGACCAGCAATAATGAAGAAATGATTAAGCAACATGCTGGATGGTTCAATGAATTCAAAAATCTGAGGTTAACAGAAAAAATATAGATTCTACAAAAAATGGATGACTTACAAGGAGAGCCAAAGGCATTAAGATTCATAATTAATCAAAAGGCTTTGGTAACGATCAATGTTATTTCAAGTAATTGGAATAACAATGTATTCCATATTATTAGTCTGATGATTGAAATTGAATCTGTACATCTATGAATTTTGAAATAGGTTGGCAAAACAAAGATTTTATGAGTGATAATTGCAGAGAATGGGTTCATCATGCAATTGAAAGTTCCACTAATATGTTTCAAATTTTTAAATGGGAACTTTTAAATGGCGTCGAATTGGCAGTACAGAGGTCACCCACGATTATAAATGTCTTTAAAGATTATTTCCTAGATATCGAGATCAGTCTTTTATCTTTCCTTACCAAGTGGGGAAAACAATTGGCTAGGTACACACCTCAGCAACAGGGTCTCCACCAAATAAAGACGAATACGGAAAAGGGAGAATCATCAAGAGCATCATCAAGAAGGACAATAATTTTAGATGAAGATGCCAAAGGAAAAGGAAAAGCAAAAGAATCTACTTTACAGGACGAGCAGCCGGATGCCCAGGACCTAGCAGATATCGATTGGGATGAAGAGTACTCTAAGTTGATTGAACATCACTACCAAAAGATGCTCGATGAGTCCAGGCTAGCACATGATTCTTCAGAAGAATTTGATTTTGATAATGACTATGATTCAGATAGAAGTCCAATAGGACCATGGTAGAATCTTTTGTACATATGTACTAGAAAAGTTGAGTAGACACCATCGGCGAAAATATGCCGAAAGGACCCTCAATTATTTCTGCTTTTTCATTATAGTTTAGATGAGTAGAGTTAGAGAGTCTATAAAAAGAGAGATCAACAGATGTTCAAGACATCGCTTGACTGAGAACTCTGAGATCTCATGTTGTAAAAAGCCTTATGTATTTTGCTTGTTTTTATTAATATCGAAGCCTACTGGGCCGCCTGTCTGAGGATAGTTTCTGTCATCCAAAAGAACCTGGAACTGTAAGGCGAAGGCATTGAAGACCCATGGAGAGAGGTCATAGTTGCGCGCACATGTTCAGTTGAGGAGAAGTAACCCATTCAGATTTGTTGCTTGAAAATCTTCGAAATTGATTAAAAGTAAGTTTCTTATATCGAGGCTTTTGTTACATTGTCTCTTTGTGCTTAGTTTAGTAAAGCTTGCTACAGTTTTGCTACAGTTCCACGCGCTATCCTGTCGCCTCTTAGTTTGTCGATCACCCCATTTGGGTATCGGAGCCTGAACCAGTTCCTGTTAGAAAATAATAAATTCTATAGACAAAGTCTGAAGTTAGCCAGGTAGCCTTCGAAAAGTATTTGTTATACAAATAATCAGTATATAAAAGCTTTTTTAGTCAATCTCTGAAATAGTTTGTAAACATGGCCAATTTCTTAATATCATTCTCAAATATCGATAGACGATCTATATCTGAAGTAGACTGTAGATCCCTTGAATCTGACAGTGTAGAACATGAAAAGGTTGAAGATCCAGAAAGTTGGAACCCACCAGTTTTGAGCTCTAAATAAGTTTATCCTCTTCCATCTTTATTTAGTCTATCCAAAAATTTTTGGCTAAAAGAAGTTGAACTAAAGATAAAAATATCAGGTCCATCTGTACAAATTGTTGGTCTCAATTTGTTTTCTGAAGATGAAATTAAAAAATTCCGAAAATATGTTGCTGAAAAGAAATTCTCCTATTTGCATTTCGGGGGAATTAGAATTGGATTAGCTCCATTATTCCGTCATGGTCTCAATACTCCTTGTATAGCAGAAGTCTTCAACACCAGACATAACATATATGATCATGCCCGGATTGGAACAATACTTGGAATTCTATCATTGGGATGTCAATATGGCACTATCTATCTAGATTATGCCATTAGTTTGTTTGATGTTCATTTAAAAGATTGTTGGAAAGCTTTAGTTGGAGTACAAGGTCTAGAAATGGTTCAAGACAGTGAATATTTATCTGTGTTAATCCAAACCTCTTTCCAGCTGACCAATATTGTACATCCTAAACTAAGACAGCCAGTTTTAAAAGATTGTGTTGTTGTAGGTGTGAGCAATGCTCAGGTAGAAGGTGTTCATTATGACAAAGAAGCTTTGCCTAATGACTGGTATATCCAATATAAATCTTTGGCATCTGCAGGCAGTACAAAGAGCAATGTTAAAAGAATGTCTGTATCAGATGGTCGTGTTAGAATTCTTCCAGACCGACCAAAAGTACCTCGGCCTATAGTCATGTCAGAAAAACATGTGTTACCAACAATTCAAGAAAATGAACAACCTCCTATCAGTGGTAGAAAATATTTTACCATCATATTCCTTCACTATATGAAGCCAGTTCTTCCACTAGTATACCGCTGTCTACAAATCAATTGTACATACCAAAAGAAAAACCTTTCTTTGCTATAAATAATATGTTTCGAACATATGTTAGTCATACCCCACCTGTTGATGAATTCCAATTTGCAAATTGTAGATTTGTAAAAGGAGGTAAATGGATGCCTAAAACAAAACTCAGTACTTCTTCATCCAATACTAGACGGCCAACAACAAGAGCTAAATGTGCTCCTTTACTAGAAAAAAATTCACAAAATCCAAATGATATGGACTAGGTATGCTAGATAGGAAACCATCTAACCACTTGGTGTTCACATGCTGAAGATGTTCTAGATGACTTAGGAAAACAAGCATATTTGATAAATGCTAATATGAAATTTCTCTATGATGAGCAACAATCAGAAAAGATAGAAAAGGAAGAAATAAGAAGAAGGAGATAGAAGGAAAAGGCTAAAGAAATCCCAAGATTTCAAATAGATATGAGTGCACCCAATTATTGGGATTAGGAAGAAGAAGAATCAGAAGAAGCAGTAACAGCGACTAGTGCAGAAGAGTCCACTTCAAAGAACACTGAAAAACTAACCAGTGAAAAAAAGGAAGCATATAAAATAGATAAACCTTTTGTTTCAAAGAAAGAAGTGATGACCCTTGATCAAGCTACCTCCAAATTTCCTTCTTTTATCTTGCCATCCATAAATAACCAGAAAAAGACTCATATCCTGAAAGAAGTGAATAAGTATCCACATGTTGAAGAAGATCTGTATGCTGCCAATACAAGTGGCTATATTCTAGATTTGGATAATTCTTCAAACCCTGGAGAATCAATTTGGATTTGGATAGGTGCTCTATATCAGATGTAGATTACAACAAAATTGGATAATGTATCCATTATGGTCCTAGTAGAAAAACGCATGACTCGTATAGTCTATGATTGGTGGATGGGACCGTCAAAAGAAGAGAGAAGAGCTATCATGGAAGTCGGACTGTCTACATTAGAATTATTGCTAAAGACACAGTTTGTGCCAGAACCAGTTGATGAGAAAAAACAATTGATTACAAATCTTAGTCGAATGGAATTAAAAGATTTGAAATAACTTGATCAATTCAATAAAGATTTCATGGCTAAGGTTTTCAAAGCTAATCTCTCAAATGACGTGGCTCAAAATTTTTCTTTTTTGTCAAAATTACCAGGCAATCTAGGAGACCTCATTATGAAAGATCTAGATGTATAGAACAAAAGACTAGATCAGGTTTATTGGGTTGACCTTCTTTGCAGAATTACAGAGAAATTTAAATACTTATGCTGGCAAAAGAAGGTGCATGACATCACACCCAGTTCAGATGTCTGAAAAATCATGCTACCATGGACCCCATTCAAAAAGAAAAGGAAAACAAAGAGGTATGGTAGATTTAAACCCAAGAGAGTCTCAAATCCAAGAAAGCCATTCCGAAAGTATAAATTTTTGAAGAAAATACAAAAACCAAGAAACAATAACTGTTGTTTCATTTGTAAAAAGGAAGGACATGTGGCACGAAAGTGCCCAAAAAATTCATCAAGTAAACTTAAAGCTTGTATAGATATAGAAGAATTTCAAGATGATTGGTCTATAGTAGAATCAGAAGATGATATTTCAGATGTATATATTTTGACTAAAATATCAGATGCAGAAGAAGAAGAGTGTGTCCAGAAGATGAATATCTGTTTGTCCTGTTCAGATGATGATTTTTCAGAAGAGCTCCATTACAGTGAACTAGAAGAAGAAAGTGAAGAAGACAGTGACATTGAAGTCACTAGCGAAACAACAGATGTTTCAGAAGATGAATTTGAAAGTTCATGGTCAGAGCAGCTAGAACAAAAAGGTAAGCAATCTGTGTTACCTTTCCAGAAGTAAATTCTTTCTGTCCATTTCAGGAAAGAACCGCTGCCTTGACCAGTCTTCAAAACCAGAGATCAATAGAGTAGAAGAAAATACTTTGTTAAAAAAGATAGTCAAGACCAATAGCCTTATTTATATCCTGGTTCAAGTTCAAGGAAAAAATGAATGGATATCTGTTGATGCATTCATAGATACCGGTGGATCGAACAATTTGGCTAGACCATCTCTGTTTAAATCTCTATGGAAAGCATTGAAAAATATACTGGTGTCTGAAACCATAGGAGGATATGTGAGTTTAACTCATTATGTAGACAATATTCCATTAAAAGTTGGGGGGAGTATAATTAAGATTTCTGCAATACAACATTTTGATCCCCCAACTAGTGTAATGTTGGGAATGCCATTCTTAAATTTTGTGCTTCTAGTAACAATCAACCAAGATAAGTTGGTTATAAATATGAAGAAGAAGAAGGCTATTGATGTACCTAGATTTTTTATTGCAAATTTAGAAGCAAGACATGAAAATAGCCAGAAAAGAGTAGGAGCCATTAAAAGATTCTGATGACTGGCAGGAAGTTTTGCAAATCTATGAATAAAGAGTAGAATCTAAATCAAAACAAATGGCATACATAGATCCCAATTGGTCTACAGAACAAACTGCTATCCATAACAGAATTCTAAAAAGTTGTTCAGAAAATCCACAACACTTTTGGGTAGTAGAAAGACCAATGCAAGAGATTGTGACCTTGCATGATAATGGAGTCAAAGGGAAACTGATTCCTTGCACTCCTTCAGATGAGCAAGAAATAAAGAGACAAATTAAATAATTGTTAGAAATGCAGCTTATCGAGTGAAGTGAGTCTCATTATTCTTGTTCAGTGTTTCTGGTAAGAAATCATTCTGAGATAGTCATAGGTAAACCTAGAATGGTGATAAATTACAAACCTCTAAATGCAATTACTCGAAGTTTTAATTATCCATTGCCAAGATGAAAAACCATAATGCAGAAAATACAACACAACAAAGTATTCAACAAATTTGATATGAAGTCTGGGTACTATCAGATTCAAATATAGAATTGCTTTTATTTGTCTTGCTGGATTTTACCAATGCAAAGTTGTTCCATTTGGTTTGAAAAATCCCCCTGCATTCTTCCAACGAAGAATGGATTTCATTTTTGTCAAGTATGATTTCATTGTAACATATATTGATGACATTCTTATTCATAGTCTAGATGTAAAAACCCATCTAGAGCATTTAAAGATTTTTCTAAAAGAAGTTTAGCAACATGGCATAGTTTTATCAAAAATAAAAATGTCTTTATTTCAAGATAGTATTGATTTTCTGGGAATTCATATAGTCAATGGTGAAATTCAGATGCACCCACATGTGTTGACTAAATTAACTCAATTTCCAGATGAATTGAAAGATACAAAAACAACTTAGAGGTTCTTAGGAGTCCTGAATTACATTCACAAGTACATCCCAAGATTGACAGAGAAAACAACTCCAATCAGAAAACATCTCAAAGAGGGATGGTCACTAGAAGCAACAACAACAGTCAAACAGTTGAAAGCAGAATGTTAGCAATTTCCAAAACTCCAACCACCAGGTGATGGTCTGCTTATACTCCAAACTGATGCTTCTTTAGATTTTTGGGCAGCCGTTCTTTTTGAATGAAGGTAGAAAGGTGAAGAAAGACTTTGTGCCTATGCATCAGGTGAATTCACACCCAGCCAGAAGAATTATTTCATAGCAGAAAAAGAAACACTGGCTATATTCAATGGGATACAAAGGTTTGAGTTATACCTTACACCTGTGAAATTCTTAATAAGAATAGACTCCAAGAATTTCAAATATTTTTTATCTGCCAAGATATCAAGACAAATTGCAAAAGGAAGAATTCTTGCATGGCAGATTTGGTTCCAATAGTTTGATTTTGAAGTCGAATGGATCCCAGGTAATTCAAATTATTTGACAGATTCATTAACCAGGGATATGAATAAAGCATTCATTACTTGTCCAGGTTCGTGTTTTACCATTCTAGGAAAAGGACCACAGGACGATAGTTTTTATACATTTGTTGATAGATTCAGATTGCTTGAAGGACATGCAAGCCATCTTGCAGAAGAAATCAAGAAAGTTGTGGGAATGAGACTAAGAAGAAACACTTGGATCAGAAAATGCCAAGCCTGGCAATCCAAGAATGTAGGTATGTCTTTAGGCCTAGATGCTGAATTGGTAAAGGTATATCCTTTGCCTAACATGAAAGTAAAGTTATTTTTCAGAAGTCTCTCAGATCTATGGTCTAGTGAATATACTGAAAAAATGAAATGGATCCTTAAGGATTTAAACTTTTATCAACTTATTGGAGGAATTGATTTTGGTCTCAGCATTTTCACAGGAGCAAAAATTTTAGATCTTGAAGCCATTCCTTTTCAGCTTGAAGTAGAGAAATTCATTCTATCTCTAAAAATCCTAGATATTTTTGAGGAATTAGAAGCATGCTTTCTGCAAAGGTTTGATGAGAATTATGCACCAAATGACACTTTTCCTCAATAAGAAATTTTTGAAGGATTTGTTGACTGGGAGATAAAAGATGGTTTCTGTAGAAAAAAAGCCAACCACTAGGATATCTCAGTGCATTCAAAGGACGTTGCAATATCTCAGAACTTTCTCATTTCCATGGGATTATCATAGTCTCAGACTAAGGGAAAGCATCACTTCTAATCCTTTTGCACAGGTTTTTAGTCATGAGAAGATCTGAGAAATCCAGACTGGCAATAATGAAGAAATGATTAAGCAACATGCTGGATGGTTCAATGAATTCGGAAATCTGAGGTTAACAGAAAAATTACAAATTCTATAAAAAATGGATGACTTACAAGGAGAGCCAAAGGCATTAAGATTCATAATTAATCAAAAGGCTTTGGTAACTATCAACATTATTTCAAGTAATTGGAATAACAATGTAATCCATATTATTAGTCTGATGATTACAAATAGAATCTGTACATCTATGATTTTTGAATTAGGTTGGAAAAACAAAGATTTTATGAGTGATAATTGCAGAGAATGGGTTCAGCATGCAATTGAAAGTTCCACTAATATGTTTCAAATTTTTAAATGGGAACTTTTAAATGGCATCAAATTGGTAGTACAGAGGTCACCCACGATCAGAAATGTCTTTAAAGATTCTTTCCTAGATATCGAGATCAGTCCTTTATCTTTCCTTACCAAGTGGGGAAACAATTGGCTAGGTACACACCTCAGCAACAGGGTCTCCACCAAATAAAGACGAATACAGAAAAGGGAGAATCATAAAGAGCATCATCAAGAAGGACAATAATTTTAGATGAAGATGCCAAAGGAAAAGGTAAAGAAAAAGAATCTACTTTACAGGACGAGCAACCAGATGCCCATGACCCAACAAATATTGATTGGGACGAAGAGTACTCTAAGTTGATTGAACATCACTACCAAAAGATGCTCGATGAGTCCAAGCCAGCACATGATTCTTTAGAAGAATTTGATTTTGATAATGGCTATGATTCAGATAGAAGTCCGACAGGACCATGGTAGAATATACTGTACATATGTACCAGAAAGGTTGAGTAGACACCATTGGCGAAAATATGTCGAAAGGACCCTCAATTATTTCTGCTTTTTCATTGTAGTTTAGATGAGTAGAGTTAGAGAGAGTTTATAAAAAGAGAGATCAGTAGATGTTCAAGGCATCGCTTGACTGAGAACTCTAAAATCTCATGTTGTAAAAAGCCTTATGTATTTTTATTATTTTTATTAATATCGAAGCCTACTGGGCCGCCTGTCTGAGGACAATTTCTGTCATCCAAAAGAACCTAGAACTGTAAGGCGAAGGCATTGGAGACTTGTGGAGAGAGGTCATAGTTGCGAGCGCATGCTCGGTTGAGGAGAAGTAACCCATTTAGATTTGTTGCTTGAAAATCTTCGAAAATTGATTAAAAGTAAGTTTCTTATATTGAGGCTTTTGTTACATTGTCTCTTTGTGCTCAATTCAATAAAGCTTGCTATAGTGCTGCTACAGTTCCGCGAAGGCGTTTAATACATTGGTGAAGGTTCATATTCGTCAACTCGAAAGGTATGAGAAACCATTTGAAAAGGCCCTCCTTGGATTTCAAGGTAGTTTTCCACACATCGGAGGGTTCGATAGGCAGTTGGTGATAGCTAAACTTCAAGTATATCTTTCTTAAATATTTGGACCCCTTGAGTTGGTCCATAAGGTCATCAATTCGTGGGATTGGGTACCTATTCCGGATAATGATTTTGTTTAGCACTTGATAGTCAATACAAAGTCTCTAGGTCTCATCCTTCTTCTGTACCAATACAATCAAGCTCCCACAGGGTGATGAGCTTGGCCTGATGTGCCCTTTCTGTAACAACTCTTGAATCTGCCTCTTGATCTCGTCGTTCTCCATAACAGAGTTCCGATATATTGGTCCATTAGGTAGTGGTATGCCAGGGGTTAGATCGAAGGAGTGATTGACCTGATAGTGCAGAGGCACCCCTGTAGGTGAGGGAAAAATGTCATTGTACTCCTCCATGGCCTTTTCCATATGTTGTTGTTGTGCAGAGGAGCTATGTATAGAAGCCGTGGACATAACCTTCTTATTTCCCTAAGGGAAAATCATAAGGAAAGCAAATTTCCTAGTATGGGAAATAATCTTACGACATTGCTTTGCAGTGATCAAAGAGATGTCGGTAGGCGGGGTTACCTTTGGTATCCTTTACAACTTATTACTCAAAATAATTATCACAAAGTGAGGTCTAGACTCATATGCATCATGTCACTTCCACAAGTATGGTTGTCCTAATAGTACATCAAAAAATTCAAAAGGAGAAACATCACACAATACGTCATCCGTGAAGGGCTTCATGCTATAGGGAAGGCAACAGTACCGGATGACGCGAAGATCTCATCTTGGTGAAGCCACTTGATGGTGTACGGATGCAGATGTGTTATTGTTGGGAGGCCCAAACAATTCATGACTTTTGTTAAAATGAGGTTCTTTTGGCTCTCGCTGTCAAAAATGAATTGTAGTGGAGAAGCCTTCACCCACATTTGTGAGTGGAAGAGGCATTCCCCCTCTTCTAGATCTTTAGGGTCATTCTTTTGGATCTTGGTGGTGGCCACGGTCGCACTAGGCTTTGCATCAATTATCTAATTCCCTTTGTCATTCCCCTTATTGGGTTTTGACTCAGATTCGAAACATATGTCTGATTCGAAAGTGTTCAACTCGGCCACTAGTGACTGCTTGGCCCGTCACTCACTTGGGTTGTGAGTGGAGCTCTTATGGAACTCACACAATTTTCTTGTGTCCTTTTTTGTCTTTGTGGTGTTGTTCTTTTCTTGCAGCTTCAACGGGTTGTCCTGGGTCACCCCGTCCTGGCTTTGGCCTTTGCTCTATGGTTTGGGGGTGCCTTTTCCTTACCTCAGATTCGGAGATCCAAAGTCTCGCTTCTTCTGTTTAAACTTCTGCTCGATTTTGACAACATATCAGTATGTCGTGCCGAGCGAGGAGATGTCTAGGATTTCCATCTTGTCCTAGATGTACTTTTGTAGACAGTCGTGATACTTAAGTAGAAAATTCCACTCAGAATCCTTGATACCCAACTTCATGCGGAGGGTATAGAAAACATTTTTGAACTTTGGCACATCTTGGTCCGTTTCCTACCGTAGCATGGTCCACTTTATGTATATATCTTCATAGATCTTGATAGGGTAATATAGTTCCTTCATGACATCTCAGAAATAATCCCAAGTGGGTGTGGCTGAAAACAGTGAGAATTCACTCTCGTCCTTTTGTTCATAGTAGGTTTCCCACTAGTCCTTGATGTGTGGTGTGGCTTTGAGAAGTGAAAAAATAATATTTTCCCAATTGGAAAAGTCATGAGCTGAAAAATATATTTCCAATAGATTCAACCATTTATCTATGATGTCTGCATCTATATGACCCTCAAATATGGGAATATCAAACTTAACTTGTACCTTAAAAGGAGTAGCACCTCCAAAGTGGTTGTTTGATGAAGATGTGTCGCTTGTGGGTAGCCATCGAAGGATCTAGGAAAAGTTACCCATCATCACGTTCCTCTGTCGCTCGAGGGCTTCCTCGAGAAATATTTTAAAAGGATCTCCTGCCCCCTCATCTTTATTTTCTTCTGCCATGGGAGGTCATTGGGGTTTGCGAGGCTGGTATTGCAAAGGTTCAACTAGATCGATCCCTAACTCCTTATTCCCTGACCTCGTTGGGGACTTGCAAAGAAAAACAAAGAAAGAGAAGAATGCTCTGATACCTTTGATTCGAACTTAAACAAGAATGAAACAAGTTACAGATATAACCATAAATACAAAGATGCAACATAAATAATACTTCATTTCATTAATATTATAATACTGAAATATGCTTACAAACAAAATGGAAATAAACTAGCTTGGGTGATGGTAGCTTATCTCTGAGAAGAGATGTGGCGGCTACATGCCTCTGAAATGTGTTACAATGAGGTTCGAGGAATAATTTATTATTGAATAACAAGGGAAAACCCTAAAAACCAAAATCATAACCCGAGGAGGTGGAACACTAGGAGTTTGTGGGCCCTTTGGGGTTAGTTGGGCAGCCAACTTCTTGGGGTCATAACTTGGTCATATTATCTCTGTTTGGTGTCTATGCTATCTTAATGGAAAGGTATCTGCAAGTACAATGGGATTTGTGACATGCCCCTGCATATAGCAACGAGCCTGCTACAACCTCAAAAAACGTCGTTTAGGGGGTCAAACTGCTCCGGAAGTTCAAGACCCAAAAAATGGCTAGAAATAGTAAATGTTGAAATAAACAAGGAAACAAATGAAATCGACTGAAGGTCTAGGTTGAATAGGCGGGTGGCCACCAATATCCACTTGGATCGTGATTGCAATATGTATTTATTATATGGATTAAGATTTGTATTCTATGAATTTCAACTAAAGGAATGAAGTTTTAAGTGAGAAAGTGTGAGTTTACATGTGCCTCTTTTTCAATTTGTAAGTTTATGTAGGTTGGAGGAGAGACTAAGTTCAAAAGAGAGATCTCTCCAAGAGAGAGATCAGTCTCAATCAATGTTTTAATTTAACAACTTAGCATAAATTTAAGGAAAAAGAATACTTAATTTTTTATATATATATATATATATATATATATAGAGAGAGAGAGAGAGAGAGAGAGATTGGTTTATAAATTTATAATTTTAAAGATTTTATTTTTAATTATAATTTAGATTTTTGTATGAGATTATTTATTTGTCATTTTGATTATTTTGAAAATAAATTATTGATTTCATAGGTGACCACTAATAATATTTGACATATCATATTATTGTGATTAAATTAACAATAGACATTGAACAACTCAACAATTAACCAAATATATATTAATATTTCTATCATATTTAATTAATTATTAATCACATATTTTTAATTAATTGAATATTTTAACTAATAGATGAAATGACATTTTTCAAGGTATTTTTCTTGTTAATTTTAAGGAAAATCCTGTGGAGATTTTTAAAAATTTGAGTTTAAGTTATTTAATCTATAAAGTTCGAATGCACAGGGAATTTTTCAAGGTGCTAAATCTATTTATGCATATTTTTCAAGGTGCTAAATCTATTTATGCATTCAAAATGTGTTTTAAACAACAAAAAATAACAATCTTTCTTGAAATGGTATGGTCAAATTCCCATGAAAAAGATAATTTCCAATATTAATATTTAATGTGGAATATCTTCACATTAAATGATGTATATATGGAATGCTTTCACATTTACGATATAGATCTCAATACATTGTTTGTTTTTTACTAATAAAGTTATAAATAATTAACATGAATCACTAAATCAAAACTTCTTAGTTATGATATGAATATTCCTATTTTATTTTTATAATAATGGAGAGTGAGCTATTAACTTGGTGGGAGATAATATGAGATAAGTAAATTAATGAGCACAATTTTTTTTTTTTTAGTTTATAGGTGGAGAAGGTCAATATGGAAGAGATGTTGTAATGTAGTTGTGTAAATATTTTGATTCAGGTCAAAATAATAATAATAATAATAATAATTTAACTAAACTATCCTAGATCTATTTTAACTCTAGATCTACCAAGAGATCTAAGATAGTAGATGAAGGTTTAAGATGGATCTAAGTCGGTTTAAAAAATATAAATAATAAAAATTCAAATAAATAAATAATCACTTAATTAGAAAAAGAAACTAGTAAAGAAGATTAAACCTATTAACTTAATTTTATAAATATTGTTGAATTGCTATATAAATATTGTTTGCTTTGTGATAGTGAATCAAATAGAAAGGTACACCTCTCCATATTTTTTTATATGAAGGGGTATGTCTCTCTAGAATATTTTATTTGGAAAGAAAGGTTAAGTAGCATGAGATTTGAACTAAAACATTAATTTTTTTATAGAAATTAAAAATTTATGAATAGTTGTACATATTTCTCGACGAAAAAAGTTTTAAATACATATTATACATTTTTAATTAACAAAATGCTATAATAATTTTGAAAACATGGTATAATAATTCTCAATGAGAACATGGTCTCATAATTATTATGCATTTTGAGATGAGAATATGATATGAAGGTCAATTTTATTAAAAGTTGCAATTTCATTTAATTAATGAGAACTTTAATTTTGGAATTTTGTTCATGAGAGTTTAGTTTATTTAAAAAATACTAAAAAAATAAAAAAGAAAGTAAACTTCACTTTACTCAAAAAAAATCTATTTATTAACTTAATTTTATATAAAAAGATTACATTGTTGGATGTATCTTACTTGCTTTGTGATTGTGATTTAAATAAAGGGGTATATCTATCCATAATATTTTATTTGGAAA
The DNA here is from genome assembly GCA_031772625.1 of Pinus tabuliformis. NCBI lineage: Eukaryota > Viridiplantae > Streptophyta > Pinopsida > Pinales > Pinaceae > Pinus > Pinus tabuliformis. Next base: position 392,953,427 of record CM062818.1, read on the forward strand.
AAGATTAAGTAGCAAGTTTTGAACTAAAATGTCTATTTTTTTTTTTTTTTAATTAGAAATTTCTAAATAATTACACATTTTTCTAGATAAAAACACACTATATATATATATATATATATATATATATATATTATATTATATTATTATTATTAAATTTTCATATAATAATATTATATAATAATTCTTTTGCATTTCAAGATGAAGATGAAGGTATAATAATTCTCTTCCATTTAGAAATGAAAACATGGTATTATATTTCTCATGCAAATGAGAACATGATATAAACATATAATTATGTCAGTACAATCTTTTTAACAACATTTTGTGAATGCATGTTTTGATAGTGGGAGGAGTAAGTTTCTCCATAATATTGCATGAATTTTGATCTAAAACATAAATTTTTATTTTTATTTTATTATATTAAATTTTAAAAAATAATTGCACATTGTTTAAGATGAAAATAATAAAATAAAATAATAATAAATTTTTAACAAGTTATTATTTTTTATTGCCAATTAAATAGAGGATACACCTTTTTAAAATATTTTATTTAAAAAAAGATCATGTGATAAAATAAATAAACTTTAGCTAGAAATATTATTATTATTATTATTATTTATTTTTAACTAATTACACATCTTTCAAGATAAAAACATAACAATAATAAAAGAAAATTAAATAATTATCACACATACTTAAATAAAAACATATTATAAAGATATAATTATGTTGACTTCTTCCAACAAAACTATAGATACATCATTCCATAATATTTTATTTCAAAACCCACCTGGGTGGTTCCGAAACCCAACCATATGTGATTTTTTACTAAAAGATTTTATTGAATATATTATTTTTTTTATTTATAGTAATTGAAAATTTATGAATAACTACAAATCTTTCAAGATGAAAATAAACCACTATTAATAAAGTTTTAGATAATTATCACATATTTCAATAGTAATGTATATTCCAAAATAAAAATATAATTATGTTGATACTTTCAAATAATAATTTTCTTAGAGATAAATATTAGTTGTTATTAAAGATAAATATTCATTGTGGAATATAATTGATATTAAGAAAAATTCAATTGAAAACACATTAACATTAATAAAATTTAAAATAATTATCATATATTTGAAGATAAGAACATATTATAAAGATATATTTATATTAGCATTAATGTTAATAAAATATCAACTTAAAAAGAAGAAAAAATAATTAGAATCATAATTGATACATAGTTACACTGCAAAATTGTATTCATTCAGTACCCTTCACTTACAATAAAGTGCACTTCATGGTATCCCCCAAAAATAAAAAAATACAACAAAGACTTAAAGAAAATAAAAAGGAAAAAATTAAATGAGTATTGTCTAATGGGGAATTCCCCACACTTGGGAGGAAAATTGTAACACACAATTGTAACACCCCTCAATTAAAAGTAAATAATTAATTTACTTTTACAATAGTAATTTAGTAAACTGTGGGCTATGTGGAAGCATAAAATTTGATTTTTGTTATCAAAAAGTTGGTTATGTCCAGCTAGGGAATTTATTGGGAAAAGACACTAAGTGGAAGTTTTAGTTACTAGAAATCTAGGGGATAATTACTCCCACCCCTAGAGATAAATCATCCCAGTTATGGTATGAGAGGAAGCAAAAGCAACCAAGAAGGGGGAAAAAGAAGACTAATCCCTTCAACAAGATGATGTCAAGGGAACACTGCTAGTTAGGGTGTTCTTAAGTTGGTTGGAGCGAGTGGAATCCCTAAGTCATAGCTGTTAAATCTGTGAGTACCTTGGTTGGACTTGTATAGTCTTGATGCCTTGGGAAAACCTAGTTAGGGCCTTGGGCAGACTTAATTAGGTCACTGTATACAACTTTTCTAGAAATGACACTGGTGCGGGGGGGATTTGGTAAAGGGTACCATTCTCAATGCTAGGAGGAGTGAATTTTGTTCCCTATGTATTCCATGGAAAACTCTAACTAGAACGGATAAGTAACTTAATTTGTTGGTTATGGAACATGAAAGTAAATTTTGTAATTGCATAAGTATGCTTTCTCTGCATAATTTTTTATGAAATAAAAACTTTAACTAGTTGAGAGGGAATGGCGTAATTCCCTTAGTAAGAAATCTATATTTGGTTTATTATGAAAGAATGGAAAAAAAATTGTTAAGAAATTTGTACTTAATAATGGTGATGAAAAGGTTTGAAAAGAAACCTAATGTTCAATAAAAATAGAATTAATGCGTGCTCTGTTAACAATTATGGTATCATAGGTAGTCCGAATAATGATATTGAAATAGGTTAATTCCAAAATAATGGACCAGAGTCCATATGTAGAATAGTCCTTGCTTTTGAAAATTATATAAATATACTTAATACTACAAAAAGAGAAATATCAGGTGTCGCTTACCTGTGGGAGTATTAGTAATAAAAATAATGAGAGGAAGACCACATTGAAGTACAGGGCACGAAAGTTGTACCAACCGAATAACTAATAGTAACATAAAGGATAGAGCCTACCCTGTAGTAGAGAAAAGTACTAATGGGAAAGAATAGTGAAGTCCATAATTAAATTGTTAAAGAATTAACATAAAAATATATATAATAATAATTAAGACCTGTTGTATACACCAGTCGGTTCAGAACGAGTAACAAATGCATTAAAGAACCTTTTATCTAAACTATTAATAAGGAAATGGGTAACTCCTTTGCAAGAATTCACAGTTGAGACGAATAAATGTAATAACAGAAGAAAATTGGACCAACCGAATAACTAATAATAACATACATGATAGGGCCTACCTCGTAGTAGAATGAAGTACCAATGGGAAAGAATAATGAATCCCATAGTTAAATTGTTAAAGAATTAATATAAAATAATATAATAATAATAAAGACCTATTGTATACACTAGTCAGTTCAGAACTAGTAAAGAATGCATTAAAGAACCTTTTATCTAAACTATTAACACAAGGAAATGGGTAACTTGTTTGAAATAATTCATAGTTGAAACAAATAAACATAATAACAGAATAACTATAACATAGGCCAGAGTGAGCTGCATAAAAACAAAAGACTAAAAAATCCAACTACCACCATCTATTTATACTCGGATGAGAGGGAGCAGAAATAAATAGAATAACAAATGTGAAGGATCCTTGAATATTTTCAAGCATATGATTCAAATTTAATAGCAATAACATGAGTATCATAAATTTTAAAAAGAGAATAATATTTCGATTCACGAACCATGTTTTATATTAGAAGAATAGGACTTGTAGCATATTGGAAGAACAAGACCTATAGCATACTGCAGAAACCATTATTGCAACTTGTAGATACTAGTTTAGTACCTGGGTCAAGCCAACTTATGCCAATAATGTAACATCCATTCCGGATCCTAGTAAGCAATGTTGCAAGAAGAATAAAGTGTAAAGATGGTTGTAGAACTAAACCCTAGAAGATTTTTCTTCTTGAATTACAAATACTCAAATCAAGATTCTAGAACATATTATTTCAACACAATGAAGTAACACAACTCGAATTCATAAAATTGGGAAAGTCTATTCATGAATATATTCTAGAGAAAGAAGTCATGCCAATTCTTCGTACATAATAATTTAAAAAGATTATACAAGAGTAATTGTTACAGATAGCTGAGTCTTCCTGGCGTAAATCAACATACCCATTATGTAAATATATAAAATTTAAATACAACCATAAATTTACATAGATTATCATAGTAATAAAAAAATATAGAGTCTGAACCAACCCCAGACTACCACGCAAAACAAACTTAAAAAATTGTTCGAAATCCAAAAATAACTTAGCAATAGCCGTAACGATGAATTCCCATTTCATCCTTAAATCACCTAAAAAAGAGCTCAAGGCGGAACTTGGAACATAGAAGAAGCCTAGTCAAATAGTGTCATGATAAATAATGGAATATCTCACTGGGAATGAAGTGTTTAACACCATAGGTTGTATCATGCACCTAGGACCCTTAACCCATTAGAAAAGAAACAAAAAGCTAGTAAGAAAAGTAGTAGATCAAGCCAAAACTCAAAAGACATAATAACGACAACTATAAATTGTACAAATATAACATAGTGTATACAAGAAAACCCACAAAGGGGCTTGTAACCCTATCATCAATAAAGCATCATACCTCACAAGACACACTGGCAGAATGATGTATTACAGAAGGGATTCGTAGTACCAGAAGAAAAACAAGAAAAAAGAAGTAAGGGTTTGTCATTGGTTATTGCAGAAATTGAGGATAAGGGAAAATAAATGAAAAGAACCCTTGTTACCTAGTAAAATGAAGATAGGGTTGCATGTTGGAGCAGGGGTAGCTGAGAACTATAATGGTTCCTCCTCCATAAGATTTAGGCACCACGACAACCCGACCAAACGTTGGAAGAATTCAGAGGAAAAAGGAAAAGAACAGTGTCTAATGCCATTGCAAGGGTAGCCACAAATTGTTAATGAGAAATCGATAGGGTTGAATCAAGAGTTCCTTAGCATAACAAGTTTCAGAGATGCTAGGCTAGAGAGGCAGAATGACCAAGTTGATAGGGAGCGAGAGGTAGGAATGGTTATCACTATCCTCTTCATTGACATCTGCACCATCTTATGATAACCCTAATACTTGGACGATGGAGATCAATACACCTATTACGTGCAAATTAACTCTAAGTGGTGGTAGGAATTACAATGATAGGCTCTAAAGAATTCTTCAAACATGCATTGCAAGGTTAACCATTTAATCAAGCGAGCATAATGCATATGTCGAAACCTTAATATATTAACTAAACACCAAGTTAATAAATAGAGCATGACCCAATTCTCTAGGGAATAAGAATTTAATACTTAGGAAGAGAAATATCTAATACACTAGTGCCTTTATAACATTCATATATTATCCAGCTAGTAACATTCGTGGGCTCTATTTTTAAATAATGAATTGTCATTGAAACCTGTGTATGGTAAAATATATATAAAAAAATTGTTATCAAGGTAAACAATTAATGTTTAATTATCATATTTGTGTTTGATGAGTGTTACAAGTGGTATCAAAGCCAAGTTACAATACTGTTGCCTATGAGCCTGACTACAACTAAGCATACATATCAAACGTTCTTATCAGGTGAGGAAGCAAATAAATTCATATATAACCAAGAAAGAGAAATAGAACAACTATCAACACTGATATGTTGGATAGTAGAGTGAATCATTGTTTAGAAGATTTAATTATGAACACATATGGAATGGTAAATCATATTCTGTGATGATAATAATAAATATAGAGAAAGAAGTTTATGAGGAAGTATATGTGCAATGAAACCATTCCTCCAGTTCTAAACAATTCTGAAAACTACAAATAGTTAGGTGTTGTACCTGAGATCACCCTGAAAAGAGAGGATGGTAATAAAAGATAGTCTATTTGACAATTGCTTGCTAATAGTTGTGAGACCTTTTGATTAATTGTATAAAAGGAAGGGGGAAATCAAGAACCTTGTAATACGTAAATAGGGTGTATTGGAATAGACAAAAAAAAAATGTAAAACATTTTGAATATAAAATATATATCATTAGGGTCATCTTGGGTAATTTATTGGTAGGGTTGGATTCCTTTGCACCACATTAAGGATTGGTAAGTGACATGCTAGAAATCAATAATGATGAAACACAAACCTTCATGTTAATAGTATGATTTTGGTATAAATAAATATGATATAGTAATAACTGGTTGGCGTGAGTAAGTTTGGATCTCATGATTGACATATATATGTATATATAAAAGAAAATAGGTGAAGGAATTAATGGATTTCCCTTACTGGCGAATCCCTCACATACACCATCAATATGGATAATCATATCTAAATGAATAAAAATTGATAATATTTTAAATTGCAAAGGGTTCTTGTGTGCAGTAAGATAATATAAAAGAAATCTTTTTGATTTCTTAAGGTAAAATCGATACGGATCAATCTTTCAATACTTGAAAACTTTTGCGAGGTGACCAGGAGGAAGGGAAAATTCTGTTAGAAAATTATATACTACAAAGAAATGGAACACATAAAATATATTGTAGAAATATAAACACAGAAAACACATAAAACAAGATAGACACATATATACGTGGTTCACCCAATTTGGCTACGTCCACAGAGAAACAACCAGTCCTTCTTTTTGTATTATCGAGCAAAATGAAGAGATATAACCTACAACAGATCCGTTGTAATTCCCTCTTCGCTCTCACACAATCTTCTCTCTCTTTCTCACTCATAATATAGAACTACATAGATGCAATATAATTCCCTCATATATAGCGAGGGGTTTCCTTCCAGGGAAAAAAACCTTAAATTAAACATAACTTCTACCGTCATATCTCCGCCTAATGAATGACCCAGATTGACTACGAAATTACAACATTTTACAAGGAAATTTTACATCTATTTTTACCTGGGGGGACTCCAAATAATCACCACCCCCCCCCCCCCTCCCCTTGGCGGGTGCACATTTTATAGGCGGCTTTGCCGCCACATTACGAACTGGGGTCCAATGCGGCGATATCTATGAATAAATAAGATAATCAAGCTCCACACCCAACAAATTCTTCCAAGCAAGTTACACAAAGAGTCAAGAAATAAGGCACAAAACACGATCCAGAAGTTCCTTTTCGTAAACAATCAAAACATGTAAATAAATTACAAGGAAGGTATTAAGAAATTGAGACTTGCAACAAAATTGTTCGATAAAACTTATGTTAAGAACAAACAGAGTGGAGGTAAGATGTGATGGACATCTATAACAGTTTGTGATGGAAATAAAGTCTCCAGAATAGTGACGTAAGAAACATAATTTAATTTTTTAAGTCAAAGATAACATGTTAGTGGTAGCTGGGCTACTCCAAATCAATAAGGAAACAATGTTGTTGATACTTAGAAAAAAGTGTTGTTGATATCATATTTACATCAAATTCAGTAAGCATAAATGCGCAATGCTAGAGCGAGTATAAAAAATATAATTAAAAAAAAAAAAATTATTAGAAAAGGAATCTAATTAGTTCTTGAATTCCCTATGCCTAATGGATAAAAATGGCTCAATATTGTTGTAAGCTATAAACATAGAGCAATGAATCATGGAAGGGTTCTACAATAGGTCTATTTTATAACCACATCATGATTGAAAAATCCAAACTGAAATCAAAATGACTAAAGAAATTTGATCAATTGTAAGGAGGATTAATTGCAAGATTTGATCTAAGTTGGTACAATAGATTAAATAGTAATAACTTCCAGCTAGATACCATGGACAGTCTAGTGGAACTATGGGTTATATATATATATATATATATATATATATATATATATATATATATATATATATATATATATATATATATATATATATATATATCTCTCTGTGTGTGTGACAAGGCCAAATGATATAACCATAAATTACAAGGGAAAAATCCCTACCCTAGTCCTTGCTACTCCAATGCTTCTTGGAAAATATATTAATCCAAAAGAAAGCATAGGAAACACAACAACTAATGTGATGTGAAGGATGGAAGGTAAAATGTGTTTAAAACTATTAGGTAGCCAATTAAGGTAAACTTGAGAAAAATTAAGTTATAATAAAAAGAAGCATGTTGGAACAAGTGTAACCTATGCATGTTTTCATGCAATGAACTATCATGAAAAATGTAGTGTGCCACCAATTAATAGTACCCCAAATAGGTACCTCAAAGAACTTCAATATGACTTTGTGGGCATAAAGGAAGTTTTGTCAAACCATTGTATGGAATGATCTTATGCTTCGAAACTTATTACTTCAAGATAACCGTAGTAACATGATGTCACAAAGCAGCTAGCAAGCACAAAAATGTAAGGGGGGAAAGCCCCATAGTGGATACACCTAAACCAAAGGAGGGGCATATGTAACCCCAACCAACTTAGTCAATAATTTACAAAGATGAAACTCTAAGAAGAGAGTTATGAAAAAATCATGGAAGAAGTGTGTGGAGAACTATGGTTGTAAGGCTTGGAGCCATAATTTCCTGGTTATCTTTTGTAAATTTAAGTATTCCCATACCATTTCTGATTTTTACCTTGATTTCCATAGTGGTTTCTTCGAATATTGGCTTGTGCTTTTGGCCTAGATAGTGTGCAAAGAAAGAGGGAAATGAATACAAATAAATAAATAAATAAAAGAAACCAACTGAACCGTAAAATCTTAATCAAGACTTTTGCATGAAATAACCGACAGACAATTAACGTGGACATAATTGGGTCCACTCGAACAAAGGACAAGGGAAAATAGAAATTGTCCTTGAACTTTGGTAATGTTGCACTGCAACATTTTTACTATTATGGAATTTGATGTTACTTAAAGGATAGGTCATTAATGATGTTCTTAGGAAAAGGAAAAGGGGATTAATGATAACAAGTGATTACTGGATAAAGGTATAATAAGATAATTAAACATTCTCCTTGTAGGTCAAATTTATTAGAATACCTTGATGTGTATCAAAAAATGGCAACAAGCTAAGAGTTGATATATAAGAAAAAATTAAAATAAATTAACGTAGAAAACGTGAGACAATCAATATGCACACAAGCACTAAAGGGAGAAACCCTATGATTTCTCATGTAAGCAAAGTTATGTATAAATTTCATCAAAATTTTCATCAACAGCTAGTAACGCAAAATGACAAGGGCCAAAGATGAAGCCACATTGCAAATGGCCCCAAGCTAGAGTTTTCTCTCAAAGAGGAAATAACAAAGCATCCTGGGAAGGGCATAACTCAGTTACTTGGACAAAGTAGACAACAAGATAGTTGCCTTAATATGACAGGAAAGGAAAATTATTCTAAACTCTACTTATAGATAATTAATGTGTATGTGACGTTTGGAATTAAAATAAAGGCATAATAATTCTACCCAACATGAAAATACACTAATTCTAATTTATCATAAAGATATGAACAATGGATGGTTTATGAAAACCTTATTATCACTATATAAACAATGTAAATAAAATTGGTACTTTCCTTATTTGAAATTATAGCAAAACCTGTGATGGAGTTTTATTAAATGGGCATAACCATTGGTAAGGAAAGGATTGATATTGATGATTGAACTTACAATAATGCTGCTAATTTTTAATTGAGGTGCAAGCTACTAAATATTGTGATATTGTAGAGCATGTTGTCGACTCTTGATGGGTACTTATATGTATAATGATAATTATATGTATATACATGTTTCTTAAATAATGATTAAGGAAAAGTAATGATATCCTTTGATAATTGTGAATGTAGCTCGAACTGGTCAGAGAGCTCCCGGTCAAACCTCTATATTCGCAAACAGAGAAAAATTGTTCTATAAAATAAAAATAGCACCAGGGTATAGTGTCGCTGAGGCACTTAGCTGAAGAAAGAAAGTCAGGAGGATGAAAATTTCAGGCGTGAAGTATATTCCATCCTATCTTGAAGGGTTAGAAGCAAACACCAAGGACGATGTTTCGCTCAAGGGGGGAAAATGTAACACCCCTCAATAAAAAGTAAATAATTAATTTACTTTTACTGCAACAATTCATTAAACTGTGGGCTATGTGGAAGCTTGGTGGAAAATTTAATGTTTATATTATTTTTATTTTTTAATTTAAAAGTTGGTTATGTCTAGCTAGGGAATTTATAAGGGAGGTCACTAATTGAAAGTTTAATTTACTAGACAGTTAGGGGAAACTTACTCCCACCCCTAGAGATAAATCATCTCAATTGGGGAAACAGAGGTTAGAGGGTATGAGAGGAACCAGAGGAAACCAAGAAGGGGGACAAAGAAGATTAATCCCTTGAATAGGATGTTGTCAAGGGAAGGCGGGACACTGCTACTTAGAGTATCCTTGATCTAGTTGGATCCAGTGGAATCCTTAATTCAGATGTGAGCACCTTGGCTAGACTTGTATAGTCTTGATGCCTTGGGTAGACATGGTTAGGTCACTCTCTAAAATTGTTTTGGAAATGAAATTGGCACGACGAGAGATTTTGTAAAGGGTACCATTCTCAACGGTCGGGAGGAGTGAACTTCGTTCCCTATGTATTCCCTGGCAAGCTCTAACTGGAACATATAAGTAACTTAATTTTTTGGTTCTGGAACATGAAAGTAAATTTTGTAATTGCATACTTATGCTTTCTCTACATATTTTTTGATGAAATAAAAACTTTGACTAGTTGAGAGGGAATGGTATAATTACCTTTGTAAGAAGTATGTATTTGATTTATTATGAAAGAATGGAAAAAAAAAATTGTTAAGAAACTTGTACTTAATAATGGTGATGAAAAGGTTTGAAAAGAAATCTATTGTTCGATAAAAATAGAATAAATTCATGCTCTGTTGACAATTCTGGTATCATAAGTAGTCTGAATAATGATATTGAAATAGTTTAATTCTAAAATAATGGACCAGATTCCATACGTGGAATAGTCCTTGCTTCTGAAAATTATATAAATACACTTAATACTCCAAAATGCGAGTAGCAGGCTTCAGAGAAATATCGGGTCTCACTTACCTGTAGGAGCATTAGTACTAAAAAATAGTGAGAGGAAGACCACGTTGGAACCATTGAAGTACAGGGAAAGAAAACTAGGCCAACCGAATAACTAATAATAGGTCTGGTATCACGCGAGGTATAGCGCGACTGGTTTCGGTACTGTTACTTTTCATAGGGATTTGGACTCCACTCTTAGACTCATAGATGTGATGTATGTTCCAAGACTAAAGAAGAATATTGTTTCCATTGCAGTATTGGAAGAACATGGATACGATGTGATATTTAACAAAGGAAATGTTTTCCTTAGACACATCGCCATGGGATAGGTGAAACAGATCAGTGTACGAGTCAAGAACCTATATGCACTTGAGGTACAAGATGCATGCAAACCCTTGAGGAGCAAGTCAAAGGTTAGAGACTTGGTGGTTAAGAGGGAGCATGGATTACCTCTCAACATGCATCCTTAGAAGCAGCCTCAGCAAGTTGTGGATCAGCCACAAAGGGAGAAGTTGAGAGGAGACATAGTGGAAAAATCCACTCAAGGAAAGACCTTCAGTAGGCGGAAATTTCAAGCCAAGTGGGAAGAGGGATCACATGCAGCCATACCTCTAGGTGAGAGGTGGGGCGATGTGAAACAATAGTCCCAAGAGTGCAAAAATTTGTGCAGGACCCATTGAGGTGTTTTTTTGTCTCATGGATAATTACCTTGCTACAGGGGCCCATAGTTCTCAGCAGTAGGAGGATCCGTGGCATTCATATACTGAGGAGTGTAGAGGAGTGTTGATAGCAAAGAAGGACCCTCAGTAGTAGAGTCACTAGTAGAACGATGTTTCCTAGTAGACAGTTGCATACATAATTGATTCAGTTTGTTTTTTGGATGCTTTTTAGTTGCATATGTTGCAGTAGCAACAACAACAGTAATGAGTTTTGCATGTTGAACATTCCAAGGGTATTGGATTGGGATAGATGTGGATCCATTTGTTATTGGGAGGGAGTGTTGAAAATAGCAACAAGAAATGTTAAAAATAGCATCAAGAAAGATCATGATTTAATTTGTCCTTGAATTAAATTGGGAATAAAATTGTAATTCCACATCTCATGACAGCTTTTTTTTCCCCTGGAAAAATCCATAATTTTTCATTAATATAGAAAAATTACATATTGTAGATGATGTTGCATATGCTATATTTGAGTCACCATGGACTGTCACAAAACTATGAGCTGTCTAGATACACCACGCAGGGCAATCTGTCATAATATCAGCTGTGAAAAACACTGTTGTATGCCTGTATAAGCCTGTACATAAGCCACACAGGGCTCTTTCAGTATGTTATTCTATTTATATATGTCGATATATATACAAAAATTTTCAAAATTTTTGTGTTTCTTACAATTTTTTAACAAAGAAAAACAAATATTTTCAAGGACCGAGATCCCCCTGATAGTGCTGGTCTATATATGGCCGATGATAATATTGGTATTCATTTGTCCCCCTCTGCTCTTGTATCACCCATTCTCCTCTGGGTAATATCGCGGCCTCCTTGGATAGTTGGTTAGCACTGCAGTTATGCTCCCTGTAAATGTGATTGCAAGAGATATGGTTAAATTTTACCTTGAAAATATTTACTTCGTTTAATATATTGCTAAGTGTGTGAGAGTGACATGCAGAAATGCCATTGAACTAGTTTATGATAATATTTGAGTCCCCAAAAATATTTAGATTGATGCACTGGTGTCCCAAGGAGAAATGTAATAAATGACGGAGGGTAATGAGCTCCACAAAATTATTGGTTCCAGCTCCTAATCCCATCTTGAATTTATAGTAATGATGTTCACTGATATACAATATGAAGCCACCACCACAGCCCTGTTGATTAGCTGCACCATCAAAGAAGGCCCAGGGAGTACTTTTTTCAATACTAGGTGGGGGATGTGATCGGCGCTCTCTAGGTGGAAGAGGGTCTGGCAATTCGTTATAGGTAGAGATAATACTAGCCTCTATACGAGGCCAACACGCTGGCCTATTATCAAAGATGAAGTGGTTTCAGGCCAGCCAGATATACCAACTGACAAGCAAGGGGAGGCTCAGTAATTTGGATCCCTTGTGTCTATTGGCCCAGTCATCCCATGCACTACCTAGATCAATGCCAGCCCATTGCCCAGTAAATCAGATAGAGGAGGATAAGGCTTGCCAAAGAGAGTGCACTGCAGTGCACTGCAAAAAAGGGTGTTGGGTTGATTCTGATGTACATTTGCACAAAGTACACCAGGTTGGCCCATAAAAAGATCTGTGAGCTAAATGATCCCCCATGGGCACTTTATCCCTAAGTATGCACCAGAAGAATAATCTCATGCGTGGTGGTGCATTGAGTTTCCATATGTTTCTCCACCAGCTAGTGATCTGATCTGGTCTTTTGTGTTGAATCAAGGTAATGTATCCCGACTTAGGGGAATAAATGCCATTCTATTCCAGGCACCATACTAATTCATCAGGTCCCTCTTTAATCCTGATGTGAGATTCATATAGCATAGATATATAATCATGCCATTCCTGGTGCCATCTAGGGGGAAGATCGAGTTGAGGAGCAGATTTCCATGCTTGTGAAAATACCCCTGAATTTAGCTGATCAACAATGTGTGAGAATACCCTGATCTCATGGGAGTGTAGATACATGATGAGGTCTCTAGAGAGTAAGTGTCTTCCCCCACCTCCAATCCAAGGATCCAGACCAATCCGAGCTAGAGAACCATCATTAATCCTCCACACCAGATTGTCTCTTATATGGGGCAAGGAGTGTAGCAATGCCTTCCACATGGATGAGATGCCTGTCGTTGGCCAACTAGGCAGTCAAACCCAATCCAACATATTCTGTGGCCAAATGTATTTATCATATGAGATATGAGTCCATAAATTCTGACCAGTCAGCAAGGTCCAACTCATTTTTGCAGCAAGGGCCTACACAAATAGAGGGAGATCTTTTAATCCCCAACCTCCCCATTTCTTAGGCATTGCAATCTTTTTCTAGCTAATCCAGGCAAAGATTTTTTTGTCTTGATTCCCGTTCTAGAGATATCGGTTGCACAGTTGTTGCGAACGAGATAGGATGTTCTTGGGGATCCAAGCAAGAGCCATCCAGAAAACTGGAGTAGCTTCCAGGACCGATTTAATAAGGACCAGCCTGCTCGCCCTACATAAATATCTGAGACTCCAAATGGACAGTCTTTTCTCCAATTTTGACACAAGCCAGACCCAATTTGCAATCCTCTGATAGGTGGGTTTTATCCAAAAACCCAGATATTTGAGACCTCTGTCCAAAGGGTGGATGCTGTAGGGAAATACCTGATGAGCAAAATGGGATTCATGGACTGAAGTGTGAGCAAAAGTGATGGTAGATTTGGATTGATTAGTAAGCATCCCAGAGACAGACGAGAAAGGGAGAAGAATCTTGGAGAAGGTACGGGAGTCCCAGATGCTACCATCCAGCAGGATAAGCACGTCATCCACAAATAGTAGGTGGGTGAGAAAGAAATCATCCGAAATCTTGAGGCCAGAAAGGTCTCCTTCCCTCTTGGTTGATGCAATTAAGTGAATGAGGCCTTCCATGACAATAAGAAAGAGGATGGGAGATAGAGGGTAGCCTTGCCTAAGTCCCTTTTCAGAGTGGAATAAATGATAAGCCGAGCCATTTATGAGAATACTGAAAGTGGGAGAGGTAATGCAGGCCATGATCCAAGTAATGTAATTATGAGGAAAACCCAAATGGATGAGAAGCATCTTAATATAAAGCCAGCTGACCCGATCAAAAGCCTTGGATGGGTCGATCTTGAGAATGATGCTTTTTAAGTGTCTGGTCTAGATAGAGTGGATGGCTTCCCAAGCTGAACCAATAGCTTCATGAATCTGTCTGGATTCAAGGAAGGAAAATTGTTGTGGAGTAATATTCCAGGAGGGGATAGGCCTGAGCATGTTGGCAATAATCTTGGATATAATCTTGTAGAGGCAGTTGCACAAAGATATGGGTCTATAATCATTGAATGAGGATGGAGAATCGGACTTTGGTATGAGAGCTATGAAGGTCGAATTGATGGCATGGTATAGAGATCCTGTAGTTCTGCTCTCCTCCACCACTTTCAAAAGGTCTTGCCCCAAGATCTCATAGAATGCAAGATAGAATTCTATGGTCCAGCCATCCGGCCCTGGACTCTTGTCCTTTTTGAAACATTTTAACGTGCCTTCAAGTTCCCTAGAGGTGACCGATGCAAAGATCTCTTCTACATCATCCTCATTGACAAATCTTGGAAAATGACCAGCCACATTGATAATATCAGCAAGATTTGCCTCAGGAGGGCTCTTATAGAGGTTCCTGAAGTGAGTAGTGCCCAAGTGGGAGATCTTGTTGAAAGAGTCAGCTAAGCCTCCCTCAGGTAAAGGAAGATTCCAGATGGTATTTTAAACCTTTCAACCCTTTGCATAGTTTTGAAAGAACCTTGTGTTGTCGTCACCAGCTTTCAGCCAAATGGCTCTACTCCTCAGCCTCAGGGATTCCTCTCGCTCCTTTAGAATGTGAGCCTTCTGGTTTTCTAACTCAATCAAATGTGTCTTATCTTCCACAGAGATGAATCCCAGACTTCGAACGTCAAGTAAAGAGCTCAACTCATATTCAATTCGTGATAACTGTGAGTTCTCCTGAATAAGCTTCTCCCTAGCCCAATCGATGGAGAGATGTTTGAGCTTGGAAAGGATATTGAAAAAACCCCTTGCCAGAGATTCAGCTTTATGGATAGGGTTGGCAGTCCAGAATTCAGAAACCAATTTAATGTAGGATGGGTCTTGCAACCAGACGTGGTTGAATTTAAAGGGGGATTTTGGCTTTTGATGTGGCCCATGGATTTCCAGATATATAGGAGAATGATCCGATATGCTCCCTGTGCCCACCCATTGCTTGTAATGGTGCAATTGCTGTATGAGCGGGCTCTTCATTAAAAATCTGTCCATTCTACGAGCTAGTGCTACTTCACCCACCCTTCTATTCCTCCAGGTGGGGAGAGGTTTATGCATGGGAACATCTACAAAATTGGTCAGTTCCAGAAGGTTTGTCATGTGTCCTGTGATAGCATCTACCTGAGCCGAAGACCCCCACGATTCATTGAACCCCAAGGAGAAATTTAGATCCCCTCCGATGATAATGTGGTCGGATGCCATGATCGAGAGATGTAAAAAATGTTGCCAGAAATGTTCCCTCTGATGACAGGGTCCGTATACATTCACAACCCGTAGATTTATGCCAAGCTCAGTAGAGAATATATCCATACCCAAGAATCCCGCACCCCCCCATGATGCATCAACCCTGATGGATCGAGGGTTATATCCTATAGCTAGTCCCCCCGATCTCCCTACAGCATCTATAGCCACGAATGTCCAACTTGGGACCAGAGATTGCAAGGAGCGGGTGATATGATCAGCCATACCAAGTGTTTCTTGAAGCAGGATGATGTCAATCGGTTCAACCTCAAAAAGTCTCTGCAAGGCTAGTTTCTTGGAGGCACTAGCCAAGCCTCTGCAATTAAAAGATAGGCACTTCATGGGGGAACTCCTCTCGGGGTATTCACAGCTCTAAGGACCCCATCAAGAGTGGATTGACGACCAGAGGCTACCTCCGCCCCAGCTTGCTTAATGGCTTTGGAGAGATCAGACTTCCTCCTTCTGGATGACATTGAAGTAGAACCTGGCAGGGCGAGACCTAAACCAGACTGACAGACTAGGATATCCTTGGTGTGGGATCTGGGGCGGAGGAAATAGTGGTGTGAGGGTGAGACCCCAGAGGATGACGGTGAGATGGAAGAAGAGGATGGAGAATGCAGGGAAGGGGTAGTGGTGGCTATAAGGGGTGGGGAAGACATGATACAATGAGACATGGAAGTCTAAACCGATGATGCAACAACAGATGAGATATTATCCAAAGATGTGGGATCGGAGAAATACCCAAAGCTTTCGCAGCTTCAGTAGCAGCACGAGCCCTGGTTAGCGGCGGCGAAATTGGTCTTTGCCCAACCTCCCCTGTCTTGAGAGGAGGGGAGAATGCCGATGGGATAGGACTTGTGGGAGAGGGGTGAGAACCAGTCGACGAGTTGACCTTGGATGGAGCAGGTGTTATCTTTGGGGAGTCCTTAGATTTCTTGTTGAGTGGGCAATCTTTAAAGAGATTTCCCACCTTGTGACACCATCTGTAGCGAAACGGAACTCCTTCATAATCCAAGATCTGGACTCTGATATACTTCCCCCACTGTAGTGTAATCTTCTCCTCCAAGCCCTCACGCATATCCAAGTGGACCAGAATGCGAGCAAGGGTGTGATTTTTCGATTCAACAAAGCTATGGTCGTGGTCCAAATAAGTTCCCAGAGCATTTCCAATCTTGATAAAGACTTCCTCACACCAATACTGTAATGGGAGCCCTGACAGGCGAACCCAAAGAGGTCCAACCCCAATTTGTTCTCGTTCAGGGTCAAATAACAGGCTCCACCGCTTGAGGAGGACCGGTGCCATCTCAATATGCCAGTACCTGGCCAGTACCAAATCAGTGTAGTTTTCCTTTGCAAAGTGTAAAGAGAACCATCCCCTAGGTAGGACGTGTACTTCAGGCAATTCCTTCAACATCCCACCCCAAATCTCCTTAACCCATTGGGTCATCCTGTTGGCCGAGTATGCTCGACCACGCACATGCCCTACAAGCACTGTACATGCCATGATAGCAGCTTCCCCTATTGCCGAGGTCTCGTCGAATCTGATGGTGATAACCTTTACTGTCGCCTTAACACACTTGGTCTTCCTTTTGACAGAGCGAGGAGTCGACAGGTGGTATACCAAAGGGTTTGGGATGCCTTCTAGGGGGATATGTTTAGCAGGTTTTACCTTCACCGTGGGGGTCTCAAAGCAACCAGATGGCAGGGGAATCGAGGAAGGAGGGTTTGCCAAAATAGAGACCGGGATGTCCAACGGGGGCACAATGTAAAAAGATGATAGGGGTGGATGGGGGTCAAAAGAGGGCTAAGGGGGGTGTTCATAGATAGAATGTGCAGGGTACCAGGAGAAAGAGGGGGGACTTCGGAACCCGCTGAATCAGAGAGCGGCCTGGTGAGAGGAGGCACAAAGCTGTGTCTAGGTAAATAAACGATAGGCGAAGATGTGAGTGTATCCAGATCAATTAATGGAGATGAGACAATAACCGTCGATGTGAAGCTGGGGTTCCCAAATATAACCCGATCAGGAAAGGTCTCTTTGAAGTAGTCCACCTCTTCAACCTCCATATTGTCCCCCATTTTCCCAGCCAGAAGTCGGCAGCCGAAAGCGACAGGTGTGAGAACGGAACGACGAGAAACAGTAAGTGGTGATGGTACAAGGATTGCAGCCTGCAGTAAATTTAGTAAAACCCTAGGGTTTTACCCTATACCCGCACGGACGATCTCCATCTCCTCCTAACCCACATGTCTCAGCGAGATCCTAAGGCATGCAATTATTCACCACAATGAAAAATCTCGTGACAACTTGTATTAGTTAACTAAGTTAATTTGACTTAGTTGGATTAGTTATTTCGAGTTGAGGGTCTAACTTGAGTCATGTAGAGTGTATCCTACTTTATAGGAGCCTTAGTTGAGTTTATTTTGAGTTTTAATTAATTAATTCAGTTTAACTGAGTTAAAGTCATTTAAACTAGTTTCAACTGATGGAGGAGCTAGTGGGAGGTCTAGTAGTCGAGTGTTACCTGCAGTCGAGTGTGGTGCTACCTGAAGTACAGTGGGGTGTTTCCTAAATTGAAATGTGGTGTTGCCTGAAGTCCAATGGGGTGCTTCTTGAAGTGCAGTGTGGTGTTTCCTGAAGTACAATTTGGTGTTTCCTCAAGTGCAGTTTGGTGTTGCCTAAAGTGATCAACCAATAAACTGAAGATTCACTCATAATTAACTCATGCATGTCAGATCAGAGAAAGACCCAGTTGACATTGGAGTTCAAGGACATTATACTCTCAATTGTATAATCATTTGAATTGTAAAAATGGTGCATGCAGTCAGAGGAAAATCCTAAAGGAAATCCAATGGAGGAAAATTCCTACTAAATAAGGGCCTAATTCCTCATTGAGGAGTGCAAGTAAGTAGGAGCTTGGAAGGCTAGGAAATTGGCTAAGTATTGGCCAAGGCTTGCCTAGGAGTAGTGAGATAGATAGATATAGTGCAGAGGTTGCTCAGGCTTGAGTAAAGCATTGTATTCTTCTCATATTTTCTAACTAATGAAATATACAGATAGTAGGGGTTTTTAGTTGTGGTTTCCTCAGGAAATCATTGTGCAATGTGTTTATTGAATTATTTCTCTTCCATGCTTCATGATTTAACGATCATTTAATTGTTTCCGCTAATGAGTAGAGTATATTCAAGTATATTGTTTTAGTAAATTACAATTAACAGTTTGAATCTACAAAATAAAATGTAATGATGGCTGTAGAACTAAATCGTCGAAGATTTTTCTTCCTGAATTACAAATACTCAAATTAAGATTCTGGAACATATTATTTCAACACAATGAAGTAACATATCTCGAATTCATAAAAATAGGAAAGACCATTCATGAATATATTCCAGAGAAAGAAGTGATGCCAATTCTTCACAGACAATAATTTAACAAGATTATAGAAGAGTAATTGTTATAGATAACTGAGTCTTCTTAGCGTAAAACAACGTACTGTTAGTGTCGGTATCTTCATCCTTCTGTAAGAGATCAAATCCTCTTGTTGCATTGCATATTAGGTGTCCCACCCAGTCAGCTGCATTCCATTAGGATCATGGATCATCTAACGGTAGTGGCTTGTTGTACATTTTCCCTCATGTCTTTTACTTGCTGGCCTATTTCTACTCATCAAAATCATTTGCAATCACTTTTGTCTTCCAAAATTTGAAAAAGTCTTTTCTAGGGTTTCACTGTCATTAGGTCCAGGGTTTCATCAAATTGGTGTTCAAAATGTCAAATAACAGTCAGCAGGCACATGAGGAGGTTCCAATACCAATAAATTTCATAATCAAGTGCTCAGAGATGTGTTTTTCCTACATAGTATTTTAGGTTTTATTGTATTAATTCATGTATTTTCAATTCTCTTGTATGTAAAGCAATTCAGAGGCAACATTGGTCTCCTTCCCAAGCCTCAATAGCTCCAATCCCCTACAAAGCAAACAAAACACAAGTCATTCAGTTCATCACAAGCTTAAATAAAGTCAAAAGTTAAAAAAACAGAGTTCAAAAGTAAATTTGTATTGCAAAACATTGTAAATGTGGGTTTTTATGAAACAAAAATTAAAAGTCCTTGTATATAAATCATTTCTTCAATTAAAAGGCTCATTTGCATTCAAAGAACAAAGTGTGAGCAGAGCAAGGCCGTGTGTGAGCAAACAAGTGAAATTGGAGAGAAATTGTGCAAAATCAGAGGCACGACACACTGGGTGAGAGGCGCGGCGCACACAGCAGGTGTGGCGCATAAGGTCGCGATTTCCAGTGAAAAATTGAATGGGCGTGACGCAATCAAAGGGCATGGCACTTTCAGTTTGAGGCGCGGTGCATAGAGCAGCCAAGCCTGTTTCACTTAAAAAACTTCCTCAAATTGAAAAAATCGCCCAAAATCTCCAGTAAGCAAGTAAGTTAAACTCTCCTCTTGGCCAGTGAAGGAGTTTGTCATAAAGTTTATGGTGGTTGTGTAAACAAAAATCAAACCCTACCTCTTGCATCTCTCAAGAAACTATTGCTTAGGGTTTGAAACTTATCATTTTGCTGCCAAATTTATTCTTCCACCTCTTCATTTTTCCACTCCCTCACTCATTTTCCCAGTTTATTTCCCCATTCCCTAACTCCCATATTCCCAAAAAATCATCTACCCCTGTCCCCAATTCCCATTTCCCAAATCCTAACTACAAATCCCCAAACCCTAATTGTTGTCCCTAAAACTTACATATCATTCCCTAATCCCCTGTTTCCCTAACAACACCTTGTCCTAACAGTCCCAAAATCCCTCATACTCTCTCCCTCCACAGTCCCTCATATACTTTTCCCTTGGTGGCAGAAAATCAAAAAACACCATCAATTTCCTACTCTTCATCAAGAAAGCTCACTCACTAGCAGAAATGGAGTCTAATCCTTCATATGATCATGAAGAGGAGACACACAGTGACTCTCCAACAGAGGTACATGCACCAAGGAGGCCTCATAATGGTGGCAAACACATACGAGAGGAACCTACTACCCTTGCTGAGCTACAGGCCTGCCCTCTCGCCATGACATGCTTCCAGCACTAGTGCTGTTATGAGTTCTGTGAGATGGTTGATAGAGTCCAGTTTCACCATGAGTTGGCCTGTTTGTTTGTGCTTCATTTACATGATGGTCAAGCCACTCTAGCTGGTGTCATATTCACTTTAACACCAGAATCTATTTCTCTAGCGACCGGTATTCCTAATATTGGAGAGAAATGGAACAAAAGGTAGCAAATTGATAGGCAACATTATGAACCATACATCAAGCCCAATTATTTGAGACAACTCAGTAGAGTTTTTCCTTTTCGGTACTTGAAAGATTCCTATGCTCCTTTGATGAAACTGATAATGAAGTATTTCAGCTGTGAGGGCCGGTTTTCCTGTTTATATGCCTATCATATTAGGTTGTTGATGCATTTTACCAGTGTGAGGATGATGAATCTCCCTTACTTCATGTGCCGAAATATTTAGAAGATGACCACCCTAGTACAACAGAAGACTCCTCAGCAGCAGTTCAACAATATTTACCATTTTTCTCTCATTAAGATTGTGGTCATCCATCAACTTGGTTTGCAAGGCATCACTTGGGAGGATTTCATTTCTCATGAGTTCTTCACAGTTCCTCAAGGACCTCTAGAGGCTTTGCATGAGACAGGTGAACCTTCACATCAACCTGAGGGTCATGAGACACAGACCGCTAGTATGGCGGTGTTTGTCACCTATCAGAAGGGCACTAGATGGTTATTTGTAGCAACAAAGCGAGTATTATCTCCACCCGGGGTGGAAGGGGTCTCGCTTCCTTCATTAGCACAGCAGGTTCGGGACAAGGGAAAGAGGCCAGTACATGATGAGGGGCCTTCAGGTGAGTGGGAGACTGATTTCATTCTCATTCATGACGATGACACGAATTTGGGCCCACAAAGCTCAAAGCTCAAGGAAGTCATCCAAGAGCAATAGATAGACATAAATGCTCTGTCCCTCAAATTAGACAAATCCGAGTGGATAATAAAGTACCTGGGGCAAAGAAATAAGCAGCTTGAGGATCAGCAAGCGATTATGGAGTTGCAAAACATTTGGGAAAACCGCCAAGCTGCCAAAAGGAGGAAGGTGAAGCTCACATCACTTGAGCAAGAAATAAATGCAGATCGAGAATAATGGCTTGAAAGAGCTAATATCCAATTGGAGAGGAGGTTGGAGAATGCCAAAAAGGAGAAGGCATTGTTGAGGCATATGGCTTATCATTACATGGCAAGAAACAATGTTTGCAAGGCAAGAATCAGGATTTTGAAGGCAAAATTGAAGAGGGCATTGAGGTGGCAAAAGGAGCAAGATAGACTTCAGATCTTGGTTGAGGCTTCCTTGGCCCAAAACAGTGCTTGATGGAGAGAACTCAGCCAAAATTTCAAAAAATTTGGGACACTTTTTGCATTTTTGAAATTTTTGGACTAAAACACAGAAATTTCTGCCCTATGCATTGCGCCACCTGGCGCTTGCTTTTGGTGGGAGCCTCCAAATGACAAAAACTCATCATTTTTGGATTTGGCATGAAAAAATATGCTTTCCTACCAATTTCCAAGAAATTTTGATAGGTTTTGAGCCCTTAAAAAGGTCAAAAACACTAAAAAAATGACCTTATTACCCCTATTTTGACACACAGGAAGCAGTGTTGGGAGAACTGAATTTTGGAGGGGCAAATGGAGGCCAAATTCAAACATTCTGCTTGGGTTGGAAAGTAGACAGGCAAATATTTCCAACAAGCACACTTGGTGCAAATTTGGACATAGGAAGTCCTCCAAAAGTGGCTCTGAACAGGTGCTACGCATAGGGAATTTGGCGCGACGCATTGGGTAAATTTGGCTCAGTTTGACCAAGAATGCTCTGTTTTTTGCCTAGTTTTTGACAATTTGACTTTTTCTCCTTCTTAAGGTCAAACTTATGATTTAATTTAATGTAAATGGATGGATAATGATGTAAATATGTTAAATTTTCACTTATGGAGGTAGATTCATCTATTAAAAAGTTGTTTGAAGCTGAATGAATCAGTTCCCTAGTTTCTAGAGGCAAGCTGTTTAGAATTAGTTGGAACAGCTCCTAAACTTGTGATCTTGACCCCTAGAGGCTAGGATGTGTTATGGTTTGTTTATATCTTGTGATCTTTCATTCATTAGCATGTTTGGACTTTTGAGAAAGCAAGGAGCTTCATTGTATACTCATCTCAGCATTTTGGCTAAGGAATTGAGACCAGGGATTGCAGCACTCTTCAGGATTCATGTGGCATATTGTCTTGGTATAGTGCTTTCTTCTGTAATTGTGAATTCACTTATGTGTTATGTATTCCATTATATATATTGTTTCTTCTTAACTAAAACAAACAAGGGAAAATGTAGAATCCATTGAAAGTGCAGTGCTCTACCTAGTGTTTGCTTTAGTTTTTGATGTTTTCAGCTGTTTGAAGAGGATCCCTGAGATTTCTTGCCCTCTTCAACTCATCACCTATCTAATCTCTCCATCTCATTCAATTTAAAGTGCCAAATTAGTTTTCCTACCTTGCCCCATTGAGATCTCTGCAAAACTGCACCTCATTCCTCGCACCCAAAATTTGCTTTTCCATTTGAGCCAACAAAAACATCATTTTATTCAATCAAACTCATTTACAGACATACCTAGCTTAAAATCAGTTAGCATATTAGTCATCTCAAGCCCTCATTGATCATATCTTGTTGAGATAAACCAGGAGAGAGCCCTCTCTCAACCTGGTAGGGCTAGCTACTAGGTTAAGCGTGGTTTGATGTTATCCTAGATCCTACCTTTCTCAGCCTGAGGTAGATTTAGGCGCTAACATAGTGGCTACCATACTGGGGAAGAAAATGTTTGTTTTTTGGTATTCTTCGTTTTATAAACTACAGACAGAGTCTGAAGATTAGCCAGCTAACCTTTGAAATTCTTTTGCTTTGCATTAGCACAAGTAGATAAAATCTACTTCAGTTAATCTCTGGTCTAGTCTTATAAACGCGGTATCTAACCTGCAAATTGCCCCAGTACATCTCATAATTCTAAACTTTTGGATGATAAGTTTAGGATTTTATAGGCTGAACAAGTTGCAAATGTCCATTTGATTTCTTGGAAATAATAGTACATTGGCTTCTAGAAGATATACCAGAGCAAATCCAGATCCTGATCGTCCTCCTATGTATGAAAATCCCAATATTATTCTGAGAATCCTTCGCCAAGAAAGTTCTGTGATTCCTATGTTCAAATCTTGTTCATGTCCTGTGGTTTTTGAGTATCTTGAAGATCTTGAGTTTGACGAGCAATTTGAATTGTCCTTGTTTGAAACCAAATCTGAAAGTGTTGTTGGTTCTACCACCTTAAATCCCGAGTTTGTTAAAAATCTTGAAACTGAAAGGGCCAATAAACCAATTGACGATTATATCTTGAATCAGCTCCAAACTTCAATTGTGGCTTCTAATATCGCTGATTTCTTAGAGACTGCATCTGCAACCCTTGGGTCCTCTGCATTTGCATCTAGCTCCAAAATTCCCACCGAACCTCCTTTCATTCCCACTATTCCCATGCAGCCTGCTATCTTTGATCAAAAGTCTGCAGTGGTTTCACCTCCGTCTACTTCTTCTACCCTTCAAACATCCAAAATTTCTTCACCACCATCCCCACCTCATACACCCCATACATCAGCTGCTCCCACTCCCCCAACATCCATGAGACCGATTGCAAATCCACCAAGAGCAATGGCTGCTCGATTTGCACCCCTTGTGCTGCCTCAAAATCTAGATGATATGCCCACCGATAATCAAAGCAAAATTCCATTATTTGATGGCACTCCTCACGGTGTTACAACTCAACAACATGTGGACAGGGTGATAGATTTCTTTGACCTCCATGAGATTGGTGCAGAAAATGTGACCATGAGACTGTTTGTACAAACTTTTGGTGGTGAAATGAGGAAATGGTTTAGAGCTTTGCCGACTGCAAGTATCACTACATTGGCTAACCCGTAGAGACAATTCTTAGATTGCTGGGAAGTGAAGAAAAATCCTCTTCAGATCCTTTCCGAATATGAGAACATCAAGCGGAATGTTGGTGAGTCTGTTCAAGATTATTGTATTAGATTCAATTCAGTTTACAATGCAATTCCTGATCATATAAAGCCACCTATGGGGCTGGCTTTGATTAAGTTTCCGGATGGTTTCGATACTAATATGGCCTATCAAGGGAAAGAGATCCGGCTACTTTGGAAGACATGCAGAAAATTGCAGTCAGTGTTGAAGCTAATCTCCTTGCCAAGAGAGCTAGAGCAAAGGCTGAAAATAAGGTAACAATGAAGGAAGAGGTTTCCAATTCAGATCAAGTGCTCAGGAAGATGGATAAGATGTTTGATAGATTGAAAATTGACAAATTTGAACCACAAGTTAGAAATCCCAACTTCCATGGTCAACAACAACCCTAATTTAGAATAAACAAAGAGAGCAGCTGACACAAGACCAAGTAGCGTAGCAGTAGGTGAAGACACCCTTGCAGCAAAATTTTGTACATGGTCTAGAATCAGATGAAGAGGAGAATGTAATTGGAGAATAGAATCATTTATTTACACCTGATGATATGCCAATTTTTATCAATGAAGATGAAGAGTATTCCAAGAATTCAGCTGTACAAAGGGATGAAAATTTCATTTTGGCAAATGAAACAGTTCTTGAGGAAGAGTCTGATGAGTACCAAAGAGGATACATGAATGCTTTATCAGTCCAGCAGTGACAATATTCCCTCAGGAGTAGAGATGTGTCCATAAATCCAATTCAGAAAAGGAAAGAGGCAGTAGCGCCAAAGAATGACCCTCCCATTGTGAAGAAAAGGGGAAAAGAGACAGCTGATCCTACCGCCAATATAACGCCATCAGCAAATGAAAGATCTAATTAGCCTAGTGTGTCAAAGGAGAAAACTGAAAAGAAAGAGGTCCCAGTGAAAGAGGTAGAGAAAGTTTCAATTTTTAACTTAGAAAATGAAATTGCTAAGTTAAAATATCTATTCCTTGGATTGAGTTGATGAAGAACAACAACTAAAAAGGTCAGGTGTCTAAGATTTTGAATTTGGATCCGTCATTTGATATGGTAAACGTGGAAGATCACAGACCTGAATTGATTTTTGGTCCAGCATTGGAAGGTCAGTCTCAAGATAGTGATGTAGCTCCTTTTTACATTAGTCTCAGGGTGCATGACTATGTGTTACACAATGCTATGTTTGATTCCGGAGCCTCTCATAATCTCATGCCTAAGGCCATCATGGAAAAATTGGGATTGGATATTACTAGAAAGTATCATGACCTTTACTCTTTTGATTCTGGTAGAGTAAGGTGCATTGGTCTTATCAAGGATTTGGTGGTCAGTTTGGATCAGATTTTGACTAAAAATGTTTTGATGGATGTGGTTGTGGCGGATATACCTCCTCGATTTGGAATTCTTTGTTCCAGATCTTGGGGAGCAAAGATTAAAGGGACAATGCAGCTTGATTTATCCTATGCTACCATTTCTGTGTTTGGTCAGATGAGGGAACTATACCGGGAACAAAAGATGAAGTACATGATCACTAGCAAGGAGAAACCTGTAAATCATCCAATCAACTATGTACATACTAATTTGGAATCATTTGTTTTGTATTTAGATAGCTTTAATGATGTAAATAACCAAGTAGTTGAAGTAGAACACATTCTTGAGATCACTGAAAATTTCAGAGAGGTCTTAAAGCAAGAAAGACAAAGACTTGATAGTACGGTTGAGCAATTAGCCTTCCAACAACAACAACATATTGATGGACAACAAGGAGGAGAAACCAAACAAACAAAATTTCAGCATTTGGAAGAGGATGAAGCAGGCCTGTGGAGCATGGATTTTGATGGCGCGGTAGGTGTTTGGTCAATTTAGTGTGTTCTAAATTGCTATTTAAAATGTCAATCAGGGATTCGTAAGCTGACGAAATGAAGTGTACTATATGTACTAGATAACCATTTCCTTAATCTTTTGTCGTTTTTGAGTTTTTAGTTTGTTTTTGGATTTATCTTTCCATAATGTGTGATGGTGAAAATGAAAATGAAGTATGGATGATAATGGTGATGGTGATTTCTACAGTGATTTTTCTCAAACTTAAAAGTGCTCAAAAAGAAAGCTTTAAAACAACTGTAATGAAATCAATTCTTAAGAAAAACAGTGAACTAATGACAATGGCCCAGTATCCTTGCTGCTGAATGAAAAGAAAGTAAAAATTGAACTTAAAGCAACTCAAAGCAAAGCAACTAATTCACACTACTTTAAATCTTCTGATCCTTTACCCTTCAGCTCAATCTACCTTGTGGGAAGCAATCATGAACAAGTCAAGCAATATGATATCTAAATGGCAAGAAATTAAATTGCATAAAAGAAACTAGTCACACTACTTCAACTCTTCTGATCCTTTACCCTTCAGCTCAATCTACCTTGTGGGAAGCAATCATGAACAAGTCAAGCAATATGATATCTAAATGGCAAGAAATTAAATTGCATAAAAGAAACTAGTCACACTACTTCAACTCTTCTGATCCTTTACCCTTCAGCTCAATCTACCTTGTGGGAAGCAATCATGAATAAGTTTAAGCAATATGATAACTAAATCACACTACAATAAGTAATATTTTGATTTCTTACTAATAGAGTCACTTGACTATAGAAAGAAACCATAAATTGATGATCAGTATGATATCTAAATAACAGAAAAAAACAAATAAGCAAATCACAACTTGAAAAAGACAGTGTTGGAATTAAACTTCAGAAAATGAAAGTTAGCAGGAAGGACAAGATGATCTCATATGTCAATAGTTATCAAAAAGATGAAAATTTTCCCGGGCTGCCTAAGAAAACCTGCAGAAAAACATTGATCAGCTAACAGCTACAAGAAAGCAGAAGTGAAAATATAAATAGCAGTGAATTAAGAAGCATCAAAACAACGTGTTATGTACAAGCTAAAGATTATAAAAGCAGAACATAATAAAACCAAATGAAAACTTTACAAGGCTTAAGCGCGCAAGGGCCCTCTGCCACTTTAGCCAGTCAACGAGTAGTCACACGAATGAACTCAGAAAAGTCTTCTCATGTATTAAAGCAGCAACATATATAAAACAGTGGGGTGATAACAACAACAGTTCGGAAAATTACATATCCAAAATCTTTTTTCACAGCGTTCATCAACGCGTTATTTATAATGAAAAAGTGCTGAACTAACTAACTGAATCCTATGCTATTAACAGTGTTGCCAAAGACACGTAGATCCCTTCAGCCGAGATCTAGCGTAACTGTCATCCTGTCTATTAAATCTTCGGAGTGGTAGCTATTGGATTCAGGTTACAGTGATGATCTCCAGGTGTGTCGGTGTCTTCGTGGGCTGAGGACTGTGCCACGTAAATGTTCACATGCCCAAAACAGAGACGTGCCACTGCTGAACTCCTTGGTTGGCTTTGCCTTTGACCCTCGTTGACCGTGACCTTCCATGGATGATTTGGCTGATTTGAAGGGACACGTTCCATGTATCCGTCACCTGTAGCTTGCCCATGTAGCTCGTTTCTTCATAGGACACCTGTAGCACAGCTTTTAACAAAATAGCTGCGGAATCCTGTGCTGGCTGCGGAAACCTGTGCTGGCTGCGGAAACTGAGAAGTTTCCGCAGTTGTAAGAACAAAAACTAAACCAAACAACAGTCATAAGCATAGTCAGAAAACCATGTAAAAAGCTCTTTTTAAACTACAATGCAATGATTTAACAGCTGGGTGGATGAAATAAGTGGAAAAAGAAGGCTGAGAGGGTGTATAGGAAGGTGCAGGTTTGAGGCTCAACATACCCCCACTGTGAAGGTGTTGCATGTCCTCATGCAACCAAAATTGAGTTATTTCCCTCTAATCCACATGTTCTGAGGCTTCTGCAAGGACATCTAGCCCTCTTTTCTTCTTCTTTGATGCTAACATCATCATCCTTGGTTTCCTGACTAGATATTTGAACTTGAGGTTAATCAATGCTCTGCTTAACTTTTTGCACTTCTCCTTCAGTTTTCTGTTTTTCTTTTTCCACAATCCTAAATGAAGCATAGTGTTATCATGGACAATCTTGTCTACCTTACTCTGCTCTTTGAGTGCTTCATTTTCCTGTTTGATATGCCTATTTAGGACTTCTAACTCAAATACTTCCTGTTTCCAAGACTGAACTTGTGCATCAAGTGGCAGAGAGGTACTTGGTCCTGTAGCTGATTGTTCTAAGGATTCCAGGTAATTGTATGCCTCTTTCTGATTAGGATCTACCTCAGGTGTTTTTCTCGGACTAGGCTCAAAATCTGGTGGAGGAGGAAGACTGCTCTCTCTTTCCGGCCGAAAAGGGCTTTCCTCACGTGGAGGACTTGACTCAATGCTTGGCTGAGCCGTAGATTTCTCAAGTGTCTCTTCACCTAAATCAATAAAGTGAGACTGTTTTTCTTTGGTTTTATTCCCTTTCCCTTTTAGCCTAGTGCTCCTTCTTAAATATGAACTAGTACTCTTCTCTTGTGCACTCTGTTTTCCTTTTTGCTTTTTCTTGGCTATGGCAGCAGCTTGAAGATCTATTAATCTTTCTGACAGAGGTTGATAATCCTCTTCTATGGATTGCTCAGGGGATGGATAAACTTCTTGGATGGTTCTTTTGCCTTTTTCTTTTCTCTGTTTCTTACTTTTAGCTCTATCTTCTTCTTCTTTTTGGACTGTTTCTTGAATTTCTATTGTAGGGGAGTCTTGGACTGTAATGTTCTTTTGTTTCCTCCTACTTTTCTTTGGAATCTTTGGTGGACTGCTTCCAGAGGCCTCAGACAGCTCTTGGAAGTAGTTTCTTGTCAAAAATTTCTCCCAAGTATCCTTATTTTTCTTTAACTGGTCCTCAATAAGAATTTTTATGAGCCCATGATGGTAGAGATGAGGTTCAATATTGCCTACATGTTTTTGAATTGTAAAACTCATCTTTTTTAGACTTAATAGCAGAAAATGAGGAAAATTAAGAGTGTGACCGTCTATGAAATTCATCATCAATCTAACATGATACATATACATAGAGCCAAAACGACCTTCACACGTGATAAATTTCTGGATGACTAACAGTAGACTAGACCATTCCTCTTTTAATACATGAACAGGGATGCCTATTGTAAATACGGTGGTATCCATACCTTGGTTTTGTAGCATGGTTCTCCATATTTGATCGTCCACACTTCTATTTTTAAACCACCTTTCACCTTCTTGAGGTAGGCCCGTGGCAGCTGCTATTGTGGCCTCGGTCACTGTAAATTTCAAGTCTCCAACCTCCACTGTTTGTCCATTAAAAGACCTTGCAAAAGCTTTGGTCACCTCCTTGTTATGGCCTTTAAACTTCTGGATGAATCGTAGCCATCTGACTTTCTTCAGCAATTCCTTAGTTTGAGGATAACCCTCCAAGTATTTCGGTCCTTCCCGCTCAGCTCTCAGTAATTTTCCCATCCTTTGTTTTAGATTCCAAGTGAGAGTTCTTCTGCGTGTGAGGGTTAAGGGAAAAAATAGCTCTGTTACAAGGTTTAGGATAGACTGTAGTGATTGCAGTCAGGGTTTAGGATGACTGTAGTGACTGCAATCGGGGTTTAGAGCAAACTGTAGTGACTGCAGTCGGAAATGGAGAACAGTGAATGGAAATACCCGAATTATCGGAGGAACAGTGGGTGAGCAGCAGTAAACGAGTTCATGAAATGAAATGCGGATGCATGCGAGGAGTATGGTATAAGTGGAGTGTACGTGGAGTAATAAGCGAGTGGAGTAACGGCGGGACTCTTTCGAATCAGATGACTGCGTATGAAATTTTACACGTCTCAACAGACAGTTGCGGAAATTACGGCTAAGAAGAGCCATAACACAATAGGTCACGTCTCAAGAGTATGGGTAATAAATGGAAGTGCAGTCAGTCTTGAGTTTAAACTCGGGATAATCATGAGACCGTTAGGGCAATGAATGCGAGGTGTGTGGAGTGATATCGTGGAATAGGAGTGGTAGTGGAGCTATCATATCAAATCATCGCTCATAGTAGAACTTGTTATGGTTTAATGACTATGCGTAACTATGACTTGAATTGTTATTTGATAAAGATTTTTGATCATACCTTTGTAACTTTGTCATTTCTTGCTCAAGGATTCTGACCAATTGCTCTTCTTTGTTATCTTGGAGATGCCCCATGTCTTTAGCTCAATTACACCTGCATTTCATGATTATGGCACTAACAGTTGACTGTAAATTTTGAAAATAGAGTGATGCTGGCTGTGGAAACTGTCTCCAGTTGCGGAAATGGTCTCCAGCTGCGGAAACTGAGACAGCACCCCCTTAACTGCACAAAGATAGTTAGAGGAAAACCAACTGAATGAAAATAGTCCTGAAGGGGACTTTTAGTGATGGAGTGAAATGGAATGAGTGGAGTGAAATGAAAGTGAGGTGGAGTGAAGTGAAATGGAAATGGGAATGAGATGGAGGTGAAGTGAAATGGTAAGTTAGATGAAGTGAAGATGGAAAGAGAAGGGGAGGAGATTTTTTTTTTTTTGGAAAATATAGAGTGTTAGGTGTCCCTGATTTTCACTCTACATTTTCTGTATAAGACCGCCAATCTATGATTGGTTTTCAGGCTTCTACACAATTTTTTTTTTTTTTTTTTTTAACTGAAAGAAGCAAAGGTTAGGCTGGTGGGGAAGGAGAAGGATTCTTCTCCACCAGCCTGATTGTAGAATTCTCTTGGAACATTTTGACAAACTCCTCTTTTGAAAGTGGTTTATGATAAATTTTCAGTCGGTGGCCATTCACAATAAGAGGAGTCTGAAATTCATCAATGGTCTTGATTCTTACCGCTCCATTGTTAAAGACTTTATCAATCTCATATGGCCCAAGCCAATGAGTCTGAAACTTCCTTTGAAGTCTTTAAACTTGGAATCAAACAGTAAAGCCCAATCTCCCTCTTGAGACTTTCTCTCTTTGATGTATCTGTCATGCCACTTAGCTCTTTGATGTTGAACTAGATCAATCCTTAAAATTGCATCTTGTCTGATCTCATCTAGCTCATTCAGCTGCTCTATTCTGTGCTTTTGGGCTTCTGATAGATTCATCCCCAATTGAACTGCCATATTGAAAGTCTTGACTTGAAACGGACTTCTTTCCCATAAACAAGTTCATAGGGAGAATGTCCTGTTGTGTTCCTCCATGTAGTTCTGTAGGCCCATAAGGCTTCAGGAAGCCTTTCTGCCCAATCTCTTCTGTGTAGATGAACAATTTTGGTGATGATACTCTCAAGAACTTTATTTATAGATTCTACTTGGCCATTTGCTTGCGAATGGTAAGGAGTAGATTTTCTGTGCTTGATTTTGTATTCTTCCATCAGCTTCTCCATCAAATTAGATGTAAATTGACTTCCCTGATCTGTCAAAATTTCTCTTGGGACACCAAAACGAGTAAAAATATCCTCAAAAAGAAATTGAACAACTGAATTTTCAGTGGCAGAAGGCAATGCCTTGGCTTCTACCCATTTAGTGACATAATCAATGCAAACCAATATATACTTCTTTTGTTTAGATGGTGGATTAATTGGTCCAATGAAATCTAAAGCCCATTTTTCAAAGGGTTCGATGAGTACCTGTGGCTGTAATGGCATTTCATTTTAAAGAGTCGGTCTCCCAACTCTCTGGCAGCTGTCACACCTTCTGACATATTGTTTTGCATCTTTGAAGAGAGAAGGCCAATAATATCCTAAAGAAAGGATTTTATAGGCTGTCCTCTTGTCAGCAAAGTGTCCACCGCATGGTTCATCATGACATGCCTTGAGGATGTCAGGCATTTCATCTTCCTGAACACATCTTCTGATCACACAATCTAGCCCTGTTTTAAACAATTCATTAGAAATCCATGAATAACTTGAAATCTCCTGAATGATTCTTCTTTTCTCATTAGGAAATAAATGTGGAGGTAGTTTCCCTGTAACCAAATAGTTAGTAATATTTGCATACCAAGGAGTCTTAGTAGTTACTGCAAACAAATATTCATTTGGAAACTTATCCTCTACAGGAGAATCTTCGTTAGTATTTTGGATTCTAGACAAGAAATCAGCTACTGTATTTTGTTTCCCTGGTCTATCCAACACAGTAATATTGAATTCTTGTAAAAGTAAAAGCCATCTTGTAACTCTGCCATTAGTAACAGGTTTGTTCATGAGATATCTAATTATAGAATGATCAGTATGGACAAAAGTTTCATAGCCGGTTATATAATGTCTAAACTTGTTGATTGCATGAACAACAACTAAGAACTCTTTCTCAGTCACAGTATAGTTTAACTCAGTGGGAGTCAAATTTTTACTGGTGTAGTAAATGGCATAAGGAACTAAATCCTTTTGACCCAACACAGCTCCTAGAGCTGTATCTGAAGCATCTGTAGAAATATGGAAAGGAAGTTTCCAATTTGGCCCTCTCAAAATGGGTGCTTCAGATATTCTTGTTTTCAAAGTTTCAAATGCAGATTTAAAATCAGGATCCCATTTGAATTCACAGTCTTTTGTAAGTAATTTGAAGAGTGGAGATGCTATTTTGGTGAAGTTTTCAATAAATCTTCTATAATATCCAGTAAATCCAAGAAAACTTCTAACATCTTTTTGACAATTTGGAATAGGCAACTTGGAGATGACCTCAACTTTTGATCTATCAACTTTAATCCCATCTCCTGAAATATGATGTACTAAAACAATCCCTTCAGTAAACATCATAAAGCATTTTTCATGACTTAATGATAGGTTTGTTTCTTTACATCTTATAAGGACTTTTTCCAAATTTTCTAATGCCTCTTCAAATGTATTACCATAAACTATAAAATCATCCATATAAACCTCTACACAATCATGGATTAGATCAGAAAAGATTCCTAGTACTGCCCTTTGAAATGTTTCGGGTGCATTACATAATCCAAAAGGAAGTACTCGGTAAGCAAAAGTTCCCCATGGACAGGTAAATGTGGTCTTGTCCTGATCTTCAGGTGCTACCTGAATTTGATTGTAACCACTAAAACCATCCAAAAATGAGAAATACTTTTTGCTTGCTAAAGTATCTAATACCTGATCAATAAAGGGTAAAGGAAAGTGATACTTCAAGGTTGCTTTGTTCAATTCCCTGTAATCAATGCAAACCATCCATTTACCATTCTTTTTAGGTACTATAACCAAAGGAGAAACCCATCGGCTATCTGAAATTGGATAAATGAAGTTCACATTAAGTAAATTTTGGAGCTCTTTTTTCACTATCTCCCTAAGGTTTGGATTCATCCTTCTCTGAGGTTGTCTGATTGGTCTACTGTTTTCCTCAATGTAGATGTGGTGAATGCAAGTTTTAGGGTCAATACCTTTCATATCGGTATACTCCCATGCAAATGCAGTAGAATGTTTTTGCAAGATTTTGGTTAGCTCTTTCTGTTGTGATCTTTCCAAGTTTTTGTTGATATTCAATGTTTTACCTGGAAAGATCTCAATGGCGGAACTACCAAACTCTTCCATAGAGAAAAGAGACATTTGTCTAGATGATAGATACTCAATGTCAGAATCTAACTGAAATTGTGTGTGGTCATATTCTGAAGATGTTTCAAAGTTTTCTAATGTGTTCAGAATTTGACTATCTTCACTAACTTCAGAAATGGTAAAGACAGGTTGTATAGTATCTTCATCATCAATCCACTCATTATCTCCTATTTTTGTAATTGATTTTGCTGGAGGATACAGATTGAATTTCTTTGTCGAATTACCATCAGAAATATACATATCCCCAGACCTACAACTGATAAAAGCATCAGCTGTGGCTAGCCAAGGTCTTCCTAAGATGAGAGGATGTCCTCCTAAATTACTCTTGGGAGTTAAAATCATGAAATCTACTGGATATTCCCAAGAGTCTCAGGAGACTGAAATGTCTTCTAATACACCATCTGGTTTAATAATTGATCGATCTGCAAGTTGCAGTAAAGTAGGTGTAAAGAGAAGGTTAGGAAGTTTCAACTGTTCCATAGTCTGTCTACTCATAATGTTGATAGCAGCCCCCAAATCAATCAAAGTATTTGGAATTTCTACCTCATTGATATGTGTTTTGACAATTGGACTACCGGGATCT
Source organism: Pinus tabuliformis (assembly GCA_031772625.1). Classification (NCBI taxonomy): domain Eukaryota; kingdom Viridiplantae; phylum Streptophyta; class Pinopsida; order Pinales; family Pinaceae; genus Pinus; species Pinus tabuliformis. The sequence continues at coordinate 392,988,478 of CM062818.1, forward strand.
ACATACTTCTGCATAGTAATTTTTCCCATCATGATATCTGCAATTTTTCCTACCAAGTGGATTTTTCTTGTATCTCTTGGTTTCCTTCCTGGTCTTTTAAGACTCAACTCCTTTATTGTTTTTGCTAGAATAGGAATCTCCTTAATGGCTTGTAACAAGAGAATCTTGATACAGACATTCTTCAATTCATCTAGAAAATCATAGTCAGGCAACAAGATTTGTTTTTCCACCCCTTTGTCAATTTGTAATCTTTCAGGAAAAGGAGGTGTGGATGAAGATGCAGGTTGCTCAACTATAGGAGTTGTGGGGGTTAGTTCTTTTTCTTTTTCTTTCTGAGTGTTTTGGTTTTGAAGAGATGCTTCAGAACCCTTATTGGCTTCAAGAGATTCTTCCTCAGAAATGCTTTGATTTTGAGCATCTATAGAAGACTTATCTAAGACTCTACCTGATCTGAGTTGTAAATCATTGAGAGGAACAATCATATAGGTAGGAAATTGTTGACCTTCCATCATGTAAGCATTTTGAGGGTTTTTATTATTGGGGTTTGGCAATGGCTGAGAAGGAAGTTGGTTTGACTTCTGTTGGAACGGGAGCAAGAGTTTAGAATTTGGATTCTGTTGAGAAGGTTGTTGTGGTTGTGGAAATGGCAATGATAGTTGTGGGTTTTGATTTGGAAGTTGTGGAGCTTGTTGATTTTGAAAAGATGGAGGATATTGATAAAATTGAGCAAATCTCCCATAAGGATTTTGCATACCTTGTACCCATGATTGAAAAGGATTTTGAGGTTGGGACCAAGGTTGTTGCCAAGGATTCCAATTTGGTGGGGGTTGAAAATTCATAGAGTTGTTAAACCCTTGATTTTGTTGCCCCTGCCAAGGTCTCCTTGCAACAAAACAAAGAGACTCAATTGTATTTGGATCTTCTTGAAAGACAGATTTGAGCCCAGGAATTGCAGGACAATCCTTGGTCTCATGATTCTCTGAACAAATTACACATGTTTCTACAACTTTTGCATCCAAGGGACATTCCCTTAGAGCATGTTTCTTTCTACATTTTGGGCAAAAGATGGCCAAAGCTTCAGCTTCTGCTTTCTGCTTGTTGTGTATCTTAAGAGTGTCTAGTTGCTCACTAAGACTCCCTAAGATATCAGTTTTGAACTCATCAAGCATGTTGCCAATCTCAGCCCTACTTACTGATCTAGTTGCAGATTTGTTTGCTCTGATGAGAGAAGGATCTCTAGGCCCTTTTTGAGTTTTAGATTTCCCCCTTGAGAGATGGACACATAGCTTCGCTATATCATGAAGTGGAAGTTGAGATATGTCTCATTTCCCCATCATGTTCAAAATATCTATCCATTCATCTCTAATGGCTTTTAATAGAAGGGCTTTCAAGGTCTCCTCATCTAAGTTACTCATTTTTGCTCTTTTCAGATTATATTGGAATCTTTCAAGTAAATCTTCCAAGTTTTCATCTTCTTTTTGTACCATTTTGAATACCTCATCCTTGTGATTGGTGGGCATACAATAGTCCAGGTACCTATCCAAAAATGTTTGTTTCATATCACTCCAAGTCCTAATGGATTGAGTGAGTAATCCCCTGAACCATTTCAAAGCTGCTCCTTTCAATGTTGAAGGAAACAATTTGAGTTTTTGAGAGTCTTCCAGATAATCATAAGTTCGACACACGACCTCAAACTCAAATAGAAATGTTTCAGGATCCTCATTTCTTAACCCATGAAAGTTTGGGAGGACAGATGGTGAGATGTTCTTCATTGTGGCTCGAGAGTCCTCATCGACTATAGGAAATCCGAATGAGTTATCTCCATCCCTATTTCCCCCAATGTTACCTCTACCTCCTCCTCCTCCTCTACCTCTACCTCTACCAAATCCATTTGCTCCTTCTTCTGTCATGGTAGTTTCCCTGGAGAATTCAGAGTCCTCTGGTTCCTCTACTAAGGGTGAATGAGGAGGAATTTCTCCCTCTTCTTCCTCAAGTGATTCTACTTCTTCAATTACAATTTGTCTCCCTGTAGAAGGAAGGAAAGGATCTCTTCCTAATTCAGATTCGATGGATGGTGTGGGAGAGTTAACTACTGCCTCTTGAATTCCAGGAATCCTAGGGCTAGGAGTGTAGGTTGGAGATGATGGAGGTTTCACTTGTATATTCCTTGAAGTAGATGGAGTTGTAAAAATCGAACTCTTGGCTCTAGCTAAAAACCTTCCCCTAGAATCTCTTGCTCTATGCATGTCATTTTTTTTTTTTTTTTCTTCAAGTCGGGCTAATAATTCTCTTTTTGATCTTCCAGGTCACTCTAGGTGCAAGAAGAGAGCATACTCAAGAAACTATTAAACCAATAACTTTCTCTTTTCTGATCCTCCAGATCACACTAAGTGCAAGAGGAGAGCATACTTTGAGAGGTTATCAATTTTCCTTCCTTGAAATTTTCTTGTTTTTTTTTTTTAAGAAATTGGCTACCTAGTTTCACTTCCCCGGCAACGGCGCCAAAATGTTTGGTCAATTTAGTGTGTTCTAAATTGCTATTTAAAATGTCAATCCGGGATTCGTAAGCTGACGAAGTGAAGTGTACTATATGTACTAGATAACCATTTCCTTAATCTTTTGTCGTTTTTGAGTTTTTAGTTTGTTTTTGGATTTATCTTTCCCTAATGTGTGATGGTGAAAATGAAAATGAAGTATGGATGATAATGGTGATGGTGATTTCTACAGTGATTTTTCTCAAACTTAAAAGTGCTAAAAAAGAAAGCTTTAAAACAACTGTAATGAAATCAATTCTTAAGAAAAACAGTGAACTAATGACAATGGCCCAGTATCCTTGTTGCTGAATGAAAAGAAAGTAAAAATTGAACTTAAAGCAACTCAAAACAAAGCAACTAATTCACACTACTTTAACTCTTCTGATCCTTTACCCTTCAGCTCAATCTACCTTGTGGGAAGCAATCATGAACAAGTCAAGCAATATGATATCTAAATAGCAAGAAATTAAATTGCATAAAAGAAACTAGTCACACTACTTCAACTCTTCTGATCCTTTACCCTTCAGCTCAATCTACCTTGTGGGAAGCAATCATGAACAAGTCAAGCAATATGATATCTAAATGGCAAGAAATTAAATTGCATAAAAGAAACTAGTCACACTACTTCAACTCTTCTGATCCTTTACCCTTCAGCTCAATCTACCTTGTGGGAAGCAATCATGAATAAGTTTAAGCAATATGATAACTAAATCACACTACAATAAGTAATATTTTGATTTCTTACTAATAGAGTCACTTGACTATAGAAAGAAACCATAAATTGATGAGCAGTATGATATCTAAATAACAGAAAAAAAACAAATAAGCAAATCACAACTTGAAAAAGACAGTGCTGGAATTAAACTTCAGAAAATGAAAGTTAGCAGGAAGGATAAGATGATCTCATATGTCAATAGTTATCAAAAATATGAAAATTTGCCCAGGCTGCGTAAGAAAACCTGCAGAAAAACATTGATCAGTTGACAGCTACAAGAAAGCAGAAGTGAAAGTATAAATAGCAGTGAATTAAGAAGCATCAAAACAACGTGTTATGTACAAGCTAAAGATTATGAAAGAAGAACATAATAAAACCAAATGAAAACTTTACAAGGCTTCAGCGCACAGGGACCCTCTGCCACTTCAGCCAGTCAACGAGTAGTCACACGAATGAACTCAGAAAAGTCTTCTCATGTATTAAAGCAGCAACATATATAAAACAGTGGGGTGATAACAACAACAGTTCGGAAAATTACATATCCAAAAGCTTTTTTCACAGCGTTCATCAACGCGTTATTTATAATGAAAAAGTGCTGAACTAACTAACTGAATCCTATGCTATTAACTGTGTTGCCAAAGACACGTAGATCCCTTCAGCCGAGATCTAGCATAACTGTCATCATGTCTATTAAATCTTCGGAGTGGTAGCTGTTGGATTCAGGTTACAGTGATGATCTCCAGGTGTGCCAGTGTCTTTGTGGGCTGAGGACTGTGCCACGTAAACGTTCATGTGCCCAAAACAGAGACGTGCCACCGCTGAACTCCTTGGTTGGCTTTGCCTTTGACCCTCATTGACTGTGACCTTCCATGGATGATTTGGCTGATTTGAAGGGACACGTTCCATGTATCCGTCACCTGTAGCTTGCCCATGTAGCTCGTTTCTTCATAGGACACCTGTAGCACAAATTTTAACAAAATAGCTGCAGAATCCTGTGCTGGCTGCGTAAACCTGTTCTGGCTGCGGAAACTGAGAAGTTTCCGCAGCTGTAAGAACAAAAACTAAACCAAACAACAGTCATAAGCATAGTCAGAAAACCATGTAAAAAGCTCTTTTTAAACTACAATGCAATGATTTAATAGCTGGGTGGATGAAATAAGTGGAAAAAGAAGGCTGAGAGGGTGTATAGGAAGGTGCAGGTTTGAGGCTCAACAGTAGGAAGGGGAGGTGCTAGAATTGGCATTTGGATACGCAACCCTGTTTTCGCCCCAAATAAAGTGCCAAGCGACGTAAGGGTCTGTTCTTATAAATTAGCCTTTGACTGTTCAAATAATGAGGCTGAATATGAGGCTTTAATTGTTGGTTTGAAAATTCTTAGAAAATTGAATTCTAAAAGCATTTCAATGTATGGCGACTCCGAGTTAGTTATCAAGCAAGTGAAAGGGGAATATCAAGCTAAGCATCCTCAAATGTGGGCCTACCGAAATGCGGTACTAGATATTTTGAGAGTATTTTCAGATTATACTTTGACATGTGTTCCTCGTGTTCAGAATGTCACTGCGGATTCACTTGCAACAGCAGCAAGTAATTTAAAAATTCCGATGAATTCAAACAACAAGTTTGAGATTCACATGAAGCATCTCCCCGCTGTCCCCGACAATCAAAGGTATTGGAAAGTGTTTCAAGATGATGATGAGATCGATGAATTTCTGCAAAATGAAGGTAAATTAAAAGACACTTCTATTGATGTAGAGTATGATGATGGTGAGGCAGATATAGAAGTCAATCAGATGGAAGTTTTGCAGCTGAAAGACAACATCATTCCTAAAGGTCTAATACCTTTAGAGGAGCTTTTTAATGAGGATGATGTGGCTCGGAAACCGAGCTTGCTGCCAACTGAGAAAGGAGTTGATGATGTGAACATTGGATCAGCTGAAGATCCTAAAATGGTGAAATTATCAAAGGCATTGCCTCCACAAGTAAAAGAAAAGTATATCAGTTTACTATGTTCTTCTTCTGATGTATTTGCATGGGACTATTCAGATTTGAAGGCATATGACACAAGTATCATTCAACGTATCATCTCGATCAAGCCAAATCAGAAACCTTTTTGTCAGAAGCTAAGAAGAATAAATCCAAAGCTATTTCCCTCAAATGAGAAGGAAGTGAATCGGTTATACAAAGCAGGTGTCATTGTTCCCATACAGTTTTCTGATTGGATTTATAATTTGGTGCCCATGCGCAAGAAAATAGGTGAGATTCAGCTATGTATTGATTTTAGAAATCTGAATAAATTATCTTTGAAAGATAACTATCCTTTGCCAAAGATGGATCACATACTTCAGAGGGTAGTTGGGGCTTCCTGAATGTCACTACTTTACGGGTATTCCGGGTACAACCAAATTCTAGTCCATGAGGATGACAAAGACAAAACAACGTTCACCACTCTATGGGGAACTTTTCATTATGCAAAGATGCCTTTCGGATTGAAAAATGCTGGTGCAACCTTTCAACGAGCGATGGATATTGCATTTTCTAATGAAAAAGATGTCTTTCTAGTTGTTTATCTTGATGACTTGACAATTTTCTCTAATTTAGATGAAGAACACATTTATCATTTGAAGATTGTATTTCAGCGGTGTAGGAAGTATGGTATATCTCTCAATCCAAAGAAAAGTTTGTTCGCCATTGATGAAGGTAAGCTTCTCGGTCATATTATATCAAAGGAGGGCATCCGTATTGATCCAGCTCGAGTGGAAGCCATTCAAAAGATTGATTTTCCACGAAGTAAGAAAGAAATCCAATCATTCAATGGTAAGATGAATTTCCTACGTCGCTTTGTGCCTAATCTTGCAGAACATTTAAGGGAAATCACAAACATGCTCAAAAAAGATAGTGTAGTGAGATGGACTGAGGAAGAAATTAAGTCTTTTAATTTGGTGAAATTAGCCCTCTCTTCAGCTCCGGTTTTGATCAACCCGGATTATACTCAGGATTTTATTATGTTTTCATTTGCCTCAGATCATACCATGGTAGTGGTCTTGATGCAGAAAAAAAACCAGCTTGAGAAAGCAATAGCATTTCTCAGCAGGACCATAAGGGTTGCGGCACTAAAGTACAATATTATTGAAAAACAGGCCCTTTCTTTGGTAAAGGCATTGAAATACTTTCGGGTTTATATTTTACATTCTCACATCCTCGCTTATGTCCCTAATGCTGCTGTTAAATATGTCTTAGTGCAAACAGATCCATAATGGAGGAGAGGCAAATGGATTGTTGCCTTGTTGGAATATGACGTAGAGATCAAACCAACAAAGCTCATCAAAGGATAAGGGCTGGCTAAGCTAATGGTTGAGTCAAATTTGCATGCCTTGGACATCAATCTCATTGTTGCTATTGTTGAGCCTCAAACCTGCACCTTCCTATACACCTTCTTAGCCTTCTTTTCCCACTTACTTCATCCATAAAGCTGTTAAATCATTGCATTATAGTCTAAAAAGAGCTTCTGACATGGTTTTCTAACTATGCTTATGACTGTTGTTTGGTTTAGATGTTTGTTCAGGCAGCTGCGGAAACTTGTCAGTTTCCGCAGCCAGCATTGGTTTCCACAGCCAGCACAGGTTTCCGCAGCCATTTTGTTAAAGGCTATGCTACAGGTGTCCTATGAAGAAACGAGCCATATGGGCAAGCTACAGGTGACGGGTACATGGAACGTGTCCCTTCAGATCAGCCAAATCATCCATAAAAGGTCACCGTCAACAAGGGTCAAAGGCAAAGCCAACCAAGGAATTTAGCGGTGGCACGTCTCTATTTTGAGCACGTGAAAGTTTACGTGGCACAGTCCTCAGCTCATGGAGATATTGGCACACCTGGAGATCAACCCCGTAACCTGAATCCAACAGCTACCACTCCGAAGATTTAATGGACATGATGACCGTTACGCTAGATCTCGGGCTGAGGAGATCTACGTGTCTCTGGCAACGCAGTTGAAAACATAGGATTTAGTTAGTTAGTTACAACACTTTTTCATTATAAATAACGCGTTGATAAACGCTGTGTAGAAGCTTTTGGAGATGTAATTTTTGAGCTGTTGTTATTATCACCCCACTGCACTCTGTTTTACATATTTTGCTGCTGCTTTAATACATGAGAAGACTACTTTCTTGAGCTCGTTTTTGTGACTGTTCATTGACTGGCTGAGGTGGAAAAGGGCCCCCGTGCACTAAAGCCCTATATAGTTTTCATTTGATTTTATTATGTTTCTGTTTTCATAATCATTAGCTTGTATATAACATGTTGTTTTGATGTTTTTAATTCACTGCTGTTTACATTTTCATTTATGTTTTCTTATAGCTTTCAGCTGATCAATGCTTTTCTACAGGTTTTTTAGGCAGCCCGGGCAAATTTTCATCTTTTTGATAACTACTGACATATGAGATCATCTTGTCCTTCCTGCTAATTTTCATTTTCTGAAGTTTAATTCCAGCACTGTCCTTTTTCAAATTGTGTTTTGCTTATTTATTTTTCTGCTACTTAGACATCATACTACTCATTTGTTTATGGTTTCTTTCTATAGTCAAGTGACTCTATTAGTGAGGAATCTGAATATTACTTATTGTAGTGTGATTTAGTTATCATATTGCTTAACTTATTCATGATTTCTTCCCATAAGGTACATTGAGATGAAGGGTAAAGGATCAGAAGAGTTGAAGTAGTGTGATTAGTTTCCTTTATGCAATTTAATTTCTTGCAATTTAGATATCATATTGCTTAACTTGTTCATGATTGCTTCCCATAAGGTAGATTGAGCTGAAGGGTAAAGGATCATAAGAGTTGAAGTAGTGTGATTAGTTTCCTTTATGCAATTTAATTTCTTGCCATTTAGATATCATATTGCTTAACTTGTTCATGATTGCTTCCCACAAGGTAGATTGAGCTAAAGGGTAAAGGATTAGAAGAGTTGAAGTAGTGTGAATTAGTTGCTTTGCTTTTAATTTTTGAGTTGCTTTAAGTTCATTTTTTACTTTCTTTTTCATACAACAACAAGGATACTGGGCCATTGTCATTAGTTCACTGTTTGATACATTTACTTCCTCTTAAGAATTGATTTCATTACAGTTGTTTTAAAGCTTTCTTTTTGAACACTTTTAAGTTTGGGAAAATCACTGTAGAAATCACCATTACCATCCATACTTAACTTTAATTTTCGCCATCACACATTAGGGAAAGATAAATCCAAAAAAAAACTTAAAAACTCAAAAACGACAAAAGACTAAGGAAATGGTTATCTTGTACATATAGTACACTTCACTTCGTTAGTTTACGAATCCCGGATTGACATTTTAAATAGAAATTTAGAACACACTAAATTGACCAAACATTTTGGCGCCGTTGCCGGGGAAGTGAAATTAGGTAGCCAATTTCTTAAAAAAAAAACAAGAAAATTTCAAGGAAGGAAAATTGATAACCTCTCAAAGTATGCTCTCCTCTTGCACTTAGTGTGATCTGGAGGACCAGAAAAGAGAAAGTTATTGGTTTAATAGTTTCTTGAGTATGCTCTCTTCTTGCACCTAGAGTGACCTGGAAGATCAGAAAGAGAATTATTAGCCCGACTTGAAGAAAAATAAAAAATGACATGCATAGAGCAAGAGATTCTAGGGGAAGGTTTTTAGCTAGAGCCAAGAGTTTGATTTTTACAACTCCTTCTACCTCAAGGAATAGACAAGAGACACCTCCATCATCTCCAACCTACACTCCTAGCCCTAGGATTCCTGGAATTCAAGAGACAGTGGTTGAGTTAGGAGACTCTTCCTCACCATCCATCGAATCTGAATTAGGAAAAGATCCTTTCTTTTCTTCTACAGGGAGACACATTGTAATTGAAGAAGTAGAATAATCTGAGGAAGAAGAGGGAGAAATTCCTCCTCGTTTGCCATTAGTAGAGGAACCAGAGGACTCTGAAATCTCTGAGAAAACTACCATCATAGAAGAGGGAGTTAACGGATTTAGTAGAGGTAGAGGTAGAGGAGGGGGAGGAGGAAATAATGGAGGAGGTAGAGGTAACAATGGGGGAAATAGGGATGGAGATAACTCATTTGGATTTCCTATAGTCGATGAGGATTCTCGAGCAACAATGAAAAATATTTCACCATCTATCCTCCCAAACTTTCATGGGTTAAGAAATGAAGATCCTGAAACATTTCTATTTGAGTTTGAGGTCGTGTGTCGAACCTATGATTATCTGGAAGACTCTAAAAAACTCAAACTGTTTCCTTCAACATTGAAAGGAGCTGCTTTGAAATGGTTCATGGGATTACTCACTCAATCCATTAGGACTTAGAATGATATGAAACAAACATTTTTGGATAGATACATGGATTATTGTATGCCTACCAACCACAAGGATGAAGTATTTAAAATGGTACAAAGAGAAGATGAAAACTTGGAGGATTTACTTGAAAGATTCCAATACAATCTGAAAAGAGCAAAAATGAGTAACTTAGATGAGGAGACCTTGAAAGCCCTTCTATTAAAAGCCATTAGAGATGAATGGATAGATATTTTGAACATGATGGGAAAATGAGACATATCTCAACTTCCACTTCATGACATAGCAGAACTGTGTGTCCATCTCTCAAGAGGAAAATCTAAAACTGGAAAAGGGCCTAGAGATCCTTCTCTCATCAGAGCAAACAAATATGCAACTGGATCAGTAAGTAGGGCTGAGATTGTCAATATGCTTGATGAATTCAAAACTGATATCTTAGGGAGTCTTAGTGAGCAACTAGACACTCTTAAGATCCACAATAAGCAGAAAGAAGAAGCTGAAGCTTTAGCCATCTTTTGCCCAAAATGTAGAGAAAAACATGCTCTCAGGGAATGTCCCTTGGATGCAAAAGTTGTCGAAACATGTGCGATCTGTTCAGAGAATCATGAGACCAAGGATTGTCCTTCAATTCCTGGGCTCAAAGCTGTCTTTCAAGAAGATCCAAATACAATTGAGTCTCTCTGTTTTGTTGCAAGGAGACCTTGGCAGGGGCAACAAAATCAAGGGTTTAACAACTCTATGAACTTTCAACCCCCACCAAATTGGAATCCTTGGCAACAACCTTGGTCCCAACCTAAAAATCCTTTTCAATCATGGGTACAAGGTATGCAAAATCCTTATGGGAGATTTGCTCAATTTTATCAATATCCTCCATCTTTTCAAAACCAACAAGCTCCACAACTTCCAAATCAAAACCCACAACTATCATTGCCATTTCAACAACAACAACCCTCTCAACAAAACCCAAATTCTCAACTCTTGCTTCCATTCCAACAGAAGTCAAATCAAATTCCTTCTCAGCCATTGCTAAACCCCAATAATAAAAACCCTCAAAATGCTTACATGATAGAAGGTCAACAATTTCCTGCCTATATGATTTTTCCTCTCAATGATGTACAACTCAGATCTGGTAGAGTTCTAGATAAACCTTCTATAGATGCCCAAAATCAAAGCATTTCTGAGGAAGAATCTCTTGAAGCCAATAAGGGTTCTGAAGCATCTCTTCAAAACCCAAACACTCAGAAAGAAAAAGAAAAAGAGCTAACCCCCACAACTCCTATAGTTGAGCAACCTGCATCTTCATCCACACCTCCCTTTCCTGAAAGATTACAAATTGACAAAGGGGTGGAAAAACAAATCTTGTTGCCTGACTATGATTTTCTAGATGAATTGAAGAATGTCTGTATCAAGATTCCCTTGTTACAAGCCATTAGAGAGATTCCTATTCTAGCAAAAACAATAAAGGAGTTGAGTCTTAAAAGACCAGGAAGGAAACCTAGAGACATAAGAAGAATCCACCTGGTAGGGAAAATTGCAGACATCATGATGGGAAAAATTACTATGCAGAAGTATGTAGATCCCAGTAGTCCAATTGTCAAAACACATATCAATGGGGTTGAAATTCCAAATACTTTGATTGATTTAGGGGCTGCTATCAACATTATGAGTAGACAGACTATGGAACAACTGAAACTTCCTAACCTTCTCTTTACACCTACTTTACTGCAACTTGCAGATCGATCAATTATTAAACCAGATGGTGTATTAGAAGACATTTAAGTCTCCTTAGACTCTTGGGAATATCCAGTGGATTTCATGATTTTAACTCCCAAGAGTAATTTAGGAGGACATCCTCTCATCTTAGGAAGACCTTGGCTAGCCACAACTGATGCTTTCATCAGTTGTAGGTCTGGGGATATGTATATTTTTGATGGTAATTCGACAAAGAAATTCAGTCTGTATCGTCCAGCAAAAGCAATTACAGAAATAGGAGATAATGAATGGATTGATGATGAAGATACTATACAACCTGTCTTTACCATTTTTGAAGTTAGTGAAGATAGTCAAATTCTAAACACATTAGAAAATTTTGAAACATCTTCAGAATATGACCACACACAATTTCAGTTAGATTTTGACATTGAGTATTTATCATCTAGACAAATGTCTCTTTTCTCTATGGAAGAATTTGGTAGTTCTGCCATTGAGATCTTTCCAGGAAAAACATTGAATATCAACAAAAATTTGGAAAGATCACAACAGGAAGAACTAACCAAAATCTTGCGAAAACATTCTACTGCATTTGCATGGGAATATACTGATATGAAAGGTATTGACCCTAAGACTTGCATTCATCACATCTACATTGAGGAAAACAGTAGACCAATCAGACAACCTCAGAGAAGGATGAATCCAAACCTTAGGGAGATAGTGAAAGAAGAGCTCCAAAAGTTACTTAATGTAAACTTCATTTATCCAATTTCAGATAGCCGATGGGTTTCTCCTTTGGTTATAGTACCTAAAAAGAATGGTAAATGGAGGGTATGCATTGATTACAGGGAATTGAACAAAGAAACTTTGAAGGATCACTTTCCTTTACCCTTTATCGATCAGGTATTAGATACTTTAGCAGGCAAAAAGTATTTTTCATTTTTGGATGGTTTTAGTGGTTACAATCAGATTCAGGTAGCACCTGAAGATCAGGACAAGACCACATTTACCTGTCCACGGGGAACTTTTGCTTATCGAGTACTTCCTTTTGGATTATGTAATGCACCCGCAACATTTCAAAGGGCAGTACTAGGAATCTTTTCTGATCTAATCCATGATTGTGTAGAGGTTTATATGGATGATTTTACAGTTTATGGTAATTCGTTTGAATAGGCATTAGAGAATTTGGAAAAAGTCCTTATAAGATGTAAAGAAACAAACCTATCATTAAGTCATGAAAAATGCTTTATGATGTTTATTGAAGGGATTGTTTTAGGACATCATATTTCAGGAGATGGGATTAAAGTTGATAGATCAAAAGTTGAAGTCATCTCCAAGTTGCCTATTCCAAATTGTCAAAAAGATGTTAGAAGTTTTCTTGGATTTACTGGATACTATAGAAGATTTATTGAAATCTTCACCAAAATAGCATCTCCACTCTTCAAATTACTTACAAAATATTGTGAATTCAAATGGGATCCTGATTGTCAATCTGCATTTGAAACTTTGAAAACAAGAATATCTGAAGCACCCATTTTGAGAGGTCCGAATTGGAAACTTCCTTTCCATATTTCCACAGATGCTTCAGATACAACTCTAGGAGCTGTGTTGGGACAAAAGGATTTAGTTCCTTATGCCATTTACTACACCAGTAAAAATTTGACTCCCACTGAGTTAAACTATATTGTGACTGAGAAAGAGTTCTTAGCTGTTGTTCATGCAATCAATAAGTTTAGACACTATATAACTGGTTATGAAACTTTTGTCCATACTGATCATTATACAATTAGATATCTCATGAATAAACCTGTTACTAATGGCAGAGTTACAAGATGGCTCTTACTTTTACAAGAATTCAATATTACTGTGTTGGATAGACCAGGAAAAAAAATACAGTAGCTGATTTCTTGTCTAGAATCCAAAATACTAACGAAGATTCTCCTGTAGAGGATAAGTTTCCAGATGAACATTTGTTTGCAGTAACTACTAAGACTCCTTGGTATGCAGATATTGCTAACTATTTGGTTACAGGGAAGCTACCTCCACACCTATTTCCTGGTGAAAAAAGAAAAATTATTCAGGAGAGTTCAAGTTATTCATGGATTTCTAATGAATTGTTTAAAACAGGGCTAGATTGTGTGATCAGAAGATGTGTTCGGGAAGATGAAATGCCTAACATGCTCAAGGCATGTCATGATGAACCATGCGGTGGAAACTTTGTTGACAAAAGGACGACCTATAAAATCCTTTCTTTAGGATATTATTGGCCTTCCCTTTTCAAAGATGCAAAACAATATGTCAGAAGGTGTGACAACTGCCAAAGAGTTGGGAGACCGACTCTTTCAAATGAAATGTCATTACAACCACAGGTACTCATCAAACCCTTTGAAAAATGGGCTTTAGATTTCATTGGACCCATTAATCCACCATCTAGACAAAAGAAGTATATATTGGTATGCACTGGTTATGTCACTAAATGGGTAGAAGCCAAAGCATTGCCTTCTGCCACTGAAAATTCAGTTGTTTAATTTCTTTTTGAGGATATTTTTACTCGTTTTGGTGTCCCAAGAGAAATTGTGTCAGATCAGGGAAGTCAATTTACATCTAATTTGATGGAGAAGCTGATGGAAGAATACAAAATCAAGCACAGAAAATCTACTCCTTACCATCCGCAAGAAAATGGCCAAGTGGAATCTACAAACAAAGTTCTTGAGAACATCATCACCAAAACTGTTCATCTACACAGAAGAGATTGGGCAGAAAGGCTTCCTGAAGCCTTATGGGCCTACAGAACTACATGGAGGAATACAACAGGACATTCTCCCTATGAACTTGTTTATGGGAAAGAGGTCCTGCTCCCCATTGAGTTTCAAGTCAAGACTTTCAAGATGGCAGTCCAGTTGGGGATGAATCTATCAGAAGCCCAAAAGCATAGAATGGAGCAGCTGAATGAGCTAGATGAGATTAGACAAGATGCAATTTTAAGGACTGATCTAGTTCAACATCAAAGAGCTAAGTGGCATGACAGATACATCAAAGAGAGAAAGTTTCAAGAGGGAGATTGGGAATTACTGTTTGATTCCAAGTTTAAAGACTTCAAAGGAAAATTTCAGACTCATTGGCTTGGGCCATATGAGATTGACACAGTCTTTAACAATGGAGTGGTAAGAATCAAGACCATTGATGAATTTCAAACTCCTCTCATTGTGAATGGCCACCGATTGAAAATTTATCATAAGCCACTCTCAAAAGAGGAATTTGTCAAAATGTTCCAAGAGAATTCTACAATAAGGCTGGTGGAGAAGAATCCTTCTCCCCCATCAGCCTAGCCTTTGTTTCTTTCAGTGAAAAAAAAAGAAAAAAGAAAAAAGAAAAAAAAAATCGTATAAGCCTGAAAACCAATCATAGATTGGCGGTCTTATACAGAAAATGTAGAGTGAAAATCAGGGACACCTGACACTCTATATTTTCCAAAAAAAAATCTCCTCTCCTTCTCTTTCCATCTTCACTCCATCTCATTTGCCATTTCACTTCACCTCCATCTCATTCTCATTTCCATTTCACTTCACTCCACTTCATTTTCATTTCATTCCACTCATTCCATTTCATTTCATCAATAAAAGTCCCTTTCAGGACTATTTTCATTCAGTTAGTTCTTCTCTAACTACCTTTGTTCAGTTAAGTGGGTGCTGTCTCAGTTTCCGCAGCTGGAAGCCGTTTCCGCAGCCAGAAGCAGTTTCCGCAGCCAGAAACGATTTCCGCAGCCAGCATCACTCTGTTTTCAAATTTACAGTCAACTGTTAGTGCAATAATCATGAAATGCAGGTGTAATTGAGCTAAAGACATGGGGCATCTCCAAGACATCAAGGAAGAGCAATTGGTTAGAAGCCTTGAGTAAGAAATGACAAAGTTTACAAAGGTATGATCAATTTTTTTTATCAAATAACAATTCAAGTCATAATTACACATAGTTATCAAACCATAACAAGTTCTACTATGTGCAATGATTTGATACGATAGCTCCATTACCACTCCTATTCCACGATATCACTCCACACACCTTGCATTCATTTCTCCAACGGTCTCATGATTATTCCGAGTTTAAACTCAAGACTGACTGCACTTCCATTTATTACCCGTACTCTTGAGACGTGACCTATTGTGTTACGGTTCTTCTTAGCCATAATTTCCGCAGCCGTCTGTTGAGACATGTAAAAGCTTCATACACAGTCATCTGATTCAAAAGAATCCCGACGTTACTCCATTTGTTTACCACTCCACTAATACCAAACTCCTCGCATGCATCCGCATTTTATTTTGAACTTGTTTACTGCTGCTCACCCTTTGTTCCTCCGGTAATTCAGGTACTTCCATTCCCTGTTCTCCATTTTCGACTGCAGCCACTAAAGTTATCCTAAACCCCGACTGCAGCCACTACAGTTTGTTCTAAACCCCGATTGCAGCCACTACAGTCTATCCTAAATCCTGTAACCGATCCATTTTTTTTCCCTCTGAACCCTCACAATGCAGAAGATCTCTTAGTTGAAATTTAAAGTAGAGGATGGGAAAATTGCTGAGAGCAGAGCCAGAAGGACCGAAATACTTGGAAGGTTATCCTCAAACTAAAGAATTGCTGAAGAAAGCCAGATGGTTACGATTTATCCAAAAGTGTAAAGGCCATAACAAGGAGGTGACCAAAGCTTTTGCACGGTCTTTTGATGGACAAACAGTGGAGATTGGAGACTTGAAGTTCACAGTGACTGACGCCACAGTAGAAGCTGCCACAGGCCTACCTCAGGAAGGTGAAAGGTGGTTTAAAAATAGAAGTGTGGATGATCAGATATGGAGAATCATGCTACAAAACCAAGGTATGAATACCACCGTATTTACAAGAGGCATCCCTGTTCATGCACTAAAAGAGGAATGGTCTAGTCTACTGTTAGTTATCCAGAAATTTATCACGTGTGAAGGACATTTTGGTTCTATGTATATGTATCATGCTAGACTGATGATGAATTTCCTAGAGGGTCACACTCTTAATTTGCCTCATTTTCTGCTATTGAGTTTGAAAAAGATGAGTTTTACAATTCAAAAACACATAGGTAACATTGAATCTCATCTCTACCATCATGGATTCATAAAAATTCTTATTGAGGATCAGCTAAAGAAAACTAAAGATACTTGGGAGCAATTCTTGACAAGAAACTACTTCCAAGAGCCATCTGAGGCCTCTAGAAGTAGTCCACCAAAGATTCCAAGGGAAAGTAGGAGGAGAGAAAAGAACACTACAGTCCAAGACTCCCCTACTATAGAAACTCAAGAAACTATCCAAAAAGAAGAAGAAGATAGAGCTAAAAATAAGAAACAGAAGAAAGAAAAAGGAAAAAGAACCATTCAAGAAGTCTATCCATCCCCTGAGCAATCCATAGAGGAGGATTATCAACCACTGTCAGAAATATTAGTACATCTTCAGGCTGCTGCTATAGCAAAGAAAAAGCAAAAAGGAAAAAAGAGTGCACAAGAAAAGAGTACTAGTCCATACTTAAGGAGGAGCACTAGGCTAAGAGGAAGGGTGAGTAAAACCCAAGAAAAACAGTCTCACTTTATCGATTTAGGTGAAGAGACACTTGAGAAATCTCCAGCTCAGCCAAGCATTGAACCAAGTCCTCCACATGATGAAAGCCCTTATCGGCCGGAAAGAGAGATCAGTCCTCCTCCTCCACCAGATTTTGAGCTTAGTCCGAGAAAGACACCTGAGGTAGATCCTAATCAGCAAGAGGTATATAACTATCTGGAATCCTTAGAACAATCAGCTGCAGGATCGAGTACCACTCTGCCACTAGATGCACAAGTTCAGTCCTTGAAACAGGAGGTATTTGAATTAGAAGTCCTAAATAGGCATATCAAGCAGGAAAATGAAGCACTCAAAGAGCATAGCAAGGTATACAAGATTATCCATGATAACACTATGCTCCATTTAGGACTGTGGCAAAAGAAAAACAGGAAACTAAAGAAAAAGTGCAAAAAGTTAAGCAGAGCATTGATTAATCTCAAGTTCAAATGTCTAGTCAGGAAACCTAGGATGATGTTAGCACCAAAGAAGAAGAAAAGAGGGCTAGATGTCCTAGCAGAAGCCTTAGAACATATGGATTAGAGGGAAATGATTAAATTTTGGTTGCATGAGGACATGCAACACCTTCACAGTGGGGGTATGTTGAGCCTCAAACTTGCACCTTCCTATACACCCTCTCAACCTTCTTTTCCCACTTACTTCATCCATCAAGCTATTAAATCATTGCATTATAGTCTAAAAATAGCTTCTGACAATGGTTTTCTAACTATGCTTATGACTGTTGTTTGGTTTAGATTTTTGTTCAGGCAGCTGCGGAAACTTGTCAGTTTCCGCAGCTAGCACAGGTTTCCGGAGCCATTTTGTTAAAGGCTATGCTACAGGTGTCCTATGAAGAAATGAGCCACATGGGAAAGCTACAGGTGACGGGTACATGGAACGTGTCCCTTCAGATAAGCCAAATCATCCATAAAAGGTCACGGTCAACAAGGGCAAAGGCAAAGCCAACCAAGGAATTTAGCGGTGGCACGTCTCTGTTTTGAGCACGTGAAAGTTTACGTGGCACAGTCCTCAGCTCACGGAGATATCGGCACACCTGGAGATCAACCCCGTAACCTGAATCCAATAGCTACCACTTCGAAGATTTAATGGACATGATGACCATTACGCTAGATCTCGGGCTGAGGAGATCTACGTGTCTTTGGCAACGCAATTGACAGCATAGGATTTAGTTAGTTAGTTACAACACTTTTTCATTATAAATAACGCATTGATAAACGCTGTGTAGAAGCTTTTGGAGATGTAATTTTTGAACTGTTGTTATTATCACCCCATTGCACTTTGTTTTACATATTTTTCTGCTGCTTTAATACATGAGAAGACTACTTTCCTGAGCTCGTTTTTGTGACTGTTCATTGATTGGGTGAGGTGGCAGAGGGCCCCTGCGCACTAAAGCCCTGTATAGTTTTCATTTGATTTTATTATGTTTCTGTTTTCATAATCATTAGCTTGTATATAACACGTTGTTTTGATGTTTTTAATTCACTGTTGTTTACATTTTCATTTATGTTTTCTTATAGCTTTCAACTGATCAATGCTTTTCTACAGGTTTTCTTAGGCAGCCCGGGCAAATTTTCATCTTTTTGATAACTACTAACATATGAGATCATCTTGTCCTTCCTGCTAATTTTCATTTTCTGAAGTTTAATTCCAGCACTGTCCTTTTTCAAATTGTGTTTTGCTTATTTATTTTTCTGCTACTTAGACATCATACTACTCATTTGTTTATGGTTTCTTTCTATAGTCAAGTGACTCTATTAGTGAGGAATCTGAATATTACTTGTTGTAGTGTGATTTAGTTATCATATTGCTTAACTTATTCATGATTGCTTCCCATAAGGTAGATTGAGCTGAAGGGTAAAGGATCAGAAGAGTTGAAGTAGTGTGATTAGTTTCCTTTATGCAATTTAATTTCTTGCAATTTAGATATCATATTGCTTAACTTGTTCATGATTGCTTCCCATAAGGTAGATTGAGCTGAAGGGTAAAGGATCATAAGAGTTGAAGTAGTGTGATTAGTTTCCTTTATGCAATTTAATTTCTTACCATTTAGATATCATATTGCTTAACTTGTTCATGAATGCTTCCCACAAGGTAGATTGAGCTGAAGGGTAAAGGATCAGAAGAGTTGAAGTAGTGTGAATTAGTTGCTTTGCTTTTAGTTTTTGAGTTGCTTTAAGTTCAGTTTTTACTTTCTTTTTCATACAGCAGCAAGGATACTGGGCCATTGTCATTAGTTCACTGTTTGATACATTTACTTCCTCTTAAGAATTGATTTATTACAGTTGTTTTAAAGCTTTCTTTTTGAACACTTTTAAGTTTGGGAAAATCACTGTAGAAATCACCATTACCATCCATACTTAACTTTCATTTTTGCCATCACACATTAGGGAAAGATAAATCCAAAAACAAACTAAAAAACTCAAAAACGACAAAAGACTAAGGAAATGGTTATCTTGTACATATAGTACACTTCACTTCGTCAGTTTACGAATCCCGGATTGACATTTTAAATAGCAATTTAGAACACACTAAATTGACCAAATAGCTATGTCAGAGGAAAATGAAGAAAGTCTGCCTGCTCAGGTATCAGAAATTTTTCTGCTTCCTTCTTGGTATTCGGACATTGTCTATGTACTCCAAAATTTGTCATCACCACCTGGAATGGCTAAGAACAAAAGTAGGAAACTGAAATTGAAGGCTGCAAATTTTTGTATCATGAATAATGCACTCTATTGAAAAGACCCGATGGTGTCTTGCTCAATTTTTTGGTTGAATAAGAGGCAAAACAGGTAATGGAAGACTTTCAAAAGGGAGATTGCAGAGGTCATCTTTTCTAGAAGACAACAACCAATAAAATCTTGAGAACGGGATATTATTGGCCCACTCTTTTTGCTGATGTGTGCAAAACAGTAGCAAGCTACCACAAATGTCAGATTTTTCAAGGTAAGAGGAAGTTGTAGCCTTTACCACTCAAGCCCATTGAAGTAAATGCTCCATTTCAGTAGTGGGGTTTGGATTTCATTGGATAAATCCATCCTTCTTCTTTAGCGTAGCATAAATGAATCCTCACAGCGACTGATTATTTCACCAAATGGATTGGGGCAATTCCTACGAGGCAAGCCACTGATTTGGTAATTATCTCATTTCTTGAAAACAACATTTTGTCTCATTTTGGCTGTCCAAATAAGCTGATCACTGGCAATGCACTAGCCTTTAAATCTAAAAGGATGATTGAATTTTGTCATAAATATCAAATCACTTTGGGGCACTCAACCGCCTATTACCCACAAGGAAATGGATTGGCGAAATCCTCAAATAAATCTTTGGTCAAAATTATCAAAAATCTACTGGAAACTAACAAGAAAAGTTGGCATAAAAAGCTGGTTAATGCACTTTGGGCAGACAGAGTAAGTCAAAAGAAATCTATAAGAATGTCTCCTTTCGAGCTGGTGTATGGTGTGGACACAATCTTCCCAACCTCTCTGGCAGTCCCGATGGTCAAATTCCTACAAGAAATAGGCAGCGAAGATGATCATATGAAGCGGAGAATCAATCAAACGATTCACTTGCAACAAACTAGAGAGGAGGTATTTAAGAACACTTTCAAGTTGCAAGAGAGAATCAAAAGAATATATGATCGAAAGGCAAAGGCGAACAGGTTTCAAATAGAAGACATAGTGCTGAAATGGGATGCAAGGAACGAAGGGAAAGGTAAACATGGCAAGTTTGAAAATATTTGGAAAGGACCTTATAGGATCGCTGCATATTGGGGCCAAAATGCTTTCCTTTTGCAAGAAATGAATGGTGAAGACTATCCTGGTGAGCTGGTCAATAGTCGGCTTCTCAAACGGTACTATTTGTGAAATGTTTTCTGCTGTCATTGTACATACCAGCTTGTTTAAATTCCATTGCAAGTGTGTACTGTTTTCATTCTTCAGTTTGGGGCCCGAGGTGAAGGCTATAAAACTAAGGTTTGATTTCAATTTTGGTTTGGTTTGTTAGAGTTAGGTCTTTAAGTCGATTTCAGTCTCGGATTGAGTCAGTTTTGAGTCACATTTTTGTCTTGAAATTGAGTTGAGAGTTTGGTTTTTATTTGTCGAAGTTATTGACTCCATAGCCCAATGGACGAAGGCACTGCCTGTTTTCCCAGAGATCTGTAGTTCTTGGTGTTAGGACCTCATATTGTCCCTTTTTGACCATACATTTTTCCATGATATCATCCTTTTGAACTTATATTTAAAAATTCCTTGTTAGTGTTTTAACCTAATTATCCCTAAGGTATGTAATGATTCTTCTCATCACTATACGTTTAATTATTTAGCATATAATCACGATATCTTCATAGTTAATCTTTGAATTATTAAGTCCTGAACAGTTAAATAATGATGTGCAGTCCGCGTTGCTGAAACAGTAAAAACGACACGCGAATCTCGATGCTAAAACAGTTGAGATTTGCATTCTAAATTTGACAGCAGCAAAGGAACTAGACGGATCACCAAGGAAGTTGTTACACTGGATGTAACGCCTATAATCTAAAGATAGTATTACTGTAACAACATTTTGTTGACGGGAAATTGATTTCCCTATTTTTTTGTATAATGGGTTAAAATAGATCTTTTGTAATAGATGTCTCATCTTTAAAAAGAGGAGACATCTACATTAGAGTGGGATGAACAGACTGTGAAAGAAGGCTCAGCTGAAGGAATAGGACTAGAATTCTTTTTGTAATATGACATATTAATGGATGAATAAAATTTTGTTCTGAAAATCTTTCTCTAGTTCTTGTTTCCTGGGGGATCTTGTGAGAAGGAAAGGGCCCACCTTCAACACAAGATTCACCCATTATATTTCTATAGTGTGTCTTTTCTTCATGCCTTGTTAACAAGTACTGTTTGCTGAATATTGTTTATAATACCTTTTGCTGAAACTCTGTTTCTTTCTCAATTGATTGTTGTATTATTCAAAGTTAATTCATGAGTGTTTCATCGGTGATTAATTTACAAAGTGAATTGGCAAGCTAGTTAATCAGAGGCAGGTGTTGGAGATTCCCGCTTTGGGGATAGGGTCCTGACTCTCTGCTACAACATAGCCATTGTTTCCTTTTCAGATTGATTCTTTTCCATTATATGACTCTTTGAATGAAATTAAGCATTCTTTGATAGTTATTTGCAATAGCGTGTAATTTCTGTAATGCAGAGTGGAGATTCAGTTTGTTAAAGTAAGGCGTGATTTGTTTGTACTACGACTTTTGTTTATTTTAAAACCGAGTGCATATAGTACGCAGTTGCCTTTGAAATAACAAGACTTCCCTGGGTTGACAATTAATGTCGCACTTTGTTGTTTAATTCAATAAGCAATTAAAGTGACCAACATTTGGCGTCGTTGCCAGGGAAGTCAATTATAGATTTTAAAAGTACTGATGATTTTCTTGTAGATATGTAGGATGCATGGGAGGACGCAAGAAAACTAATCCTACAGGTGGCAAGGGAAAAGGAAGAGGAGGAAGAAAAACTTTCATCGATGAGATTATTTCAAAAGCTGAGACATCCCAGAGGCTAAGCTCTCGGAGGCCACAGACTCAGCACTCTCTCCAAACGGATTACCAAACATAGGAAGTAGTGGGACTTGAAAGGGTTGTAGAAACAACAAAACATATCGAAGAACCAGTAGAAGATATTGAAATTGAGGAACCAATAGAAGATATTGAAGCTGAGGAACCAGTTCAGGACATTGAGAGTCCAACGGAAAACACTGAAGACCAGGCAAGTGCATCAGGAAAGCAACCAATGGATGGAAACAATGAAGGAATCTTTGGTGGAGGACGTAGAGGTGAAGAAAGAGGTGAGAATTCTCTCTCCACCTTGGAATTCCCTATTGAGGAACTTCCCAGAGGTACAACTCCTATGAAGAATATTCCACTCTCAGCCCTACCTAACTTCCATGGTTTATCCTCTGAAGACTCTGATGAGTTTCTTTTTGAGTTTGATATATTGTGCAGAAGTTATGATTATGTTAATAATGCTCAAAAGTTAAATTTGTTTCCAGCAACACTAAAAGGAAATGCACTAAGATGGTTTATGAGCTTGGGAGGTCATGTGATCACAACCTGGGGTCAGATGAAGGAGAAATTTCTAGCCAAATACCAAGACTATTACTGGACGAGAGGAAAAAGGGAGGAATTATTCAAGATGGTTCAGAAGGAGGATGAAAATTTGGAGGACTTTGTGGAAAGACTCCAGTATAATCTGCAGAGATCTAAGCACCCTGATGTAAGTAAAGATATTCTTAAAACAATATTATTGAAAGGGGTAAGGTATGATTGTTTAGATATGTTAAATATGCTTGGTAAAGGGGATATATATAAAGAATCATATGATGAAATCGTTAACCTCTGCAAGAGGTGTTCAAGAGGAGCTGCAAATAAATCAAAGAGTAGGGATAGTACTTATTCAAGGGTCCAGAAATCAGCCAGTGGAGGAGCAACAAGAGATGAAATAGGTAATATACTTGAGGAATTCAAGACTGAAATGTCAAGTTCTTTTGCTTCACAGATTGATACCTTGCAGGTTAAAAAGAAGCAGGCAGAGGTAGAAGGTGCGTTGGCCATTTTCTGCCCTAAATGAAAAGAAAAACACCCACTGAGGGAATGCCCACTAGACAAGGTACCAATCTGTACCATTTGTGAGAAGGACCATGAAAATCAATAATGCCCCTCTTTACCAGGGATAAAGGCAATGTTACAACCAACTGAGGAGGAAGCTGAAGTAGTTTATCTGCTGACACAAAGGAGGCAATGGCAACCACGAGGATAAGGTACGAACTCTAGTATGCCATTTAATCGTTGGAATAATTATCCTTCCTTTAATCAAGAAAATTACCTGCCCTTTAACCAAATGCAATACCCACCCTTTAATCAAATGAATTTCCTACCCATGCAGCAAAAAAACCCTCCCTTTATAGACCCTGCAATGTGGACTCCCTGGCTTCTACAACAATCCTATTTTAACCAATGGAACCCAAACTGGAGAGCTCAACAAACTCCATTCACAAACCAATTTCCTCAGTTCCCGCAACAACTTTCTCTCCCATCAGGTACCCCACCGAATAATCAGACCATGAAACCTCAGCTGCCTGTACAACTGAACCCTAACCCTAATAATAATAAAGCTATGCAAGTCATCGACATTCAGAACGTGCCTACATCTCCTGTGTAATGTAATGATATTCATTTATGATCTGGGAGAATAGTTGAGCCGATTATAGATGATATTACCTCTTCCGACTTTGATAAAAAAGAGACAGAAAAGAATAAATCATCTAATAAGGATGCTAAAATAGTCAAGCCATCCTCTAATAAAACTGCTGAAACAGTCAAGCCATCCTCTAATGAAATTGCTGAAACAGCAGAGCCACCATTCCCTGAGCGTTTGGCTCGCACTAAGACACTTGAGCCCCCTGCTTTTAACCTTTTAGGGGATCTGCAGAATATGTATGTTAAAATTCCACTTTTACAAGCACTCAGAGATGTGCCAATCTATGCCAGAACCGTCAGAGACATTTGCATCAATAAACCTGGTAGGAAGGCTAAAGATCCCCTTACAGTTCATGTGATGGGTGATCTAGTTGCTTTAATGTCAGGAAAAGTTCCCCTTGTAAAATATGGTGATCCTGGTCACCCCATGGTCACAGTAAAAGTCGGAAAAAATATTGTTTCGCGAGTTCCAGTAGACCTAGGTGCTACGATAAATATTATGACCCTTGAAATTGCACAGCTGTTACAGTTGAAAGATGTAATCATAGAGACACCAACTATCCTAGAATTATCTGATCATTCCACAATCAAACTAGAGGGGGTTATTGAAGACCTGATCATTTCAGTTGAATCCTAGAATTACCCAGCTAACTTTGTTGTATTACAGACTAAAGCAAAGTTGGGGGGGCATCCTATGATTTTAGGGAGACCCTGGCTGGCTACAGCAGATGCTTTTATCAGCTGTAGATCAGGTTCAATGACAATTTCTAATGGATGTGAAACTAAGAAGCTTACACTGTACCCTCATGCTACACCTATGATTAACAATGATGATTCTGTATGGTTAGATTATGAGGATAATGATACTCAACCCATTTTGACCATTGGACAAGCCTTAACTCTTAAAGACACCACAGAAGATGAAGTAATTAGTAATTTTATTTCTGAACCTTCCTCAGTTACTTTTGAAACATATAATCAGTTAACTGCAATTCTGGATCCTGAAACGCAAAAAAAGCTTAAATATGAAAATTTACCTCAAACATCAACTGCTATTTCCTCTAAAAGCATAATAGTAGAAATTGAACCTGGCAAAACATTGAACATAAACCCCAATTTATCAGATGCTGAAACATAACAGCTAATGAAGTTGCTCCGTGAAAACAAGGAAGCATTCGCATGGGACTACACAGACATGAAGGGATCTCCCCTGAATTATGTACTCATCGTATCTATATTAAGGAGGGGGCCTGACCAGTCTGTCAACCCCTGCGGCGAATGAATCCCAATTTTAGGGAAATTGTAAAGGAAGAACTTCAAAATTTGCTTGATGCAGGGTTTATATACCCCATATCTGACAGTGAATGGGTTTCTTTGTTGGTAATAGTAGCTAAGAAAAATGGGAAATGGAGAGTGTGTGTAGATTATAGAGCCTTAAATAAAGCTACCCAAAAAGATCATTTCCCCTTTCCATTTATTAATCAGGTGTTGGACAGCTTGTCAGGAAAGAAATTATTTTCCTTTTTAGATGGTTTTAATGGATATATCCAAATTAGAATTGCACCTCAAGATCAAGACAAGACTACTTTTACTAGTCCTTGGGGGACTTTTGCTTATAGAGTTCTCCCATTTGGACTATGTAATGCTCCAGCAACGTTTCAAAGAGCAATGATAGGAATATTTTCTGATATGCTTAATGATTCTTTGGAGATATTTATGGATGATTTCACTCTCTATGGTGTGACTTTTGAAGATGCGCTACAAAACCTTGAGAAAGTACTTAAACGATGCATACAAGCTAATCTTTCCTTGAGTACCAAAAAATGTCATATGATGATGAATGAAGGAATTGTACTAGGACACTTCATTTCATTCCTTGGGATTCAAGTGGATCCATCCAAAGTACAGGTAATTCAGACCCTTCCTATTCCTAAAACACAAACTGATGTAAGAAGTTTTTTAGGACATGTTGGATATTACAGAAGATTTATCAATTTTTTTTCTAAAATAGCTTCTCCTTTGTTTGTGTTACTAATGAAAAATGCTGAATTTAAGTGGATTGATGCCTGTCAGAAAGCATTTGATGAACTTAAGCATCAATTGTCTATAGCTCCTATTCTGAGGGGACCTGATTTGGCACTTCCCTTTCATATATCCTCTGACGCTTCGAATACTGCAATTGGAGCTATCTTGGGTGAAGAAGAAAACAATCTTCCTTATGCTATCTATTTCATTAGTAAGAATATGACCCCTGCTGAGCTTAATTACATAGTCACCGAGAAAGAATTTTTAGCAGTTAGTTATGCTATTAATAAATTTCGACATTACATTACTGGTTATCCTACTTTTTTTCATACTGACCACTCGGCTATCAAGTATTTAATGAATAAATCTGTTACAAATGCTCGAGTTACCAGGTGGTTATTGTTACTACAAGAATTTGATATTACAATTGTGGATCGACCAGGTACAGAAAATGTAGTTGCTGATTTCCTCTCTCGGATAAAAACTGATGATAATACTCCAGTAGATGATTCCTTTCCTGATGAATACTTGTTTGCGTATCTTCTCACTCACCATGGTATGCAGACATTGCCAATTATCTAGTTGCAGGTGTTAGGCCCCTATACTACTAGTGCAACCCCTTATTGTTATTAGTAAAACCCACTTATTATATTGATGTACCCATGTAGTGCCCATATTGTTACTATTGTGCCCCATAGAAGCCCACTATTGTTATTATTGTGCCCTTACATTATTATTGTTATGTCGGCTTTGATTATGTTATGACCCCTTAGACTCCTATATAGAAAGGAGGTCTTTTCATTTGTATCATCCAAGAATTGTTCATTTATGTAATGTAAAGGAGGTTTCCCCCTCGAAGAGGCTAAATTCTAAGGCGTTGATCTATCTTTTCTATCTTTTCTTGAGCTGGTTTCATAACATTTGGTATCAAAGTTTTGGATTCTAGGGTTTCGCTGCTCCAAACAGGTCATCGTGGCATTTTCGCTATAACTTTTTTTATGTGACGTTTCAGAAGTCGCAAAAAAAACCCATTTTAGAAGAAATCGCGTTGAACCTTGGGTCCAAATTTCAGAGCTTTTCGCACGATATTTGTGGAGATATTATCTGAGGAAGTTGGTCTTTTTCCAGACTCCTGAATTACATTCAAAAAAGGTGACCTAGGGAAAATCGTCATAACTTTCTCTCTGGGGATCGGATAGAAATTTCGTAAGAAGGTACATAAAGAAGACGGATTGTAGTTTCTTGTATGCATTTTCAGATCCAAAGGTTAAAACAGTGACTCGTGGCACGTCATACAAGTTCGCTCTATTGAACTAGTCTATAATCAGGTCATCTTGGGAGATTGTGCATAACTATTTCTTGGAGAATCCAACTTGGATCAGACTAGTGGCATTGGAAAGAGGACACAGAGGGCTACTACAGGTCACAATTTCAGAACTTAAAGATCCGAAAGTATAGAGTTACAATCGTTTCAAGGTAGAGCTCCTAAAATCAAGAAAAAGCAAGATGAGGAAGTTTGATGGCAAGGATCCAATAAATTGGATACTTCAGATGGAGCAATATTTTGATATACATGGTGTACAACTATTACAAAAGGTATGTATTGCATCTTCATATTTAGAACCAGATCAATTTTTATGGTACAAAGGGCTTTGTTCTCGTAAACAACTTGTTACGTGGTCAATTTTCATGGAGGAAATGATAGCACATTATGAGGATACAAAGAGCAACACCTTCTTTAGTGCAACACCACAACAATTGGAAAGATTAAAAGGGCTTTGTGACATAGTGGAAAGAAAAATTATGGAAACCAGGAAGTGTACCCCTCACAACTATAAAGATGGAAGTGTTTTTTCTCCCAGCCTTCCACAACCTACAAGGATTACACCACAACAATTGGAAGAAAAAGAGAAAAAGGGATTTGTTACAATTGTGATAGCAAATGCACTAAAGGTCATAAGTGTGTTGAGAAGAAATTATTTTACATAGAATATGAAGAGGAGGAAGAAAAGGATCAAGAAACAACAAAAGAAGAAGATATACGCCAGGACCCCACCCCAGAGAAAGAAGAAATGAATAAGACCATATCTTGTAAAGCATTGGCAAGAATTACCACTCCTCAAACTCTCAAGATAGAAGGACATATCAAGAAGAAAAAGGTGCAAGAAGTGAAAGATCACATCGAGAAAGAAGAAATGAATCCAACCATATCTTTTAATTCATTGTTCGAAATTACCACTCAAACTATCAAGATAGAAGGACATATAAAGAAGAAAAATGTTCAAGAAGTGAAAGATCACATCGAGCATCAAGAAATAAATCCAACCATATCTTGTAAAGGATTGGAAAAAATTACCACTCCTCAAACTCTAGAGATAGAAGGACATATCAAGAAGAAAAAGGTTCAAGCAGTGAAAGATCACATCGAGCATCAACAACAAGTTCTCCAACTTTTAAAGGATAATGCCACTTCAGTGCAAAATCAAATGAAACAACAGGCACTTAAAAAATGGCGACCTTACCGAATGGGAAGACTCTTCAAGGATGAGGATGTGGAAGCATTGTTTTGTGCTATTTATATTATCCAACCAGATTGGATAAACGAAGCAAGGGATGAATGGAAGAAGGATGAAGAAGTATGGCCACTTATTCAAAAGTTGCAAAAGATCCCAATTCCAACAATATTGCTAGAAATTAAAGAGGAAGGAAAAATCATATTGGAACTTGGAGCAGTCACAGAAACAAGAACCCAACAGCTACGAAATCGATCAATTTCAGAGTATCTCATCAAGTGGAAGAACTTACCCGTTGAATAATCCACATGGGAGGACAAGAATTTTATACAGAAGCATCAAGAACTACTCAAGCGTTGAGGACAATGCTTTTTGAAGGAGAGGGGCATGTTAGGCCCCTATACTACTAGTGTAACCCCTTATTGTTATTAGTATAACCCACTTATTATATTGATGTACCCATGTAGTGCCCATATTGTTACTATTGTGCCCCATAGAAGCCCACTATTGTTATTATTGTGCCCTTACATTATTATTGTTATGTCGGCTCTGATTATGTTATGACCCCTTAGACTCCTATATATAGAAAGGAGGTCTTTTCATTTGTATCATCCAAGAATTGTTCATTTATGTAATGTAAAGGAGGTTGCCCCCTCGAAGAGGCTGAATTCTAAGGCATTGATCTATCTTTTCTTGAGCTGGTTTCATAACAGCAGGGAAGCTACCATCACACCTATCACATCGGGAGAAAAGAAAGATCATTCAACAAAGTGCTAGGTATAGCTGGATAAGTGGGTGCCTTTTTCATACAGGACTTGATCAGGAAATCCGAAGATGCATTAGAGAAGATGAGGTTTATGATATATTGAAGGCTTGTCATGATGGCCCTTGTGGTGGGCATTTTGCTGATAAGATAACATCACATAAAATTATCAGGATGGGTTATTATTGGCCCTCACTTTTCAAGGATGCAAAGAAATATGTCAGGGCCTGCAACGGTTGTCAGAGAATGGGCCAACCCAATCATAGAGATGAAATGCCTATGAACCCTCAGGTAATACTTGAACCCTTTGAAAGATGGGATCTAGATTTTGTAGGGCCCATCAATCCTCCATCCAACCAAAGAGTTTATATATTGGTTCGCACAGTTTATATGACTAAATGGGTGGAAGCTAAGGCACTTATTAAAGCTAATGAAGAATCTGTTTTAAACTTTTTATTTGAAGAAATCTTCGTTAGATTTGGGGTGCCTAGAGAACTAGTCACAGATGGAGGACCTCCTTTCAATTCTCATGGTCTTAAAGCTATGCTTCAAAAATATCATATCAATCATAAAATGACTACACCTTACCACCCCCAAGCTAATGGTTAGGTGGAAAGTACAAATAAAGTCATAGAAGCTATTTTAACAAAAACAGTGAAGGAGAATAGGAAAGATTCGTCTCAAAGACTGCCTGAGGCATTATGGGCTTACAGAACTACTTGGAGAAACACTACAGGTTTTTCATTCTATGAATTGGTTTATGGTAAAAGCATTGTTTTTTCTGTGGAATTTGAAATTAAAACCTTAAGAACTGCTTTAGCTGTTAACCTTGATTTGACTAATGCACAGACAGCTAGGTTGCAGCAGCTCTAGGAATTGGATGAAAAACGGTTGGAGGCCATCCATCAAACAACTATGATTCAGCAACAAAGAACTAGGTGGCATGATAAAACTATTAAGCATAAGCAGTTCCAAAAAGGTAATTGGGCTTTATTATATGATTCTAGGTTTGAAAATTTTCAAGGGAAACTACGAACAAGGTGGCTGGGACCTTACGAGATAGATACTATTTTTCCCAATGGAACAGTAAGTCTCCTAACAATTGATGGTTCTAGAACTCCATTGTTAGTAAATGGGTATCGGCTTCGTCTGTACCAGCAACCAATTTCTAAAGAGGATTTTAAGGCCACTTGCATGGCAGATTCATATTATATCCTTTTGGGGGAGCCTCTTGCCCCTCATTGCACTTAATCTCTGCATTATATATTCTTGTATTATTATTAGATTAGATTACTTAACTAATAATCCCTGTCAAGGGCTGCCATATTACAATTTATTTTGTAGGTCTTAGATTCGGAGGCTGGCTGAAGGAACAATTGCATTACAATCAAGATCAGGTTTCAGTTCAGGAAACATTTCCATTCCACTTCAATTCATAATCCATCCCCTCAAACACTAGTTTCACCATTGCTGAAACACCAATCTTTGCCCATTTTCCCAATTGCTGAAACACCAACTTTTCCCCATTCTCTCCATTGCTGAGACACCGATTTATCCATTTCCAAAACACCAACATTTTCCATCTTTCTGAAAAAGCATCAATTTTCCCATTTTTCCGTAATTGAGGCATCAACTCCTCTAAAAAACGACCAATACATATCACTTTCCATTGAGAGAATTAACCATTCATTCTGATAATTGTGTTCCTTCACTATTACCTCCTGTGAATAGAGAAAACCTTTTATATAAATACCCTCATATCTTACAACCCTTTCCCATAACCATTGGTGATCTATTAAACGACGAGATTATACTTTCAACACAACAATCAAAGGTAAAACGTGAGGTATGCGTGTTTATGTGTAAATATTAAACTATAGTTAATGAGAAGATTCTGATATGATTGCCGAAATCGTCGTACATTCAAAACTTATCATTTTAGTCGCAGTTGGGGGGAAATACCAAAATTTTGCAATCATTACCCGATATGCTAATCACTGCCGTTTTTATTACGACCGTGTCTCATCACCCCGTCTCTGTCTTATTATGTCATAACCTGATTTGCAATATCTTATTCTGTCTCGGCTACGGTAACTCAGCTCTGTATTGTGCATTTTATTGAACCGGTAACTATGGGAGGTAACACAGTTCGAAATGAACCTCGTTCAATGGCTCTATTGGAACTACACCCAGAAGCATATCAAATTTTTCTGCAAGCAGGCTGGGTGGAATATTTCCGAAGGCTCCAGGAATTTGATTTTCAGCAAGTCTTGGAATTCACACGTAATTTAAAGGAAGGTTATTCTACTGTTCAGGGAGTGCGAATTCCAGTAACAGAGGAAGATATAACACAGGTTTCAGGATTACCAGCCGATGGCATTCGTTGGTTCAGCGTAAACACATCGTTCCTTTCAGAAGACGCATCTGCTCCACAAGAACCAGCTGCTGATTTATCAAAAGTAGACACCCAAGACGATGTACATCATGTAGCTATTACACAAGAACCAGCTACTGACTCAACACCTGCTAAGGAGCAAAAGATAGAGGATCTAGAGGTAGCTGCCCCACAAGAACCAACTACTGACTCAACAGGTGTTACACAAGAACCACCTGCTGAGGAACAAAAGTTAGATGACCTAGAGGTAGCTGCCCCACAAGAACTAGCTATTGACATAATAGGTGCTGAAGAGCAAAAGTTAGATGACCTAGAGGTAGTTGCCCCACAAGAACCAACTACTAGTCTAGCAGGTGCTACACAAGAACCACCTGCTAATGATCGTGATCAGGAAAAACATCAGGACGTAGCAGCTACTGACTTAGTAGGTGTTACACAAGAACCACCTACTGATAAACAAGAAATAGATAATCAACATGAAGTTGAACCAGCTTCTGGCTCAGCAAGTGTCACACAAGAACCACTTGCTGATGACCATGACCAGAAAATAGACCAAGACTTGGCTGCTACGGACTGAGAGGTTGATACACAAGAGCCACCTGCTAATGAGCAAAGTGTAGATAACCAGGGCACTGCACAAACTATAGCTGCTACAGAAGAACCAACCACTCAGTCGGCTGATATGAAAAATTCCCATGTTCAGGAGGATATAGCTGTTACAGAACTAGCTGATGATCCAGCAGTTGTCACACAAGAACCACCTGCTGAAGATAAAAATAATGAAGCTGCCACCAAACAACAATCCACCCATCCACTTGAACCAACTACAGAGACTGCAACTGCTACAGAAGGCCCTGTCACGATAGCTTCCCTTCAACAAGAAAATGAGTTTCTGAAAGCCGAGATTGAGGTTTATAAGCTGGAGTTAATGATGGCAAGGGAAGCTTATGAAAAAGAACTTAATCTGTATACTTTAGCTCACGTAGCATCTCCAGCTAAGAAAAGTGCAAAAAAGGATCGATACAATGAATACATGTGCATCAAATGTGGTGATCTCTATTCTTGAGTTGGTTATAGGATAATCGAAGTCCCATTGCTTCGACCCACTCCTGAATTTACTCCTATTATAGTTAAAAAGGAACACCCTACTGTTACACAAGAACCATTAGGGCCTTCAAAGATTTATGAAGAAGAAGAGAAATCGCAAGTACCCCGGCCTACCCTAGTTGTTAAAGCTGAAAATCCTGCACCAAAGTCTGCAAAGACGGTGTTTACCCAGACAGAACCTCCGTGTGCAGAGACTGTCTTCACTAATACCTTAAACATTCAAGAGCTCAGGAATATATGGAAGAAAGAGTATGCCCTGTCACAAGAAAAGGCATTGCAGGAACATAAATCATTATGGCAAAATCATGTATATAGAAATTGGGAAGTCTCGGAACAGTTCCATGCAAAGCAGAAGGAAAATAAGGAGTTGAAAACTAGACTGTCTCTTATCTTTGACTTAGGCTTCTGGCCACCAGGCAACCATCCTTTAACTATTCTGTGTTTCTAACAGAACGCCTAGCATTCCATTAGGTAAAAGAAGTCAGAGATGGACGACCTCATGAGGTGTCTACACCCCAGCAGTTTATTGAAACCTTTGCAACAGTGTCAGCGAGTGAACATAATCTATTATGTGAACTCTATCTCCATAATGAAGCCATGCTGGAGGATAGAAAGCTTAATTTGATACCTGTGGTTGGTGACATTAAGATTAAAGCCTTTGTCTCTTTCATGTCCAATCATCTCACGTGGAAAAATGCTTTCCTTTCAGCAAAACATAACGAAGAAAATCGCCTTCTGTGGATCCGAGCTGAACCACAGAGTGTTGTTGTTTTCATTGCTGAACATCATCGGGTTATAAGAGAACCAGGAATGACTGAGCATATCAAGCAATTACAGGTAGCAACGTTAGAGGAATGTCAACAGTATGTCAAAAAGAAAGGACCTCTTGCCATACAGGCAAACAATCTGTTCTGGGAACATTGCCCTAAGGAGAGAAGGGAATACCATCCATTTAACCCTCTTAATCTTCATGCAACAATTTCACGAATGCCTAATTATGTTAAATGTGTTCAGCAGCGTGGCAAAAAATAGTTGGGTTATCATTTTCATTTCTCGCTTCTCTGGTTTCCAGTACAGCAATATAAGGCCTACTTCAAGGTGTCCAAAAAGGAGGAGCTTGTAGCATGGCAGGGATTACAGAGTGTCCAGGGCTTCAGAGATTCGACTGATAACACCTTCTATACTTACCGTATAAGTAATTTGCACTGTACATCCCAGTACTCCGATTCAGACTCAGAGTAAATGTTGCATAGGGACATGCAACGACTTCAGTTGGGGGGATGTTAGGACCTCATATTGTCCCTTTCTGCCCATACATTTTACCATGATATCATCATTTTCAACTTATATTTAAAAATTCCTTGTTAGTGTTTTAACCCAATTATACCTAAGGTATGTAATGATTCTTCTCATCACTATACGTTTAATTATTTAGCATATAATCATGATATCTTCATAGTTAATCTTTGAATTATTAATTGCTGAATAGTTAAAGAATGATGTGTAGTCCGCGTTGCTGAAACAACCTGGAGTTTGCAAGACTATTTTTGCAGTTGCTGAAACAGTAAAAACGGCACGCGAATCTCGATGCTGAAATAGTTGAGATTTGCGTTCTAAATTTGATAGCAGCAAAGGAACCAGACCGATCACCGAGGAAACTGTTACACTGGATGTAACGCCTATAATCTAAAGACAGTATTACTATAACAACATTTTGTTGACGGGAAGTTGATTTCCCTATTTTTTGTATAATGGGTTAAAATAGATCTTTTGTAATAGATGTCTCCTCTTTAAAAAGAGGAGACATATACATTAAAGGGGGATGAATAGACTGTGGAAGAAGGCTCAACTAAAGGAACAGGGCTAGAATTCTTTTTGTAATATGAGATATTGATGGATGAATAAAATTTTGTTCTGAACATATTTTTCTAGTTCTTGTTTCCTGGGGGATCTTGTGAGAAGGACAGGGCCCACCTTCATCACAAGATTCACCCATTATATTTCTGCAGTGTGTCAAATGTGTCTTTTATTCATGCCTTGTTAACAAGTACCATTTGCTGAATATTGTTTATAATACCTTTTGCTGAAACTCTGTTTCTTTCTCAATTGGTTGTTGTATTATTCAAAGTTAATTCATGAGTGTTTCACCAGTGATTAAGTTACAGAGTGAATTGGAAAGCTAGTTAATCAGAGGCAGGTGCTGGAGATTCCCGCTCTGGGGATAAGGTCCTGACTCTCTGTTAGAGCACAACCATTGTTTCCTTTGCAGATTGACTTTTTTCCATTATATGACTCTTTGAATGAAATTAAGCATTCTTTGATAGTTATCTGCAATAGAGTGTAATTGTTGTAATGCAGAGTGGAGCTTCAGTTTGCTAAAGTAAGGCGTGATTTGTTTGTACTACAACTTTTGTTGCTTTTAAAATTGAGCGCATATAGTACGCAGTTGCCTTTGAAATAACAAGACTTTCCTGGGTTGACAATTAATGTTGCACTTTGTTGTTTAATTCAATAAGCAATTAAAGTGACCAAAACTTGGCACCTCCAAGGAGCTACCATCTCCATTGGAGCCACTGTTAGTGTCAGTATCTTCATCCCTTTGCCAGAGATCAAATCCTCTTGTTGCATTGCATATTAGGTGTCCCGCCTAGTTAGCTGCATTCCATTAGGAGCATGGATAATCTGATTTTTCCTCATGAAGTTTATGGTGGTTGTGTAAACAAAAATCAAACCCTACCTATTGTATCTCTCAAGAAACTATTGCTTAGGATTTGAAACTTATCATTTTGCTGCCAAGTTTATTCTTCCACCTCTTCATTTTTCCACTCCCTCACTCATTTTCCCATCTTATTTCCCCATTCCCTAACTCCCATATTCCCAAAAAATCATCTACCCCTATCCCCAATTCCCATTTCCCAAATCCTAACTACAAATCCCCAAACCTTAATTGATGTCCCTAAGACTTACATATCATTCCCTAATCCCCTGTTTCCCTAACAACATCCTATCCTAACAGTCCCAAAATCCCTCATACTCTCTCCCTCCACAGTCCCTCATATACTTTTTCCTTGGTGGTAGAAAATAAAAAAGAACTATCAATATCCTACTCTTCAACAAGAAAGCTCACTCACTAGCAGAAATGGAATCGGATCCTTCATATGATCATGAAGAGGAGACACACGGTGACTCTCCAAAAGAGGTACATGCACCAAGGAGGCCTCATAAGGGTGGCAAACACATACGAGAGGAACCTACTACCCTTGCTGAGCTACAGGCCTGCCCTCTTGCCATGACATGTTTCCAGCACCAGTCCTGTTATGAGTTCTGTGAGATGGTTGCTAGAGTCCAGTTTCACCATGAGTTGGCCCATTTGTTTGTGCTTCATTTACATGATGGTCAAGCCACTCTAGTTGGTGTCATATTCACTTTAACACCAAAATCTATTTCTCTAGCTACCGGTATTCCTAATATTGGAGAGCAATGGAACAAAAGGCAGCAAATTGACAGGCAACATTATGAACCATACATCAAGCCTGGTTATTTGAGACAACTCAGTAGAGTTTTTCCTTTTCGGTACTTGAAAGATTCCTATGCTCCTTTGATGAAACTGATAATGAAGTATTTCAGCTGTGAGGGCCAGTTTTCTCGTTTATATGCCTATCATATCAGGTTGCTGATGCATTTTACCAGGGTGAGGATGATGAATCTCCCTTACTTCATGTGCTGAAAGATTTAGAAGATGACCACCCTAGTACAACAGAAGACTCCTCAATAGCAGTTCAATAATATTTACCATTTTTCTCTCATTAAGATTGTGGTCATCCATCAACTTGGTTTACAGGGCATCGCTTGGGAGGATTTCATTTCTCGTGATTTCTTCATAGCTCCTCAGGGACCTCTAGGGGCTTTGCATGAGATAGGTGAACCTTCATATCAGCATGTGGGTCATGAGACATAGACCGCTCGTATGCCGGTGTTTGTCACCTATCAGAAGGGCACTAGACGGTTATTTGCAGCAGCAAAGCGAGTATTATCTCCACCCAGGGTGGAAGGGGTCTCGCTTCCTTCATCAACACAGTAGGTTCAGACAAGGGAAAGAGGCCAGTACATGATGAGGGGCCTTCAGGTGAGTGGGAGACTGATTTCATTCTCATTCATGACGATGACATGGATTTGGGCCCCCAAAGCTCAAAGCTCAAGGAAGTCATCCAAGAGCAACAGATGGACATCAATGCTTTGTCCCTAAACTTAGATAAAGCTGAGTGGATAATAAAGTACCTGGAGCAAAGAAATAAGCAGCTTGAGGATCAGCAAGTGATTATGGACTTGCAAAACATTTGGGAAAGCCGCCAAGCTGCCAAAAGGAGGAAGGTGAAGCTCACATCACTTGAGCAAGAAATCAATGTAGATCGAGAATCATGGCTTGAAAGAGCTAATATCCACTTGGAGAGGAGGTTGGAGAAGGCCAACAAGGAGAAGGCATTGTTGAGGCATATGGCTTATCATTACATGGTAAGAAACAAAGTCTGCAAGGCAAGAATTAGGAGTTTGAAGGAAAAATTGAAGAGGGCATCGAGGAGGCGAAAAGAGCAAGATAGACTTTAGATCTTGGCTGAGGCTTCCTTGGCCTAACATAGTGCTTGATGGGAGCACTCAGCCCAAATTTCAAAAAATTTGGGACGATTTTTGCATTTTTGAAATTTTTGGACTAAAACACAGAAATTTTTGTCATATGCACTGCGCCACCTGGCGCTCGCTTTTGATGGGAGCCTCCAAATGACAAAAACTCAGCATTTTTGGATTTGGCATGAAAAAATATGCTTTCCTACCAATGTCCAAGAAATTTTGATAGGTTTTGAGCCCTCAAAAAGGTCAAAAGTACTAAAAAAATGACCTTACTGCCCCTATTTTGATACACAGGAAGTAGTGTTGGGAGAACTGAAGTTTGGAGGAGTAAATGGAGGCCAAATTCAAAAATTCCATTTCGGTTGGAAAGTAGACAAGTAGAAATTTCCAACAAGAACACTTGGAGAAAATTTGGACATTGGGAAGTCCTCCGAAAGTGGCTCCAAACAGGCGCTACGCATAGGGAATTTGGCGCGACACATTGGATAAATTTGGCTTAGTTTAACCAAGAATGCTCAGTTTTTCGCCTAGTTTTTGACAATTTGACTTTTTCTCCTTCTTAATGTCAAAATTATTATGTAATTTAATGTAAATGGATGGATCATGATGTAAATATGTTAAATTTTCACTTATGGAGGTAGATTCATCTATTAAAAAGTTGTTTGAAATAGAATGAATCAGTTCCCTAGATTCTAGAGGCAAGTTGTTCCACTGCCTGATTTCTAGTTCTTAGTTTAGAATTAGTTGGCATAGCTCCTAACTTGTGAGTTCGACCCCTAGAGGCTAGGATGTGTTATGGTTTGTCTATATATTGTGATCTTTCAGTCATTAGCATGGTTGGACTTTTGAGAAAGCAAGGAGCTTCATTGTATACTCATATCAGCATTTTGGGTAAGGAATTGAGCCCAGGGATTGCAGCACTCTTTTGGATTCATGTGGAATTTTGTCTTGGTATAGTGCTTTCTTTTGTAATTTTGAATTCACTTATGTGTTATGTATGCCATTATCTATCATGTTTCTTCTTAACTAAAACAAACAAGGGAAAAGGTAGAATCCATTGAAAGTGCAGTGCTCTACCTAGTGTTTGCTTTAGTTTTTGATGTTTTCAGCTGTTTGAAGAGGATCCCTAAGCTTTCTTGCCCTCTTCAACTAGTGACCTGTCTAATCTCTCCATCTCATTCAATTTAAAGTGCCAAATCAGTTTTCCTACCTTGCCCCATTGAGATCTCTGCAAAACTGTGCCTCATTCCCCGCATCCAAAATCTGCTTTTCCATTTGAGCCAACAAAAACATCATTTCAAACTCATTTACACACATACCTAGCCTAAAATCAGTCAGCATATTAGTCATCTCAAGCCCTCATTGAGCATATCTCGCTGATATAGACTAGGATAGAGCCCTCTCCCGACCTGGTAGGGCTAGCTACTAGGTTAAGCGTGGTTTGATGTTATCCGAGATCCTACCTTTCTTAGCTTGAGGAAGATTTAGGTGCTAACACGTACAAAGTATGTAAATATACAAAATTTAAATACAACCCTAAATTTACATAGATTATCATAGTAATAAAAAAATATGATTTTGAATCGACCCCATTCTGTCATGCAAAAGAAACTTAAAGGATTGTTCAAAACCCCAAAAGAACTTGGCAATAGTTGTAACTGTGAATTCCCATTTCATCCTTAAATCACCTAAAAGAGAGCTCGAAGCGGAACCTGGAACATAGAAGAATCCTAGTCAGGAAGTAGCATGATAAATAGTGGAATATCTCATTGGGAATGAAGCGTTTAGCGCCTAAGGTTATAGCACACACCTGGAATACTTAACTTGTGAGAAAAGCAATGAAAATCTAGTGAGAAAAGTAGTAGATCAAGCCATAAACTCAAATGAAAAAATAATGACAACTATAAATTGTACAAATATAACATAGTGTATACAAGAAAACCCGCAAAGTGGCTTATAACCCTAGCTTCAATGAAGCATCATACCTCAAAGGATGCACTAACAGAATGAAAGAGCACATAAGGGATTCCTGATACTAGAAAAAAAAACAAGAACAAAAAAAATAAGGGTTTATAACTGGTGTTTTAAAACATTTTGTCACATATGTTCAATAATCCTTCAGTTGGATCAATCAACATCCTTTGATCTCCTTTTCATCATCCTTGCACAAAGACCTAAGCATGAGTCATTCTAAACCCTGAGTTTTTGCTTGAAAGCACCTTGTTTTAGTCATTTTAAGGCCTGAGTTTCTGCCTGAAAGCACCTTGTTTCAGTGATTTTATATACCAAACCTCAGAGTAGGCAGAGCTTACTAAGAAAGCGACTTCTTCTTCAAATATGGAAGCTAACATAGAATAATCGTAATTCATGTCCCTTGTGCATTCTTCTAGAAATCTGCATGAGTCCCCTTGAGTGGATGCCTCTGTATCATGCTCTTGACCTATAGTCTATTTTCCTCTCCTGTTCCTAGATCTCTGCTCTGATACCATGTGAACATTTCTAAATTGAAATTCTACTACAATAAATGATTTATTTCACCTACTTATTATTCACAATAAGTTATTTACGAAATCTCTTCAACAAATATTAAAATAAATTCTACTGCAATTATCACACAATTACCCAGATAAAAATACATGCAGTGGATGTCCACAAAAACTCTTAGTGGTTCCGAATACTTCATCACCTTCATCGATGACCATTCTAGGAAGACTTGGATCTACTTTCTGAAAACCAAGGATGAGGTTTTTGGTCGATTCAAAGAGTTCTGCTCAGACAGGAAATAAGATAAAAGTGTTGCGCTCAGAAAATGGTGGACAGTATGTTGACAAGGACTTTACCAATTTGTGTGCTAAGGAAGGAATCAAAAGAGAGTGGACAACTCCCTACAATCCAAAGTAGAATGGAGTAGCAGAAAGGAAAAACATGACTATTGTGGAAGCATCTAGAGAAATGTTGTATGATTAGGATATGCCTAAATTCTTGTGGGTATAAGCATGCAGCATGACAATTTATGTCCACAATAGGACTCCACACATGGCATTGGGAAAAATCACTCTAGAGAAGGTCTTCACCAGGAAGACACCTGAAGTCAGTCATTTCAGGATATTTGGGAGTTTAGCGTATTGTCGTATACCTGAAGAAAAGAGAAAGAAATTAGATCAAACTGCTGAGAAAGGATATCTTTTGGGATAGTGAGAATGCTAAGGCATATAAAGTCTATCTTCCAGGGAGTAGGAAGGTATTAGTTTGGCGGGATGTAAAGTTCATGGAGGACAAAAATTTAAGGAAATCCCGAGAAATTCCTTCAGATGAGCAGTGGAATGATGAGTAACTGGTCAAACCACTTCAATCAGAAGAAACTAGTACCCAAAATTCTCCTGAAAACAAAGCCTCAAAGAGGAATATTAGGAAGAGGAAGAGCTGATAGATGTGCCTACTACCAGTGGAAGAATGATCTGGGAACTCCAACAGATTCTACGGGATGCAGAGGAATTCATTAGTGCACCCAGGAATAGTAAAAGAGAGTGAAGACAACTAGACAGATACGAGGCCTTAGTAGCTCAAGTTGGGTAACCTTCTAGTTTTAAGGAGCTCGTTCACAATCAAGTATGGGTAGATGCTATGGTGGAAGAATACAACTCTATAATGGTCAATGATGTCTGGGAAGTGGTACCTAGGCCTCAGGACATGTCAGTGGTAGGTTCGAGATAGATCTACAAGGTCAAATATGTTGTAGACAACAATGTGGAGAAATACAAATCTAGGTTTGTGGATAAGGGGTATGCTCAGAAGGAAGGGATAGATTATGAAGAAACCTTTCTCCCAGTAGCCAAGTATACTTGTATTAGAAGTATGATATATCTTGTAGCTCAGATGGGGTGGGAGATTCATCAGATGGATGTCAAGACGACATTCTTGAACAGGGTAATAGAAGAGGAAGTATACATTGAACAACTAGAAGGTTTTAATGCACATGAGAAGAAATATCATGTATGCAGATTAAATAAAGCTTTGTATGGTCTTAAACATGCACCTAGAGCATGGTACAGTCGAATTGATGGCTACTTGCAGAAGATGGGGTTCGTCAAGAGTGGCATAGACCCTAATATCTACTATCTTTTCATAGAGAATGAGCCTCTAATCCTAGTGTTATATTTGGATGATCGTTTCCTAACATGATCATCCAGGCTCATCAAAGAATGCAAGAAGAACCTAGCCACAGAATTCAACATGAAGGATTTGGGACAGATGCATTATTTATTGGGGTTGGAAGTTTGGAAGCAGAAGGCAGAAATCTTCCTTGGATAAGGGAGATATGCTACAGAGACCTTGAAGAGATTCATGATGCATCACTGTAGACCTATGGCTACTCCAATGATCACCAATAAGAAGAATATTGATACATCAGAAGATAAAGACGTTGATCCCATCTTTCATAGGCTAGGGTCCCTAATGTATCTGGTCAATACCAAGCCAAATATTTTCTACGTTGTCAACACCCTTAGTCAGTTCATGGTGGAACCTAAGAGGGTGCACTAGGTAGCAGCCAAACATGTTCTCAGGTATATACAAGGAACAATCGAGCATGGACTATTACACACCCGAGGCAATTACATCAGGCTGAGTGGGTTCACTTACGCAGATTGGGTTGGAAGTTCAGTAGATCAGAAAAGTACAACTGGGTATTGTTTCAACATTGGATCAAGAATGACCTCTTGGTGTAGTAGGAAACAAAAATCCGTGGCTCTGATCTTAGCTGAAGTAGAATATATGGCAGCTAGCACAACTTTGTGCGAAGCCATATGGCTTAAGAAATTTCTTGTGAATCTTTTCAGGAGAAGGATGGAAGTGACCAAGATCATGTGTGATAATTAGATTTGCATCAAGATCTCTAAGAATCCTGTATTTCATGATTGGTCGAAGCACATTTATATCAAGTGTCACTTTGTCAGAGATTATGTCCTACAGGGAGTAGTATAGTTGAGGTACACTCCTACAGGAGAACAGGTGGCATACATCCTCACCAAGGCTCTAAGAAGAACAAAGTTTTTTATTTCAGGGAAAAGATGGGGATGGTAAAGAATCCATTTTAGCAGAAGAAGTGGATCATTCCAGAGAATGGGGGAGGGGGGGGGTTGAATTGTGTATGAGTGTTAATTGCCTTTGAGTGTCATCTCTTTTGATTTTGAAATTTTCACTGAATTTCAGTTTCAGTCCTTTATTCATGAAATCTTAGATTATGTTTGATTTCATTGGAATCATATTATGTTTGTTTTGAAGACTTATCTTGCATAAATCACATTTGCATAGTTAGAATTCTCATTTTCACAGTAGGAAAGGAAATTGTGCATAGATTACATTTGCACAATTTTCAAGGGAATCATGCATAGATTGCATTTCATGGTTTGGCATATTTTAATGATTTGAATTGAATTGGAATAGTGAAATTGAATGAAATAGTTAGGAAGCTCTTGTTTCCTGCATATTTGATTGTTGCATCATTGTTTTCACCTCTTCCCTATGCTAGATAGCTTTCATCGAAAATGATAAGAGTTCTTTTTATCATATTAGTTGCATCAAAAGTGTGTTCAGGTGACATCAAGTTTTGAGACTTGTCACTGAAATCTAATTCAAGATCAACTCTAAAATTCACTTCAATTAACCTAAGGAGAATTTGAAACTTAATGACACACATAGCGGTCTAGGATAGAGACATGTTCCAATGTCTTTAAATGTAGCACTTGTCGTTTTTTTGTCAACATTACAATCCGGGGGTGATATCTTGTTCCATGTACGTAAGTTTATAGGATTGTTCTCCACGTACCTTCAGGTATATTGAATGGTGCTCCATGGATAAAAAATATATGGGAACACTCTCATCGAATCATTACACATTAGGGAGCACTACTACGGACTACACTTCCACGTACCATCGAGTATATTTTCGAAGTCCACCATAGGTTGTTATCCATCCATAGGTAACCAAGTCAGTTGCCTTGTATACCGTGATACACCAAACACAATATTAAGTGAGATTATATGCATGTACGTTAAGTCCTTGGTTCTCCAAGGTGTATATTTCACTTTATGGTTGCTTGGTAAACCTTTTTCACAATTTACCCCTTTGCTTTATTTTGTGTTGTTAATTTCTAAAATCAATTAATTTACTGCAGAATAACATTCTCCCCATAGAACAATTCCTTAGTAGATATTAGTTTGATACTAATGACAACAGTTCCCAAGTCCACTAGTCAAGGAAAACCCTCTGAGAGGTGTCTTGGTCCTTTTCCTTCTTTTGGGAATATTCGTGTTCC
This sequence comes from Pinus tabuliformis, assembly GCA_031772625.1. Classification (NCBI taxonomy): domain Eukaryota; kingdom Viridiplantae; phylum Streptophyta; class Pinopsida; order Pinales; family Pinaceae; genus Pinus; species Pinus tabuliformis. The sequence goes on from CM062818.1 coordinate 393,032,395, forward strand.
TTATATGGCAACGTTTTCCCTTCTCGATTTTACCATTATTTTTCTAGTTTGGTTGTTTTCAACCATTATGGTTATGAATGTCCAAACTCCTTTTCAACTAATTTCTCGTCCACTTGAACAATATCAACCTCAAGTTGATCCTAAATTTGACCCTTTTCCTTCTTCACATGTTGTTTCTTCATCCATTTCTTCCTCCTCGCCTGGTGAAATTCTTGATTCTAGTAATAAGGAAGCTAATAAGAAGAAGAAAGGGAAGAAGAAGAAGGAGCAAAGTAAGAAGGAGGCCAACCAAGAAACCATTTCTACCCATGAAACTAGTATGGAGGAACCTTCAAATCAACCCCGCAAAGTTAATTTCCCTTGCATGTTATGTATGAAGCCTCAAAAGTGTTGGAAAACCTTACAACTTCTCATCCACGACTTCTAACTGGTTACCATAATCTTTCTCCCAATCCTCCACTAGTCGATGAAGTGATTGATCAGAATCTAAATCCAATCAATACCACTATCTCTGAACGTGAATCCCATGTGTTTGTTCCTAACCAACCGTTGGCTGAGAAAATGGCTGACCCGATTCCACCTTTAGTCGATCGTACTTTTCCCATAAAGAGTGAGGAGAATACCTCTCAAGTTCTTCTCATTTCTTTAGGTTCAAATGGATTGGGGGATAGTACTCCCATTCCCACAACAATGGAGAGAAATTCTCCTATTCCCATATTACCCCCTTCAAGTAGCATGGTCACTTCCTTTGACTGGATTTGACTAGAAAGATATTGTCTTCCTCCTTACGTTCCCTTCTAGATCATAATACAAGATTATAATGTGGTCGTACCTAGCACAATCATAGATGAATATTATGTTAGTATTATATCGTCCACTGCTTTGCAAGCTCT